>CM054059.1:119513478-120713478 GCA_028641055.1 Alopecurus myosuroides
AAACTCAAAGACCCGGCCTTGATGCCTATGAGTTATAAGGGCCGATTACTCGCAAACGAGTACGGCTGCAATCTTATAACCGGACAAAGGAGCCAAATTTTCTTGACTTTTCTTACTTAAGCTCGATGTGAATCGCACTAAAGTGGCATGATTTGCTCGCTTACGATTACAATCAGCCATGAAGCCCAATAGGGACTTGCCTGACCCTGTTTTCGTACAGATGTAACAACATGATATCCACGCGAAAGCCGGCTTATAGTACAAGATAGTCAAAAGGGTCATCTAAACCACAAGTTATGCAGAGTACAGGGCTAATAGCCGGAAACTCAACGTTTATTAAGCATAACTTCATACCCATGTGAAACGGCTCTAGGTTTTGGGCTTAGTAGAAAACAATTTGTTCTCCTGGAAAGACCACACATCCCAGACTCGGATTTCGAGTCTTGGGGACTGGGGATTTCGAAACAGAAACAAGTTGCTTCGTTACTAAGCTCGAAAAACCCTAACATCCGAGTCTTGGGGACTTGGGGACTTAGAGAAAAGTCCACTTGTCAAAACCCACGATACTCGGAAACCGAGTCTCACAAAAGGGAACCATAAAGAAAGTCGGATATCAAGAATAAGCTCAAAAACAGACAAGTATCAAATCCATCCAAAGGCCAGGAGAGGCACGAGGTATATCAAGGAAATAAAGCGCATTACAAATCTCGTTAGTAGTATCAAAGGTGCACAGGCGCACCGTCAAAAGAATATCCGTTTCCAACAAAAGCATCGAAAGACCAAGGTATCATAATGGCATCTGTTTACTCGGCTTCCTGAGTCGGGTCCACATCTTTGCCCTTGCCCTCCGGGTCTTGGTCCTGGGGTTGCTCTTCAGCTTTCCCAGCATCGTCACTCGGATTCTTCGCATCAGGACGGATAGGCGGGCGGACAGCCGGCGTAGAGGTGGTTGGCCCTGATCCTAACTCGGCTTCCCTCTTCGTGGTTTCTTCCCTTTTCCTGGCCAAATCAGCATTCCATTTCTCCAAAATATCGAAGGGCAGGGGTGCTTCTTCCTGCACGATCTTGTTTTCAGCATCGTACGCACTCATAAACGTGCGAGTGACGCACTGCGGATTGTACGTCCTTGAAATCCTTGGGCCCAAACTTGGAGCCATCCGCTTTGAATTCTGGAAACCCGGATATCACCTTTGCCGGCTCAAGCTTAGGAAAGTAAGCCTTAGCTAGCATAAAGGCCCGGGTCATACCAACCCGGCATGCCGAGCGTTTCCAGAGCTCAATCCACGCAGGCACGGTGGAGCATGCTTGGATAAGATTTTCTTCACCCGGATATGCCTCAGTTGGCCATTGCACGGCGTCCAATATCCACTTGGTGCCGGCGAAGAAGGTCCGGAGCACAGTCTTTAAAGTTTTAGCTTTTTTAACATCATCTTCTTCTGGGGCCGCAAGGTTAGCACCTGCAGTTGAAACAAGAAAGGCCACATCAGTAATTCCGAGTATCATGAATCAAGTAACAAAGCAGAGGCATGAAAGCAGTCAGCAGCAAGAAACTTACTAAGCAAGATACGATAAGTATCGGTAATTTGGTCCGATAACTTTTTCAGTGCGGTTTGAGCAGTGGTGCACCTTTTCTTGTATTTGGAAACATCTTTTTTCAAGGTTTCCACTTCAGCCTCAAGGGCCTCTCTCCGCTTTACCTCGGCAAGCAGAAGTTGTTCGGTTTTGAGCAAAATTTCATCAGACCGGGTGGCCTGTGCCTGTAAGAGACCAAAGTATGAGAATTAGTCGGGTATCGTGGCAAGCCGAGTATCGCACAGAGTACCGAGCACAACTTCAACAAGTTATACTCGGAACTTGGGGACTAGATGGATACGAAGAGATACCAGGTAACATTACCTGGTGTTCCGCTGCCATACGCTCTAGCACATCGTTCTCCGAGGCCTTCATAGCAAGGAGAGCGCTCATCATCTGATCGAAAGTATTGTTGCCCAAGTTGGAAGACCCGGGATCTTGGAGACTCGGAGAAGGAGCTCTCGTCTTGGTGGGAGAAGGTATCCGGGTCATCCGAGTATCGGAGTCTGGTGCTCCTCCTCCCGTGCCCAAGGCTGCAGCTTCTTCCTCCTCGTGTGCGTGCGAGGCTATTGGATACTCGGCTTCTTGATCGGCCGGGTTTATTGGTGGCACTTGTTCTTCTCCGCCAGCTGCGGTAGTCATATTATCGATCGGGTTCTCTTTACCCGGGTCATCAGTTTCCATATTTTCTTGGTCGCTGATAGTGACCGCGGATCTATGGACAGTATAAGTAAGCAGTTAGCGTACAACTGGGAAAAAGTGACGGAAAGGTGATAAAGCATCAGGAAAGGAACTTTACCCGGGATTCACCATGTAGTCCGAGGGGAACTCGCTGCTGGACCCGGACGAAACTGAAAAACATCAAGCAAGACACTGAATTATCCTGTAAGGGGATGGTTCGGAAAGACTTTGATATTCAAAGAAAGGATTAGGTGAGTACCAGCGCGTCGAGCCGGAGACGACGAAATACCCGGATTAAGAGCGCCCTCACCCGGAAAATTCCGAGTCATTCTACGCTTGGTCATGGGCTGTTCCTTCAGGTACGGCCAGCGGGATAACTCCAGGGTTAGCTCGCGCATGTTATCAAATGAATATGGTTTAGAGGCGAGGAAACGGTATGGAACCTTGAAGACGACCCCTCGGGGTTTTCTCTTTGTTCCGACCTCGATCGTCGGCTCAGCTTCATCTTCGTCGCTTGCGGATTCTACCTTGCCTTCAGTTTCTTCTTCTTCGTCCTTGTCCTCTTGTTCTGAAAGTTATCAAGGTTTACAGTCGGAAAATGAAGAAAGAGCAACAACGAGCTCAGAGAAACCGAGTGAAACTCGGAATGTACCTTCATCCGAGTTAACGGCGTCTTCTTTCTCCTCTGGGCCTTCAGAGTTAGGGGGAGTTTCAATCTTCCAAAAAACATCATCGGCCTGAGATGAAGATATAAGAATGAGGGTTAACAGCTGTATCAAGTGGAAAGTGTGAAGGCAAAAATATGGAAGCCGGATCTTTACCTCAGGGGCCGGGTTCTCGCGCGTAAAGGGCTCTAACCCGGCTATATTCCGGATTACCTCCAACTTCTCTGTCAAGAAGCCCTTGATAGTCTTGTTGGTGTCACCAGCTGCAAAGCTGTTGGTGGAGTATCGGAGCGCGTCCGTAGTGTGCCCCGAGTACTCGCACATTAACTTTTTGCGGATGGAATTGGGTTGGATCCGGAAATCAACCCAAGTTTTCACCAGGTTAAGCCCAATGAGACCTTGGGCCGAAAGAATAGCAATTTTAGCCAACAAAGGTTGGATTGCCTCCCTGTCCGAGTCAGGGGCAAAAGCGTTGAAGGTCTCGGAGATATCGAGGAGGCCCTCCGAGTAACCCGGCAGCTTCTTTTCGCCGGGTGGGGAGGTGTCTCGGCAGTAAAAGTATGAGAGCTGCCAGTGTTTGACGTGGGAATTGAGTGTGAGAGGTGGCATGGGAGAATTTTTGCGACGTTGGATGGAGACCCCGCCGCAAGCAAGAAGTGCTCCGTCACCGCTTTCGCGGCACGGCTTGCACTGGAAAAGTTCAATAAAGAGAGCCAAACTTGGCGGAGTTCACAAGTATGACTCGGATAAAACAATGAAATGGGTAATATTCAACATAGAGTTAGGCCCTATGTCAAATACCCGGAGGCCATAGTGGCTCAGAACATCTCAAAATAAGGGGTGACCTGGAGGACGGAACCCCCGGGTCACGTGTTCGACGAAGCAGATTACCTCGTCGTCGGCAGGCGTGGGCCGGGTCTCATCACCCGGCACCCTCCAATGGATATCTTTTTGAGAAGGGAGAATCCCTAACTCGGCCAGCTCTTCTAACTTGGCCTTCGTAACAGTGGATCGCGCCCAGTTGGATGATATGGAGTTGGTGGTCTTAGCCTTGGCTGGTTGTTTCCCCTTCTTCTTGGGAGCCATGGGATTAACCTGCAAAGCACAAGATAAAAAGGTACAAGGAGTAAGACCCGGAAACCATGAGCTATCCGAGTATTTGCAAGCGATATCGAGAAAACATGGAAGCTAAGAATTGTCCGGGTATCATTCTACGGAGCAAAGACTACAAATTATCCGGGTATCAGGTATCACTATAGAAACTGCTGGGTACTTACGTATTGAAAAGTGTTTGAGGAAGACGGATGATTGTCCATGTATCTACTACAAGCGAAAGAATCGGAAGAAAAGGATTTTCCGGGTGTCAATGACATGCGCGGAAAATTGGGACGAAATGGATCTAGATTGGAAAACTTGCGGACGATTCTACGGAGAAATTAATGGTTAATGATGATAGGGGAGGGATATGTGCCCATCTGTCATGTTATTGGATGAACTAGCGTGGGATTGTGGGGTCTAATTCGGCGCGGCAAGAAAAAATGACCCGCGGATGGACCTAGATCCAATCTGGAGTAAATCGAGAAATTACGAGGTCAAGCTAATGGATGCGAGAAACTTACTGGAGGAGATTGAAGTGAAGCCCGGCGGAGGCAAATAGCACAATCCTGGTGCCCCTTAGCGATTCCCGGCGGGCAGGACAAGGGCGCGGTGGCGGATCTTGGCGGCGGCGTGGGGTGAGCCGTGGCGGAGCGTAGCCGGCGGCGGATTGGCTCCGGTGACGCGCGCGAGGTCTCTGTGGCGGTGCTCTGCGAGCTTGAGCGCGGAAGTGAAGAGAAGGAGGAAAAGGGGTCAATGAGCCATTGGGGTTAGGTTAACCCCTAAGTACCTATTTATAAGGGTGCGGGCGGATAAACCTAGTCCAACGGGCGGGAACCGAAAATTTCGGAATAACGGCTATCTGCCCGGATTTTGTGAGATATGCTGTGAGTGCTGGACAAGATATCCGGACAGAGATAAGGAGGAGATCTTCTCCGCAATATCAGGATCAGTTATTGAGTAAAGTAAGCCGGATCTTTGACATTCTTATCAGGGCGTTGACCCGGAGAAAAGAAGGACTTAGAGAAAGCCGGGTTGCTATATGGCCACCTTGGAGTTAGGCCTAGCTGTTTATCAAAGCACCTTAACCCGGCCTCTTTGGATTTGTACGTCTGATATTTTTACAGGGAATAGCAAGCGCTTCAAGGAGGATCCCGTGAAGCCCAGGCTATTCTGGGGACTACTGATGGAGGGATGATAACCCGGTAGGCCAACGCCAAGGTGTAACTCGGCCCAAAGGACACTGCGTGAGATCCGGCTAAGGATAAAGGAACTTTTAGAAGGCCCAAGTTTGTAGGACTGGTAACCCGAATTGTGGGTTACGGTAAGGAAAGTTAGGGTTCTATATGCGGTGTCCGGGTAGGATTTAGGGTGCGCCTTGGAGGGCAAGCCAAGGGGTCCGGGTGCTTTATAAGCCGGCCCCTAGGTCTAGTTTAGAGAGATCCAAGAGTTCGAGCAATATCGCTAGGTATCGAGTATCCAGTGTAACACGAAAGTTGAGATTAATATATCGAGATCGGAGACTCGGCGACTTGCTTGCCGGCTACCAGATCGCATATCATCATGTTTTCCTCTGAGCTAAACCCTCTCCCAAACACCAGTGTCGTCTTGCCCCAAGATAAGTTACCCCCGGTAACGTCTGCCGTGATTATCCCACGACAATAACTCTGAGCTTCGCTTCGGTAGCCCACCCGCAAACTAACGTCCAAGTCGAGCGATCCAACGGATTAGTTTCGGCCGGCCTAAAGAAGCGGCTGCTCAATCGGCTGCACCCAGCAGCAGGGCACTGGGCCGAAGAATTACCATCGGTGTTATGGAGCCTGCGAACAACACCAAATCAGTCAACAAACTACACGCCATTCTTCATGGTATACGGTGTTGAGGCCGTGCTACCCGAGGACGTCAAATTCAGCGCCCACGAGTCATTGAATACAGCGAAGAAACCTCGAACAAGGCACTCGCAGATGATATGGATGCACTGGATGAGATCAGGGACAATGCACTCGCAAGATCTGCAGTCTACCAGCAATCGCTACGTAACTATCACAGTCGCCACAGATGCCACATATCCTTCGTGGTAGGAGACTTAACATTACGACTCAAGCAAAAGGAAGGGCACAAGCTAGAACCACCATGGGAAGGACGCTTCATCATACACGAAGTTGTCCCAGGAGGTGCCTATCGCTTGAAGAACCCGAAGACAGGCGGCATCTACTCCAACCCGTGGAACGTGGCGCACCTCCGCAAGTTTTATCCTTAGAGTTTTAATCTTCTACTCGCAAGAAATAAGTCTGTATCGTCCACTTTGTAACTCGATCAAATACATGACTTTTCATCCATAGCAATAAAAACATGGTTTCTCAACCATAGTTACAAAGATTATCCAGTCGCAATTTTTTCTTTCTACATGCTAAACGACAGGTCACATCCCCCAAACACACGGGGGCTACGCCTAACTAGCATCATCACCACACCGAGCACTTACACTCGATAAAAAAATACAAGGTAAAACACGGTCCACACCTTATAAACACCTTAAATAAATCGATTAATACATACAAGGGAACAACGTTTACACCTTCAAACACCTTAAAAGGCTACAACACACAAGGTACATACACCTTGGGGACTTAGAGACTACAACTATTGACGAGCAGCCGCCTCTTGAAGTAGTCGGTTAGTCTCCTCGGCGGTCAGTCGAACAATTTCCTCTGCTGCAGGATGCACAACCTCGTAATGAGGGATAAAATCTACAGGTAGGACTCGGGTATCCGGGAGTCGCGCCACAGAGTTGAAGTTAACCTCAGGATGCCACAAACGCACGAACGCGAGCGCCACCTGAGCCCCACAGATGAGTTGTTGGTGCACACACTCGCGAACTTCCCCCACCCGACCAAACATTCTTAGCAGGCCACTCAAGCTATCTGGGACAACTCCAAACGGATAAAACGCCCGATGGACGGAAGAGAGAGCCTCCCGACAAGACTCAACGAGTATCTGCGCCTGACTCGCCTGGTACTTCAGGGTAGCCAAGATAAAACCTCGGCTACGGTTAGACCAGAAGTTGCTCGCGTGAGGATTAGAGCTGCTCGACTCGTAAACAATATGGTTGTCCACCTAATGACCCTCGCAGACTACATCCGGCTCAACAACTGCACAAATAGCAAGGGTGTCAAAACAAAAACAACAATCATCGACAAGTACTCGAGGGCTCGCCAAAACTTACAGAGCATGTTCTTTGCAACACTCGACAGCTCCTCCATTACAAATAGCTCGCGCTACGCCGCAAGTTTCTGCTTCGACTTGGCCACATCAGCCACGCCTCGCAGAGCCTTCAGCCTACGATCGCCATCCGCGACACGGTCACGAAGCGATGCAAATGTACCGGCAGCAGCAACTAACAGATCAACCAGAGAAGCAACTCCACTCGACGAACCTCCGCTAGAGTCAATCACCTAGAAAGAACAACAAAGATTCAGGGACAATACAATACCCCACTCGAGAGTATACCACCCAAATTTCGGGTGCTCGGGGGCTACTCCCATCAGGAGAATACAAAGTAAGGCGCAGATATAAAAACACTGACACTCTCGAAAAAACATTTCGATTGGGCAAAATAAAGTACGGGAATACATCCCAAGGTTCATTACATGACAGAGCACACGGAAACAAGAACTATCCCACGGAGCTACATAGGTAGCTCCACTCGTAGTAGGCTGTCCCTTACGCCCAGCACAGGAGAGCACCCCAGAAAGCATCTTCGCGAGCTCTCCAGCACGGTTGCCAAAAGGACGGAGTGCTACCTTTTTGCCCAGGGAGTCGCGCGGAATCTCCAAGTACACCTTCTCCAGGTCGCCCGAGACTCCATGCGCCAAGGAAAATTGGATAGCGTCCTGGCCCCGCACTCGGTCTGCGCGAGCGAGTACTCATGAAGGAGATCTCCATCGCCCAGGAAAACCTGCAGGAGACCACCTAGAGTAGGCGGAACCACCACGTCCACAAGCAGGCGCTCGTGGAACTGCGTCAGCACTCGGGTAGCGTCACCAACCAGGGAGCAGATCCTATCCGCGTGCCCATGAAGTTGAGTACACGATTCGGTGAGAGCATCGAGTCGCTGGTGTCCGGCTAGCTCCAACCCAACTCCAAGGGCATCTGAGACAAAGACAGAACAATTATCAGAAAAGGATATAAAAAACAATTATTAGAAAAGGAAAAAAGACGAGCCACAATCGAAGGAAGATACAACACAACTTACCTGCAAGCTTCTGAGCCAGAGGACGGATGACGCCGACAAGATCGTTGTCATGCTTCACGCTCGCCTCCTCCAGCTGCTTCAAAGCTCCCTGAGCCTCTGCGAGACTGTCAGCCGAGCACTTGCGGGTGGTTTCCAAGTCCTTTCGAGTGGACTCCAGCTCCGCCTCAAGGGTTTTCACCCGAGAAAGAGCCTCCGCCTTCTCAGCCTTCAAGCGGGTAACTTCATATTCAGGTCGAAAGGACGCAATTAGGACAACAATGCAACCAGGAAGAAACGGCGAAGCCAAAAGGGCATGCTAGCTTACCTTGCAGGGAGCGGCTGTCCTGGACAAGCTGATCACGAATTCCCCGAAGGAAAAAGCAATCCGCCTCATCCGAAAGAACCCGGCGCCCGAAAGCAGCAAGAGAGTCGAGAAGCGACTGCAGAAAACTAAAAGTCAAAAAACCACAAGTACAAGACTTGAGCCTATACGCGACTGTACGTAGTCAAGTATAGCCTCGGGGGCTACTCCCATCGGGTGCACTGCCGTGCACCCGATGAAAAACAAGGCCAACATACGAGCGAAAGAAGAACACTTCGACTTGAGTCCATGGCCAACTGCAAGCAATTGACCATAGACTCTGGGGCTACTCCCATCGGGAGCACTGGCGTGCACCCGATAAAATTGAAAACAAGCGAAGCTAGATGCAAGAAAATAACCGGGCTTACCTTGCCCTGGGCGGTAGATAGAGGTTCCACCGAACTACCCGAGACTTCCCGGCTCGCTGACGCTCCAGCATCCACAGGCGCTCCACCCGCGAAGCTGGGCATCCCGTACGTCGGGGCTTCGATTGCTCTCGCTGGGCTCGGAGATCTTCGGGCAATATCAGCAGCTGGAGCAAGATCCGTGGCGGCTTCCTTCCTCTTCACTAAAGGGATCGAAGAAGCAAACTGGCCCAGACTAATGGTCGCAAGACTGCTGCAAAAAAGTGAAATCAGACAAAGGAAAGATGGAAGAAATTCTACGAAGATTCTACGGAACTTACTCGTCCTCGTCATCATCGTCGAGGTTGTCAGGATTCCAAGCAGTGGAGATCTTCGACTGACGAACCATAGGAGGAAGAACATTGAGAGGAGCCACCCGAAGAGGCTCAGCTACTTCGACGGGAGCATCACCCAAAGAGTTGTCCTTGGAGGTGACCTCCTCCTCTTCCTTCTCCTTCCCCTGCATGCGGCGCTTGCGCCGACGAAGCTGCTCGCCATCCGACTCCTCTTCCTCCTCCGTGTCGTCCCGCTCGGAACTCGAGTCAGCCTCCACGATGCTGGTTTCGAGAGGAGCTTTGATGTTACTCGCCAAAAGATCTGAGACATCGTCTGCAGAAACCGACGGGCAACACGTCGCCACACTCAAGATCTACGAAGGCGAAGATACAAAGAAGAAGAAAAATCTTCAACAGATGCAAATCCGAATTGTAAGAAACAGAAAACAATATTGAAGAACAAAAAAAGCTCACCTCGGCAGGGGGAGGGTTCGAAGGTTTGAATGGGTCGAGAGGACACGCCGAGTAGCTCTCCCCTTTCTTCAATTGGGTGATGCCCGTGATCTTCTTGTCGAATTCAGCATTCGACAGAATATCGTCGCAGACGCGACTCGAATAATTGACGCCATTATATTCCCACATGGGAATGGGCCTCACCTGGAGAGGTTGGATCCTTCGGCGCAGGAAAACACCCGCCAAATGAATTCCGTTCAGTGGCGTTCCCTGCTCCTTCTCGCGGAAGCGTGCGACCTTTGCGAGTAGAGGAGAGACGATCTTGCTTTCTTCGGGTGAGAGGGTGTGCGACCAAGATTTGCGCCGCTTCAGAATGGCGAATGGCTGAAACTCGGGGACGCCACCCATGCTATCATCCACCACGTAGAACCACTTTCAGCGCCATCCTTGGGCCGAGTCGACGAAGTGCATCTCCATGTATGGGATGTCCTTATTCAACTGGATTCCAAAGCCGCCGGTCCTCAGCGGCTCGCTAGTCTTCTCGCCTGGCTGCGGCTTCTCCCGAAAGACCCGCACTTTGAAGATGGCCTTCCAGAGACCCCAGTGCAGGCGAATCCCCAAGAAACACTCGCAAAGCACGATAAATCACGAGATGTGCTGAATCGCGTTTGGAGGAAGATCGTGCAGCTGTATGCCATAGACATACAGCATCCTGAGAAGGAATGGATGAAGAGGGAAGGACAAACCACGGGCGATGTGCTCGGAGAAGACGACGCGTTCGTTGGCGAGAGGGTTGGGTGTCTCCTCCTTCTTCGCAGACATGCGCACGCGCCTGTCCGTGTCCGGGGCAGTAGCCCCTCACCTTGCATCTCGACGATGCTCTTCCGCGTGGTGTTCGCCGAGTGCCAGTCGCCGATCCTTTTCGCGGGGGCCAGAGTGGATGTGCTCGCCACGTTCTTGGAGGACGTTGCGGCAGCTCCGCGCTTCTTTGCGCCCGCCATTGGAGACTGTTGTCATAGCTCGAGGAGGAAGAAGGTGTGCGCGAAGGGGGGAAGGATGAATAGAGCCGGAAAAATTACTCCTACTCTAAGGCCCAGTATTTATAACCAAGAAGGATTGATCCGAGCCGTAGATCTAGAAATGTGGCGTCCATCACGGCTGCCACGCGTGAAGCGGAAACGAAGCGGCGAGGGACAGTTACTACGCACGATCTTTACGAAAAGATTGTGCGTATTCACAGCGCGCGGCCAGCGGGAAAACCGGGACACGACCGATCTTTTCCGGTCAAAAAGCCGACATGGTGGGCCCGCGCGCTCTGCCCCACTTCGTCACGTCCCATCGGGAGCAGTCGGAACGATCGAGTGCGCAGTGACGTCACTACGCACCTCACAACACGCGAAATCTCTTTCGCATAAGGTTTAATGCTCGAAATTTCTTTCGAGTGGACACCCTGACACGAAATATCTTTCGTATGGGTACGTCAAAACGCGAAATCTCTTTCGCATAAACACCATGACACGAAATCTCTTTCGTATGGGCACATCAAATCGCGAAATTTCTTTCGCATAAACACCCTGACACGAAATCTCTTTCGTATGGGCACATCAAGACGTGAAATTTCTTTCACATAAACATCCTGACACGAAATCTCTTTCGTGTGGACTTCATAACGCGAAATATCTTTCGTATAAGGTCAAGAAAAAGGAAGATTTATTCACCCGAAGAATCGCGGAAACTTGATCAAAGGTAAAATTGCGAGTATGCGGCTCGCGCAACTCTACCACACGATGTACTTACACATCCTTATCCTAGATCGTTCGGCCGACTAGGCACATCCGGATGTCGTATTCTTTCGAGTACGAAGGTAAGACCCAAAGGATCTCTCCTATGGGCCTGGAATCGCACTCAAGCTGCGTCCTCCGGCAAATTTTCCGTGTCAACAACACGAAGAAAAATCCTAGCGGACGCGCCGGGTACCCCTTTAGGTTAAGTTCGACTAGGTAAGACCTCCACAGCCCAGTCGCAACGATCAGCTCGCCGGATTCGAGTCGTAGGTCTCGAATTCTTGTAAGCTAGAACCGTTTTTTCCCTAGATACAATTAATTGGCCCCGATCTTTCGGGAGAGCCAAGCGACTGAGCCACATCCTTCTGCGAAAACAGCCAACACAAGGCACATTTATCACTCGATGCTTGAGTGCATGAGCGCTTCGCGCACAAGGTATACACCTTCAAAACCAGACGATTGAATGACCAATCGAAGAAATCGAGAATGAACTTTGAGTGCTTACCCGACTATTCTCAGTCGAATAAACACTCGTGGGATTACTGACGTGGGGATGACCCCTGGACCTATCGGGTGAGCCTACCCGGTCCAAGGCCCAAGACTTAGGCCTAAGGGGAGGTGCTGTCCTGCGTTACTAGAAGGCCCAACAAAGGCCCACCCGCAAGGCTTGCGGGTCAAGAAGGAAAGACCTAACCGACCTAGAACTAGGGTTTGTAACCCCCCCGGACACGGTTTGAGACCTAGCCATCTATATAAGGCTAGGAGAACCACCGAGGGGGGATCCAGTCTACTTTCACCACCACAATCCTTAGGTTCGAGATCATACTCTCGACTTGAGCACACCCCCATTGTAACCGATCTACTGATATTACAGATCGAAGAGCAGGAGTAAGGGTTTTACCTCTACGAGGGCTCTGAACCTGGGGAAATCGTACCCCCTGTTAGCCGACGATCATCACCATCGTCCATACGTTCTCTTAATCAAAACCCTACCGGATCATCCGAGGGACTTGTTGAGATGACTATTCGACACTATGCTTCTTCGTGTACGCCTCGTGGATGTCTTGGAACTTTCGAAAGTCTTTGAGGAGGTGAGTGGCCTTGGTTTTGCCTGTGCGCTTATCTGTGAACAGATGCAGAGAGCAGTATCCATCAAGGTCTTCCTCGGGGGTTTTGTCGTATGATTTTGGTTTCCACTCGCGATTTCCGCAGGATCCGCTGTCGCGGTTTCTTGTGAACTCGGCCGCTACCAGTTCTAATTGATCATCCTGGTCGTAGTGTTTTATCTTCCTCTTCCGGCGGTCGCCGTTGCGGTCCTCGTCATGCGCGGGTGAGGAAGCTTTCTCATTGCGCAGGGATTTTTTGCCATTCGCCCATCTGTCCGCTATCACCATTAATTCTCCGATTGATTTGGGTGCGGATCGCCCTAGTTCTTCTCGAAAGGCGGCAGGTCGAGCGCCCTTGGTGAAGGCCTCGACTGCTATTTCCTCTGATATGTTCCCCGCCGTGTTCTTGAGTGTGGTCCATCTCTGGACGTACTCGCGGGTAGACTCGCCGCTTTTCTGCCTGCAGGCTCGCAGTTCCTCGATAGACGTTGGTCGCTTGTATGTCTCCTGAAAGTTCTTCACGAAGTCGCGGGTGAGATCGTCCCAGGATCTGTAATAGGCGCGCGGTCTTCCTTCGAGCCAGCTTCGGGCAATGCCTACGAGGTGCATGTTTAGGTACTGCATGGCTGCTATCTTGTTCCCGCGCTGGCACTTCACCACTGTCAGTTAGTCTGAAAGCCATGTCTTGGGCTCTTGCGAGCCGTCGTACATTGGGACTTCCGTTGTGAGCTTGAATCTCTTGGGCATCAGCGCTTTGCGGATGCTGCTGCTGAAGCACATCGCGCCGCAGGCTTCCTCGTCAGAGGAGGTGGATAGCGATCGGGCATGGTTCCTGCGCGCACGGGCCTTGTCGACTTTGCTCTACAAGATATCTCCAGGCATGTCTTACTGGGATCGGTCGCGTGTCTTCCTGCCGTGGTTCCCTGCTGCGATGTCGCGAGCGGTTTCCGTGGTGCCGCGGGTTGCTGTAACGGTTTCGTGGGCTGTTATCGTCGCTGCATGGACTGTCACCACGGCGCTTGACCTCCTTGCCTCTAGGGCAACGAGGTGATCCCTTGTCTCCTCTCTTCGGTGACGTACTCTCGCATCTGCGAGGTGTTCTGTCCATCTGAGGTGTCTTATCAGCTTCAGGGGGTGGCGCGTTTTTGCGGTTTTGGGCGGTGATTGCTGCTCCGGCCATACCTAGCCCCCTCTGGACCCGTCGGTGTTTCTCCGCGCGGGGGTCGTTTTCGGGTGGCTGGTTCGCCTGCAAGTACATAGCAGCGGCTAGGACCGCGACGGCGGGAGTCGTCGGGTGCATGTTGCCCTCGTCGTCAACGTGCATGAGGGAGGTCTCGAGGGTCTTGCTGACCTCGCTGAGGGACCCTTGGTCCATGCGAGCGGTTTTCGAGACGTACTTTCCCTTCTTTGGGGGTTGATTCCCTGTTGAGCGAGTCCCGGAAAGCTCTGCACGGCGTGCACTCGAGGCTTCCGCCGCTGATGCATGTAAAATGCATAGATGAATTTTGCATATTTTCACATGGTTTTCTATTACATATTGCATCATATAAGGGTATAATTCAATGTTTTATAGTATTTTGGGGTTAAATTACAAAGTCCCCCAACTTTTAAGGAATTAACCCTGCCTGTCAGAAACCCCGTTTTCTATATTTTTGACGTTTCAGGGGGCAAACTTCCGCGAAATCACCTGAAAATCTGCGGGGGTCATTTTCTTGGAAGGAGAAGACTTGCAGGTGAAGGATCCACGAGAATTGGGCAAGGAGGCCCAAAAGAGGACCCTCCACGCGGCCAGATTACTTGGCCGCGTGAGAGGCCCCCTTTTGTCCCCTGTGGCCCCAATTCCTTCCATCTTCGACTTACCGACTCCGTCTTGACCTAAAACCGACTATAAAAAGGGTCCCCCGTACCCTTACAGAGAGAGCGCTGCCGAAACACCGAAACAGAGACCAGAAGTTCCAGATTGGAGGGGGAAAACTCCGGCGGGGCGCCGCCGATGTGATCTCCTACCCCTCCAACGACATCTCCATCGACATCTCCATGAAGAGGGAGTAGTCCACCCCAGGGCTATGGGTTTGTGGAAGTAGCACTTGTATCTCTCTCTCTATGTGCTTCACTAATTAGATCCGTATGAGCTGCCTCACATGATTACGGGCACCGTTGTAATTCCTATGTGGTGGATCTTTTCTATGAGTTATTGAATCTGAGATTGCAATTGTTTCTCTTGATTTATTTGACTAGATGTATCTTATGTACCCCATTCTTATTTGCTAGCTTTGATCAATCTAGTTCTTGAGAGCGTGTGTGGGGTGATGGGTGCATTAGTTGGAGTAACGGGGGGTGGCTAGTGCTGTGAAAGTGACAGAAGTTCAGCGATCCACTTAGGTTTTGTTAAACCTTTCTTAGTTACCTCACTAGGGATAAAAAGGAGTACCTTGTTACCGGGGATTTGAAGTGACACTAATCAATCTCCATGACTAGATCTAGCAAGTTCTTACTTCAACTTCATGTCACATTGCTTAAAGCTATACTCTGGTTTTTCCTTAATTATCGAGGTGTTATGATTTATTTTGCATCTTGGTGGAGTATAAGAGGGATCAATATGACCGTAGAGATCTCTATGCTAGGACGTGATGCCCATATGAAAGTACTCAATGTTAAACATGTTATTGTAATCTCACATGTAATTCTTTATGTCCACCGTCTACCAGTTTATTTGAGAGAATGCAAGTGTCAAACCATGAACCCCGGTCCTATTTTAATTATAAGAAAACACTCTAGTTACTTTGCTGCAATTTACTTTACTTGCACTTTACTTTACTTGCATCTCCAATTCGAATTTACATTATCTCCATCACCACTTGAATCACAAAAATACAAAAACAATCCATTGCATATTTATTTTCTCATTTGCATTTAGTAGTAGATTTAATTATTGCACATTTATTTTCAGTTTTGCATTGCAATTTAGAAGTCTCACACCTTGTGCTTGACAACCACTTGGTGAGGTTGAGGGCACAAAATTCTCTACTTGTTTGCAGGATCCTGGAGGAAGCTTGGAAGACAACTGCTGAAATACTGGCTCCCCAAGAGTTCAATATAAACCCTCGAGTCACCCTCGTGGGGAAGAAGGCTTGCCACTAGCTACACACTCTGCACTTGGAGTCTCAACCTAGCCATCAGCCGCTCGCTTCCGCGCTTCTAGTTCCTTGTGGGCTTCTGCTAACTGTCGGCCTTTCAGCAACAGGTGGTAGTGGTACGCTGTCAGGTATTCTTGAGTGGATCCGGGTTCTATCGGTTGGCCTGACTGTACCGCTGCTTTGGTTTTGAGCCAAGAGGCTCGCGAGACCTTGATGCATTCCCGCGCTGCTCGGCTCTCCTCTATTTTGTCAGGTTTTTCGGCTGAATCTGCCATGCAGACTTGGGCCAGATATGGCGCGCGAGTCTTAGGCGTACGCCGGTGGTTTTTGCCGAATTTGGAGGGTTCTTCGGTCGCAATCGTATGGAAGTTGCTCGTGTTGCGGCGGATGGACCCACCGCTGGGTGCTAGGTCGCGACTGGCATCGCCGGGCTCGAGATGGATTCAGAGTCTGATCAGCTCGATCTGGTCGGGGAAGCGTAGAATTCCTGCCTTGCTGGCGTGGAAGTGGAGATTGCCGGATGTCAAGCTGACGCGCTCCTGGAGTCCGCTGAACGCCGGACGTGATTCCGGCGAGTGGGGCGTGTAGATGAAAGACCCGAAGCAGGTCGGCTCCGTTGGAGTTGATGATCCTGGGCTCCAGCTGAAGCTCGGTGAGCTATGGCTATGGTGGTGGTGAAACTAAGATTGGATCCCCTACCTTGGTGGTTCTCCCAGCCTTTAAATAGATGGCTGGGTCTCAAACCGTACCCGAGGGGGTTACAAACCCTAACTCTAGGAGATGGAGACCTTCCATCTTGATCCGCAAGTCTCGTGGGTGGGCCTCCACTGGGCCTTCTAAAGACGCGGGGTAGCGCCTTGCATTGGGCTTTAGTCTTGGGCCTTGGACCAGGTAGGCTCATTCGACAGGTCCTGGAGTCATCCCCACATCAATGGAACTCAACCAAATCAGTACTCAAAAACAACAAATCAACGCAAGAGAAGAAAAGGAATTTACCTCCGTAGGGGGGTGCTCTGAGTCGAAGGGTTCGAAGGGAGAAGCTGAGTAAGTTTCACCTTTCTTCAGGGTGGTGATGGCCGTGAGCTTCATCTCAAACTCATTGTTCGAGAGCAGGTCGCTGCATGTTCGACTCGGGTCATTGACACACGAATACTCCCACAAAGTATTCGACCTATTCTGTAGTGGTTGCACCCTTTGACGTAGGAAAACATTCGCCAGGTGGATCCCGTTTAGCAGAAGCCCTATGTCTTGCTGACGGAGCCACGCAAATTGTTCGAGCAGCGGTGTAGTGGCTTTGGTTTCTTGGGGTGACAACTTGTCGTGACGCCCCGAGATCGGGCACTATGCAGATTTCAGTATTCCCGCCAAAATACACATAATAACCGATTCCAGGTTGCCACTTGTGATAACATTACAACAGTTCACGAATATTCCGCAACAACAACAGAAAAGATATATACAAGAAGACTCAAACGAGTCAAGGATACAACTGATACAATACAAAGATCCAAATAACAGCAGAAGAAACAACCTAGCGTCCGACTACGGACAAGATACAAATTGGACTAAGAGTCCTGAAGATAACCGAGAGCGTCCAATCCCTGCCCAGGCCAAGCCGGAGGGATTCCCAAGCTAACGTCGTCAGACTTCAAACCTGTTGACTGCAATGTTGAATATGCAGCCACGAAAAAGGATTCGTGGGTCAGTACGGTTAAGTACTGGCAAGTGGATAAACCATACTCACAAGATACTGGCGTAGCCAGTCATCACAAGATACAAATACTTTGGGCTCAACGGAAAGGAAAAGGATTATTGCAAATAACCGGCAGCGGGCTGCACTAACCAACTACAGAGACTCGATACAACATCCGGCTAAAAGAGGGGATAAGATAGCGTATCGTAACCAACTACAGCTACTCACCAAACAAACCCATCCAGTGTTACCCCCTACTAAGGAAGCAACCCAAGGATAACTCACACTGTTGGATTAAGGATGGATCAAGTTGTTGTGTCAATAAGACTATTACTAGTCAAGTATCATTAGTTAGGTGTAAGTTGTTCTGAGTACTTGTTAGCCAGTACTTTCACCAAGTCAACCATAACCGCGGAAAACACGGCTTCTCGAGAAGATTTAACCCTGCAGGGATGCACCAATTTGGCCGTACACGTAAGAATAACCCGCCAGACGGGGGATCAACCCACCAAGCGAGGTACTCAACACAACCCAACTCTTCTTCGCATCAAGCCCAAAGAACCCCGTGCAGTTGAGCGCACGGCTAATCAAGCCCCACGAAGAAAAGGGGACCCTCATAGCACTCTAAGAACGTGTCTCCCTAAATGCCGACTACAAAAGTTCCACCCTGGCCTGGGTTCGCAAGATCATGCATGCGGCAAATGGAAAACCCGAACTAAATGAGGCGATTTGGACGAGATGCGAATCGAATCAAATTGAGGGGGGCGCCCATACTCGCTTCCCACATGCGGTTAGTGCGCTCATCATGGATCAGTAGACAAGACCCTTTTCCTAATTAGGGTCGACACTAGCAGGCTTCAAAACCACGCCGGGCCTCCTGCCGGTGCCTTATCATCAAATTATTATTACCCAAAACATTAACATGTTGTTGATCGAATTGAAACCCAACTATCAAACTAAACAGGTGGTAAGACAAACAACGAGGCTTGAGCGCAAACAACACTAAGCATGCAACTACGACACAAGGGCCAACAGGGTAAACAAACAACAGTTAATAGGAAGTGGAAGGAAGGCTATATCATGGCTGCAAGGTAACAATATGATAGGATCGAGACACAAGCATCGAATCAACAGGCTAGAATAAGAACAACGGAAAGAATCGGTAACAAGTGATGAAAGGCAGCCATTTGGCAGCAAGTGAGTATACTTGCCTGAGATCCAGCAAGTAGAGGTACATCCACAGAACTTGTCGTTGCTCACATCATCTCAACGTCCTATCCGGGAAGAAGCAACGAACCTCGAACAAACACCGGATGCAACAATTACTACTACGGCAAAAGATCTAGCATGGTCAAGATATGGATGCATGATAACATGTTTAAATGGACCCATATGCAATTTGAGTTGCATATGAAAAGCCCATGAATTATGGTTGAAACAATTGTTTTACAGCTAACCAACAGGTGAAAGTGGTTTAGTATGATGCATGGATGAGGAAAACAGAAAAATAACAACAATAGAAACAATTAGAAATAAGGTTTACCAAGTTTGGAATTTTATTTATTAAGTTATGAAATTTTGGTTCCTTAAAGGTGTTACACAAGCATTTGTTGTTTTCACCAATTTAAATTGTTCAAAACAGGTAACAAAGTTCATATTTGGAAAGTACACAAAATTTTAGGTGGAATACACGCTTCAATCATTGAAAAAGGAATTAAGATGAATTAATTATGAATTAAACAAGTTTAAACAAGATTTAAATGAATTTAATTCAAATATGAATTTATTTGAATTTTTATTTGTTCAAAACGTTAATTCAAATTCATATTTGAAAAGTTTATATTTTTCTGGTTTGAAAACATATTTTATAAGTTCTAAAATAATTTAATTTGACCAAGTTATTAATTTAGCAATTTTAAATGAATTAAACAAGGTTTAAATTATTTAACCAATTTTAATTATTCAAAACAGAAAATAAAGTTTATATTTGAAAAGGTGGTTCAATTTGGCATGGAAAACATATTTCATTTGTGACATTTGAATTAATATTGAATTAGTTATGAATTTCACCATTTAAATGATTTAATTAAAGCATTAAGTAATTGCATTAATTTTATTTAACCAAAACAGAAAACAAATGTTATATTTGGAAAGAGCATGAAATTTTGGTTGGAAAACATATTTTATATGGGCCATTTGAATTAAAATTGAATTTGTTATGGATTTAATCAAATTCATAAGAGTTATTTGAATTTGAAGTTTTAAAAATATTTGGAATGTTCAAAACAGTAAACAAAACACATATTTGAAATGTTCATGAGTTTCTGATGGGGATACATATTTTGTTTGTGCAAATTGGAGTTATAATGAATTAGTTATGTGCATTTGAATATTATGGTGTTTTTCTGAAAAGTGCAGGGACATACTCGTGATGGAAACATCAGAAGGGAGGGCTCCGGTACGAAAAAAATGGAAAGGACAGGGGCCTAAACGCAAGGTCGAGATCAGATCTGGATCCAGGACAATGAACACCGAAGAGGAACCTAGCCTGAGACGATGAGAGGTGGACCCCACGGTTCCACGCTGGAAAGATGCAAAAAGGTTGGGAATTGCCTTCCCCAGGAATCGAACTCGTGACCTCCTCTGTGCGGAGCGGATGCGCAACCACTGTGATGTGCTCGAGCTTGTGATTGAAGTCACAACAGACCGAATAATACATGGTATAGGCGGATATCTGAACCAACTGAACGAAACAGATGAAGATGACGATGGCGGACAGATGCAGTCGGCGGCGCATCCTACAGCGGGCGACGTGCGAATTGTGCTGCTCGACAGCAAGCACAGAGAGCAAGAGGGTAGGGTAGAGAAAAGGGTCCCGAAGGACGGTAACTCACAGAGGTTGTTGGCGTGGGCGTTCCTTCCCGTGGCAGTGCAGGTTGTCGAGGAAGTGGCCACGGTGATTGTTGCCGGCGGAGCTCGACGAGGCCATCACTCCGATCCCTCTCCTCGCCTCCTGATTCACTGAGGCGGAAGGGGTTGTTGTGGAGGTTCCATCCCCGCTCACCGTAGCCCTCCGCGGCGGCCACACGACGGTGTACGAGCTCACGAAAAACATCCATGGAGGTCCTCTAGATGATTCAGAAAATAAACAGAGAGGAGGAAAGAGGTAGGTGGCGGCGATGGGAGAAGGAGGAGGGGAGAAGGAGGCGGCCTAGGGTTAGGGAAGGAAGGGGAGAGGGGCTGATAAGGAGGGGCAGGTGGGAGGGTGCGTGCTGCTGCTTTTCTGCAGAGGAAAGCGACAGGGAGGGGGAATCGTACGGAGGTGGGGGATGAAGTGGAGTGGGCTGGATGGTGGGGTTGGGCCGTGGGGGCTGGGGGGAGAAAAACGAATGGGGTGGGCTGCCTCTCACAGCTCACCTCTCCTTTGATTTTTTCCTTTTTTTTTGCTTGTAAGAAAAGAAAAGGAGAGAGAGAAAAGATTAGGTTGGGGTTTTAATTTTTATGAAATGTTTTATTAATTTGCAAACAGTAAATCAAAGCAATGTTACCATCATTTCCAAAAAAATTGAGATGTTAATTTAATTTTAAATTGTTAGTTGAATTTTCAAATGGGGTTTCACTTGGGATTTTGAAATAAACAATTTTTTTGATTTAATAAGATCAAACACTATGAACATTGGTGAGTTTTAAAAGGTTTGGAAGATTTTAAATTGTTACACCACAATTGGATTATGTCAATTAAGAATGATTGATTGATTTGAATTTTGAAATTACCATTAGGGGTTTATCAAAAGGGAAATTTTTATTAACAAGCCATTTGAATAAATCAACTTCAAACTATTTGAAAACAATTTGAGGTATTTAGCTTGCAACTCTCAATTGGAAATTTCAGACATGTTTTGAAAGTTTAAATTGGTTTGAAATTTCTAGTTGTTTTGAAAACAGAATGCAATGCATATGATGCATGTGATGCAAAAAGAAAAAGAAAAGCAACCAATTTTCTACTAAGGTGGAACACCCTAGGTGTTACACTTGTGCGCCCAAGACTTCCTACGCTTCAGAGTCGCTAATGGCTTGAATCCAGGAACGACACCCGCATCATTGTCTTGGACATAGAACCACTTCCCGCGCCATCCCTGGGTAGACTCAACGAAATTCATCTCGAAGTAGAGGAACTCGGTACTCGCCTGGATTCCGAAGCCTCTAGTCGCCATTGGTTCCCCTAGCTTCTTACCTCCCCCGGGCGCCTTCTCTCGGTGGATTTTCACCGATAAAATGGTCTTCCACAACCCCCAGTGCGGGCTAATGACCAAGAAACACTCGCACAAGACGATGAAGCACGAGATGTGTTGCACCACATTGTGTGGGGGGGGGGGATATCGTGAAGCTGTATGCCATAGACATACATCAGCCCGAGGAGGAAAGGGTGAATATGGGCGAACAAACCTCGGGCAATGTACTTCGAGAACGCGACGCGCTCGTTGGCGTCGGGGTGCGGCACTTCTTCTCCCTTCACGGGCTTTAGCATGCGCCGTGAATCTTCAGAGGTAATCAACCCCTCCTTCTTCATGATGGTGATGCTTTTCACGTCACGGTCGACGAGTGCCATTCACCCGTCTTCTTCTGCGAGGGCGCGGATGAACCTGTGGCCGCATCCTTGCTGGATGTCGCGGTTGCAGAGCGCTTGCTCTTCTCTCCATCCATGGAGCTTTCCTTCGCTGAGAATGGTGGAGGCGCTAGAGGAAGAAGATGAGGAAAGAGCCGGGGGAAAGTAATTTTCCCCTAAGGCCTCCACTTTATACTGTTACTGGGCCATTATGAGCCGTAGATCTTCGTAGAAGGAGTGTACGTGGCACGCATCCCAGCTACCACGCGTCGAGCGGAAACGAAGCTCCAGGGGGCAGTTACCCCGCACGATATTTAAAGCAGGATCAGGTGTAATTAACTGCGGGCCCAGCTGGAAACCTGGCGCACGACGGCCCGTCCCCAGTCAAAAAGCTGACAAGGTGGGCCCTACGCGCCCTGTCCCACAGCGTCACGTCCCATCGGGAGCAGATGAGTGCGCAGTGATGTCATCATGCACCTCAGAACACGGAATTTCTTTCGTATGGACTCAGAAGAAAAATATTGGCTCGCTCGAGGATTATGAAATGGAAATAATGGCACTCGTCATTAATCAAGACAAAAAGCAGGACTCGCTGCGCCACAAGGAGGAAATCGTGGGTGCGCGATCCCCACAAACACCATAACTCACGACTACGATGTATAAACACATCACTCGATAAACCCCGGTCATTCGGCCATCACGGCAGATCCGGATGTCGTATTCTTCGAGTACGAAGTAAAGACCCAAGGATCTGTCATGTGGGCATAGAATCGCACTCAAGCTGTGTCCTCCAGTAATTTTTTGTGTCAATAACACGAAGGAAAATCCTAAAGGACACGCTGGATACCCCTTTAAGGTTAAGTTTGACTCGATAATTCCTCCACGGCCCAGTCGCAATGATCACCTAACCGGATTCGAGTCGGAGGTCTCGAGTTTGCGTAGGCCAGACCTGTTTTTGCCCGAGAGTAATTAATTGGCCCTGATCTGTCGAGTGAGACAAACAACTAATCCGCACCCTTCTATGAAAAAATCTGACGCGTGGCGCATTTATCGCTTGATACTCGAGTATCACTCATACAGGGTTCACATCCTTCGAGTCAGTGCATGTCTACTCAGTCGCAAGATCCTGAAACAAGTCTTGAGTGCTCACTCGACTCTTTATAGTCTAATAATCACTCGGGGGGCTACTGACGTGGGGATGACTCCCAAGTCCCTGAAATGAGCCTATCTGGTCTAAGGCCCAACGCTAAAGCCCAGTATGATGGACCGCCCGATTGTTCTAGAAGGCCCTGTTACGGCAAACCCGCAAGACTTGCGAGTCAAGATGGTAGTAACTTGCCGACTAAGACTAGGGTTCTGTAACCCACCCGGGTACGGGTTTGAGACCCAGCCTCCTATATAAAGGCTGGGAGAATCACCGAAGGGGACCACCCAATCTAGACTACACGCACCACAGGAGCTTCCTCTCGAGATATTATCTCTCGACATGTGCGCCCGCCATTGTAACCATACCTCATAACAGAGACAAAAAGCAGGAGTAAGGGTATTACCTCTACGAGGGCCCCAAACCTGGGTAAATCGTGCCCCCTCTTAGCCGTCGAAATCACCAACGCCTAATTCGTTCCTCTACTCGAAACCCTACCGGATCACCCGAGGGATTTTTTTGATATGAGATCATTTTTTTACCCGGAACAAAGACGAAGTCCAAATAAGAGCCGGAGGGGAGCCAGGTGGCCCCCTTGGGGTGCCAGGCGCGGCCCCACCCTAGGCCACACCTGGTGGGCCCCTAGGCGCCCGGCCACCGCCTCTCACAGCCTCTTCGCTTCATGACCGGAGGCCTCTTCATCTTCATGATTGCCTCCACGATGATGCGTGAGTAGTTCATATCGGGATTACGGGTCCATAGCAGTAGCTAGTTGGTAGTTCTCTCCGTTATGCCTCCATGTTTAGAGTCTCGTGAGCTTCCTCACATGATCGAGAACTTGTGCATGTTGTGTTTGTTGGGATCCGATGAACCATGAGATCATGATTATTTTGTTCATGTCAATATGAGTTGCTTCACTTATATCTTTAGAGAATTTTAATGTTGACTTGCAATTCTCTTCTGTGTTTATGATTACCTTGGCCACGTATTTGTTCTTACCTTCAAGAGAAGGTTTATATGCTAGATAGTGGGTTCATGCCTCCCGTACATCTGTGCTCAAGTGACAGAAATGTGACGGATGGGGGATGTGATGTTTCCACTAGGGATAAAACAGTGGTGCTCTTGTCTACGGACGAGAACCATTGCTTACATTACGTACTTTACTTAATGCAATTGTCTGTTCCACACAAATCAATCACTTCATTGTTGCAAATTAATACCAGAAAGATTTGTTGGATAGCTTTCTTGAAGTGGACTTTTAGATATGAATGCATGCTGGATAGCCATATACCTTGACGTAATGCCTACGATGTTAGAACTTGTGAAGTATATCTTGTCACAATAGTATTGGTATACGTTCATGATTTGTCAATTGCCTAGCTGTAATTTGTTCGCCCAACATGTTTGATTTCTTTGTAGAGACACCACTAGTGAAATATGGCCCCCGGTACTATTTTCCTCATTATTGCAACCTTCTTTCAAGAAATTTCATCATTGTTTCCTTGATGTACTGCGTTTACTTTTATTACTTTTCATTACTCTATACGTTCAATTCTCTAGTATTCAGCAAGACGACAAGACTGACAACCTTCTCGAAAAGTTGGGGGCAAGAGAGAGTTTGTGTGTTGTGTGCAGGTTCCACGCTTGTTGATGCGATAGACAACAAGAAACCTTATACAAGTCTTTTAAGTCCTACTGGTCGATAATTCCTGGTTCCAAAATTGGGGAAAAAATTCCGCTAGACTACATCATACCTTCCACTTGGGGTAACCCAACGAGCGTGTGATCATGTATGAGAGCATCAAGAATTTTCTAGCGCCGTTTCCCGGGACTTCAAGCTTGCAGCAAGGGGAGTCTCACACTTCCACTTTCTTTCTTTTGTTTTGTTCGTGCTTAGTTTACTTTTGTTTATCCTTGTTTTCTCTTTATGAAAAATCCAAAAAAATAGTTCTCTAGTTTCTAGTCTTTTATTTGCGTTATTGGTCTATATTATTAGTATGTCTAGCTCTACTCCTTTTGTTATGTCTCCCGATGTTGAGGTCCTCACCTCAAACAAAGAGGTGGGGAAAGTTTAAAATATGCTTGGTATAGAATTAATGGCACTCAAAATAAGTCCACTAAAAAACGTACCACAAAGATCCTTTTTAGAAAGTTTTATGTGGGTGTCACCGTTTGGTACAAGTTTATTCTTGACACTTTAACACGAGGGAACTTTTTAGGAGCCCCAACTTCACTGGCTTTCGAGGCTATTAAAATTTTAGTAGGAAATACCCCTTGCAATGAGATCAAAACTGATATTTCTATGGAACACGTTTTTAGAAAGGTTGGATGCTATAGAGAAAAATACATCTAAAATTCAGGAACAAAAGGTGAAAGATAATAAGATAGGTCATCAGGTGGATAAAATTTATTGCATTATGCAAAATATTGCTAAAATAATTAAGATGGCTGATGGGGATACTGAAGAAAATTTTGATGATCTTGATGATAAGAATATTTATAATAATTGACTCATTTTTCATGCCTAGCTAAAAGACGTTAAAGAAAAGCGCTTGTGGGAGGCAACCCACTTTGTTTTCCTTATGTTTTCTTTCAGTTTGTTTGGTTTTCTTTGAGTCTTGGAAGTTGTTACCTCTGTAACAAGAGCTCCTTATCCTTTTTATTTCATTTTTGTGCCAAGAGTAACCTCTAATAGAACAGTAGTGTGATTTGGGGAACCTGCTGTTTTTTGTCCAGATTTTTGCGCTTCACCAAAACCCTCAATTCTTTTAGACAGAACGCGAGTAATTTTTATATTTTCTGGGCACCTTCCCCATGTTGTTATATAACTTTCGTTAGATGACCACTTTTTTTATTTGATCAACAGAAGGTTTAAAAAAAATCATCTTTACCCGTTGTTCTGTTTTGACAGATTTCTGCCAATATTTGCATTTGCCTCTTAATATTCTCATTTTATGATTATTTTGGGGGGAGAGCCTTAAAATATTTTGTTACCTTAGATAATGTTTTAAATGGAGTGTTATACTTGTGTTGAAACTGAACCAAGTGGATATATTATTTTGATGCACTAACGTTGCTAATGAAGATTGTGAGAAGTTTTAAGCGGAGGAAGTTTTCAAGTGTAGGGAGAGAAGGATGATATAAGAAGATGAAGGATGGACAAAATCTCAATCTTGGGGATGCCCATGTCACCCCAAGACATATCCAAGAATTAGAAACGTCAAAGCTTGGGTATTCCCAAGGCATCCCCTTCTTCATCAACAAAAATATCAGGTCATCTTTCAAAACATTATATTTTTATTCCCTCACATGATATGTGTTATTCTTGGAGCGTCATTTTTATTTTGCTTTCAGTTTTGTTTTGTTTTCTTGCTGTAATAAATGGTTGGATCCTATCAACATTTTAGTTTGGAGAGAGACACGGTCTGTTTTCATTGTCTAGAACACTCTAGTTTTCACTCTTATTGTTCTATGAGTGCTCGGTTTTTGCTAGTACTGCGTTTAGCTCTTGTTTTTAATTCAGATTTTGTTTAGAGCTTGATGGTTTGCTCCATTTATATATGATTGTCTCTCTGGTCTTGAATGATTATTTTCTTTGAGAGTTGTTTCAAATAAGTTGATTGGTGTTGGAGAGGAGTAAAATATTTCATGCTCATAGTCGTGCAATAGGAAGCTTGTTTTGACTGTGGCTTAGACTTTGGCATGTCACGTTAGATGTTATTCTAATTTTGTGCTTATTAGTATATGATGTATCATGACTAGTCTCAAATAACCGAGAGTGCTTAATGTGCCATTAAAATTAAATCATGTGTTGTTTCCTCATATTGAAGCATATTATTGTTGGATTCTCCTTTGAATGTTTTATTTGGATTAACTTGACGCATGCTCACACCATGTTATGAATATAAACCAGTCAGCTTTAGACTTTATGATCATTTAGTTTTGGACTTGTAATATCACTTCATGCTTTGATTAATAATGTTTGTCGCTATGAATGATTATGGTCGTTATTGCTCTCTTAGTTGGTCGCTCCCAGTCACTTGCTAGCCTTCACCCCGTACTGAGTATGATCTCTACTCGTGCGTCCAATTCCCAAAAATCTAAGTTTTTCAATGTGTCCACTATAGCTGCCTATATGTGGTATTTCACCGCCACTGCAAGTAAATTCCTTGTGTGCTACCTTTAAACCTTCAAAATTATTAAACCTGTTTTGTGTTCCTGTTTTAGCTCATGAGGAAGTAGTTTGAAGTTTATCATGGTTTATGTCAAGCAAGGTTCTTCTCCCTTATTTCACCCGATGAGTGTGGAATCTGTGCTCATCTAAATTTGCAGAGAGCTGGTGTCAAATAATATGAACTCAAATAATATAAAAGGCACTTTTTCCATGGATTGATGAATGTTGGTGGGCACCTGTGGATATGGCTAGCTCTGGTTTGTGTAAGGCAAGGTGGGGCGAAGTGCCAACCATAAGAAACAAAAAATGCTAATGGAAACCACTCTCAAAATTCTAAACACTTTGCTTGGCATGGGTTATGATAAAAAAATTCATTGTCATTCGTTGACATAGACATACACCTCTCTCAATATTATATTTTCAATACCTCTGTTTTATTAAATAAAAAACTCTATTACGTGAGTAATCCATGCTTCCCTCTGTGAAAGGCATTTCTTTTACTTTTATGTTGAGTCTTCATCTTCTTAATTTATGCACCAATTAAGAGATCATAGTTGAAATTCTGGATATAATGTGCATAGTCCCAAAATTTATTATTGGTTGATTCATGATTATGGTATTGCTTGCTCTCAAATTATTTGTATCTAGTCACCATTTCAACTTTGAAGGTGTCCTAGCATTTATGTTTTGCTACCCCACAAAGGACAAGATGGATTTATTATGTTTTTCTTTATGATTGAAACAAACGTATTACTTTCAATGCATTATTGCTCATTTTCAATTCTTTGTGTTACTTTTCATGTGCAACATAGTTGCTAAGTTTACATTAGATCAAATAATATTTATCGTGCTTTCGTTAAAGTACATTGATCTCATCTTACAATGCTTTTACATAAAGTTGATCAAGATTGTGTTGGCTTCATGCCACCTCAAAAATTATTTTGTTAGCACTTACCTACTCGAGGACAAGCAGGAGTTCCGCTTGGGGATGCTGATACGTTGCAAACATATCTATAATTTTTTATGCTCCATGCTCTATCCAATTCCTTTATGTTCTCCACACGTTTTCACATGTTTTCCTTCGTTTTACGGATGTTATCATACACTAACCTATTAACAAAATGCCCTAGGCTAGTGATGCATGTAAAATGCATAGATGAATTTTGCATATTTTCACATGGTTTTCTATTACATATTGCATCATATAAGGGTATAATTCAATGTTTTATAGTATTTTGGGGTTAAATTACAAAGTCCCCCAACTTTTATGGAATTAACCCTGCCTGTCAGAAACCCCGTTTTCTATATTTTTGACGTTTCAGGGGGCAAACTTCCGCGAAATCACCTGAAAATCTGCGGGGGTCATTTTCTTGGAAGGAGAAGACTTGCGGGCGAAGGATCCACGAGAATTGGGCAAGGAGGCCCAAAAAAGGACCCTCCACGCGGCCAGATTCCTTGGCCGCGTGAGAGGCCCCCTTTTGGCCCCTGTGGCCCCAATTCCTTCCATCTTCGACTTACCGACTCCGTCTTGACCTAAAACCGACTATAAAAAGGGTCCCCCGTACCCTTACGGAGAGCGCCACCGAAACACCGAAACACCGAAATAGAGACCAGAAGTTCCAGATTGGAGGGGGAAAACTCTTGCGGGGCGCCGCCGGTGTGATATCCTACCCCTCCAACGTCATCTCCATCGACATCTCCATGAAGAGGGAGTAGTCCACCCCAGGGCTATGGGTTTGTGGAAGTAGCACTTGTATCTCTCTCTCTATGTGCTTCACTAATTAGATCTGTATGAGCTGCCTCACATGATTATGGGCACCGTTGTAATTCCTATGTGGTGGATCTTTTCTATGAGTTATTGAATCTGAGATTGCAATTGTTTCTCTTGAGTTATTTGAGTAGATGTATCTTATGTACCCCGTTCTTATTTGCTAGCTTTGATCAATCTAGTTCTTGAGAGCGTGTGTGGGGTGATGGGTGCATTAGTTGGAGTAACGGGGGGTGGCTAGTGCTGTGAAAGTGACAGAAGTTCAGCGATCCACTTAGGTTTTGTTAAACCTTTCTTAGTTACCTCACTAGGGATAAAAAGGAGTACCTTGTTACCGGGGATTTGAAGTGACACTAATCAATATCCATGACTAGATCTAGCAAGTTCTTACTTCAACTTCATGTCACATTGCTTAAAGCTATACTCTGGTTTTTCCTTAATTATCGAGGTGTTATGATTTATTTCGCATCTTGGTGGAGTATAAGAGGGATCAATATGACCGTAGAGATCTCTATGCTAGGACGTGATGCCCATATGAAAGTACTCAATGTTAAACATGTTATTGTAATCTCACATGTAATTCTTTATGTCCACCGTCTACTACTTTATTTGAGAGAATGCAAGTGTGAAACCATGAACCCCGGTCCTATTTTAAATATAAGAAAACACTCTAGTTACTTTGCTGCAATTTACTTTACTTGCACTTTACTTTACTTGCATCTCCAATTCGAATTTACATTATCTCCATCACCACTTGCATCACAAAAATACAAAAACAATCCATTGCATATTTATTTTCTCATTTGCATTTAGTAGTAGATTTAATTATTGCACATTTACTTTCAGTTTTGCATTGCAATTTAGAAGTCTCACACCTTGTGCTTGACAACCACTTGGTGAGGTTGAGGGCACAAAATTTTCTACTTGTTTGCAGGATCCTGGAGGAAGCTTGGAAGACAACTGCTGAAATACTGGCTCCCCAAGAGTTCGATATAAACCCTCGAGTCACCCTCGTGGGGAAGAAGGCTTGCCACTAGCTACACACTCTGCACTTGGAGTCTCAACCTAGCCATCAGCTAGTTGCTATTTTCTACTGTTTTTCTATTTCAGAAAAGTTCTTAAAGAAATATTCTCGGAAAGTGCTAAAAATCCACGGAGATCATTTTTACCCGGAATGAAGATGGACTCCAAAGAAGAGCCGGAGGGGAGCCAGTTGGCCCCCAAGGGGGGGTGCCAGGCGCGGCCCCACCCTAGACCGCGCCTGTTGGGCCCTTAGGCGCCCCAGCCACCGCCTCTCGTCGCCTGTTTCCCTATAAATTTCCCTAAACCCGGAAAAGTTCAGGGGATGGAGATATTTTCCATGAAACATACAAAAATGCGCCGTCACCTCGAAAGTCTAATCTAGGGCTTCTACAGCCCTGCTCCGTCACCCTATCAGATGGAGGGGGAATCGTCACCGGAGGCCTCTTCATCGCCATGATTGCCTCCACGATGATTACTGAGTAGTTCATCTCGGGACTACAGGTCCATAGCAGTAGCTAGTTGGTAGTTCTCTCTGTTATGCCTCCATGTTTAGAGTCTCGTGAGCTGCCTCACATGATCGAGACCACCGTTACGTAATTGTGGATGTTGTGTTTGCTAGGATCGGATGAACCATAAGATTATGATTATTTTGTTCATGTAAATTTGAGTTGCTTCACTCATATATTTAGAGAGTTTTAATGTTGTCTTGCAATGCTATCCGGTGTTTATGATTACCTTGGCCATGTAGTTGTTTTCACCTCCAATAGAGGGTTTATATGCTAGACAGTGGGTTCATGCCTCCCTTAGATCTGTGCTCGAGTGACAGAAACGTGACGGATGGGGGATGTGATGTTGCCACTAGGGAGAAAATAGCGGTGCTCTTGTCTACGGACGAGAACCATTGCTTACATTACATACTTTACTTTATGGAATTGTCTGTTGCACACAAAGCAATCACTTTGTTTCTGCAACTTAATACCACATAGATTTGCTGGATAGCTTTTTTAAGTTGGACTTTTAGATATGGATGCATGCTGGATAGCGGTCCATATGCCTTGACGTAATGCCTATGATGTTAGAACCCGGGAACTATATCTCGTCATAATAGTATTGTTATACGTTCATGATTTGTCAATCGCCAAATGTAATATGTTGACCTAACATGTTTGTTTTCTTTGGAGAGACACCACTAGTGAAACTATGGCCCCGTGTCCTATTTTCCTCATTATTGCAACCTTGTTTCAAACACTTTCATCATTGTTTCCTTATTGTACTGTTTTTACTTTCATTACTTTTCATTACTCTATAGGTTTAGTACTCTAGTTTTCATTGAGTCGAGAAGACTGACAACCTTCTCGAGAAGTTGGGGGAAAAATAGATTTTGTGTGTTGTATGCAGGTTCCACGCTTGTTGATGCGCCAGACAACAAGCAACCTTCTCCAAGTCTTTGAAGTCCTACTGGTCGATAAACCCTTGTTCCACAATTGGGGTCAAATTTCCGCTAGACTACATCATATCTTCAACTTGGGGTAACCCAACGAGCGTGTATTCGCGTCCGAGAGCATCATGTACCACCATGACTTACATCATGCCTTTGTCTGTGCGGACTTTTTAATAGATACTATCACTGCTGGTCTACGCTGCAAAATTTATAAATTTTACTTACGTAGTCCGCCAAGATCACTATGCATATAACGATGCATGCCCATACATGCGAGGATCAGGATCACGAATTCACGACTCACCAGGCAACAGATTCGATGTAGTCGTATAAGAGATATGAACAATCGTAGATCCTCCCAACTAGGCTTAACTAGGATGTCGCTAAGTCTTCCCTCGTCAAGGATCACACGTTAATTCCTCTTATGGTGTGTATGTGTACGCTTGTGTCAACCCGTCAGTGCTCCACCGTGCAGGACTCGGCACCGACGAAGAGAGACAACCTTCCGGCGTTGCTAATTGGTAGCTCTAATCTGTTGTGATTAGAGCTATTTATTAAACTGGAATTTCTCAACACATGAGAGAAAAATAGAATTAGAGCTAGGTCTAACCGAGAGAGGACACCTCAAAACACAATTAGAAGATACTCTAATTCAATTAGAGGGGATCTAATTAGACTCTAATTCTACTAGAGAGAGAGAGAGAGAGAGAGAGAGAGAGAGAGAGAGAGAGGCTTGTGATCCAATTGTGTGTTTTGCTTTGAGCCTTGGAGTTCTTTATATAGTGGGAGGGAGGAGGAGACTTGCCACAAGAAGGGAGGAGTCCTAGTTGAGATAAGAGGAGGGTGGCCGCACCAAAGAGGTGGCTGCACCCCCTTCCCTAGCCCAACCTCTACCTTCCTATTTTCTTTTTCCCCTTCTTCTTTTCTATTTTTTGTCCAATAAAATCAGGAAAAATACGTGACGACAAGTAGCAACTTGTGAAGCCACTAGGGCCCACCTGGCATCTCCCTAAAATAGGGTTCAGCCCCTTTCATTCAATCCTTCTCCAAAGATTTACGGTCCCAACTTAATATAATTTCCTCTTTCATGAGAAGACACTTTTCTCCTTAATATAATATATTTAAGACACTTGGATTTCAAAGTGGAAATTTATTACCAATAAACTTATTGGTTTTATGCAGAACTCTTTAATCAATTATGCATCATGCTTGAGCAATATTGATTATTAGGAACTATACTAAAATAACCCGTTAATTAATGACATAGTTCCAACTTTAACGAACAAACAAAATAATTTCTTTAGCGGGTTGAGAACTATTTTCATTTCATGCTCTCACTTTATTACACAAGACATTCTGCAATTATAACATTGCTTAAATCCTTGTTTCACACAGATTTCATTATCACGATAATTTGAAATGTCTCAAAATTTATCATGAGTGATTTTGACTAAGAGAATTTTCTTTGTCAACCATGTTGTGATTTCTATTAAGTCCTTTCTACCTAATCAAAGATTTTTTTTATCTCAGTCTTGATTCAAAATACTCCCACTGATTTTTATGAAATATTGAAACTTCAATTATTTCATCTATTCCAGATCATCAATATGATTAACATATCACAATTAAGTCAATTGAGATAACATCCATCTCTTATGTGAATTTCGAAATTTACAAGTGCCTAGCACTTAATGAATTTTGGTTATATTAAATATTTTGGAGGGAGTCTTTCAACCTTCATAAATCAAATAAAAGACTTATCTTCAATTTATTTAATAAGCTGTAAAATTATTACTCAAACTTGAGCAATAATTTGAATCAAAATATTCAAGACTTAATAATTAAAACTAATCGACATAACACAATAAAGAAGATCATGAACTTTGAATTTCCAAGTTTAGAATTCCCACACATATTTATAATTTGAACTCAACAAGGTCTGCAAACATAAAATATTCATTACACAATGATAGAACTCAATATAACTATTATTTCAAAGTCCTAGTGGTTATATTCTCTATCGACTTGGACTTCATGAGATGGCCAACTACAATTCAAGTGCATTTGCTACGTCATTCCAGAACCTTTGCTTCTTTCCAGCATTTGCTCCTTCTAAAGTACCCGCCACTCGTGGAAGTAAGAGCATCAATTATTATCTCATACTAAATGGCTTTTGCTGGAACTATGTTAGTAGTGATGGTATAACTCTTATACCTGTCTTAGTCCATGTAGGGTCTCCGGCTTTAATGTCAGCTTTTGCTTCCTTAAGCAAGGCAAACAACATCTGAACTGTATTGTAAAGTTTTATAAAACCATGAAATACTGGCGGAAGTGATCCTAGTACGATATCACCGAAATGCTCATGAGTTATTGGAAAACCAATATCTCTGAGCTTTCCTTCTAATCTGATCATCCTGATTTCAAACATGTTTATGGGTTCACCCGATCCAAACCGGCTATTCATCGGTTCTCTAGTCATATTATAACGCTCATTGCGTACTTGATGTGCGAATAGAGTTCTCAGTTCCTCTACTAGGTAGTAGGGATGATGGTTCCGAGACTGATCAACCATCTCACCATCTCACCATCAATGCTACTAGGTAGTAAGGATGATGGTTCCTTGACAACGGACACGTCACATTCATGATCCTCATCTCTAGGAATTTGACCCATAAAGTGATCCATATGGGATTTCCTAAGAACTTCCATGAGATCGTGAAACCATTCCCCAAAACTGTTACCACAAACAAATCAACAAATTTAGAGACAGAGGAGCATATATAGGGAAAAGGAAGACAATACGAAAATGCTAAAACAACATCGATTCCTGGACGTGCATTCTGTACGAACATTGCTGCTTTTTATGCCTATATTACATTATGATGCGTCTATAGTTCCATACACCAGAGCCTATCAAGATGGAACCGTATCCCTAGGACCACAACGAGATATAGAAGCAGCAGAGATCCAGCCAGCCGGCCCACAAAGGCCGACTTGATCTATTTCAGTTCTTTGTTACAACAGTTACAACTTACAAGTGACCCTAACGGTAGAAAAAATACAAGTAAACACAAGACGGGAAAATTGAAGCACCAAAGTACTCCTGAGATTATTTCTTAGATTTAAATTCTACTAGTCTTGCGGTGTTTCACCTCGTGGGGTTCTCCAGATCTTCTGCTTGAACACCTGGTGGAGCTGCACCTTTTGGTTCATCCATATACATTATTGGACAGGTTGCTTCTTGATCCATATATGTGTCAGCACTCCTTATGGTTGAGGAGGATGCATGAGTGCCGGTTTTGTTCCTGTTCTTTAAGGATCCCTGGATGCCTCCACTTCAATCTTTATTTGATCCAATAGAGATTTGCTTCAAGCAGTGGATCAAGATGTTGGTGGTTAAACCAAACCGACCATGGGGACTAATTTCCTGTGTATACAAGAAAACACATTAATCTCTTAATCATGTTGTTGTTGATCCCCTAAAATCCATGTAGGAGGGCATCATATACACTTTAGTAAGCTTCTTGCTAAAGCCAAGCGTTTGCATCGTTTACTCTTCATCCGGTACCATTTTCAACATTGTTTTGTGACAATTCTTAAAATATGCCAGAATCACTCCTTGTATCAAGACAATGTGTACGTTTTGGTCTTCGGCTCACCGTTGCACGACGGATATTCCTCCAGAGCACCAATTGAGTTTCCTGCATCAAGAAAATGTCCGCGCCTTGAGTTTTTCATGTAGTATTATCTTCAATGTTGTTTTTCTGTTGACCTCAAGCACGCCTGATGTGCTAGGAGCTGGCGTATGTTTCTTGAGTCCTTTTGAGGAGTCTTGTCTTCAGGATTGTCAAATCAGCACAATCTAGTTGTTACGATAGTTGTGTGGAGCAAGCTTTGTGGTTGAAGAGTTTTATTTGTGAAGCATTCCATTTGTTGAAGTGGTTAATCAAATCTTCGTCTTTGTCAGGACCGCTTCTTGGTCCTTATATGTGTCGGCATTCCATATTCTTTGGGGATCCTTAAAATCCTTCGCTTGATCCATGCGAGTTTTGCTTCAATGTAGTGGATTAATGTGACAATACTTAAACCAAACAGACAGATGGGACTAAGTTGCTGTGTAACATATGAATATATTAGTCCTCTTAATGTTATCGTCTATCATCTGAAACCCATGTAGGAGTGTAATCAGATGCACTTTCAGCTGCACATATTTTTGTAAACTTGTGTTGCTTGTTTTACATGATGTAATATTGTCCTCCATGTTGACAGGTGCACAAGTTGTATGTATTGTAAGCAGGAAGTGTTCTGCGAGTCTACAAATCATGGAAGTCGTGCGTTGAACAAGTGAAAGTTTTTTCAAACAACTGTTATAAAGGTTTTAAGACTCGAGAGGAGGTAGAGGAAGATTACTCCAAGTCCATGTTGCTAGAGAGCAACAAAATAAAGTAGGCAAAGGTGTGTGGGATTGACCGGGTTAAACCGGCTGGAAGACTTCGTAATCCTCTTTGAACAGTTTGTCGTTATTATGTTTTGTTGTAGTCTTGTAGAGATCAGTGGTAGTTGGTAAGTGGATACGAGGTAAACCCGAAACATGACAACCAAACACAGCACCTTTTACATCAGCTCAGCTCAGCTCGATGCCCTCGTATAGGCAGATCCATTGTGTGCAGTAGATGGCCCAAAACCTGTATAACGGTATAAGTAAAACATGTCCTTGTCGGGCTATGTCCCAGTGAGCCAAGAAAAGCATGCGAGAACCAAACATGCCCAATACGGGGCGTGGTTCCTGTTTCTGAATGCTCTGCATTCTTCACTCAAACTCGGAGGTTCCAGTTCAAAATGCGCCGAGGCCTGATCCCTTTTTAGGGAACTGAGCATATGCTTTCCAGAGCAAGGCAAAGATAGACCCCTTGATTGCAACAATTTGCTTCTTTTCACACACCAAAACATGTACTGCCAGAAACAAACCAAACGACATCGAGAGTCGGAGCAGCATATATAGGGAGAATGGAGACGGTACGAAACGGCTAACAACATCGGTTCCCAGACGTGCAATTTGTCTGGACATTGCTGCTTGTTTATGTCTATATTACATCATGATGTATCTATACACCGTAGCCTATCAAGATGGAACCGTATCCCCAGGACGACGGCGAGATACAGAAGCAGCAGCGCTCCAGCCGGCCCACAAAGGTCGACTTTGATCTATTTCAGTTCTTTGGTACAACAATTACAACTTACAAGTGGACCCTAAGACAGGAAAAATACAAGTGACCCTAAGACGAGAAAATTGAAGCACCCAAGTACTCCTGAGATTATTTCTTGGATTAAATTCTAGGCTTTCCATAGGTTTCACCTCGTGGGGGTTCTTCTAGATCTTCTGCTTCAGCACCTGGCGGAGCTGCACCTTCTGGGTCACCATCCGGGCTTCCATGAGCTTCTCCTTCAGGCTGTGCTTCTGGGACGTCCTCGGGTACTCCATGCAGCCCCTGAACCCCCGGTTGAATTGGATGTTCATCGAGTCTGGCGAGCTCCATTGCTCGGCGCTCGGCGGACTGAGGCCTATCTCTTGAGTGCCACTCTCGATCGTAGAGTGAGTCCCGACAGATAGCCGAACATTTGATGCTCTACCATTTAGTGCCTCCATGGCGTCTTTCTTGCTGACATCACTGTTCTTTGGACGAGAAGACTTCCAGAGCTTTGATATCGCCGACTCTTTCTTCTTGGGCTGGGTCATCGTTGTCAGGTATGCATCAGCCAGATCGTCCTTCAGCTTCTCGATCTCCCCGTACTCGAAATCGTTTCTGCTCGTCCAAGAGATGCTCCCGTCAAAGATCTTGTTGACCGATGACTCGCTTCCATCGGGTGAACCACTTGAACCCTGCATTTCCTCGTGGCTTATCGTTTCCCAGCTGCTGGCATCTCCAGTGTCACTCTCATTGTTAGGGTTTTTCTTCGAGTACACCTTGGCTGGCTTTTCGAGGAACATATCTGTCATTGGGCTAGCCTCTTGGATTTCTGAGTCGCATACGGTGGAGCTGTTGTTGTAGCACTGCTCGATCTCCTTAATGACGGGCTCTTCACTTGGACGCAGCTCTTCGAATATCGAAAATATGTCTTCTGATGCTGCTGGTGGCTCGTACCTGAATTCAACATCCTGTGCTCTGACTGACTTGATCGCCTGTACAATTTTCTCTGCTTCTTCCACTACCATGATGTCTCCTTGAGAACAACTGCATGCTGCAATGAAAGCCTCAGCGTCCTGCTGCAGTTTGCTCAACTCTGAGTATTTGGCATCCAGAGTGAGCTTTGCATCGACAAGCTTCATCTGCACACGTTCTTCACGCCACACCTCAGCCATCTGTAGCATCTTCCGCTCCTCGTCCACCTCCTCTCGCAGCTTCATGGAGTCATGTTTCAAGGCCTCGATCTCAGCTTTGTCTTCCTCCACTTCCCTTGCCAGCTCGTTGCACACCTCCTCAGTGAGCTCGCGTGTCTTCCTCTCCTCGTCATACTCTTGCAACAGCTGGTTTGCCGACATCTTGGTCTCTTTCAACTCATTGACGAGCTTCATGTTAATCAACTCCAGCCGCCTCCTGTTTTTCTTCTCGTGGTCAAGGTTTGCCTTCATGTCTTCAAGAACAGCACGCACCTTCTCATGTTCTCTACTCCGCCAAGCTTCTTTCTCCTCTGCAAGCTTCTTGAACAGGTGATCAAGTTTCTTCTTGGTTGACCGGCGCTCACTTTCCAGCTCACCCACCCGATCACGTGCTTGCCGGAGTTCCAACTGGAGGTTAGCAACATAAGATGCATCTTGCTGTTCATTCAGAAGATTTAGTTGGCTGGCTATCAGATAGGCATCATGTGATTCCATTCCTTTCATGTTCTCAGGCTCCCATTTCGTTGCTTTCTCCATAGTGGTGACAGGTAGCATAGCTGAAGCACCATGAAACTGTACCTGCAGAATTAAACCCGTCAGCTCTTACAAACAAAACCTACATGCCAGTACATGCACATTAGTCAAACATTACAGTTGGCTTATGACTCACCTTGTGAAGCTCTTCACTCTTTGGCTCCAAAACAGAAATGGGGCTTGAAACCTCGTTCTTAAGATTCTGGTGACGACCCACAGTATTCTGTTTATGAAGCTGGACTTGTAGGTGCCTCGGAATATGCTGTCATGTAGCAAATACAACGAGTAAGCCACAGTGAGAAGAAAAAACATCAGTGTGTACACTAAAGTTGTCGCCACATGCGCACTGCTTGTTCCATGATTAAGCAAATCTATCCAGAGAATCTCCCCAACCCTCAACCAAACCCAAAACAACTATGATCTGACTCTATTCGTGTCACTGTTTCTCACTGTGTGGCTATTTGAAAGGGCACAAAAGGCTCCCACCATCCATGTACAACCAAAAAGGTGAATTGCTCGGAAGGCATCCTCACAAGACAAAGAGAATCTAAAGGGGGAGAAACTATCATCACATGCAGACCCCTCTCAAATGAGAGCATGTACAATTGTACAGTGAGTCTGAATTCCAAGCTACATGGCTACACCTACAGTGTGGTGAACATTCACCGCATTTAACCTAAGATTCAATCAAACTAATCTGATGGAGGAAGAATAGTCTGTAATTGGATGAGACAGACAACTAGTGGCTTACATAGGACATCCTAGCTGAACCCAGGATGCACATGTCTGTTGCTGCACGGCATAATAGCCCACTCCAATCATTCTGGCCAAATCGTGTGCCTAAACAAACAAGATTTGGAGCGCAGCTATCCAATTAGACCCATCAATCCATTTGCAAGATCCGAATTCCAACCCGTGCTCTTCCCACAAACCATCGGCTGAAAGGGAAATAAATGGCTCTTCACCGGCAAAAGGGCAAAAGCCTACGGACGACGCATCTGTGGTCGCACGGGCATATGGAGAGGGGATCCTATGACTGGGCCCCGATTCGGAATCACATGACGAGATCCGAGCACAGAAAATGCAAGTGCCTTTTGGATCAGTAAATTCACGGGACAGCGATCACGGTCATCTTCTTCCTAATGGCTGCAGCACGGCTGCCTCCATTAAATGGAGCTGTGTGTGCTTCAGCGCGACGCATCCTGCGTTAAGACGACCACTAAATGCGTGGAGCTACAACGGGTAGGACCGTAGGAGCACTGCCGATACTTCAACAAGAACGGGAAAAATGGATTCATAGACTTGACTGCAGCGCTAGTCAAGGCACTACAAGCAGCTAAAATTAGCAAAACAAATGTAAGCCGCAGTTTGATGGAGAAAATCCCCAAAACGTTTGGAAGAGATCTGTGCCTTAGAGCGACTAATCCAACAATCCCTAGAGTTTTGCTGGTTATGGTGGATGGAGTAGCAAAACAAATATGCAAATGCACAGCTAGCCGATGTGTCGTGTCAGGTTTCCTTTGGATTAGAGAGTTAAAAAAAAACATCAATCGAGAACAAAAGCTACGAAACGGTGCACGCATTTCTAGCTGGATTTGACTGAGGCGATCCGCTAATCACGCAATACTCAGAAAGCAAAGGAAGTCGACGAAGCGCTACCAATGAATGAATGAGCACATCATCGCTCAGCCGTAAACGAATCCAAAACGAAACGAAAACAGAGTAGTTCGGGCAACCGCGCGGGCGCGCACGCACCTCGAGCCCCACGTGAACCCTCCCCTCCCCGGCGCCTCCGCCGCTGCCGACCACCGCCTCCGGGGGCCGCAGCCGCCACACCCCGGCCGCGAGCCTCCTCACCGACACATCCCGCGCCTTCACCCCCTTGGCAGGTCCAGCGACCCCCGCCGCTGTCTCCCCGCGCTTCTCCGGCGCGCCATTGCCGTTGCCCCGCGTCCCAGCGCAGCAGCGGCGTGGCGGGCCCGCTCCGCCGCCCGCCTCCCGACCCCGGGGCCTTGAGCGCGCGCCTGCGGAGCCGGCGCGGCGTCCGGAGCGACGGCGCGGCCGAGGCAGGGGCCGCGGCGGTGGCGGCGGAGCGGTTCCTGGAGCTCATGTTCTGCGGGCGGGGCTTGGGCTTGGCACGGAGAGCTCCCGCGACATCGGAGAGAGGGGAGCGCCGTGCGGAGGGCAGAGCAATGGAAGAGATGGAGAGAGTCAGAGAGACGTTGGGGCGGCAAGTTGTCCGTAGGGTGTGCGGAGGCGTTGGGAAACGGGGTGTGGGGTGGGGACTGGGGAGAAGTAAACTAGAGCCGGTCTAGGACGATGCCGCAATGGCGTGGTGTTTTGGCCTGGGGGAGCGTGGGGGTGTACAAGGACGGATCTGGGCTTGGCCGCTAGGATGGGTGGGAAACTTTCTTTCGGCTTGCGTTTTGTTGTCCTGTTGTGGGTGTTTCGCTCGCGGGGCAGACCGGCTGGGTGGGATTTCTGAGCTCATCAGCCGTGAGTTGGCCAGGGCTAGGGATGGCAATGGGTACCCATGACCCGCATACCCTGCGGGTAAAAACCCTATTAGGGGAAGGGTATGGGAAAAAATAATACCCATGGGTATGTAAATGGGAAAATCTCGTACCCAACGGGTAGAGCGGGTAAGGGTACGGGTTCGTGTGACCCATACCCTTATACCCATGTACCCATCTTAATTTATGACGATTATCTTCTCACATATAATAACAATGATACTTTCTCCAGAAAAATATAATAACATTGATACATAACGATACATACTAATAATTTGGCCTTAATGCACCTACCTAAGCCGAACAACCCGCCTGGCCATAAAAAAATTATCCACCAAGCTTACATATAGGTATCAATTGTGACCTTAGAGTGTAAAAGTGTATGACTATGTTTGCTTGTTTTGTGACTATATGTTGCTTATGCGCAAGTTCTGTTGTACAATGTGTTGGTGTTTTAAATGCGATAATAGTTAAAAACATTGCAATTTATGACAATTTTGAACTCAACGTGTTATGCTACAAACACGGGTATTATTTACCCGCGGGTACCCTTATACCCTGTTGGGTGACGGGTATGGGAAAAAGTTATACCCTTCAAGGGTATGGGTACGGGTGGCGGGTAAGATCAGGGGAGACGGGTAAGGGTATGGGGTGGCTCCACCCTTACCCATACCCTGCGGGTGCCATCCCTAGCCAGGGCGCCGCAGGCTACGGTTACCCTGCGTACTGCACTGCACCAAGATCGCCTCATCACCATAGATAAGGCCTTCCGTAATGGGAGTATTTTGACACGGTATCATAGATATTTTGCTTATGTGGCACCCTATTTATTGAAGAAAGAGAGTGTAATTGTATATTGTATAAGATACAACTCTTGCACGAGATCATAGGCAAAAAATATTGTTAGTCCAATCACAAGTAAGTATTAAACCAAAATCAATTAATGCAACTTAACTTAGATACGATGTATAAGAAACAATGCATTAGAATGGTTGTTTCTTAGATTGTATTTCTACCTATGATAACGCGTTAAGATATTATGCATTACGGAAGGCCTAAGCTTGAAGGGGGTCGTCTCCTTGGAGTGTGTGGGGGGAGATTCTACCACGTTCTCCCACATCACTGATCTAGCTACATTTGGGGGCATTTTATCTTTTGACTAGTACTCCCCTCCATATCAAAATGCAAAATGTTTTAGTATTTTGTAGACAACACGTATCATTTGGAGTACCTGTTACGTCCTACGGTCTCCTTTGATTCATAGGATTTGTTAAGAATTTTTGTAGAGATTGGAGCGTGTGAAAATTTTCCTTCCAGATACGTTTGATTCAAAGGATTGTATCCTACGAGAAATATTTCGGTAGGAACTTTGTAGTATATTTTCATGGAAAAACTAACATGAGCTCAGAATCACGAAAAAAACTTATTTCTTGTTCCTATATCCATATGATTCTAGTTTTCTTTTTAACGGGAAGAGGGGTCATTCATTGCATCGTTGGCGGAGTATTTTTACAAAGAGAACCTTAATAAATAAAGAAATGGAAAAAATGGCCCTCGACTTTTACTACAAGGACCCTGGAAGAAAGATTGGAAAAAGCAATCAGGTCCAGGACGTCCCCTCGTTCCTGCTCCGCTGACACGATCATCAACATCGATCAACCGCCACAATTTTGGGGACAAAACCACTCGGGGAGCTACGGCAGGAGCCAACCGCGTTGGCGATAAAAAGCGTCCAGTATGGCGTCATGTCCGAGAGGTTGAAGAAGACCTTCAGGTAGCGCGCAGCCGGCAAACAAGGTGGGAGGAGCTGCCTGATAACCATCAAAGTCAGCAAAGGGTCGCTAACAAGGAGCTGCTGAGAGGGATCTCCCTTGTAGCTTGAAGGATGCAGCAACAAGATAAGCACCGACTTGGCGCCTGCGATGGAAATCGGTCGCGTCCAGGGCACCTAGAGTATGCCCTTCCTCTTCCCGCAGGGCACGAACATCAGGAGCTCGTCTGTAAGGTCCCCCAGAACCACTGTTCAAGGACGCCTCCGATATGCATACATTCACGATCCCAGATCACACCAGTCGTGAACAACATATTAAGTTGGTACACTGATACAATATCCAGTACACGATTACATAAAACCCTTACAAAAGAGACATGGTCACGTGATCAAGTCTAACACAACTGCCACGCAGGACAAACACACAACACACACAGCGAAAGACTAAACACACCCAACGCAGTAGAGCCCAAGTCACGCCTTAACCTATAGGCTGCTGACCGGGAGACGATGCTAGTTCGCAAGTCCATCAGTGCAGTACTCCTCCTCGTAGATCTCCTCCTAAGACTCCTTCTCGAAGTCTGGCAAGTAAATATCAGGGACAAAACCAATATGAGTACATTTGAATGTACTCGGCAAGACACCCATCATGTAGCTTACCAAAGATGCAAGTATGCTTATATAGTGGAGTAGGTAGGCTACACATAGGGTTCACTATCCATGATATATGAAAGATATATTATAGTTGATTTTGAAAATCTTTGTATCTTCGTTGAAGAAGATACTTCAAAAGAAAACAATATATTTTTTCTTTCTCTTGTAGATATTGCATATCCAATGTTTTTGTAAAACTTGTTTTAGAAAAGAATGTATTTCTTTGCAAAACTTCTTGTAAAAAACTTCTGACTTTTCATCAACGGTACTTTCACGGTACAAGATTCCTCCTTTCAGTACTTCATAAGGTCAACTCCTTTTTGAAAACATTGACACAATGCTAGCTACATGGTCATTCAACTGTCCATATCCGAGGACGCGACTATTCCAAATAGTTTTACTCTGCATAGGTGTACACAATCCACCAGATTCAGTACATACGCCGTGAACAACCACAAACTGTAACAACAGTACATGAACATTAGATAACTGATCCTAACCATCCACTATGTTCAAGCTAGAATATGCCTATCTCTTTAGTCGAGTGTACGCTCCCCGGCACCAGGTCTAACCTCGCCAATACAGGAGCCCCAATTGCTGCGACCGGAGGAGAACTTAATCCCACACTTTTTATGTCATGTATACCCCTCCGGGCGACAATCGGTTCGGGGGCACGACGACCCTTATAGCAAATTGAGATAGAACACACACTAACAAAAACAAACTTCAAGTTAAGCCTCGTGCCCATGTTGAGGTAGGGTGGTAGTACGGTAAAGGTTGTCCGGCGAAGACTAGGTTATGTGTTATTTTTGTAAAAACATCTTTTTCCAAAAATGACTACTTTGACAATCCTCCGGTGGATAAGGCTTCGCCTTTCTACCGGGTTTTCCATAAAACCTTTGTTTTCCAAAAATATTTTTTTGGGGTGTCCACTTAGGGACTAATACTTTTGGATGGTAATAAATACCATATGGTGGCTATGGGCTTGGTAACACCAAGATTCAACTACTGGTATAATAATAATATATAATATTAATAGTAGTAGCCACTCAAAAATAGTTTTTGGTAATCAAAGTTTTTGTAAAACTTTCAGAAGTAAAACATGCATGATAGATAATAATAAGTGTAGTAGCAAGCATGAGGATGGCTTGCCTTAAATCCCTTAGTGCCCCTGGCCTTGAAGTAGCTTGAACTTGACGCACAACTCTACAACTCCTGCTTCCTCTTCTTCGTTTTCTAACGCCGTAAAAGAAATAAAGACACACACTCAGAACCAAAAAGGCAAGCAATATAACAAGGCAACACATACAGCAAGCAAACTTATACTAGCGCAATCGCTCAAAAAGTTATTGCGAAAACTAACTTGATACGTCTCCAACGTATTTATAATTTCTGATGCTCCATGATCATATTTTGCCAATTGTTACTTGTTTTCTCCCTTGTTTATAGCATTTTTATACGTTTTCCGGGACTAACCTATTAACAAGATGCCAAGTGTCAGTTTCCTGTTTTCTGCAGTTTTTTGTTTCAGAAAAGTTGTTCTGCAAACATTCTCGGAATTGGACCCCACAAAGCCCGAAGTTCCTATTTTCCCCGGAAGCATCTAGAACACCGAAGAGGAGTCGAAGACAGGCAACAGGGGGGCCACACCATAGGGTGGCGCGGGTCCCCCTGGCCGCGCCACCTATGGGTGTGGGGCCCTTGGAGCTCCACCGCCTTTTCCCTTTCGCCTATTTAAGCCCCCCGGATGGAAAACCCTAAGCACCTGATCAAAATCCCCGAAAAATTTCCGCAGCCACCGTCACCGTCAACCCTAGATCAGGAGGGTTCTAGAGCTGTTTTCCGGCACCCTGCCGGAGAGGAAATCATCACCGGAGGTTTCTACATCACCATGCGTGCCTCCGGAGTGATGCGTGAGTAGTTCATCCCTGGACTACGGGTTCGTAGATGTAGCTAGATGGTTGTCTCCTCCTCATATGCCTCCATGTTTAGATCTCGTGAGTTGTCTATCATGATCGAGATTGATCTTAGGTAATTCTTTATGCTGGGATCCGATGAATATTGACTTTATGCCAAGTGATTATAGTCTTTATTGCATATGTTATTTGTGATCTTGCATGCTTTCCGTTGCTAGTGGTTATTCCGGCCAAGTAGTTGCTAGTGACTCCAAGAGGGAGTATTTATGCTTGATAGTGGGTTCATGCCTCCTTTTTGCCTTGCTCGAGTGACAGAAACATGAAGGGGGGAGGATGTGTTGTTGCCATTAGGGAGAAAACAGCGGTGAGAGTGCCCGCGTGCATAATCATTGCTTACATTACACACTTTATTTAATGCAATTATCTGTTGCTTGCAACTTAGTACCTAAGGGGGTTCGGATGATAACCTGAGGGTGGATTATTAGTCATATATGCAGATGGATGTCGGTCTATGTATCTTGTTGTAATGCCTGCACTAAATATCATAGTAATGTTCATGTCATATTGTGCACTACGGTGCAACCTCTATTTCTCAATTGCCCAGCTGTAATTTGTTCACCCATCATGCTATGTATTATGGAGAGACACCACTAGTGAAACTATGAACCCCGGTTCATTTTTCCACACTGTTAAACAAACCACAACAATTTCCTGCTTTCTTTACTTACTGCAAGTATACACTGTTTTCCACACTATACGTCTAATCTTTGTTTTCAGCAATACCGGTGAGATTGACAACCTCACTGTACCGTTGGGGCAAAGTTTTTTGGTCGTGTTGTGTGCAGGTCCACGTTGTCGCTGACACCGGTGAAGCGCCATCACCACCATCAGTGGCATCAACCTTCCAAAGGTCCTTTTTCTCCTACTGGATTGGTAACCTTGGTTCCTAACTAAGGGTAAATACCTACCGATGTGCTCATCACACCCTCCTCTTGGGGTCTCCCAACAAACGTGTGTATCATGAGCATCAAGGACATTTTTTGGCGTCGTTGCCGGGGAGAAGGAAGTCTTCTGGCAAGGGGAGTCTCTCACTCTCAACCTCTTTATTTTGTTTATTGTCTTGTTTTTATTTTTGTATTGTTTTTATCCTCTTTATTGAAAACACACAAAAAAATTAGTTTACTTCATAGCTGTTATTTATTTATTTGCTTGCTTTTATTCTGCTAAAATGAGTATTCCTGGAGTAGAGGTTCGTTCTTTTAGGTAACATGGGGGAGAAAGTTCAAAAGATGCTTGGTATAGAATAAATGATGCTCATAAGAGGTGCACAAAAAAAAATTCTACCTTGATACTCCTGAGAAATTTTTATGTTGATATTTCTGGCTGGTATAGGCATGTGTTAGATACTCTTATGGGTGTAAATTTTCTAGGAACTCCTGCTTTGGAAGCCTGCAATTTGATTGAAAGTTTAGTAGGAGCACCCCCATTACAACTGTTAAAACTGAGATCACTTTGGAGGACTTTATTGATAAACTAAACTCTTTGGAAATGAACTTATCAGTCTTCCTTGATAATTCTAGCAAAGTTAATGAATTACTAGTTACTATTGATAAAATAATCACTGCTCTAGAAACTAGCAACACTCATGATAATCAAAGTTTTAGGATTGGTAAACTAGAGGATGCCATGGGAACTTTAAGCTCAACCTTTTCATCTCTTAAATTCAAAAAGGAGAAAGCCTTTGTGGAAAAGGAGAAAAGATTTATGTATGCTCCTAAGATGGCTAAACCCAAATCTCAATATGTGCTGAAAATTGCTAAAACAATTAATAAGACTAAGAGTGACCTTCATGTTGAATCTTCAAAAACATCTAGAGTGCCTATTGCTGCAAATAATGGTTTAGAGCAAGGTATAGATGATGCTTCTTCACTTGAAAATACTTTAGTTGATCTTTTAGGCCTAGCTGAAAGGCGTTAAAGAAAAGCGCTACCGGGAGACAACCCATTTTATTTCTCTGATTTCATTCAGTTTTCTTTTGTTTTCTTTGGTGCGCTTTGCACTTGGGTGTTGTCTATTTCCTTAGCAACCCCTATGTATATTTTCTTTTGAGTTTTTGTTGAGCCAAGTAAAACCTTTAGTGGAAAGTTGACACTATATTTCGGATTTCTGCGCAGGAAACAATTTTCTGCTGTCCACCGTTAATTCCGTTAAAAATCACAGAAACTTCAAAATGACCTGAGCTTTTTTGTGCTTAATCCTGAGTTATATACTCAACTTTCCTTAGAAAAAACTTTTTGATTTGAGCAACACAATATTTTTGAAAAAATCGATCTTTACATGATGTTCTATTTTGACACATTTCTGCCATTTATTGCATTTGCATCTTAATATCTTTCTTTTGGTGTTATTTTGAGAAAAAAGAGTTTTGAAAGAATTTGTGACAGTATATAATGTGTTTTTTAGTGTTAGAGTTGTGTTGAAACTGAACCATGTGAATTTACTATTTCGATTGCACTAACGTTGCTAATGAAGATTGTGAGAATTTTGATGTGAAGGAAGTTTTCAAGGGTCAAGAGAAGAGGATGATATGATGTGATCAAGAAGAGTGAAAAGCCTAATCTTGGGGATGCCCCGGTTGTACATACAAGCAAATTCCAAGAAGACTCAAGCGTCTAAGCTTGTAGATGCCCAAGGCATCCCCTTCTTCATCAAAAAATTATGAGGTCACTTCTAGTGAAACTATATTTTTATTCGGTCGCATCTTATGTGATTTACTTGGAGCGTATTTTATTTTTGTTTTTAGTTTTTTTTGTTTTTTCTTTCAGTTTGTTTCTACTTTTTCCAATAATCTTGGTTGGACCCCAACATTCTTTTATTGGAGAGTGACACGCTCCGCTTTTTCATGAGAATACGTTGTATTCTTTGTCTCTGTTTGGCTGCTGCATTTATTTAGCTCCTGTTTTGGATGCATCTCTTATCAGACCTGTTAGTATTATCTGAGTACTCTCATGTTTGCTTGTTGTATCATAAATAGTGTTTTTGTTAAAGCATGTTTTGTACGGTGCTTGTTCGGAGAAAGAAAATTGCTGCTTGAAGTAGAATTTATGGCAATACTAGTAGAAGCTTGTATAGACTGTGGCTAGAACTTTTTCATGCCATGCTAAATGTTATTTTAGTTTTAAAGACTTGTGGTTATTGAGTAGCATGAATAGCCTCAAATATCTGAGAGTGTTTAATATGTATTGAAAGATTCATGAGTTGATCTTGTCATAGTAAAGCATCAATATATGGTATTCTCTTCCGAATGTTTTATTTGGTTGACTTGGCGCATGCTCACACCATGTTTATGACTACAAACCATTCACGAATAGCCTCCATGACCACTTAGTTTTTTAACTTGTGATACTACTTATGTTTTAATTAATGATGCTTATGTCGCTATGCATGATTATGGCTCTTATGCTCTCTTGATTTGTCACTCCCAGTCTTTTGCTAGCCTCCACCTGTACTGAGTATGAACTTTACTCGTGCATCCAAACTCCTTTAAACCAAAGTTTTTCCCATTGTGTACACCATACCTACCTACATGTGGTATTTAACTGCCATTCCAAAGTAAATTGCTCATGTGTTACCTTTAAAACCTTCAAAATTACTCATGCTTTATGTTCCTGTTTTTGCTCATGAGGACGTAAATAGATAATTTTTATCTCACTTGTTGATTGGATTTCACACCATGGACTAGTGGCTTCATCCGCTTATCCAAATGATAGAAGAGCTGGCAGCGGGGTTCCCAACCCCAAATTAATGCAAACAAATTCTCTTCACTATTTTTGCCCCTGATTTATCAGTCAAAACATAATTGTGTAAACAAAAGAGAAAAAGGGATGACCTTCTACACCAGTTGCGTCCTTCACCATGGGAGTCTCTCTTGTGAATCCAGTTGACTTGTGACGTACTGTATTTTCTGTTTACCATTCGTTGATATTAGCATACATCTCCCAAAATAGAGACACTCCTCCACGGTATGTGATTGTTGGCAGGCACCCGAGGATTCGGTTAGCAATGGTTTGTGAAAGATGGATGGGAGGAGTGTCAAACTTTTAATACCTCTGTTTAATAAAATAAAAGCTCTAGCACATGAGTTGATCCCTGCTTCCCTCTGTGAAGCGCCTTTCTTTTACTTTTATGTCGAGTCTCCATCTTCTAACTTTATGCACAGTTGAGAGAGCATTTTTGCCATTATGAGTTCTATGTGCATTTATCCCATAAGCATCAATAATTACTTCATGATGCGATATTATTTGTTCTAGTCTCCCTCATGAACTTCGAAGGTGTCCTGGCATTTATGTTTTGCCCCACTCTTAAGGACTATCGAAATATCACTTTGCCATGCTTTCTCTATACCTGAAACAAACGTCTACCTTACTTTGCATTATTATTCATGATCCTTTATTTGAGTTATTCTTCGTGACGCAAAGTAATTGCTATGCTTTATTATTAAAGTTTTATTTATCATGCTTGTGTTTAAAGTTTTATGATCTCAGCGTGCATATGCTTTTACATTAGATTGATCAAGTTTATGTTAGTAGCATGTCATCTCAGAAATTATTGTTTTATCGTTTACCTACTCGAGGACGAGTAGGAACTAAGCTTGGGGATGCTTGATACGTCTCCTACGTATCTATAATTTCTGATGCTCCATGATCATATTTTGCCAATTGCTACTTGTTTTCTCCCTTATTTATAGCATTTTTATACGTTTTCCGGGACTAACCTATTAACAAGATGCCAAGTGTCAGTTCCCTGTTTTCTGTTGTTTTTTTTCAGAAAAGTTGTTCTGCAAACATTCTCGGAATTGGACCCCACAAGGCCCGAAGTTCCTATTTCCCCGGAAGCATCCAGAACACCGAAGAGGAGTCGAAGACGGGCAACAAGGGGCCACACCATAGGGTGGCGCGGGTCCCCCTGGTCGCGCCACCTATGGGTGTGGGGCCCCTGGAGCTCCACCGCCTTTGCCCTTTCGCCTATTTAAGCCCCCCGGATGGAAAACCCTAAGCACCTGATCAAAATAGGAACTTCGGGATTCGTGGGGTCCAATTCCGAGAATATTTGCAGAACAAATTTTCTTAAATAAAAAACAGCAGAAAACATGGAACTGGCACTTGGCATCTTGTTAATAGGTTAGTCCCGGAAAACGTGTAAAAATGCTATAAAGAAGGGAGAAAACATGTAGCAATTGGCATAATATCAACATGGAACATCAGAAATTATAAATACGTTGGAGACGTATCAAGAAGATCCTAGTTCGCAAGTCCATCAGCGCAGTAATCCTCCTCGTAGATCTCCTCCTGAGACTCCTTCTCGGAGTCTGGCAAGTAAATACCAGGGACGAAACCAATATGAGTACCTTTGAATTTACTCAGCAAGACACCCATCATGTAGCTTACCAAAGATGCAAGTATGCTTATATAGTGGAGTAAGTAGGCTTATATAGTTGATTTTGAAAATCTCAGTATCTTCGTTGAAGAAGATACTTCAAAACAAAATAATATATTCTTTCTTTCTCTTGTAGATATTACATATCCACGAGTTTTTGTAAAACTTGTTTTAGAAAAGAATGTTTTTCTTTGCAATACTTCTTGTAAAACAACTTCTGGCTTTTCATCAATGGTGCCTTCACGGTACAAGATTCCTCCTTTAAGTACTTCATAAGGTCAACTCCTTTTTGAAACTCCTTTTTGAAAACATTGACACAATGCTAGCTACATAGCCATTCAACTATCCATACCCTGCCGGAGAGGAAATCATCACCGGAGGCTTCTACATCACCATGCCTGCCTCCGGAGTGATGCGTGAGTAGTTCATCCCTGGACTACGGGTTCGTAGTTGTAGCTAGATGGTTGTCTCCTCCTCATATGCCTCCATGTTTAGATCTCGTGAGCTGCCTATCATGATCGAGATTGATCTTATGCAATTCTTTCTGTTGTGTTTGCTGGGATCCGATGAACATTGACCTTATGCCAAGTTGATTATAGTCGTTATTGCATATGTTATTTGTGATCTTGCATGCTTTCCGTTGCTAGTGGTTATTCAGGCCAAGTAGTTGCTAGTGACTCCAGGAGGGAGTATTTATGCTTGATAGTAGGTTCATGCCTCCTTGTTGCCTTGCTCGAGTGACAGAAACGTGAAGGGGGAGGATGTGTTGTTGCCATTAGGGAGAAAACAGCGGTGGGAGTGCCCGCGTGCATAATCATTCCTTACATTACACACTTTGTTTAATGCAATTATCTGTTGCTTGCAACTTAATACCTAAGGGGGTTCGGATGATAACCTGAGGGTGGATTATTAGTAATAGATGCAGATGGATGTCGGTCTATGTATCTTGTTGTAATGCCCACACTAAATATCATAGTAATCTTCATGTCATATTGTGCACTACGGTGCAACCTCTATTTGTCAATTGCCCAGGTGTAATTTGTTCACCCAGCATGCTATCTTTTATGGAGAGACACCTCTAGTGAAACTATGAACCCCGGTCCATTTTTCCACAATGTTAAACAAACCACAACAATTTCCTGATTTCTTTACTTACTGCAAGCATACACTGTTTTCCACACTATACGTCTAATCTTTGTTTTCAGCAAGACCGGTGAGATTGACAACCTCACTGTATCGCTGGGGCAAAGTATTTTGGTTGTGTTGTGTGCAGGTTCCACGTTGTCGCTGACACCGGTGAAGCGCCAGCACCACCGTTAGTGGCATCAACCTTCCGAAGGTCCTCTTTCTCCTACTGGATTGATAACCTTGGTTCCTAACTAAGGGGAAATACCTACCTATGTGCTCATCACACCCTCCTCTTGGGGTCTCCCAACAAACGTGTGTATCACGAGCATCATACCTCACAAACTCTCATGGTACAAAACTATCGTCAGCAAAACATATGGTTGAGAAACCATATTCCACATCTTAGATATCGTATGTGTAGTGGGGGTACCACTCTCATACCAAGATATTTAAGAAGCTAAAAATATATCTTGTGGTCACAAAGGTGAGACTACTAAGGTAATGACAATCAATCAAAGCAATACCCATGGCAGTGGGTAATAACAACAACACAAGCTATCATCACCAATATAGTTTACCACTAACCTAATGCATAGATAACAATATACTACTAAACACAATAATAAAACTAGTAAAATACTCATGCTAAGGTAATCACTCAGACAAATTCCAAACAGCAAGCAAACATACCATAGATGAATAAGCTAGTTACAGACTATGCTTATGTCTACTCAAAGTGACGAAGATATGGATTCTGGACCTTGCGGATAAGGACACCCCATCTCAGGCCCAAGGTTAAGGCCCAAGAAGAGGCGCCCTTGGAATGCTCCGGAAGGCCCATGTAAAGCCCACCCGCAATGACTTGCGGATTAAGCTAGGAAACTTGTAACCGACCTAGCTAGAGTTCGAGTCCTCTCCGGGTAGAACCAGAGACCTGGCCATCTATATAAGGCCAGGAGAGCCCCCAGGAGAGGACCAAGCAATAACCGCACGACCCAAAAGCCTTGAACTCGAGACCTACTCTCGATTCGAGCATCACCATTGTAACCGATCTAATCTTCAATACAGATCGACAAGAGGCAGGAGTAAGGGTTTTACCTCTACGAGGGCCCCGAACCTGGGTAAATCTTGCCCCCTGTCTAGCCGACGATTCCACCAGCGCTCATGGGTTCTCCTAATCGAAACCCGATAGGTTCACCGAAGGGATTTGTTGAGTTAGGGATTCGACAATTGGCGCCGACCGTGGGGATCGCGGGCGCTGGATCACCGGCATCTTCGGCTTCATCGACGTCCAACTCTCGCTGGAAACCATCGACTACGGCTCCGAACGATCCTATACGGATCGGATCTGTCGTGGTCACGCCTCACTCGCCGGAATCACGTCCGGTATTCGAGGATCTGGAGAAGAGCGTCACCCTGACGTTCGGGAGCCTCAAGTTCGTGACAAACAGGGACGAAATCCTCCACTTCTCGGATGAATCTGAATCTGAATCTGGAGCCGTCAACTCGCGCTTTCCTATGGAAAAAAGTGGCGAGTCCATCCGCTTTAACGCAGTCGACTATCATGCCCTCTCGACGGAGGAACCATCTCGGGTACGGGAAGCTCTCCAATCTGCGCCTAGGACGCACGGGCCACGACTGGCCCAAGTCTGCATGGCAGGATCGGAACAGCCCCCAGAAACCGAATTCAGCGCAACCGAGCGCAATATAATCGGCATCTCGCGGGAGGCCTGGAACAGGGCCAAGGAAGCCATGCGAAGAAGTCAGCCACCCGCGGCAGGAGCGCCACAGGAGGATCTAACCGCCTACCACTACCATCTAGTGAGAGCGGCCTCGACCATCAAAGATGCCCGAGCAGATCTAACCCGTCGCAGAAGAGAGGCGGACGAATCAAGCCTACGACGAGCCGAGCTGTCCCTTGCACCCTCAGTCGGTACCCGACCCGCGAGGAAGGGACATGCAGCATCATCCAGGGATTACGAGTCCATGGCTGGGACCAACAGGTCGACCACATCCTCCTTCATGAGGGTCGACGACGACGGCAACGTCTACCCACAAACCCCCGCTGCTGCAGTCCTAGCCGCGGCAACTTACATGCAAATGAACCAACCGACGGAAAGCGATCCTCGGGCGGAACAGTACAAGCAAATTCGCAAAGGACTAGGATTGGCAGGCCGCAAGGCTCGCCTCCCACGATCGCAACAAAGCTGAAGAACAATTGGAGAAGTAGCGACAGGAGAAGGACAAAGATAAGGAAACGCCCCGCAGGCACAGAAGCTCCTCCCCGAGAAACGACAAATCGCCACGTCATGGTCGAGAAAAAGAGGCCCGCCGCCGAGGCGACAGTCGAAGCAGTAGCGACGACAGCCCGAGAGACAAAAGCTCGCGGCACCACGGCAGCCGCTCGCGAAAACGAAGCAAGGAACCACGGAAGGACGCTGATCGCGATCAGCCCGGACGCGACGCGCGATCTGACATCGCACAGAACAAGGTGGACAGGGAAAGAGCATCAAGATATCGCGACCGGTCGTCATCTGGCTCTTCGGATGACGAAACCTGCGGTGCACTTTGCTTCGCCCGCAGCATTCGCGAAGCACCCCTACCCAGAAGATTCAAGCTCAGCACGGAGGTGACAAAATACGATGGTTCACTCGAGCCTTCTCAATGGTTAAGCGACTACCTCACGGCAGTAAAATGCCAACGTGGGAACAAGAACACGGCTATGCAATACCTCAATCTGCATCTAGTCGGAGCGGCCCGCAGTTGGCTGGAGAGGAGACCTAGATCTTGCTACGCGTCGTGGGATGACTTGCACCGCGATTTCTGCAAAAATTTCCAGTCGACCTACAAGAGGCCGGCCACAATTGAAGAACTGCGAGCCTGCAAGCAAAAGAGCGGCGAATCTACCCGAGAATACATCCAGCGGTGGACCACGCTCAGGAACACCGCAGGAACCATCTCGGAGGAAGTGGCGATTGAAGCTTTCGCTAAAGGTGCCAGAAGAACCGCCTTTCGGGAAGAGCTAGGCAGAGCCGCGCCCAAAACCATTGGGGAGCTAATGATCATAGCCGAAAAATGGGCCAACGGAGAAGACGCAGTGCGCAATGAAAGAGGATCATCGCCCGCACACGAGGACGACCGTCATGGACGAAGAAAGAGAAGGAAATACTACGACCACGAGGATAGGGAGGAATTAGTGGCGGCAGAATTCACGCGAAATCGCGACTCTGGTCGTCGTGGAAGTCGCGAGTGGAAACCAAAAGGAGAAGAAAAATCCCCCGAGGAGGATCTTGATGCATACTGCTCGCTACATCTGTTTACAGATAAGAGCACGGGCAAAACTAAGGCAACGCACCTTCTTAAGGATTGCCGAAAGTTTCATGACATCTCAGATGCACTCGCAATGAAAAGATTTGCATCCACCCAAAACTACCCGCCACTGCCAGGAGGAGGACAACGATTCCAGCCGCCACCACCTCCACCTCCACCAGCAAATCCAAACATGACGCTAGCTGCACTACCTGCGCCACCGCCACAAAACACTGGAGCCAATGCATACCCGAACCCGGCAGGACAACTCGCGATGATACAGAAGGTATGCCCCTCTCGCATAGCTCAAAATACTAACACGAGGCAATTGTGCAAGGGAGTGCAGACACCACCGACAAAGACCGAGTACCTGAAAATGGTAATCACGTTCTCGATGAAAGACCATCCGCCACGAGTCTATCGACCAGGACACGCCGCCCTTGTCATCCAAGCTCAAATTGTAATTATGACCTGGCCCGCGTATTCATGGACGGTGGCAGTGGCATTAACATCATCTACGCGGATACACTCCGTTGAATGAGCAAGAATCTGGACGGCCTAACGGAATCAGAAACATCCTTCCACGGGATAGTTCCGGGCAAGGCAATCCGTCCACTCAGAACAATCAACCAAGAAGTCGTGTTGGGCTCCCCAAGCAACTACAGAAGGGAATTCCTGGACTTCGAAGTCGTCGACTGGCCCTCACAGTACCACGCCATTCTTGGTCGAACAGCGTTCGCCAGATTCATGGCCGTACCACATTACGCGTACTTGAAGCTCAAGCTACCCGGCGAATACGGTGTGATCACCATCGACGGAGACTTCCAGAAATCGGACAAGTGCGACATAGAGTTTAATGAGATCGCAAAATGTTTCGGGATGCAAGAAGAACTTCAAGAGCTGGCAAAAACCACGGATCACTCCGTTATGCCCCTCACGAAGAAAAACACGCCTGAACTGGAATTTAGCGCCAACAGCGACACTCGCAAGCATCAAGTGCACCCGACGGATTCTGCAAAGACAGCGATGGTTTCAACAACCCTCTCGCCTGCATAGGAAGGCGCGCTCGTCAAACTCCTCCGTGAGTACTGGGAAATCTTCGCCTGGCAGCCCTCAGACATGCCAGGCATACCCAGGGAGTTTGCCGAGCACTCACTCGAAGTCTTTCCTGACGCTAAACCCATCAAACAGACGACTCGACGATTTTCAGAACCCAAGCAGAAGGCGCTTGGAGAAGAAGTAAACAGGTTGCTAGCCGCAAACTTCATTGGGGAAATCAAGATATCCACCTGGTTAGCAAACCCGGTGTTGGTTCCCAAAAAGAACACGGATATCCTTCGGGTGTGTATCGACTACACGTCATTGAATAAACACTGCCCCAAGGACAATTTTCCTCTCCCACGAATCGACCAGATCGTGGATTCTACGGCCGGCTGTCAACGTCTCTCCTTCCTGGACGCCTATTCGGGATATAATCAGATCCGGATGAAAAGGGAAGACGAAGAGAAGACAGCATTCATCACACCTCACGGTGTCTACTGCTACACGACAATGCCCTTCGGGCTGAAGAACGCATGCGCAACATATCAGCGTTGCATGCAAAGATGCCTCGCCAATCTCATTGGCAAGAACGTACAGGTGTACGTTGACGACATTGTCATCAAGACTCGAGTAGAGGACACACTCCTCGAGGACATTAGAGAAACATTCGACGCCCTCAATGCATATCGGATCAAGCTCAACCCGACCAAATGCGTCTTCGGCGTTCCTGCAGGAAAACTTCTCGGGTACCTGGTATCCGCCAGAGGCATTGAAGCCAACCCGGAGAAAATACAAGCCATCCTAACTATGAAGGAGCCAACCAATCTACGCGGAGTACAACAGCTCGCAGGACGACTAGCCGCCCTAAGCAGATTCATCGCACGATTGGGAGAGAAAGCGTTGCCTTTCTACAAATTACTGAAGAAGACGGACAAATTCGAGTGGACACCCGAAGCTAAACAAGCGTTCGCACACTTGAAGCGATCGTTGCAAAGCAGGCGCGTCCTTGCAACACCGCAAGAACGGGAGCCACTTTTCCTATACTTAGCCGCTACAAACCAGGTCATCAGCACAGCAATCGTAGTCGAACGACCTGAAGATGGCAAAGCATACGGAGATCAACGACCAATATATTACATCAGTGAAGTGCTCTCGCCATGCAAGCAACGATACCCTCATTACCAGAAGCTAGCATATGGAGTTGTTCTTACGGCCAAAAAGCTCAAGCATTATTTCCAGGAACACGCCATCACAGTGGTTAATGATGCGTCACTCGGGACAATCATGAACAACCCTATGGCATCCGGAAGAATAGCAAAATGGAGCATCGAGTTGGGTGCCTGGGACATCACCTATGCAGGACGCAACGCAGTCAAATCTCAAGTACTCGTGGAATTCCTCAGTGAGTGGACAGAACTACAAACCCCCGGGCCACCTGAATACACGAGCAATTGGATAATGTACTTCGATGGATCCAAGAGAAACGAAGGAGCAGGAGCTGGAATCGTTCTTATTTCACCTCGAGGAGACAAGCTGCAATACGTCCTGCGACTGGACTTTCCACCAGACGATCCAGCATCGAACAACGACGCAGAATATGAAGCCCTGTTGCACGGGATGAAGATGGCAACCGCCTGTGGAGCTACCCGATTAATGATATATGGCGATTCCAATCTCATTGTGCAGCAAACAATGAAAGAATGCGACGCCATTGCCGAAAACATGGTCGCGTATCGTGACATGTACAATTTACTCAAAGGAAGTTTTAAAGGGTGCGAACTGAAGCACATTGCAAGATCTAGCAACGAAGAAGCAGATAGATTGGCGAACATGGGTTCCATGAATACACCCATACCGCCAGGAATATATTTCGAACGGATGATCAAGCGATCGGTCAAAGTTGAGAAAGCTGCAGGAACACCCGCAGCACCAGAGACAGAGGTCAGCCCGCAAATCGCCCTTATCGAGCTCACTCATAATATATCAAGACAGGTTTTTCTGGTCGAGCCAGTCTGGACGCAGAAATATCTCGACTACCTGCTCCATAGACAGCTCCCGGCCGATCCACGCGAGGCTCGACAAATAATCAGGCGTAGCAAATCCTTTCGGGTAGTCAATGGAGAATTATACAAACAAAGCATCTCGGGAATACTTCAGCGCTGCATCGCACCCGAGGATGGCAAGGAACTGCTCCAGGACATACACCAAGGAGACTGCGGCCATCATGCTAGCTGGAAAACAATAATGGGAAAAGCTTTTTGAGCAGGATTCTACTGGCTAACAGCTGCCACCGATGCAAAAAGCCTGGTCGAACGATGCGACGCCTGCCAGCGATTCGCACCAAGACCACACGCACCTGCTACAGAACTGCACATGATACCCATTGCCTGGCCCTTCGCACAATGGGGGATGGATATGGTTGGACCATTACGCAAGTCCACACCTGGTGGATATACACACTTGCTGGTCGCAGTCGACAAGTTCACCAAATGGATCGAGGCTATGCCAGTAACTTCGGCTAGCGCCCAATGCGCCGTCAAGTTCCTCGACTCCATTGTATGCAGATTTGGTGTGCCACACGACATCATTACAGACAATGGTGCAAACTTCACAGCGAAGGAAACAAAACAGTTCTGCGAGGAAAAGGGCATCAATTTCAAGTTTGCTTCAGTTGCCCACCCGCAAACGAACGGACAAGTCGAAAGATCCAACGGCTTAGTTTCGGCTGGCCTCAAGAAGCGTCTACTCGATCGTCTACATCCCGCCGTAGGACATTGGGCGGAGGAGCTACCCTCCGTACTCTGGAGCCTCCGCACAACTCCAAACCGATCAACACAATACACGCCATTCTTCATGGTATACGGGGCAGAAGCAGTCCTTCCCGAGGACGTTCGATTCAGCGCCCCACGAGTTGTGGCCTACAGCGAAGAAACTTCCAACAAGGCACTCGCAGAAGATATGGATGCACTCGATGAAATGCGTGACATCGCGCTCGCAAGATCCGCAGTATATCAGCAATCCCTGCGCAACTATCATAGTCGCCGCATACGACACAGAGCATTCGCGGTTGGAGACTTAGTACTGCGGCTCAAGCAGAAGGAAGGACATAAGCTCGAACCACCTTGGGAGGGACCTTTCATCATACACGAAGTCATCCCAGGTGGAGCCTACAGGCTAAAGAATCCAGCGACCGAAGGGATCTATTCCAATCCGTGGAACATCGCACACCTCCGCAAATTTTATCCATAGGTTTACTTGTTATCGCAACAAAATAAGGCTATACTAGCCAGTCCTGTAGCTCGAATACATGGCTTCTCAGTCATTACAATAAAGACATGATTTCTTCATCATATTCACTCGAAGCTTCTTATTCCTTACATGCTAAAAATTACAGGTAAACACCCCATAAAACACACGGGGGCTACACCTACAACTAAGCATCACAGGAAAAGATCATACATACAAGGGTTTTACACCTTACAACAGTTTTTACAAACTATACAAAGATTACAGGATATACACATCCGACAATCAAATAAAACGCTGAGCGTTCTCAGTCGCTAAAACTCTATCTACTTCCTCAGATGTCAAACGGATAATTTTCTCCGCTGCAGGGCGTACAGCATCATAGTAAGGCGAGATATCGTCAATCGCATAATCTGGACGCCTAGCTACGGAGTTAACATCTATCTCAGGATGCCATATCCGGACAAAAGTGAGAGCTACAACCGCGTCGCAAATCATCTTATTGCGCACACACGCGCGAACTTCTCCTTCACGTCCAAACAGCCTGAGAAGATAGCTCCAGTCCTCGAGACCCCTTTTGAGCGGGTAAAAAGCAGCATTCATCGCAACCAAGACCTCGTGAAAATAACTCACGAGAATTCTCGCCTGGATGACTCGGAATTTCAAGGTGGCCATCACAAATCCTCGACTGCGATCAGACCAAAAAATTGTTCGCATGAGGTTTTGAGCTGCTAGCCTTCTGATGAATGTGGTTTTCTACCCACTGCTTTTCTTCCCTGTCATCCGGATTAACGACTGAAGAGCAAAAACATACTCAGTCAGCTAAGGAAACAAGGAAGAAAAAGGCACGGGGGCTGCACTACTTACAGAGCAAATCCCTTATGATTGAAGCCAACTCATCCATCAGAAATTGTTCGCGTTCAGCCGCCAATTTCTGCTTGGACTTCGCCACATCGGCTACCCCGCGCAGAGCTTTTAGCTTGCGCTCACCCTCCTGGACCTTATCACGAAGGCCCGCAAAAGTGCCAACAGCGGCGACAAGTGGATTTACTGGAGTACCACGTCCACCCGAAGTTTCCGCGGCAAACCCAGTAGCCTGGAAGAATACAAGGTAAGAAATAAGACGCCCTACTCGAGTTATCTCTAGTCGCACATCTGACGAGTGCTCGGGGGCTACTCCCATCGGGAGGAAACACACAAGCCTCAAGAAGCAATTTCCAGAATGAACACTTCGATTAAAGACAATGAAAATACGGGAATACATCCCAAGGTTCATTACAGTCGCGGAAGAAAAGAAAAAGAAGAACTAAACTACGAAGCTACAGTGGTGCTCCCGCTAGCGGCAGTCGCCCCTCCTTTCAGCCGAGCGAATAGCTCAGACAGCTTCCGAGCAAGAATGGTGGCCTGCTCGCCAAAACGAGAGAGCCGTACCTTTTTGCCAGTGGAGGGGTCGACTGGAAGTTGCGAGTAGGCCTCCTCCAAACCATCGACTCCATGTGCCAGCGCGAACTGGATCGCAGTCTTCGCACCAGACTCCGACTAGGCGATTGCGTAAGCGTCCAGGAGGTTGTCCTCCGAGAAGATCTTCAGCAAGCCGTCTAGTGCGGATGGAGATACAGCGTTGGTGAGGAAGCGACCGTGCAGTCGCGACAACACTTGGGTAGCATCGCTGATCAAGGAACACACTCCTTCGGAGTGCCTCTTGAGTTGAGCAAGTGTGTCGGTTAGCACATCTACTCGCTGGATCGCGGGAATTTCCAAAGGAACATCCAGAAGACCTGCAAAGGAAAAGAATGTCAACATCTCGAAAAATCACCAAGACAAAAGACACAATTGCAAGAATTTAGGCCACTTACCCGCGAAACGCTCAGCAAGAGGACGGAGGAATGTGACAAGGTCAGAATCGGCCTTATTGCCAGCTTCCTCTTGATCCTTCAAAGCTTTTCTCGCATCCGCGAGTTGCCTATCAAGATCTTCCGACCGCATACGGGAGGCCTCCAGCTCTTGTCGAACAGCTACCAAATTAGCTTCCTGAGTGGTTGCCCGCTCAGAGAGCTTGACTCTCTCGGACTCCGAGTGTTCGAGTTGAGCTGCGCAATAAACATTTGTTAAACTTCAAGAATGGAGACGACAACAGAAACAAAGGAAGACAATGGGATTTACTCTTAAGGAGCTCGTTCTCGGTGTGGAATCGACTACAGTGTGACTGGAGCCTTTCGCACTCCGTTTCGGCAAGAACAACGCGGCGACCGATCGCCGCAAGCGAGTCCACAAGCGACTGCAAAAAGTATAGAAATAGAAGAATTACAAGATTTAAATTAGAGCCTGTACCCGATTGAACTCAATCGACTACAGCCTCGGGGGCTACTCCCATCGGGAGCACTGTCGTGCACCCGATAAAAATCAAGACGAAGAATGTAGAGCAAGATTTTGAGCCTGTAGCCGATCGCAAGCGATCGACTACAACCTCGGGGGCTACTCCCATCGGGAGCACTATCATGCACCCGATACAAATTTGAAGACAAAATACAAAGTTTACCTGGCCCGTGGCGCGGGAGAGAGGATCTGCGGAACTATCCGTCGCTTCTTTCGAAGCTGAAGTCCTGGCGGCAAAGCTAGGAGCTTCACGTTCCGCAGTCGCCGCATTGGGGGCTGCGCTGGGAGAATTCTGGACGGTACCAGCATCAGGAGCTCCACCCGCAGTTCCTGTTTTGTTCCTCTTTTCGGGAGGAACACTAGAAGCGTACCTGCATGGGCTGATGGCCAGCACACTGCGACAAAAAGAGCAAAGAATCAAACATCAAGCGTAGAAGAAAGAACTTTCGACTAAGAACAAGGAAAATAGCTTACTCGTCATCTTCTTCCTCATCCAGCAAATCCGCATTCCAAGCGGTTGCAATTACTGGGAAAGAAGGCGAAGGGGCGAGGGAGCGAAGTGGAGTCGCGGAGATAGGGGCCTTCCCGGGCGATTCCTCTAAGGAATTATCCTTGGAGGTAGCCTCGTTATCGTCCTCTACCCGACGACGCTTGCAACGACGTAGGCCGCCATTCGAGCCCTCTGCGTCATCCGAAGAATCGTCATTGGAGCTCGAGGAAGCATTGGCTACACTGGTATCGGCTAAGCCGTCCAGATGAATCGCCAATAACTCCGAGGCCTCTTCTCCCACAACTGGCGGATAGCAGTTCGTCACCGCTAAGCTCTACAAAAACGGAAGAGGGAGGCAAGAAAAAATTCAGTCGACCAAAGGCTCAAAGCAAAAAAGGAAATAATGACGAGTGGAAAGGATAAAGCTAACCTCGGCTAGTGGGGGTTCCGAAGCGTCGAAAGCTTCGACTGAGCAGTCAGGGAACTTTTCCCCAACCTTCAAGCTGGTGACAGCCGCGATTTTCTTCTCGAACTCAGCGTTCGAAAGTTCCTCGTGGCTCACTCGGCTAGGATCTTCAGCGCCTTGGTATTCCCACATGGTGGAGGGCCTTTGTTGCAGCGGCTGGATCCTGCGCTTCAGAAAAATACTCGCCAGGTGCAGCCCATTGAGTACCACACCGGCTGTTTGATCCCGGAGAGCAGACACTCTTGCGAGTAGGGGCGTGACGACCTGGGTTTCTTCGGCTGACAGCTTGTGCGCCCAAGACTTCCGCCTCTTCAGAACAGCGAACGGGTGGAACTCCACGATCCCACCCGAGCTGTTGTCGATGACGTAGAACCACCTCTTCCGCCAGCTTTGGGCGGAGTCGACAAAGTGCATGTTGAAGTAGCTGCTCTCCAGTCGCGCCTGGATCCCGAAGCCACCTGTGCGTAGCGGCTCGCCAGGCTCGGAGTCCACCCGCGATTTCTCGCGGAATATGCGAACTTTGAAGAGGGCCTTCCACAGCGCCCAATGAGGGCGAATGCCAAGAAAGCATTCGCAGAACACGATGAAGCACGAAATGTGCTGCACCGCATTCGGAGGAAGATCGTGAAGCTGTATGCAATAGACATACAGCAACTCGAGGAAAAAAGGATGGAGAGGGAAAGAAAGACCCCGAGACACATGGTCCGCAAACACCACGCGCTCGTTCGATTGCGGGTTTGGTACCTCCTCTTTCTTCCCGAGGCACACCCGCTTCTCAGATTCAGCCGGCAGCAGCCCCTCCCGCTGCATCTCCTTGATGCTCTTCGCGGTGGTGTTGGGGGAGCGCCAGTCGCCGGCCCGAGGCGCCGGTTGCGCGGAAACGTCTCCGGATGCAGAAGCGGCGGCACCCCGTCTTTTGCCTCCGGCCATGGCTAACAACACGAGCTCGAGCGCGAGGAGGAAGATGAGTACGAGGAAGACGATAGTTGAAGACGAAGACTGGGAAATTTTTACCGCAGCACTAAGTCCCGTATTTATACACGGAGCGGATCAATCTCAGCCACTCGATGCGCTACGTGGCACATATCGCAGCCACCACGTGTGAAGATGAAACGAAGGGGCGGCAAACGCTGTTCTGTGCCACGATCTTAACAGAAGATCGTGCGCATTTACTGCGCAGTTCGCGTAAAAACCGGGAACGACGTCTCGTTTCCCGGTCAAAAAATATCTTCGTACGAACAACAATTCCTTCGGATAAAAGCAACTTTTTTATGAACAATTCATGGAACAGAACCTCTTCAAACAAGAGAAAAATGCCCTATACACGAAAACTCTTTCGTATGGGCACAATATTCCAAACATGAAAAACTCTTTCATATGGACCTAACTTTTCCTCGGCACGAAATTTTTTCCGTGTGGAACTCAAAACGAATCGATCGAGTAGGAGGAACCTACCTCTTTTATACATGATATTTTTACATCATAAAAACCTGGATTGTTCAGCCGACTAGGCACATCCAGATGCCATATTCTTCGAATATGAAGGTAAAACTCAAAAAGATCTCTCTTTAGGGCCTGGAATCGCACTCGAAAGCTGCGTCCTCCGGCATAATTCCGCGTCAACAACACGAAGAAAAATCCTAGCGGACGCGCCGGGTACCCCCATAGGTTAAGTTCGACTCGATAAGTCCACAACGGCCCAGTCGCAACAATCACCTTATCGGGTTCGAGTCGGAGGTCTCGAATCTGTGTAGGCCAGGAATGTTTTTGCCCTAGTCGCAATTAATTGGCCCTGATCTCTCGGGAGAGCCAAGCTACTGTGCCACATCCTTCTGCAATAAAAGCCACAAAAACAGGCACTTATGTTGCTCGATACTCGAGCATGAAGACTCATGACACAGGGAACACACCCTTTAAAAACAAAAGGCTGATCAAGAAAGGTTTGACCGTCTACTCGACTGGAAAAAATCCCACTCGAGCAAACGCTCGGGGGCTACTGACGAAGATATGGATTCTGGACCTTGCGGATAAGGACACCCCATCTCAGGCCCAAGGTTAAGGCCCAAGAAGAGGCGCCCTTGGAATGCTCCGGAAGGCCCATGCAAAGCCCACCCGCAATGACTTGCGGATTAAGCTAGGAAACTTGTAACCGACCTAGCTAGAGTTCGAGTCCTCTCCGGGTAGAACTCGAGACCTGGCCATCTATATAAGGCCAGGAGAGCCCCCAGGAGAGGACCAAGCAATAATCGCACGACCCAAAAGCCTTGAACTCGAGACCTACTCTCGATTTGAGCATCACCATTGTAACCGATCTAATCTTCAATACAGAACGACAAGAGGCAGGAGTAAGGGTTTTACCTCTACGAGGGCCCCGAACCTTGGTAAATCTTTCCCCCTGTCTAGCCGACGATTCCACCAGCGCTCATGGGTTCTCCTAATCGAAACCCGATAGGTTCACCGAAGGGATTTGTTGAGTTAGGGATTCGACACAAAGGCTAAGGAATCCATCAATCATGACAATAACCAAACAAACCAGTGGCTCAACCAATGGTAACAAGTCATAATACACACTCTAAAACACCATACTCACAAGAGATAACAAAGCTAGAACATAGCATAATAACAGGAGTGCACTAATAGCATACTAGTAGGAAAGATTACTACACAAGCATGTTATAAGAAATAAAGTATTCTACAACCTATAGCCACTAGCAACTCAAGAAGTCATGGCATAGTAACAGAAGTGAAAACATCCTAAACATGCTAGGATAATCATACTCATAAAATAAAAGGACAACAATACTAGAGCAACTCATAATATCTAGTGGTGACACTAGTTCATCACTAGAGAAGCAAACAATACTACAAGGATGCATAATCCTAAACAAGCAACACATGCTTATAAATACCTACTAACAGCACATAACACCTTACACATGCTAGTAATAAAAAACACTAAAATAATTCCATGAAAACAACTACATATAAAGAATAAACCAAGTCTAATAGAACATGCTTTTTTTCTAATCAACCAATGACAAACAACAAAGTAACATGCTATGCAACCAGTAGCTATGTACTCAATACAATCTCAACTAAACCCTTTCTAAAATCCAAACACTCAAGGAATTCTATCCACCCATAATCTACCAATCACTTAGGAAAATAATTCTATAAGCAAACAATACTCAGAATAATCAACACAACAACCAATCATTTCTTAACATGACATTCCCAAGGGAACATACGTGCACCACAACTAAAAATACTAGGATTCAATAAGAAATACTAAACACTTTACTTACACAAGTGAAATAACATCCATTTTCCTTGGTGGAAAATACTATACAATCATATAGTAATACATGCTACTAACACACAAGTGTATGGTAGGGGATTTGCATCCCTAAACAAAATGCAATGGGACCAGTGGGTTATGCGCTCACTAATACCAACACATTAAGAGGACACAAAGCCTCTGGTTACACTTGACAAAATTAATTTATCAAAACAAACAATACATGGCTATTCATGCTAGTGAAAACAAACAACAAATGTTACACATGATTTGTTACAAAATAAAGTGCAAGCTAACAGATATACTACCATCACAAAAAACAGTACCAAAAGGGTACTGGATCCAACACATCATCATTAAAAACCTAGGTAAACAAAATAATAAATCTAGCTCACACAAATCTATTCAATCAAATAGACTAGAAAACAATACTAGACAAAACCCATTTCTATTTGTTTTCCAAACATGCACACACTTCCTAATGTAGTTCTACTGCAAGAATACAACCTAATAACCAGTAGTAATACATTTATACATGCTAGAAAGCAAGTTTCTATCAAACAAATATTTACTTACAAACAAGCACACAAGTAACAAAGAAAACAGAAAATGTGCTATTTCTATAAATGCATGCCAAAAATAATCTATGGATCCAAAAATTAATCCAATCTAGGATTAGATAGATCTAGTCACACACAAACTCATCCAATTGGATTCACCTCAAAAATCATTTTTAAACTTTTGCTAAAAAACATAGAAAAGCCTACTGGTCCAATACCAAAATGGATGGTATTTCCATTTGGTAACTCACCTTGATGTGAGGCCAAGTCCTATGGATATATCTAATCACTAGCTACTCAAAACTTTTTGGTTTGACCTATTTGGATACAGATCCAAAAAGTTATGCACAAAATTTTTAAACAGACACTCTGGGGCAAAACAATTACCAATGCAAACATAAAACAACAATAATGGATCTACCACTTGGATGTGGTTAGGAACACATTGACCTACTGCCCTGAATTTTTGTAGATTTTATTTACAAGAAGACTATTTTTAACAGAGCCAAAGTAACTAGCTTGTTTCTGTTGATTTACAAAAAGAAAAAAAACCAAGAGCGGGCTGGGTTTCCCACTGGCGCAGCCCACTAGGCACACAACGCGACACGGGCGCGGGAAAACCACATGTTCAACGTGCGCCGTTGATCAAAAGATCAATGGCCCGACGTCCTCGTCTACCTCTCTACCCTCTCTCTCTCGGGCACGAGGGAGAAGCGGGCGGCGCTCGGTAGCTCACCATGGGCGACGGGGATCAGTGGCGCGACATCAAGGGTGGTGTAGGGGCTCGGGGCACCCGAGGGGTGAGGAGATAGGCGGCGGGCGCGGCTTCAAACGGCAACACACGGTAGGGCGCCTGCGGCGGCGAACTCGACGGCGGCGCTCGCCCTGCAAGCGAACAGACACGGTGAGGGGTCATGTCGGTGTTCTGGCATACGGGGATCTCGTTGAGCGCGAAAAGGAGGGTCGGGAGGCACTGGATCGTGCAGCACGACCTCGGGGTGGTGGCGGTGACCGGCGGCGAGATCTATCCCGTGGAGCTCGCAGAGTCTCACGGGCTGGGCCAGGGCTGCTAGAGGCGAGAGTGAGGAGGTGTGGGAGGGTGGTGGCGCAGGGATTTCGAGTGTGAAGGCTTAAAGACAAAGGCATCGAGTAAAGAAGCTAGGGTGCTCTCGGGTTGTCAGAAATGGGCATGGGGCTAGCTTTAGCTCGTGTCTTGGACTTGCATAAGGCATGGCATTAAGTCAGGGGGCAAGGAGGGCTTGGGGGCAAGCTCTTGGTGGCCTTTGGGGGCTGGAGGAGACACAATCATGGCCACCATGGTCAAAGCATGGGTGCGCATGCCATGCCACCTCAGCTCTGTCCCCCTCTCTTTCTCACTTGAAAAACCCACACCCAAAACCTTCTAGAAGCATACCAAGGTATCAAATGTCGAGTACAAACTATGGTCAACACTCAAGACAAGGTACCGCTTCAAAATTGCTAGAAAAGGCAAAGAAAACATTTGTAAAACTTTGTATCTACAACTATTCCTGTAAAATTCAGAAAATTCAGTTAACACTTAGAGAAATATTCTAAGTGTTGGAAAACAGATGAAATGAGCAAAAAGTCCAGAATGTTTTCAGAGACCAAATGGATTCCAAATTTTGTTTTCCAAGTTGGAATTTGTTAAACATGTTTTAAACTTTCAGAAACATCTTTTGAACACAAATTTAGAATAGTGGAAGGCTATGAAAACATAGTCGAAAAAGGGTTACTTTCTGTTTTTCTCCGTTTTCTAAAAATGCATTTTTCTGCCTTATTTTTCTTTCACAAAAACAACAAGCAAAAGATCATTTTTATTATTCCAAAATTCGAACCAAGCTTATGGATTTATAGTCCATATATCAAGGAACAAATAAAATTTAAGAAAACACAAAATGGAATATTTTAGCCTAGTGAAAACAAGTGTGGAAAACAAGTACTTGGCTATATTTTCAGGGAATAGTTTCTATAGAAAACTTAGAAGAAAACTTCCATAATTCATTTTGAATTTTTTTTTGATCTAAAAAATCTAAAAGTTTATTTAAAGATGCAAGCAAGCATGATCCAAGTCTTGGGATAAAAATCACTCAAGCAACATTAGGGAAAACATCAGGAATAATTTATAAAAGTGTTTTCAGGAAAAAATTGGTATTGGTTTTAAAATGATACATAACTTGTATTGCATATATGCTTATGATCATATACAAATGTTGGTTCAAGCAAAGATGTTGTAAACAAAAATTGTTGGCCCACATTTTTGTCTCCTTGAACTACAGTACAAGGTTCCAAAAACTGGGGTGTGACATCGTCGACCCTCGTCTTCCTCCCGTAGATCATCATGACTGCAACATGGAAGAAGAGAGAGCATATGCTCACTGGGGATACAGGTCCCAACAAAATCAACTCCCAGATGCTGATCATCGAGCTTATTAAGGAAGGAGAGCACAACGAGAAGTAGCAGAAGCACCACTGTCATTAAGATGCGGCTCAGACTCATCCACAAGCAAGACCTCTGCAACATATCGCCAACATGCACGACAACACAAGCAACAACCACAACACACCTATGCCTACAACCTAGACTACTATTGTAAAGGGGGGCCGTCACCCTATCCAATCCTTGCACCACCTGGCACAGGCGCCGACGGCGAGAGCGGACGGATCTGGGGAAGCACGACGGTGGCTCAGCGCCAAGAGGCTTGCAGGAAGGATGTCGAGCGATCATTTGGTGTGCTGCAGTCTCCATTTGCTCTTGTCCGGTACCCTGCTCTGACTTGGTCCAAGGAGCATATATGGGAGGTGATGAACTGCTGTGTGATCTTGCACAACATGATCATCGAGAACGAGCGTGACGACCCGGTGTTTGACACTGAACCATATTTCAAACAGTGTCCTCTTGCAATTGTCGATCATCAGGTGCCGGCAGAATGGAATGCATATCTAGCTAGGCGACAACAGATCCGAGAACCCCAGTTGCACCAAGAGCTGCAGCGTGATCTGGTGGAGCATCTCTGTAGACTCAAAGGCAACGCCTAGTTTCATATGTTTTTATTTATGCTCAAAACTTGTTAAATTATGTTGAAACATTTGATTTTCGGCGATTTGTGTGCCAAATATTATGATAAATATATGTTCTGTGCCGAAATCATACCGAATTTGGTCGAATTTAGACGAATTCGGACGAAAACCGACGAAACTACGCTAAATTAGGGCGAAAACGAACCGTTTGGGCAGTATGCCTCGGTACGCGGCCGGAAAGCGATGGCCCAGACGAAAAATAGCGTCGGACGCTCCTAAAAGACGCTATTTAGTGTCGAAAATTGGCCCTGGGGCCAACGAGGGGAGATGCTCTAAGACAACACCGAAATGTGTCCCATCTCACATGTCCGAGGATTAGAACGGAGTACTACGTACAAGCGCACCACACGTCGATGTCATACCCGACTCACCGCTCTATTTGCCTCCAAGACGAAGGGCAGCAACGGAACAGCCTCCAATTCCCCATGTCTCCCGTCCCGCCGAATCCGTCCACCCAATCCAGTCACCCGCCAGATCCAGGCAAGCACACCCACCACGTCGTCCGGCCAGCAGGTCTCGCGTAACGTGGCCGCCGCGCGCACGTGCTGTTGGGTGTTCGGACGCGGGCGCGTGGGGACGCGGGAAGAGAAGGCATCCGAGGGGCGGAGCACGAGGAGATGAAGCGCTGGCGCTGCCGTGCCACGCCGGACGTGTTCGGATGAGTCAGCGCACGGGGGCACGGGAAGACGACGCCGTGGCCCGTGCGCCTCTGTCTGTCCCTCCTGGCGCCTCTGCATTCTGCAGCCAGCACCTAGCGCTGTGACCTGTGAATCTGTGATTATCTGCCAGTGTAACAGTGTAATTTTTGAAATTTAAACCGAGATCGGGAGCCGTGATGGTGAAATTCTGGCGGCACAGCAACGCTAGCTGCAGTGATCTACTGTATGTCCGTCTAAGCAACACAACCGTTTATGATGCAAGATGGGGGACGACTAGCCTGTAAACAATGTCGGGTCCGAGACAACGACCCGAGAGAATACGATGTACGTAGTCAAGCAGACAAGCTGAATGGAATACGATGTTGTAGGAGTAGTTGGATAGTACTGTACGTACGTAGGCACGCAGCTGAAGGGGAATACGATGTGGGCTGGTAGGTGCCGACCGGGCGCTGCGTATTTATCTGTGTGGATACTCTCGCTCTGCATGTGGCGCTGTCGACTGATCTTAGAGTAGTTTTCAGTCCTATCGCATCATTGGTGTTCGGTCGGCGTAAGTCTGCTCCGTAATTGTAGGCGTAGATCTGAGTCGAGCGTCCACATGCATGTTTATCTGACCGGCCGATCGATCGACTTGCTGGAGCTGCAAGGTGGAACATTTTTGTTTGAAGCATGGTGGTTAGATCCATCGCCAAATGGTACGCGGTAGTTGAGCAGAGACAGACCCACGGAGCTGCACTCCGTGTGCAGTGACGCGCTCCGAGCTCTGAACAGAAGAGAGCGTTCTTGCAGAGTAGAATGTGCTTCTCTGACGAGCATCGCATCACACCGGCCGTGTGCGGTAGCTATGCACTCTACCGGCCATGTCAAGACTATATATCTCGTCAAAAAACGCACCGTCACTAAGAGCATCTCCAGTGGACGCGCCATCCCACGCGGGCGCGCGAAAAGACGCAGATTTCGCGCGCACGGGAAGCTCCAACGGACGTGCGAAAAACCCGCGCGAATTGTGGCGCGTGGCCGCGATCGCGCGTTATGAAATGGGCACGTCGAGCGTACTCTTCTCTCCACGCTCCACTCCTCCCCCTCTCTCCTCTCCACGCGCCGCCGCCACCGCCATGCCTCCAAGAAGGAACAACACCACCGGCTACTACGGCGTCCGAGCGCGGCCAAACGGGATGTTCACCGCGGAGATCCGCGGGGACGAACGCATCCCCCTCGGCTCCTTTGCGACGGCGGCGAAGTCCGCCCGCACCTGGGACACGACGGCCTGGCAACTCAACCGCCCTCGGTGGGTGATGAACTTCACCGACTGCCACACCCTCCGGAAAGTAGAGGCCAGGGCACCAACGCCGCATATTGTCAACGCCGCCGACCGCCGCCACCTCCACTACAACGCGTTTTAGGGCTTGTCGCCGACAGGGACGAGCGCGCCGTCCGTGAGTACTACCGCAACCATCCGGAGGAGCAGCGCGCCGAGGAGGAGTTCCGGGAGACCCGCACGACTGATTGGGAGGAGCGCCGCCTCGAGCGCCACCTAGAGTTGGAGGCCGCCCGGGAGGTGACGTTGAATGCGTTGCGAGAGCTCCGCCAGTCCGACCACGCCAGCGAAGTCTAGGCCTCCGACGATCTAAGGTGGGCGATTATCTCCGACACGATATCGTGCACCTCCGACGACAAGGAGGAGGTCTGTTGGAATTTATGGGCTGCAGTGTGGCCCAACTAAGCCCAATAAATCCTGAAATTGTCATGGCTCATTCATGAATAATGAGTGGAGTGAGTGGGACTAAAGTTTAGTCCCATACTGCTAGTTTGGAGAGAATGGAACCACTTTATAAGGTGAGCCATTCTAACTCATGTATGAGGTAGCAAGGCAAGAGGAGAGGTGTGCCACACGCGCGCTCCTCCTCCGCCGCCCGCCTCGTCACGACGCGCCGCGGGTTGCGGAAATGAGCCGAGCCGAGAGCGTTTATTTTGTCGCTTGGGAAATCTTAATGAGTCATTAACTTGGTAATTAACGGACGCGTTAATTCCTAAAATGTTCCCGTTTCCTTTCTGGATCGTGAAACCGAACCGACTCAGACGTGGAGTTACGTCCACGTCTCTCCCAGCCGCATATAAATACGCGCATACGGTAAACCCTAGCAGCCACTTCGTCTTATGGTTTCGCACCACCGTTCCAAAGCACTGCGCCGCCAATCAAGTCTTCTCCATCCCTCCTTCCGGCGTGCACCGCGAGAAGGGACAGCAGGTCTCCGAAATCCCGCCTCTTGTGATCCTGTACGGGAGAGGGGCGATCAGGTTTTTGGAGAGCGCACTCCGCGACTGCTGACGGCGACTACTTCCCCAACGAAGATTTCTTCCCCGACCTCGGCAACCTCTTCATCGACGACATGGCCGACATGGACAACAACAACGGCGGTGCCGCTAGCGCTGCATCGTACGCATCTCTATTCCATCTGTATGAGATATTACTGGAATTCTTATGTCTAGTTTTTGCAATAGATTGTTTCAGTCTGTCTACTGTATTAGATCTAGATATTTGCATGGTTACTGTATTTGCTACGGTCACAATTTGTCTGATAGTATTTCGAATTAAATCATGTGCTAAATTGCTAATATATTCAACAATCCAAAAACCTGATTATAGGCAATTTCTTGCACCTGCACCGTCTGTCATTGCGGCGACAAGGCCAATCCCTTTCAAGGGTGTGGACTATAAGAGGTGGCGCACGAGAGCAGTGCTATGGTTTCAAACATTGCGCTGCTATGCGGCCACTAAGGGCAAGCCTGAGGGCGATCTCAATCCAGCACAGCTGTAGGCCTTTGAGAATATGGACACTATGTTTAAAAGTGCCCTCCTCAGTATAATTGATGATTCCATTGTGGATCCGTATATGTCGTTTGATAACGGCAAGGATATGTGGGCTGCACTCGAGGCCAAATTTGGGGCCTCGGATGCTGGCAGCGAGCTGTATGTCATGGAGCAATTCTATGACTACAGGATGACTGATGAGCGCTCTGTTGTTCAACAGGCTCATGAGATACAGTCACTCGCTAAAGAAGTTGAGCACTTTAAGTGTATGTTACCGGACAAATTTGTGGCCGGAGGCATTATTGCCATGCTTCCATCTTCATGGAGCACCTTTGCTACTTCTCTGAAACACAAAAGACAGGAGTTTTTCGTTACGGACCTCATCGGATCTCTTGATGTGGAAGAGAAGGCGAGAGCAAAGGATACACGTGCTCGGGTTGTTGAGGTAGGTTCTTCTGCTCATGTGGTACAGAAGAAACACTACCCGCCCAACAAGACTAAATATAACAAGAAGAAATCCGAGGGTAAAGGCAAACCCGATGGCAGGTTTAAGCCATCGCACTCTACCAACTTCAAGAAGAGGAAGGGGTCATGTCACGTTTGCGGTGAACTGACCAATTGGGCTCCAAAATGCCCTAAGCGATATGAGTTGCAGCAGCAAGAGAACAGCGGCAAGACCGCTAACATTGTCATTGGTGACACTGAGATGAAGGATACTGGGTACGGTACAGTTCCTACTATTCTTTTAGTTTGTCATTCACCTGAATGGTTAATAGACACAGGTGCCAATGTACATGTTTGTGCTGATGCTTCCATGTTCTCTTCTTATCAGATCACAGGGACTTCCCCCGTGCTGATGGGGAACGGGTCACATGCTACTGTTCGTGGTGTTGATACGGTCGATCTGAAGTTTACTTCAGGAAAGGTCGTGCGACTGAAGAACGTTCATCATGTGCCCTACATCAATAAAAATCTCGTCAGCGGCTCACGTTTATGTCGAGATGGTTTTAAGTTGGTATTCGAGTCCAATAAAGTTGTAATTTTCAAGTATGGACAATTTATTGGTAAAGGCTATGAGTGCGGAGGCTTGTTCCGCTTATCCTTGTCAGATATATGCACCAAAGTTATTAATAATGTTTGTCACGATAATGATTATGATGTTTGGCATTCACGATTTTGTCATATTAATTTTGGTTGCATGACGCGGTTAGCAAATATGAGTTTAATTTCCGAAATTCAGTACTATTAAAGATTCCAAATGTCAAGTGTGTTCAAGCTAAACAACCTCGCAAGTCTCACAAGACTGCGGAGGCGAGAGACTTGGCACCACTAGAACTTATACATTCTGATCTTTGTGAGATGAATGACGTATTGACAAAAGGTGGAAATAAATATTTCATGACACTCATTGATGACTCCACTAGATATTGTTATGTGTATCTTCTGAAATCTAAAGATGAATCTTTAATTTATTTCAAGAACTATAAGGCCGAAGCTGAGAACCAACTTGATCGTAAAATTAAACGGCTTAGGTATGATCGTGGTGGAGAGTATTTTTCCAACGAGTTTAATTCTTTTTGTGCTGAACATGATATTATTCATGAGAGGACGCCTCCCTACTCACCTCAGTCAAATGGGGTGGCTGAAAGAAAGAACCGAACGTTGTCTGATTTGGTTAACGCCATGTTAGACACTTCGGGTCTCTCCAAGGCATGGTGGGGGGAGGCGCTAATGACTGCGTGTCATGTCCTAAACCGAGTTCCCACAAAGAATAAAACCATTACTCCATTTGAGGAATGGGAAAGGAAAAGGTTAAAACTCTTCTACCTACGTACTTGGGGTTGTTTGGCGAAAGTCAATATACCAATTCCCAAAAAGCGCAAACTTGGACCAAAAACCGTAGATTGTGTTCTTCTGAGCTATGCTTTTAATAGCATTGGTTATGGATTCTTGATAGTAAAATCTGAGGTATCCGACATGCATGTTGGTACGATTATGGAGTCGAATGATGCGACTTTCTTTGAAAACATATTTTCTATGAAGGATATGTCTAGCTCATCAAATAATGAGAAACCTGTTTCATCTAGTCAGGAATTAGCTGAGATTTCTGAATCCACCATTCCGATATAACATGTTGAGAATCCCGAGGAGGATGACAATGAAGTTCCTGTAAGGAGCAAGAGACAGAGGACTGCAAAGTCCTTTGGTAATTATTTCATTGTGTACCTCGTGGATGACACACCCATGACTATTTCAGAAGCCTATGCGTCTCTTGATGCTGACTACTGGAAGGAGGCTGTTCGTTGCGAGATGGATTCCATCTTAGCTAACGGAACCTAGGAAATCACTGATCGTCCTTATGGGTGTAAACCTGTGGGATGTAAGTAGGTGTTCAAGAAAAAGATTAGGCCTTATGGTACAATTGAAAAGTACAAGGCACGGCTTGTGGCCAAGGGTTATACCCCAAAAGAAGGTGAAGACTTCTTTGATACTTACTCACCTGTGGCTAGACTGACCACTATCCGTGTGCTACTCTCACTGGCTGCCTCGCACGGTCTTCTCGTTCATCAAATGGACGTTAAGACGGCTTTCCTTAATGGAGAGTTGGACGAGAAAATTTATATGGAGCAGCCAGATGGTTTCGTAGTACCCGGTCAGGAAGGCAAGGTGTGCAAGTTATTGAAGTTATTATACGGCCTCAAGCAAGCATCTAAGCAATGGCATGAAAAGTTCGAAAGGACTTTGACTTCTGAAGGCTTTGTTGTAAACGAAGCTGATAAATGTGTGTACTATCGCCATGGTGGGGGCGGGGGAGTTATTCTATGTCTATACATTGATGACATATTGATCTTTGGGACCAATCTTGATTCAATCAAGAAAGTTAAGGATTTCTTATCTCGCTGTTTTGAGATGAAGTATCTAGGAGTAGCTGATGTTATATTGAACATCAAGCTATTGAGAGATGATAATGGTGGCATTACACTGCTTCAATCTCACTATGTGGAAAAGGTCTTGAGTCGCTTCGGGTACAGTGACTGCAAGTCTTCTTCGATTCCATATGATGCTAGTGTGTTGCTTCAAAAGAATCAACGGATTACTAGAGATCAACTGAAATATTCTCAGATTATAGGCTCGCTTATATATTTGGCGAGTGCCACGAGGCCTGACATCTCTTTTGCTGTGAGAAAATTGAGCCAGTTTGTTTCCAATCCGGGAGATGATCATTGGCGTGCGCTTGAGAGAGTTATGCGCTATTTAAAAGGCACTGCGAGCTATGGAATTCACTACACCGGAAACCCGAGGGTTCTGGAAGGATATAGTGATTCTAATTCGATATCTGATGATGATGAGTTTAAGGCCACTAGTGGTTATGTTTTTACACTTGGTGGTGGCGCTGTTTCCTGGAAGTCTTGCAAGCAGACCATCTTAACGAGGTCAACTATGGAAGCAGAACTCGCAGCATTAGACACAACCACTGTTGAAGCAGAGTGGCTTCGTGAGCTCTTGATGGACTTGCTTATGGTTGAAAAACTAATACCCGCAATCCTAATAAACTGTGATAATCAAACCGTGATCATCAAAGTGAACAGTTCTAAGGATAATGCGAAGTCATCAAGACATGTGAAGAGGAGATTAAAATCTGTCAGGAAATTGAAAAACTCCGGAGTTATTGCGTTGGATTATATCCAAACATCTATGAACTTGGCAGATCCCTTCACAAAGGGTTTATCACGGAATGTGATAGATAATGCATCGAAGGAGATGGGTTTGAGACCCACGTTATAAGTTGCCCACAGTGGTAACCCACTCTATGTGATCGGAGATCCCGTGAAATAGAAGTGGAAGACAAGCTGTTGGTCGACTGAGAGGAGAGTATCCTTATATTTTATTCCACTCCATAAAAGATGCAATACTCTCCCGATCTATATGGTAGGTTGACATTTGTCTTAATGTGTTCTAAGTGGCTTATTTATATAAGCAGAGATGTGTCCTAGAGAACATCTCCTGAGGAACTCACCTATATGAGTCTGACTGTTAAACATCGCAGTCTATGAGAATCAGGTGCTCTCTAATAAACTCATGAAAGGCCTTCGGAGTATGACGCATACGCTCCAAACCGCGGGGAAGCCTTGCGGCAGCCTAGTATCGGTTCAGACGTTGTGTGAAACTGGTATCACAACAAACTTGTAGTTCAAGGCGTAGTCCACTATTCAAGTTGTGAACTAGTATAGCATGATGTTTTAAGTGGAAGTTCAACTTAACAGTCTCCACTAACACCGGTATATAAACAATGTTTTGGAACAGAGTTTATGAAATATGCTAATGAAACTTTGTGGGGGATTGTTGGAATTTATGGGCTGCAGTGTGGCCCAACTAAGCCCAATAAAACCTAAAATTGTCATGGCGCATTCATGAATAATGAGTGGAGTGAGTGGGACTAAAGTTTAGTCCTATACTGCTAGTTTGGAGAGAATGTAACCACTTTATAAGGTGAGCCATTCTAGCTCATGTATGAGGTGGCAAGGCAAGAGGAGAGGTGTGCCACACGCGCGCTCCTCCTCCGCCGCCCGCCTCGTCACGACACGTCACGACGCGCCGCGGGTTGCAGGAATGAGCCGAGCCGAGAGCGTTTATTTTGTCGCTTGGGAAATCTTAATGAGTCATTAACTTGGTAATTAACGGACGCGTTAATTCCTAAACTGTTTCCGTTTCCTTTCTGGATCGTGAAACCGAACCGACTCAGACGTGGAGTTACGTCCACGCCTCTCCCAGCCGCATATAAATACGCGCATACGGTAAACCCTAGCAGCCACTTCGTCTTATGGTTTCGCACCACCGTTTCAAAGCACTGCGCCGCCAATCAAGTCTTCTCCATCCCTCCTTCCGGCGTGCACCGCGAGAAGGGACAGCAGACCTCCGAAACCCCGCCTCTTGTGATCCTGTACGGGAGAGGGGCGATCAGGTTTTTGGGGAGCGCACTCGCGCGACTGCTGACGGCGACTACTTCCCCAACGATGATTTCTTCCCCGACCTCGGCAGCCTCTTCATCGACGACATGGCCGACATGGACAACAACAACGGCGGTGCCGCTACCGCTGCATCGTACGTATCTCTATTACATCTGTATGAGATATTACTGGAATTATTATGTCTAGTTCTTGCAATAGATTGTTTCAGTCTGTCTACTGTATTAGATCTAGATATTTGCATGGTTACTGTATTTGCTACGGTCACAATTTATCTGATAGTATTTCGAATTAAATCATGTGCTAAATTGCTAATATATTCAACAAGGTCATCGACGAGTTCGCCGCCGTTGATGATGACGATGTCGACGAGCAGTGGTGTTCGTATGTTTTCTGTTTTTTAAGAAATTGTATTCCGGCAAACTGCGGCACGCTAGCGCGTCTGTTAAATCAAAAATTTGTAGCGCCATATTTCTAATTTTTAGCGCGCCTAAATTCGTTGTCGCCCCACGCGCGCTGTAAAACCATTAACCGCGCGGCAAACTCGCTTTTCGAGTGCGCACCGATAGCGTCTCCGCTGGAGATGCTCTAAGTTGTGTTTTATTTCACGTTTATCTCGTGCGACTACTTTTTTTCCAAACAATACATGTCGTGCATGCCATATGCTTCAGTTTCTTCCTAAGCTAGCAATATATCTTTGAATTCCAAGTTTGTACTTGAAATTTAAAACTTGCGTGTAGAGTATATTTTTTTTTTAAGGATTTTGACATTATAGAAATGATCATGACCGCGTTTATTGTAATTTGACTCCATCTCAGATTCAAACTCGCATTCATATAGCAGAGTTGCATAATCTAGATTATACTAGTTCAATTCTCAAGTATGACTCAAATTCGAGTTATAATACAGATATATGATGTATTTTTCAAGTTGGTGTGGGGAATTCATGCAATTTGTTTCTAGTATGTGATCAGCTAGTTAGAGCATCTTCACTCGGTGCCACCTCCCCACTCGCGACACCCAGACAACAGTATATAAGAAAAATCAAACTTGAATTTAAACCAAATTTCATTCAATTTCTTATAATTTTTACAAATGAACAAAATGTAACTAAAACTTAAACCAAAACTAAACTAACCTAACGATAACACCAGAAGACATCGTAGTCCTCCTCCTTGGCGGTGTATACCCCGCTGGCGTCTGAGTTCCTCGTCGTCGTTTGCGCTGATGCTGAAGCCGCAATCGTCGTCATCGTTTGCGCCGCCGCTAAAGCCCCAGTCGTCGTCGTCGTCGAGGTCAAGGACGTTGATCGCCATGTGGTCCTGGAGCGACCACGAGCACGCCTTCGACAGCAGTGGCAACGGGACATCGTTCATGGACGCCTGACGTCGCCTTCGGGGTCGTCGGCGGGGGCGTTGCGCCGTGGTTAGCTCTTGCAGCAGCAAAGACGGTGTCTCCATCTTTACCTCCACCTTCACCTTTTTGGTGGGTGGAGGCAGCGGGCGGCGGGTGGAGGAGAGAGAGGCGGCGCCATCGTCGATGACGAGGATGACACCTCGGGGTCATGCCCGCCTCCGGCCTAGGGACACGCAGAGACGTTGGCGGCGTCGAGCGGGAGGAGGAAGACAACATTTGGGACGTGGTCCTCCTAGCCGCCCATTGGTTCGCCGGCGGCGGAGCCGACGCGAAGTACTCTAGGGGCGTTTCGAGGCGCTCACGGACACCAACGATGTGGTTTATGACGGCCTGGAGCATGCGCCCCGACAAGCTCTAGAATGTGTGGCGCCCGGTGGTGTCCTTCTCCCGTGCCGGTGGCACTGGTTCTGGGCCATCTCACCGGTTCATCTGCTCGACGTGGATACGGTGGAACTCGGCATCATAGCGGTCCATGTTGGGTGCTCCCACTCCGACTGCTGGCGCTGCTTTGCGATGAGCCAGTGCTAGTAGTGCTGCAGCATGCAGGCACCTCGGTCTGTGTCCCACGGCCGAGGAGGGTCGAGTACCGGCCACGGCACTGACGCCTAGGTGAAGCGATGGCCAACGTGCATGTCCGGTGGGCACGGGTACCACGCCTGGAACAATGTCTCCTCCTCCTCCTTCTTCAGCAGTGATAGCGGGCCAAAGCCGTTTGATGTCGTGCCGGTGAAGCACCGTTTGGATACCATTGCAGCGGCGAGGGGCGAGTGCTGGGTAGAGGGAGAGAGGTGTGTGTGTGGCGTGGAGAGGCATAGATTTTGGGTGGCGAGAGAGAGGAGGAGCCACTATTAAACGCTGGCGGGGGTAGCCACATTAACTCCGCCGTGTGGCATTAGCACCGCCGCTTGGGGAAACGTGGCTCTTGTCGCGTGTGCGACAGGACGCTGCACTATGCAGTACGGCGAGACGGCTCGTTGTGGCCTCCTCGAAACCGGCGTCGTCGACAGGACGTCGCACTGCTGAAAGGACACGGATGTCGCCTAGAGGGGGGTGAATAGGCGTTTAAAAATAATTACGGTTAAGGCTTGAATAAATGCGGAATAAAACTAGCGTTTAATTTATCAAGCTAAATCATAAACAAACTAGGTTCACCTATGTGCACCAACAACTTATACTAAACAATTCAAACAACTATGTGATAGCAAGATATGTTACTTCAAGCTCGATGGCTATCACAAAGTAAATTGCATAAGTAAAGAGATCGGGTATAGAAATAACCGAGAGACGAGGAGACGATGATTTATCCCGAAGTTCACTTCCCAATGGAAGCTAATCTCCGTTGGAGAGGTGTGGAGTCACAATGACTCCAAGTGCCCAATGGCTCACCTTATTCTCCTCGTGCCTCAACCAATGCGGAGAGCCACGATCCACTATGGGACCTTTGAGGGCGGTCACCGATCCCGTACAAGGTTGGGGCAATCTCCACAACTCAATTGGAGGCTCCCAACAATATCCCGCGAGCCACCAAAACTCCGAGATAGCAACAAGGTCTGGAGCTACCAAAACTCCGAGACAACAACAACCGTCTAGGGCACAACAAGTACCCAAGAGGACAAGCTCAAGGGCACTCCAAGAACCCAAGAGTAACAAGCTTCTCAACCTTTCACTCGAACGAATCCTTGTAGAGAACTCAAACCGATGCAACCTATGCAATGGCAAGAACACAAGAAGTGCTCAAATCCTTCACTCTCAAATCCCACCAAAGCAACAAATGCTGTGGGGGGAGAAGAGAGGAAGAACAAGGAAGAACTCAACAAATGAATCCACAAGATCTAGATCCAAAGACTTTCCCCTCACTAAGAGGAGAGATGGATTGGTGGAATAGTAGATCTAGATCTCCTCTCTCTTTTCCCACTAATTGGAGGTAGGAATCATGGAGGAATAGAGAGAGAGCAAGCTCCAAAATGTCAACAATGGTGGGGGAAAACTTGCACAAAAGGTGGGGAACCAATGGGGAAGAAGGCCCCTTTTATAGGCCCCCAAAATCAGCCTGTTGGGGGCATTCTGCGCCACCCCGGCCTCCCAGGCCGGCCAGGCCGGCCTCCAGGCCGGACGGTTCGGGTAGGGGTCCGGCCTGGGGAGCCCACCCCGGCCTGAGGCCGGCCTACGATTTTCCTGAAAATCCCCTTCACTAAAAACGCGATATCTTTTGCATCCGGACTCCGTTTTCGATGATCTTGGGCTCGTTGAAATTGCAAGAACGAGCACTACAAGATTATGCAAAGAAACATCATAGTCCATCATTGTATGATAAAACCAAATGATGAAAGTTATTACCTCTCTGTAAAGGAACAATCGGTAAAACCTCCAATATCAAAAACGCAATAAGTTTTTCATGCGAAACCCGTTTTTGATGAACTTGAGCTTGTATTGAATCACATGACAAGCTGAAGAACCATACATGGAGAAAACACAAATGAGAACCAAGAAATATTATGCCAAGTATGCAAAGGTTTGAGCTCTCTCCGAGTGATGCGATCAAGTTGCTAATATGAGAGCCCCTCTTGATAGTACGGTTATCTATCCTATAACCCGGTCTCCCTCCTAATGCTATGGGACCGGTAAAATAGAAAACCTATCAAGATTACCTTTGCCTTGAGCATTACACTTGAGCTAGATGATGAAGATCTTGACCTCCTCAAGATGGAACACCTTTCTTGATTTCTCTTTGCCTTGTGAAGACACAAAGATGCTCCCCCATATGCAACTATGGGAGAGGCTCTTTTAAGTACATCTTTTCTTGAACATTATCTCCACAAGAGTGGCAAGCTTCAAGAATGTAATCTCTTCGATATGCTCCCCTTGAACTTGCACTTCTCGAACTTGATGACGACCACAACTTGACGTCATCCATCATGGACTATATGAAATCTTCCTTTTGATACAAGCCCATGGAAAGATACCTAAGCCTACATAGATATACCACACGCACATATAATGGGTTAGAACAGAAAGCTATATGAACAATTACTTACGATACCATGATACCACATGGTGCATCTTCTTGCTTTGTGAGTTGATCAATATCAACCATCGCTTAGCACTTTGCCTTGATCAACCTTTTATCTTTTCTTCTCTCTTCATAATAATGATGTCTTGAAGGTAAAGATGAATGTTCACACAATATTCTTCTTCAAGACATACTTGCAATATGCTCAACTCTCTCATGACCAAACTTGGGATATTAATATGAATAGCACCTTGGTCACAACTTGATTATCTTGAATCCAACACATGGACATGAAGCATTGCCTATGAACAAACTATTGGTCACCACTTGATTATCTTGAATCCAACACATGGACATCAAGCATTGCCTATGGACAAACTCTACAAGTATATCTCAATGCAACCATTAGTCCATAGTGATTGTCATCAATTACCAAAACCACACATGGGGGAACCACGCTCTTTCAACTGCGTTGTGTAATGAACTCTATTTTAGTCCTTTCGATAAGTAAGAGTGACGAACCCAACAAGAAGCAGAAGGTGTTGACAAGTGGTTTTGAGCAAGGCTTCACTTCAAGTATTAAGAGACAATTTTGTGGTTTTTTTTGTAATAACAAATAAATAAAGTGCAATTAAATAAATACAAGAAAGTAAAATTGCTGCAAATGGCTCAATCATTTTTAGCATAAAGTACAAGCCGGTTGTGTTTCTTATGATGACTAAAAGGTTACTAAGTACACACCGGAGGATTTATCAAGTTAATTTCATCATAATCCATTGATTAATCTTCATCGTTTTGATAAGTGTTGTGTGGGAAGACCTATGCTAGCGCACCATCCTATCTAAGACAAATGCATACTTACGATTACACTACTTGGTAATTAAGAAATAAATCTAACTGCAACAATTAACTCTAGGTGTCCTACACTCCCTTATGTAAAGGGTTGCAAACTAGGGTTCAGGTTTCTGTCACTCCGGCAACCCTACATAAGCAAATCAGCACACAATGCATTTCTCTAGGCCCATAAAGGTCAAGTGCCATGTAGTCGATGTTTACATAGACCATTGGAAAAATAGCAACACAATTGGATTATAAAACCGTTAAATATTACTCAACAAAACATGATTACTTATAGCAAGACTTCTCCCGTGTTCTCAAGAACTAAACGAACTACTCACAAGACATCAAGTGAATCACGATCAGAGGTGATATAATGATGGATAACAATATGGTAAAAAACAAGTATTCAGCGATAAAACTCACAAATGATGCATCCAATGGATTCAAACAAAGCCTAGCAATGTGCCCTAGAATTCCACATTTTTTGCACGCCCTCTTTTTTGGTACACGACCCTCTTCACCTGCTCTATATGTGTTTTTTCTTTGTCTTCCTGGTGGTCTAGTCAGTAAAGGAAAGTGGAGTTTGAACCCTGGTTCTACTATGTTCCATTGGTCTTCTCCCACGAGTGTAGGCACATTGTGAGCATAAGCAGGCTTAAATTTAGCAACAGAGAAATACTCTGAGAAATGTTGATCAACTTCACCATCTTCACCCCCAATCAGAGTCATCAGATGTAGAGCATGTATGCATGGCTTCCCACGAATCTGCCATTGCCTACAACTGCATTCCCTAGTGGCTAGGTTCACTGGATACCTCTATTCCCTATTTTTACTCTCAGTGTATGCTACCTCAGCCTCGTATATCGACGATCGAATGCATCTCATCTTCAGTCTTCTTGCCTTGTGATGCAATGCCTTAATTAGTAATGGGAGTATAACATGGCCAACATAGTATGTTTCAGCAATTCTTTTGCGAAGAGCCATCTTTATCATGATCATCTGCATCATCTTGTCAAATTCGTGCCAAACCAAATAACCCTTCACTGATTTGAATTTTGCATTGAAGTATTCTGCAAGATTATTGGTCACATAGTCTACTTTGCATATGGTGTTGAATTTGCTTCTTGACCACACTTTTCCATGATGTGCATCCATATACTCATTCACCTATGGATGTTTCTGAGCATACAACACTCTCAAATGGTGCTCATGCTTCCTTTCGTTGCATGTGTATGATGCTGACCATAAGTTCTCATCAAAAACTTTTCCTTTGAACTTCTTTTTAAAATTTTGCGCTAGGTGTCATATACATTCTCTGTGCTCCACTTCAGGGAATAAATTTTCTACTGCACTCTCTAAACCTCCGCAAGCACATGTATATATAGCTAAACCTGGGGGTGTGCCTATAATGCTGCGCAACTGCTGCAGAAACCAGACCCAACTTTCTTCGGACTGTGCCTCCAAAACACTAAATGCAACTGGGAATAGCCAGTTGTGTCCATCAATTGCAGAAGCTGCTAATAGTTGTCATCTCCATCTTCCAGTAAGATGGGTAGCATCTACAGCCAAATAAGGCCTTCATCCATCAAGAAACCCCTGCCAACAAGCCTTGACACATACAAAAGACCTTCTAAAGCACTCCTTCTCAAATGACGTCCCTTTTATTTTAAATGGAACCGTATGCTTGTCAATTTCTACAACACTACCTAACTAGCCATCTCCACTTCAACTTTGAAGGTGTAAAGCAAAAACTTTCATTCCATTGACCATCAATCCTGTAAAGAGCCATTTCTTTAGCTTTGAAAATCCCCATGTAAGGAATTACAATCTTATACTTATCAAAAAGCTTCCCTTAGAGTGTCGTTGGACCAAAACCAGTTTTTTCTCTCAGCCAATCCAATATTGCATGTGCCACCCATCGAGTTTTTGCTAGTTTGGATTTTTTTCCCCTTCCCTTCCTCCTCCAGGTGGACATGTGTGCTTGTGTGGGGTTTTCTTTATCTGAAACAAAAGAAAGTAAAAAATAATGGATAAGAAACATTACTCAATGATCTAAAATAAATTAATCAATCAACTTGGAGTACCTGAATCGGTTTGCTCTTTAGCATACGGGATGGATGCAACCTCCACATACACCTATCATATGGACAATAAACTGTGAACCTTCTTGGCTCACTCCTTTTAATCTTATACGAATTTTTAGTAAGAATGCAATATGTAGTTACCGCATTCCGATAGCCCATCATAGATTGGAATATGGTGCCTTTAGTAAGCTCAGGATTCTCCTTGTTCCACTAAATTGTTGGCACGTCGTCACCGTTGTATTCATCCAAAATTAAGCTATCATTGTTCTTCGCATCCTCTTCATCATCAGTGTCATGAAACCTAGCTCGGCTCATGGGATCCTCCAGATATTCATCATCCACTTCTTGCTAACTATCTCTATCAACCAGTTTAGGGTACATCATCTCGTCTTCATCATCATTTTGAGGCACTTCCTTGTCAGGTTCTGCATCTTCTTCTACAACGACCATAACTGGTACAGGAGAAGCAGCAACACTATCGGCAGCAGATTCAGCAGCAGACATGTTCTGGCTTCACGAACCACTCACTTTATTTGGTCTCGACCTATAAGGAGTCTCGGGGTGCTGGCTATTAGCAAAGACAGATGATTGCTGAACACCCTTCCCCTTGACTGGTTCTGCGCGTGGCTGAAGCACGTCGATATGAAGTTTACCAAAACGGCTGCCAGCATTCAGAGTAAAAAACAACCCGATACGCTCGTCGCAAGTTAGTGGGAGAAATCTTTGCTCGTTACTACTGAAGTAACTCAATTCAACAGCATCAGCACCGCTCCACGGATAGGCTAAACGGAGGGTTGTGAGAAAATCTCTGAAGCAAATGTTTGTTTCTATCACAACCGGATAGAAAAACGAATGAAGAAAATGCGGTTTAGTACCACGCAACACACTAGTTTCCATTTTAACCGCCAGCCGAAAAGCCAGCGCAAGATCAACCCTATTTAGTTCAAACATACGGCTACAGTTAGGCACGAGACATAGGAAAGAAATTGGAACAATTCAAGCTAAAAAAAGTCAAATACGACCTTACTTACAAGTTGGAACACCAATTTAAGGGGAAATGTTGCTTACTCGGGTCTAACCCATGAAGTATCTGCCGTTGATTCAATCCAATCCTCTCCACGGCTGAGGGCATTCTGGAGGTACTGTATCAACATGGCTTCAGAGATGGTGAGGTGGGATAGATGAGCCGGATAACGCGGCGGAGGGGATGGGGCGGCGAGAAACGTGGCACAACGGCGGTGGAGGGGATGGGGCAGCGATAAACGCGGCACAACGGCGGTGGAGGGGATGGGGTGGTGGCGGAGGGGGCGAGGCTGCGCGATGCCGCGGTGTCGATCTGTTTCAGCTTCAGACAAGCCCTCTTACGTGTCTCCTTGCGGTCCCACTAGGCACGCAACGGTCAAAGGAGAACCCGGCCCCACTCGTCAGCACAAACTCAGAAGTTGACGGTCAATGCATTGACTGAACGGAAAATGTCAGTTATCAACTTTTGCGAGATTTTTAGCTAAGAGAATGAGGAAAAGTGAGCAAAACTTTAGACCGTGGGAAAGAACTAGACTAAAGAATCAGGGGCATATAAGTAATAATCCCATTTGTATATGAGTATAGGTGTGTGTCGATAACTGGGCGGAAATCCTACATCTACGGGATTTTTTTCTACAGAATGAGCTTACGGACGGACGTGGAACTTGCTGGGTGGTGCATATTTGTTTTCCTTCCGTGATTGTAGGGGCTGAAGTGCTCCACCGGCTCTCCACGTTATCCCGTAACAAAAATTTTGTAAAACCAGTCCGTAGATGTAGCATAAAGGAACGTGCTCCGACTACTGGATTCCTAACGCGGTGATTGTTTTCTACTAACACTTTTCCAATACTACGCACCAAAGATGATATATCTACTTCCGTATGAGTGGAGATTTTGTACTCCCGAACTCCAACGCTCCCTGCATTTTTTTTCAAGTTTCAAGAAATGTGCAAAAAAATTCCGGATGTTCTTAATGATGTATTCTCCAAAGACGCGGAACTTTAATTTGAAATACTAAGTATTTAGAGCTAAACAAAAATGACTAATATACAGATCTATAATATAGTGTTTCAAATGTCTATTTGATTTTTCCATTTTTATTTAGCCCGTAATACAAAGAATTTCATGTTGTGATTTTTCGCATGTGTGGGCTACATCATGGACTACATCCACAATTAATTTTATTTTTTCCCAAAAAATCTAAATAATTTTTTTGATTTTTTTTAAACGGAGGGAGCACAAATGACTTTCCTTCCATATTCTTTTTTGTATTCATGATTTAATACAGCTCTTATAATGCTCGCGTATTGTACATGATCTGTTGGAGACCCTCTTGAGTGGCATTATGCCATCACCGGTTTAAACAAAGTCCACGCGTTCCGAGCGAAAGAAAAACAAAAAACACCATCGCATCTGACAGATTATACAACAAGAAAGGAGAAAAGCTTGCAATCTTTTGCAAATTTAACGTACACGCAATATGCGATTAGCATTAACGTGTTGGCAGACTTTGCTAAACGAGCAGGGCACTGGTTGAAGATTACGTACGTCTTTTTTTTTTTAAACTCCAACACCTGCCGCAGGGAACTTATTTTTAATGGTTTTCTTTTATTTTCTCGTCAAGAACCTTGACTGATGGAAAGGTACGCGAGGTGACCTATTTTCGCTAGGTGCGACTCTTCTGAACCACGGTACGTACATCGTAAAATCGAAGGACTGCATATAAAAATTACCCGAACCATCAAACATCACAAATTCAGTATAATATAATAAAGATGTGCTGGTTGATCTCAAGCCTTTAACAGATGAACCATCATCAATTCAAACTTAACCTAAAACACGCACACACTCATGATCGGACTCTCTAAAAATGTAACTAATTTTCCCTAAACTGAAACCCAGGACATGACGACGACCGGCAGGCTGGCTTAGTTGCTGCCCTTGCTGATGAGCTCCAAGGCGGTGGCGGTGGTTGGCAGCGCTGGGATGGCTCCCTTCCGGGTGGTGCAGATGGCTCCGCACGCGTTGGAGAACTGCAGCGCCTTCCTCAGCTTCTCCTCATCCTGAACAATGGATCAGTTAGTAACTTAATAATGAAATAAATTCAACTGACGAAATAGGTGATGGCATCTTACGTAGAAGATGGAGTCATCTTTGGCAACGTTGACGAGGAGAGAGCCAACAAAAGCATCACCGGCACCAGTGGTGTCGATGGTCTTGACAGCGTACCCGGGCATGGAGCCCTTGAAGTCCTTGGTGAAGTACCTGCATCCCCTCTCGCCATCGGTGACGACGAGCAGTTTGAGGCCGTCGAACCAGAGCGACGAGAGGACGTTTTTCTCGTCGTTGGCGTCGCCCTGAGTGAGGAAGGCCACCTCCTCATCGCTCACCTTGATGAAGTCGGCCTCCTTCCAGATGCTCATGATGCCGTCGCGGGCAGCCTGCTCCGATGGCCAGAGCGGGATACGCACGTTGGGATCGTACGAGCAGAGGATGCCGCCAGCCTTGGCGGCGCGCATGGCGGCCACGTGCGCCGAGCGGCATGGCTCCGTGATGAGCGAGATGGAGCCGTAGTGGAAGATGCGGGCGCGGCGGATCAGGTCCATGCTGAGCTCAGCCTCCGTGAGGAGCATGTCGGCGGACGGGTTGCGGTAGAACATGAACTCGCGCTCGCCGTTGGACTTCAGGGTGACGAAGGCGAGAGCGGTGCGCGCGTGCTGGTCGAACAAGCACCCCTCCGCGTTCACGCCGTTCTGCTTCAAGATCTCCACCAGCATGTGGCCGAACTCGTCGTCGCCAAACTGCACAAACCATCCTTACCCGTGAGAATTTCAGACAAACAAATCGCATTGGTCAGTTAGCAAACGAGGATGAATTTTGATGCAAATGTATATCAAACATAATCGAGTGACAAAAGAACACCGGGATCGAAGGCACGCGCACTGATGCGATCTGCGCCGACGGGACACACCAAAACATTGACGCATATGGAGGATCAATCATATCGTGTAAGATGCGATCAATGTTTTGCATTACCTTGCCGACAAATGCAGACGAGCCGCCGAGCTTGGAGACGGCACAGGCTACGTTGGCGGGCGCGCCGCCGGGCGCCTTGACGAAGCCACCGGACTCGGCAAGCGAGACGCCAGCAACGTCCGGCACGAAGTCGATCAGCATCTCTCCGAAGGAAACCACGAGGCCTGGCGCCGCGGCCGCCACGGGAGCAACTCCGTCACCGAGAGGCGCCATGGAAGCTAGCTAAACGGAACGGGAAAAAACGTGAGTGGGCTAAGGAAATCGAGCACCGGAGATCGGGAGCTGGGGAAGAGCTGGTGTTTCTGCGTTGGAGCGGTGATGGGGAGGGCCGGGCTTATATAGGCTCCCACGGGCGGGGTTTATGGCTTGACGGAGGGGATAATATGAGCCTTATCCTACTTAGATTAGTCTCCTTGTTTAGCTTATCTCGGGAGAGTAATCGGACGCTGGTGTTTATCTGCCAACGGACTAGTCGATCGGGAGGCCGCTGGATTGGATGCTCGCGAGATGTAGGAGTATAACAACTCTGCGTTCGGAAGTCCTGGGTAAGATATTTTTGGCCCGATTTCCATAGGACTCGACGTGGGTTGATCGTGTTCCGTTAGTTCCTCTTGTGCTGGGTCCACCAAGACCATCCATGATTGAGAGATGCACCTGCGGCTGCGCGTCGAACGAAAATCGTCCAACCTCTTCCGTCTCGAATTAACTGCTCCCGTATCTCACATCCGGCGTGCTTCCAGAAATATCCATTTACCTCCGTGCTTCCAGGATTTCTTGTCCGGAAAGCAATGGAGCAGATTTGAACCTTTTCTTCCATAATCTTGTTCTACTTTTGCTGGTACACATATATTAATTTCATAATAAGGATACTAATTTCACAGTTTTAGAAAACAAAATAAACTACTCATCCAACCATTTGCTTCCATCACATGCTTCGACCACTTGTTTCTTCCAAAACCCAAACTTCAAGCTTCCAAAAACCACGTCGATCCGTGAAAGGATGAGCCGTTCCATTGTAGCCTCAGACTTTCACAGTCTCATTGAAATGAAGTACCACGAGTCTGTTCCGCACGACAAAATCTGTATCGGCTCCTTCATGATGACAAAGGGTGAAATGAAATTAAGAAGTGTGAATCGAACATGTAATTAAACGTATGGATGCATGGCATAAGTATGGAAGTGCGCCATGTACAGGAACAAACACAAAGTATGAGCACTATATTTCAAAACATTAACAAGAATAAACAGAGATGAGCAGTCTAGAAGCACTGCATAACATTGCAAGAAACAAATAAGGGACTCCCTATGTCTCAGTCGACTGGTTTTTTGTTAAGTCTCAATCAATTTAGAAAAGTGTAACCGTTGTTAAAAAAAAGTGTAATTGCACTTTTCTAAGCAGAAAAGTGCAACTGAACCCGTTGCATTTTTCTGTCCAGAAAAGTGCAATTGCACTTTTTATTGAACCGCGGTTGCACTTTTCTCAAAAGTGACCGAGACTTAAGATAATCCCAGTCGACTGAGACTTAGCAAAACCGAACAAATAAATCTAGATGCGTTATTATTGTATTTAAAACTAGTCGGGCAAGTACGTAGGTTGTGCCCATTGAAAGAAAAGGTGATATGAAAGACGTGGACCTGAATCATGAGCATGACATATGTTGCTGAAATGCAAGAAGCATGATGGCAGTGTTTAAATATAATGCTCCTGGCAATGAAAAGTGCATATACTAAAAGGTGGAAAAACGACTCTATTGCCGCAAACTATTCATGACTGAAACAGAAGTATGATGCATAAGAAGCATGACTATGTCGAAGCATCCATTTCATGCTACCTCAACTTAATCATATCTTGCCGGCAACATGTGGGTGCAAATTTAAGAAACGTGAGAAAGAGTACGTGAATATAAAATACTATGCCTAGGCTTGAAAAACACCCGTTGTATGCGAACATTGAGTCTATCACACCCGATCATCACGTGGTGTCTCGAAACGACGAACCTTATTAACGGTGCATACTTAAGGAAGAACAGATTATTATCTTGATATTAAGTGAGAGGGATCATCTTATAATGCTACCGTCGCGATCTAAGCAAAATAAGATGCATAAAAGGATAAACATCACATGCATCATGGATAATTTGATATGATATGGTCCTTCTTGCACTTGATCTCCATCTTGTGCATCATGGTATGACCTCCATCATTCACCAAAGTGGAACCAAGGTTCGTGGCACCTCCATCTTGATTGTCCATTACAACATATCACATGGATATGATATACAGCACGCAGGCCATAAAAATAAGACAACCATATGGCTACAGCCGGTATGTCAATAATTTATAAAAGATATCATCTCATACATAACGTTTGTAACAGTGACCATATCACATCACATGCCCTGCACAAACAAGTTAGACGCCTCTAATTTATTTTTGCATATTTTACGTGGCTTGGGCTTACGAGGATAGAACCGTTCATACCTACGTACAAGAGCCACAACGTTGATAAAACATGTTTTTTAACAACCCTTCGTAGATTAGATCTTAACTATAGTAGGAGAAACCGACACCTGCAAGCCACTTATGCAATACAAGTTGCATGTCAGTTGTGGAACAAGTCTCATGTACGTGGACATGTAAAGTGAGTCCGGGCCGCTTCATCCCACTATGCCACTAAGATCATAAAATACTCAAGGAGGCAATAACATGATCATCAATGCCCACATACACCTATGTGTTCTACCCGTACAAATCATCTACGCATAGATCCGGCTCTGATACCACTGAAGGGTACGTTGCATAGAAAACAAAAAAATTCCTACGCACGATAAACCCGAATCGCCAAGATCTAATCTAGGAGATGAAAGGTAACGGGGAGAAAGAGAGTCTTGAGATAACATACCCTCGAAGACTAAAAGTGGTACGAGAAAAATTCTCGTTGTTGGCGTAGTCGTACTCACGCCGATCCCGAGCGAGAAGAAGTGCACCGCAGTCCGGCGGTGCCTCCGTAATCGGTCACATGTTCAGCTCGATGAAGACTTCCGTTCCCTCGATCCAGCGGGTAGCGGAAGTAGAGGATCCCCCCGGAACTCCAGCAGCACGACGGCGTGGTGGTGGTGAAGAATCCCACGGTCAGGGCTTCGCCAAGCCAGAGACCATGGAATGGAGCAGCGGGTGGAGGGAAAAGAAAGTGGGCAAGTGTGTATAGATGAGGGAGCTCTCACCCTCCTTTTATAGGGGAGGAGGAGGCAGCCCAAGGGGGGTGCGGCCAGTCATGGGTGCCCCCACCTCTTCCTCTCTTCATGTGAGTGGAAGCCCCACTCACACCCACTCATGCTCCCTTAATTTTCCACTTAGAAAATCCAAAGGTTTTTCTTTAATAAATAAATAAAATATTTTTATTTCTTTATTTATATTTGTTAATTCCATTAACAAACATTTTCATGCTGCACCTCGAATCTTTTGTTAATTCTATTAACAACCATTCGACAAAAAACCCCTTGAACTATTTCAATTTTCCCCGAAACAATTTTCGGAGCTGCCCAAAATATTCTTCGGTATTCTGTATCCTCTCTAACGCTTCATCGAACCTTAAGTGTGTCACCCTACGGTTCGCGAATAATATAGACATGGCCGAGACTCCTCTCCGATCAATAATCAACATCGGGATCTGGAGATCCGTGATGACTCCTATATATTCAACGACGACTCTCGTGATCGTGTGAACCTTTCAACGTCGTAACGATTTCCCTTTGTCTCGCGATATTTTACTTGTCCGAGATCCGATCATCGGTATCCACCATACCTTGTTCGATCTCGTTATCCGACAAGTACTCTTTTCTCGTTCCCGTGATATAACATCCTTGTGATCATATCACGTGCTTGCAAGCGGTGTCGATGTGATATCACCGAGAGGGCCCTGAGTATATCTCTCCGTCATATTGGATGGACAAATCCCATTCTTGATCCATGAGGTTCAACTAACACTTTCCGAATACCTAATGCCACCTTTATAGTCACCCTGTTACGGTGTGACGTTTGATGTCATCAAAGTATTCTTTCGGTATTAGTGATTAACATGATCTCATGGTCTAAGGAACAATGTTACTCCGAATGTAAGACATAACAACAAAACTAAATGACTTGATCGTATTGTTATACTTAGTTAGGGTCTAAGTTCATCACGTCATTCTCCTAGTGACATGACCCCGTTATTAACAACATCTAATGTCTATGATCAGGAAACCTTGATCATATGTTAATCAACGAGCTAGTTAAAAGAGAGGCTTCACTAGGAACGTTGGTTTGTTTATTAATCACACATGTATTAACTTTTCTGGTTAATACAATTCTAGCATGAGAAATAAACATCTATCATAAACAAGGAATAACATAATAAACACTTTATTATTGCCTCTCGGGCATATTCCCTTCACATGATTTTATTGCAAATGGAAGTACGAATGCATACACGTGTAAATACTTAACTAGATGTTCTAGAATTACAACGAGATGGGTGGGAGAGTCTATCACGTAGATGTAGATGGCGGTGATGGTGATGGAGATCAATACGGAGGCCTTCATGTTGATGGTGTTGATGGAGATGGATTCCATGTTGCGAATCCCCCCCCCCCCCCATGCCTTTTGGAGGCTAGGGTTTGGTACTATTTCGTGTATGGCGTCTCTTATGCTCTCCTCTTAAATCCGAGAGCAAGGGGTAAAATCACTTGAAGAGGCGGTTCATACGGACCATGGTACGGTGGCTGGTACTATCGCTCGCCACCATACCACTGGTCGTTATGACGATCGTCCACTCCAATTCTGATTGGTCTTCATCGTGCAGCCGTACCGAGGCTACTGCCTAGTACAGTGGCTGGTACGGTCGGGTGCGACCGTACCCGTGCTCGTTAAACCTCCTGGAAGTGGTTTTTGGCCACCTTCTTGATCTCTGCCAATTTTTGTTTCAGGGAATGTCTTTAATGCTCTTATTTCATCATAATTCATTCCATACCGGTTCTTTTATGTCTTTTACGAAATATCTCGTTCAAAATTCCATTACCTGCGTACAGACATAAATGATGCACTTTGGCACGGTAAAATGCTAGAATCTCTACATTTGTGCATAATTTCATTGAGTAAAATAGTGTATAAAATTTACACATCAACATCCCCGATGCTTAGACTCTTGCTTGTCAATAAGCAAGGCTATGTGAAAAGAACAAGATCATCACGTTCATGAAGCAAAAGTCGGCAGTCATTTTAGTAAATCGATAATATATTAGATAATTAGAACGTTCATGGATGCTACTACATTGTACCTCATTGTAATAATTTAGAAGGCTTCTACACCTGTTAACTGCTAATTGTTGAGTCAATATTGTTTCTACAAGATAGGATGACATATTTAGTTTGACCGAACGAGTTGTGAGGAATTCTTAAATATTTTTAGAACTTCACTCATCCTATTTGATTTCGACTGTTTTGAACATGTCTTTTGTTTCTCTTCATGTTCATTTGCATGCTTAGTTATTCTTGACACATTTTTCACACTTGTATTTTAAGCGGTGTGTCATAGAACAAAGCATACATAATATCATGAAGAGACATAAAAGCGATCAACACGAGGATTTCAACTTTAAAGTGGAGTATGAAGCAATCATAGTGTTGTGGTTTGAGATTCTACCACAGTTTTAACTCACTCTTATGCCTGTACTTTAGTTCCTTTTGTTTTCAGCACTTAATTCATCATTTATGCATATTTCTTTTTCACAGCTTAATCATATTAAACAAGTTTTCTTATACTTTAACAAAATCTTATAATGTTTCAACTAGAAAATTAAAGTGTGTGAGATACCTCCAATTTTTTTTCATAAATTAACATGTATGGCAGAACTCATACTAATACAAAACATCTAATAGCATTACCACATACTGAAATATCTTCACTCATAATAATTGACTGGATACTCATTGGATACGAGTCCTTTCCTATTCGAGGGATTTGCAATTTATCATGCAAACAAAATATAAACTAGTCTAAATGATAAATAAAATAAAACTGTAAATTACAAGGGTTTTAGATCTCTCATAGCTTAAGTACGTAAGCCAGGCGGGATCAAATAATCCTTACAGTTATTCAGATACCGTTCTTCTTCTTGGCTGGAGCTGCTTGGCGGTTGAGACCTTTGTAGAGTAGTTGGTTGGTATTCTAGCTACATTATTGCCCTCATGATTATGTCCAGTGTATCCTCTGTACCCTTGCGTATCTTCTCATCTAGCAAATCAAGATGATTGCATAATAGCTTATTACGATAAAGAAGAGCCTAGTGCAATTACCTCAACGTTCTTTATCTTTGCTTCAACTTTCTCTGTCTTGGCTTGAAGGTCCTCATCTACAAACTTGGTGAACATCTGAGCTCTCGTCATGTTTGCCGTGTCCCTTGCTTGCAGGGCCTTATACAGGCTTAGTCCTTCTACTTCCAGCTTCTCCATAAGGTTTTCAACTTCCATTATGTCTACCATTGCTTAGCGGTGTTCTTAGCTTGTTTGAGATTTTCTTCTTATAGATGGGATCTATTTGACAATATTAAGAGAGAGAGAAAGCCTTTTCCAGGTCTATAAGGGGGTTAGACGTCCCAAAACCATTTAGATTAGGTTAATTGGTCGACCAGGAAAGCTATTAGAACAAAATTTGGAAAGAAATAACGAAAATTTAGAAAGACAAGTTGCCTAACGATCATCGTACGGTCGATTGCGACCGTACCCACAGTCGTACAAAAACTTGTTACTGAGTCAATTTTAGTTTTTTTACACGAAAATAAAACGAATAACCTTTTCGTGGCACAATATTTCTCGGGCCACTTAACGACCAGCGATACAGTGGCGTCCCACCGTAAAGGCAACCGTACAACTCCCTGGAAAGTTGCTCCAGCACAGAAAACACAAGAAACGCAAAAAAAAAGACTTTTCTAGTAATAAATTTTAACTAAACTTTAGTTGAATAAGTTATACAAGTTCAAGTGAGCCCTCGCGGATCCATACCTTCCTATAGCTCTTTGATTCGAACATTTGATAATTTACTTAACTGTGCAATCATGCTATTTGTTATATTAGTGTTTTGTGTTCACGTTTTGGCTTGTGCAATGATATTAGGCATGATAGTACCATATGGTACATATATAATTTCTTGATCCATGATTGCTGCTAAAATTTCTTTTTCTTCTTCCTCCTTTATGTGATCCCTTTCAACAACGTGCAGTTCAAATTCTTGCAACTGTAGTAACCAACGGATTAGACTAGCCTTAACATCCTTTACTAGTATAATTTCCCTCAAAGCTTGGTGATCAGTGTAAATTTTAACTTTTGTATCACTCAAGTATGATCTGAACTTATCACTGGCAAAGACTATAGAAAATATATCAAACTTGGGCATTGGATAATTTTGTTAGGCATCATTTAGTATACGATTGGCATAATGAACGATATTAAATTTATCACCATCATACTGTCCTAGAACTGCACCGACAACAAATTCATAAGCATTGCAAATTAACTCAAATGGCTTATCCCACGGGGAAGGTTTTATGATAGGTGCTTTCAACCAAACAACCTTAAGATATGGAAAGAAACAATGAAATGTACATCAAAATTGAATTTAACCCATTTCTGCAATAGATTGGTCAATTGATTAGAAAACTTAGAAACTTTTTTAATGAAGTGCCTATAAAATCCTGCATTCCCAAGAAAACTTCTTATACCGTTAACATTTATATCATTTGGTGTTGGATGTATTCCCAAGAGAGAATAAAATATATCAGTTTCATGATTAATGTATTGTGTTTTGAGCTATAATTGTTGTGGTCACTGAATGTGAAATTCAGAGGAAAACTCATATGCATGTATAGAAACATAAACACACCATTGTAGCCCTTTATCATGTCTTATAGGCAAACTCGTTGACATTAGATGACCATATTTTCCTGGTCATGGACATTTGTTATGTCAATATTAATGGGAGCATATTGTTATTTCAACATTGTGGCTGGGTAGACCAAGTTGTTGAGATACAACGAGATGAGCACTACTATAAATTATCATCACATTATGGTTAATTTGTTTGTTTCTTTTTACCATGAGAATATACGGTGGTATTCACTAGAAATTTTAATTTGGTGTGGTCAAGTATCACACCGCAAACTGGGTGATCAAATAGCCTATTACTGGATATTCTCGAAGGTGTTCATTTTAGCGTGATAGTTCAAGATTGGGAATTACTTATCTAGTCAGTAGATAGATACATCCAGGATCCACTCGGTGTGATAGTATCGGTTAATAAGTTTGCATAGACAAAGGCATGACATTAGTCATGGTGATACTATAGCATGGTAACGAGTAAAATGAATAATACCAGACATCTATAATGATGTGATATAGTGATCAAATAGATTAATCACGGTCTTATTATTCAGCTCGTCTTGAGGTATTGAGTTGGTATCATGAAGTAATATGAACTTACTCCCGTCGTTTCTTTTTTCCCCGCGTATTAGGTTTGTCCAAAGTCAAACATGCTACGGAAAGACCAATTTTATAGCAAAAGGTATCAACATTTATAATACCAAATTAATATCATTAGATTGACCATGTAATATACTTTCATATTATGTTGATTTAATATTATAAATATTGATATTTTGTTCTAAAAATTTGGTCAAACTTTTCAACGTTTGACTTAAGATAATTCTAATACGCGGAGTAAAAAGAAATGGAGGGAGTACTTAATAACCAATAGGTTCATCAAAGTTTCTTCGTATAATTTGTAAGAGCCAATATGGACGTCCACCACCCGCTGTTGATTATTGATTAGAAAAATAGTTTTCCTATAATGTCTACTTGTTATAGAACATGTAGGGCTTACACAGTTAAAGCGTCAAAGTCAGATTTTCACATTGGATGGTCCGGAGAAGAGAGCGAGTATCATCTGGATAGTTCCGACGTGATAGAATTAATAATCAGAGAGATTACAAATGACACGAGATGTCTCGGGAGGTCGGAAATATGTTTCTGACATCAGTAGATAAGGCCGGTGACCTCAATGTGCACTGTAATTACTAGTTTTGGACGGCGAAGCGCTGCAGGACCTACATTTGAGAGCTTTCGGAGGGGTAACACATGAGACCTCAATCTGCTGGATCTAGAAGGAAGGATATGAGGAGACGGCAATAGTCTCACCGCTAGGCTTAGCCGTGGGACTGATCATCAGGCATCACCGGCATCGTCATCGACACACGTTCTGCGCTCTGTGTCGGTAACAATCCAGATCTATAGTAGGTTTTACCTTCATAGTAGATCATATGTGTTGCATAAGACGGAAAATTTTAATTTTTTGCATGTAACCCAAGAGTGGTATCAGAGCGGTCTATGCCTAGGTATAGGTATGATCTAGAGTACGGGTATGTGCGGGCATTGCATAAGTTTATGAAAATATATTAAAAACTCTCTAATATTTAGATTGTTTATGATTGCTTCCTAGTAAGTTGTGTTGTTTGTTCTCAATGGCATAATGAGATTTTCTACAAACTTCTGTCTATGTTAGGACATTCGAGTTTCCCGTGGCATATCTCGTCTGGTCCAAAGAAGTGTTTCAGTGGTTTTGGGTCTTGATATAGTTGGATTCGTAGGCGGCATAATGGACGAGGCATGTGGATTGGATCCACACGAGGTTCATGGTTATGAATAGGTTTAGATTGAGGCTCTAGACGTTTTCATAATGTATGTGTTTCAATCACCCCGCGATGTCAATCTAGTAACATGAACAATCATGCCTGATATTGTTCGTAGATAGTAATGGTTCACTCCGTAGAACTAGAATCACGTAAAATTTGCAAACTCAAACATTAGATCCGTCTAACTTGTTTTTGCAGAGCATGTGGTGTGATGTGGTATATTTGGTTTGAAGTCCTTCGCTCGAAGACTGTTACGATCCCCTACACTTGTGGGTGATCTCTCGAAACAGGCTTTCGCCCCACTTTATAAATAAAACAACAGCCACAATAATCATACAGAGTATCAGATGCAACACCCACACAAATAAAGTTCGCTAGGGCAACAACACAACAAGGCCCAAAGTACAAGAAAAATAGAAAAAAATCAATCCACGCAGCAAGAGCGGAGGGGTGGTGGTGTGGGTAGAGAGTAAGGAGAGCGCCAGGTAGGAGCCTCAACCTGGCGCCGGCAAGGAAAGGCGGTGCGCGGCCACGAGAACTATGTTGGCATATTCGTCTAGTCGTGCCCTATCCCAGTGTCTACACCGCGGATGCCACTGCTACAAAAGAGCCAGAAATTTGAAAGACGAGTCACACGCGCGTCTTAGAAAAATCTTCTCATTCACCATTTTATTGCGTACAATTGATGGCTGACGTTGGTAAACCCCAAGAGAAAGGTTGTTAAGAGTGCAGCGGCAAGTTTTCCCTCAGAAAAGAAACCAAGGTTGAATCGACCAGTAGGAGGACAAGCAATCTTTGAAGGTTGATGCAACTGAGATGGCAGGGCGCACTACCGGTTTAGTAGCAACGTGGAACCTACACAACACAATCAAATCACTTTGCCCCAACGAAGCAGTGAGGTTCTCAATCTCACTGGTTTTGCTGATAACAAAGAGGTTAAATGCATGGTGTGGAAAACAATATGAGAACAGTATGAAAGCAGTAGCAGCAGTGTGAAAACAGTGGAAGCAGTATAAAAGCAATGGAAACAATGTGTGTATTATCAGTATGAGAAAATGGACCGGGGTCCACAGTTCACTAGAGGTGTCTCTCCATAAAAGATAGCTACCATGCCTCGTGAACAAATTACAGCTGGGCAATTGACATATAAAGAACATGCATGACGTAAAGATTACTATGAGATTCATGCGGGCATTACAACAAAATACATAGATCGTCATCCAACTGCATCTATGACTAATAATCCACCCTCCGAATATCATCCGAACAAATGTTGGGTATTAAGTTGCAAGCAACATATTATCGCAGTAAGCAAAGTGTGTAATATAGACATTGTAAACGAAGTAAACATCGTTGTTTTCTCCCTAATGGAAACATCACATCCTCCAGCTGTCACGTTTCTGTCACTCAAGTACAGATGCAAAGGAGACATGAACCCACTATCGAGCATAAATACTTCCTCTTGGTGTCACTAGCATCTACTTGGCCAAAGCATCTACTAACAACGGAGAGCATGCAAGATCATAAATAACATACACATGAAGATAACATGATAGATTGATAATCAACAGACATAGCATTCAATAATCATTGAATCTCAGCAAACACAACATATAGCATTACAAATAGATGATCTCGATCATGGGAGGAAGCTCACGAGATCTAAACATGAGGCATAAATTGGAAAGTAGAACCATATAGCTACTGCTATGGACCCGTAGTCCAAGGATGAACTACTCACACATCACTACGGAGGTGGGCATGGTGGTGTAGACCTCTCCGGTGATGAATTCCCCTCCCCGCAGGGTGCCGGGGAGAGCTCCAGAATCCTCTCGATCTCGGGTTAACGATGACGGCGGCCTCAGGTGTTTCTCGGGATGAAGTGGTATATTTTTAGGGTTGACGTGTCGGGGGAATAAATAGGCGAAAGGGCGATGGCGGTGGATGCCCGAGGGGCCCACACCACCCCCCGGCGCGGCCAAGGGCAGCGACCTATGGTGTGGCGCCCCTCCGGGCCTCTTTGGGACTCCGTGGAACCTTCGGGAATTCTAAGACTTCCGGGCTTCAAATTTTCCAATTCCGAGAATATTTTCAGAACAATTTTCTGAAACTAAAAACAGCAGAAAACAGGGAACTCGCTCTGTGGCATCTTGTTAATAGGTTAGTCCAGAAAATCGATAAAATGAAATAAATTGTAATGAAAACATGTAGCATATGGGATGAAAACAACATGGAACATCAAAAATTATAGATACATTTTTGACATATCAATAGTCCACGAGGACCAAGCCATCGCCGCGAACACCAGCTAGAAGAGGCATCTACCTCTACCGGCCCGGTGCGCCTGGGTTTCTAGGAACTCGCTGATATCCGAGGCCTCCCATGCAGACCCCAAAACATCATGCACTAAGATCCACAGAAACCGGGCAGTGGGACACACAAATAGGATGTGCGTACTAGACTCAGGGATCCTACAAAGGAGACATAGGCCATCCCCCAGGCCGTGGCGCTTGGCCACCTTGATCCTGGACGGAAGCCTGTCCCGGAGAAACTGCCACACAAAGATCTTAATTTTCAGTGGTAAATGGGCCTTCCATAAGGGAGCAACCCAAGTACTAGTCGGGCCAGAAAACTAGGACAAATATGCAGATTTAACGGGAAGGTCCCGGAGGGGGCCTAGGTCCAGGCAACCTGGTTAGGCCCCCCAGGAAGGGCAACAGGGAGAGCAGCCCTAAGCTCCTCCCACACCACATGCCTGATGTCTACGCATGCTTCTATTCTTGTAGACAGTGTTGGGCCTCTAAATGCAGAGGTTTGTAGAACAGCAACAAATTTCCCTTAAGTGGATTACCCAAGGTTTATCGAACTCGCGGAGGAAGAGGTCAAAGATATCCCTCTCAAGCAACCCTGCAATTATGATACAAGAAGTCTCTTGTGTCCCCAACACACCAAATACAATTGTCAGTTGTATAGTTGCACTAGTTTGGCGAAGAGAGAGTAAAATACAAGTGATATAGATGGTTATAAGTAACAATAGAAATCTGAAATAAAAATGGCAGCAAGCAAACCTGTAGCAAAACTGAATGTAAACGATGTTTCAATGCTTAGAAACAAGTCCTAGGGAGCATACTATCACTAGTGGACACTCTCAACACTAATAACATAATTGAATGCATAAATATTATCTCTTCACTATGCTACTCTGAACCACTCTCCGTTGAATTACAAACACCAATTCATTGCGTAGGGCTGTAACAACACTCCTCAAAGTGGCATTCCCATGTCTAGTTAACCCCACACTGTCACCTTGAGAACTCTAGAAGGTACTAGACAAACACCACAATTTCATAGGGTCATTGATGGATCACAAGTATAGGGGTTCGCTACGCCTTGATGGTGCCTTGACGGGGAGACTTCTTGATGATGATGAATTTAAAGTCCCCGACAACGGTGCCAGAAATTCTTGATGCTTGTGATGGCGTGTTGGGAACCCCAAGACGAGGGTGTGATGAGTATGGCGGTAAGAATTTCCCTCAGTTAAGAACCAAGGTTATCAATCCAGTAGGAGAAAGAGGATCTTTGGAAGGTTGATGCCACTGGCGGTGGTGATGGTGCCTCACGGGTGTCAGCAACAACGCGGAACCTGCACACAATAGAACCAAAATACTTTGTCCCAAGGGTACAGTGAGGTTGTCAATCTCACCGGTCTTGCTGAAAACAAAGATTAGACGTATAGTGTGGAAAATGGTGTATGCTTGCAGTAAGTAAAGAAAGCAGGGAATTGTAGTGGTTTGTTTAACAATGTAGGAAAATGGACTGGGGTTCATAGGTTCACTAGTGGTGTCTCTCCATAAAAGATAGCATGTTGGGTGAACAAATTACAGCTGGGCAATTGACAAATAGAGGGTGCACCGTAGTGCACATTCATGACATGATGACTACTATGATATTTAGTGCGGGCATTACAACAATATACATAGATCGTAATCGAACTGCATCTATGACTAATAATCCACCCTCATGTTATCATCCGAACCCCCTTAGGTATTAAGTTGCAAGCAACAGATAATCACATTAAGCAATGTGTGTAATGTAAGCAATGATTGTGCACGCGGGCACTCACACCGCTGTTTTCTCCCTAGTGGCAACAGCACATCCTCCCATGTCACGTTTCTGCCACTCGAGCACAGGCGAAAAGGAGTCATGAACCCAACTATCGAGCATAAATACTCCCTCTTGGAGTCACTAGAAACTACTTGGCCAGAGAAACCACATGCAACTGAAAGCATGCAAGATCACAAATAACATACGCAATAAAGAATATAATCAACTTGGCATAAGTTCAATATTCATCGGATCCCAGCAAACACAGCACATAGAATTACATAAGAACAATCTCGATCATGTTAGGCAACTCACAAGATCTAAACATTGAGGAATAGGAGGAGAAGACAACCATCTAGCTACTGCTATGGACCCGTAGTCCAAGGATGAACTACTCACGCATCACTTCGGAGGCAGGCATGGTGATGAAGAGGCCTCCGGTGATGATCTCCTCTCCAGCAGGGTGCCGGGAGACAGCTTCAGAACCCCCCTGATCTAGGGTTGACAACGACGGCGGCTGCGAACTTTTCGGGGATTTTTGATCAGGTACGTAGGGTTTTCCTTCGGAGGGGAATAAATAGGCAAAAGGGCGACGTCGGTGGTCCACCAGGGTGGCCTCACCACCCCAGGCGCGGCCAAGGGGGGCATGCCTGGCTATGGTGAGGGCCCCCTGGTGCCCGTCTTCAACTCCTCTTCGGACTTCTGGATGCTTCCGGGGAAAATAGGAACTTCGGGATTCGTGGGGTCCAATTCCGAGAATATTTCCAGAACAATTTTTCTGGAAAAAAAACAATAGAAAACATGAAACTGGCACTTGGCATCTTGTTAATTGGTTAGTCCCGGAAAACGTGTAAAAATTCTATAAAGAAGGGAGAAAACATGTAGCAATTGGCATAATATCAACATGGAACATCAGAAATTATAGATATGTTGGAGACATATCAAGAATCCCCAAGCTTAGTTCCTACTCGTCTTCGAGTAGGTAAACGATAAAACAAAATAATTTCTGAGGTGACATGCTACCACACAATCTTGATCATAATATGTAAAACAGAGCATGTAAACTAGGATCAAATTAACTAAAGCTCTGATCTATATTTGATATCAACAAGTAATGAATAAACAAAGAAGAAAGAAGAAAAACTTTTAATGAATCAATACTAAAAGACTATCAACCGTGCAAAGTTTATTAGAGATGATTTAAGCTTTCAAGAACAACAATATCATGCACGCCAAACGATCTTCACAACCCCTGTTAGGATCAAGTCAAGCTTTCCACACGATGCAATGCTTGAATCTTAAACTATTTGCGCACTAAAAATAAGCAAGTGTTCTGCGTTGGTCCCTGGCACCGGGATGTTATGGCAAAGAGAACATTATGAGGGGTTTGGAGGTCAATGGAAGAAAGGATCACAAAGCAGAAAGTGTTCATTAGACAAGAGAAAGTCTTACAACCGAAGCTATGCAAGGAGTAGGGATTGCCACGCAACGGATGCACATAGAGCTATAAGTGTATGAAAGATCTCTAATGGAACTAGTGGGGGTGCATCCAACTTGCTTTCTCACGAAGACCTAGAGCTCATTTCAGGAGGCTCATAATTGTAATATACACGCCAAGTTCTATAATATAAATTTCCCCACATAGTTATGCACTGGCGGAGTTTGCACCAACTCTCAATGTGAGAAAGGGCAATGCACAGTACCGAAGAGGCTAGCAAATATGGATGGTGGAAGTGCGAGGAACCGCAACATAGACTCACGAGTTAAAAGGTTGCAGCAAGCAAATCGTCTTTACAAGGCACAATGCAAATTACTCCAAGAGGGTCCGTGGCAGTGAGAAGTCATTGTTAGCTACCCCGACCGTAGCGCGTAATAAAAGTCCGATCAGCAATGCATCACTCGTAGCAATCATATACCATTGTTTCTATCAGCTGGTAATTTTAAGTGTGGCATAGTTTCAAGTTTCTTAGACCAACCATTAAAAGTTTCTACTTACTAGTGCTTCCCTTTTATCCATTAAGCAAATTAATATCTCAAAACAACATCAGTGATTCAAGTGAAGCAGTTTAGTGATCTACAAGACCATGCGAATTTTTCCACTATACCAACTATCACATAAGCATTTCTATTCCCAACCAAGCACATATATATGACAACAAAAACTCTCTCTAAGAATATAGCAATGAAAACTAGAGAGTACTAACATCTCTGAATAAGAGATGAATGCAAAACATGAGCTAAATAAATGCAGCAGCCAGACAAAGATTAAGTATACAAAGTATTCCCATGAAAAAGTGGAGTGTGTCACTCTCCAATAAAAGAATGCTGGGGTCCAATCAATATTATTTAAAAAATAAAAACAAACTGAAAGCAAAAATAAAAGACGCTCCAAGTAAAGCACATAAGATGTGACCGAATAAAAATATAGTTTCACTACAAGTGACCTGATAATTTGTCGATGAAGAAGGGAATGCCTTGGGCATCCCCAAGCTTAGACACTTGAGTCTTCTTGAAATTTGCTGGGGTGTACCACCGGGGAATCCCCAATCTTAGTCTCTTCACTCCTCTTGATCACGTCATATCATCCTCTTCTCTTGACCCTTGAAAACTTCCTTCACACCAAACTTCTCACAATCTTCATTAGCAACGTTAGTGCAATCGAAATAATAAATTCACATGGTTCAGTTTAAACACAAGCCTAACACTCATAAACACATTAGCTACTATCACAACTTCTTTTAGAACTCTTTTTCTCAAAATAACACCAAAAGAAAGAGATTAAGATGCAAATGCAATTATTGGCAGAAATCTGTCAAAACAGGACAGTAGGTAAAGATGATTTTTTTTATAAAATCTTATGTTGCTCAAATAAAAAAGTTTTCAACTAAGAAAAGTTTCGTATGTAGCCCAGGATTACTCAAAAAAAACTCAGGTCATTTTGAATTTTGTGTGATTCTTTACGAATTTGACAGTGGACAGCAGAAATTTGTTTCCCGCGCAGAAATCCGAAATATAGTCTCAACTTTCCACTAGAGGCTTTACTTGGCTCAACAAAGACACAAAAGAAAAGATACAGAAGGGTTGCTAAGGCAATAGACAACACCCAGGTGCAAAGCACACAGAAAGAAACGACGGAAAACAGGTTAAAAATGGAGAAATAAAACAGGTTGTCTCCCGGTAGCGCTTTTCTTTAACGCCTTTCAGCTAGGCATAGAAAGCAACTCAAGTATTTTCAAGTGAGTAAGCATCAACATCATAAATTGCTCTAATAATAGATTCAAAAGGTAGCTTCATTCTCTTTCTAGGAAAGTGTTCCATACCTTTCTTGGGTGGGAATTGATATTTAATACTCTCCTCTTTCATATCAATAACAGCACCAACAGTTCTAAGAAACGGTCTTCCCAAAACAATAGGATAAGAAGCATTGCATTCAATGTTCATAACAACAAAATCAACAGGTACAAGGTTATTGTTAACCATAATGAGGATATCATCAATTCTACCAAAAGGTTTCTTCTTAGCATTATCATCAAGATGAACATCCAAATAACAGTGTTCCAACGGTGGTAGATCAAGCATGTCATAAAGCTTTTGAGGTATAACAGAGATACTAGCACCAAGATCACACAAAGCATTGCAATCAAAATCATTTACTTTTATCTTAATGATGGGCTCCTAGCCATCATCTAATTTCCTAGTTATAGATGTTTCAAGTTTCAGCTTTTCTTCTCTAACTTTTATGAGAGCATTGGTAATATGTTTAGTAAATGCCATATTCATGGCACTAGCATTGGGACTTCTAGCAAGCTTTTGTAGAAACATAATAACTTCAGAAATATTGCAATAATCAAAATCAAAATTATTATCATCAAAAGTAATGGGACCATTATGTCCCACATCTCTAAAAAATTCAGCACTTTTATCAGGAGCAATTTCAGCAATTTGAGGCAATTTAGCACGTTTCACCGAAGGGGTGGAGACTTTATTAACACCAACTACCTTACCATTGATAGCAGGAGGTTTACTAGTACTTGGAGCTTCAATTTTACTAGTGGTGGTGATAGTACAAACTCTAGCAATATTATTCTTTCTAGCCAATTCATCCTGTCTTTCCCACCTAGCACGTAATTCAGCCATCAACCTAACAGTATTAGCAATTCAAACTTGGATGGCATTCAAAGTTTTACTTTCTTTAACATCATGTGGCAAAACCTTCAGTTTTAGAAAATCAACATCAATAGCTAGGCTATCTACTTTAGAGGCAAGAACATCTATTTTACCAAGCTTTTCCTCAACAGATTTATTAAAAGCAGTTTGTGTGCTAATAAATGCTGTAAGCATGTTTTCAAGATCAGAGGTAGAGCTTTTATTATTATTGTAGGAATTGCCATAAGAATTACCATAACCATTATTAGGAGGATAGGGCTTATAATTTTTTCCACCAAAATTATTTCTATAAGCATTGTTGTTAAAATTATTATTTCTAATAAAGTTCACATCAACATGCTCTTCTTGAGCAAGCAAAGAGGCTAAAGGAACATTATTTGGATCAACTTGAGCTTTACCATTAACAAGCATAGACATAATAGCATCAAGCCTTTCACTCAAAGAGGAGGTTTCCTCAACAGAATTTACCTTCTTACCTTGTGGAGCTCTCTCAGTGTGCCGCTCTGAATAATTTATCATCATATCATCAAGAAGCTTTGTTGCATTTCCCAAAGTGATGGACATAAAGTTACCTCCGGCAGTTGAATCCAATAGGTTCCTTGAGGAGAAATTCAGTCCTGCATAAAAGGTTTGTATAATCATCCAAGTAGTCAGTCCATGAGTGGGACAATTCTTCACCATAGTTTTCATTCTTTCCCAAGCTTTAGCAACATGTTCATTATAAAATTGTTTAAAATTCATTATGTCACTTCTCAGCAATATAATCTTAGCAGGAGGATAATATTTTCCAATGAAAGCATCTTTACACTTAGTCAATGAATCAATACTATTTCTAGGCAAAGATAGCAACCATTCTTTTGCTCTTCCTCTCAAAGAGAAAGGAAATAATTTCTGTTTAATAATATCTCCATCCACATCTTTATATTTTTGCATCTCACATATTTCAACAAAATTATTAAGGTGAGAAGCAGCATCATCAGTACTAACACCAGAAAATTGCTCTTTCATAACAAGATTTAATAAAGCAGGTTTAATTTCATAGAAAGTAGCATTAGGAGCAGGTGGAGGAATAGGTGTGCAAATAAAATCATTGTTGTTTGTGCTAGTGAAGTCACACAACTTAGAATTCTCAAAGGAACTCATTTTAGCAAAATAAAAGCAAGCAAATAAATAACAACTATAAAGTAAACTATTTTTTGTGTGTTTTTTATATAAAGAAGCAAAACAAGATAAAAAAAATTAAAGACAAGACAATAAACAAAATAAAGAGGTTGAGAGTGAGAGACTCCCCTTGCCAAAAGACTTCTTCCTCCCCGACAACTGCGCCAGAAATTCATTGCTGCTCCTTGATGGTGCCTTGACATGGAGACTTCTTGATGATGATGAATTTTAAGTCCCCGACAACGGCGCCAGAAATTCTTGATGCTTGTGATGGCGTGTTCGGAACCCCAAGAGGAGGGTGTGATGAGTACAACGGTAAGAATTTCCCTCAGTTAATAACCAAGGTTATCAATCCAGTAGGAGAAAGAGGATCTTCGGAAGGTTGATGCCACTGGCGGTGGTGATGGTGCCTCACCGGTGCCAGCAACAACGCGGAACCTGCACACAACACAACCAAAATACTTTGTCCCAATGGTATAGTGAGGTTGTCAATCTCACTGGTCTTGCTGAAAACAAAGATTAGACATATAGTGTGGAAAATGGTGTATGCTTGCAGTAAGTAAAGAAAGCAGGGAATCGTAGTGGTTTGTTTAACAGTGTAGGAAAATGGACCGGGGTTCATAGGTTCACTAGTGGTGTCTCTCCATAAAAGATAGCATGTTTGGTGAACAAATTACAGCTGGGCAATTGAGAAAAAGAGGTTGCACCGTAGTGCACATTCATGACATGATGACTATTGTGATATTTAGTGCGGGCATCACAACAATATACATAGACCGTAATCCAACTGCATCTATGACTAATAATCCACCCTCGGGTTATCATCTGAACCCCCTTAAATATTAAGTTGCAAGCAACCGATAATCGCATTAATCAATGTGTGTAATGTAAGCAATTATTGTGCACGCGGGCACTCACACCGCTATTTTCTCCCTAGTGGCAACATCACATCCTCACCCGTCACTTTTCTATCACTCGAGCACAGGAGAAAAGGAGGCATGAACCCAACTATCGAGCATAAATACTCCCTCTTGGAGTCACTAGCAGCTACTTGGCCAGAGCAACCACTAGCAACGGAAAGGATGCAAGATCACAAATAACATATGCAATAAATACTATAATCAACTTGGCATAAGTTCAATATTCATCGGATCCCAGCAAACACAGCACATAGAATTACATAAGAACAATCTCGATCATGTTAGGCATTTCACGAGATCTAAACATTGAGGCATAGGAGGAGAAGACAACCATCTAACTACTGCTATGGACCCGTAGTCCAAGGATGAACTACTCACGCATCACTCCGGAGGCAGGCATGGTGTTGAAGAGGCCTCCGGTGATGATCTCCTCTCCGGCAGGGTGCCGGGAGACATCTTCAGAACCCCCCTATTCTAGGGTTGACGACGACGGCGGCTGCGGAACTTTTCGGGGATTTTTTATCAGGTACGTAGGGTTTTCCTTCGGAGGGGAATAAATAGGCGAAAGGGTGATGTTGGTGGGCCACCAGGGTGGCCTCACCGCCCTTAGACGCGGCCAAGGGGGGCGCCTGGCTATGGTGAGGCCCCCCTGGTGCCCGTCTTTGACTCCTCTTCGGACTTTTGGATGCTTCCGGGGAAAATAGAAACTTTGGGATTCGTGGGATCCAATTTCGAGAATATTTCCAGAACAACTTTTTTTAAATAAAAAAATAGCAGAAAACAGGGAACTGACACTTGGCGTCTTGTTAATAGGTTAGTCCCGGAAAACGTGTAAAAATGCTATAAAGAAGGGAGAAAACATGTAGCAATTGGCATAATATTAACATGGAACATCAGAAATTATAGATACGTTGGAGGTATATCAGGGTTGTATCGTAGTACTTTTGATAAATAAGAGTGTCGAACCCAACGAGGAGCAGAAGGTGTTGACAAGCAGGTTGGATAGATGATTCACTGTAAACACTAGCAAACAGGTTTTTGGTTGTTTTGGATATAGCAGATAAATAAAGTGTGAGTAAATAAATAGAAGTACATAATTTTGCAGCGAGTGGCCCAATCTTTTTGAGAGCAAAGGACAAGTCGGTTGAGTTACTTATGACTACCAAACGTTCTCGAGGACATATGGGAATTTCGTCAAGTGCTTTCGCTTCGTTACGGTTGATTAATATCCATTGGTTCGTGAAGTGTTGTGTGGGTGAACCTATGCTAATGTACCGCCCAACTAGGACTAATACATACTTGTGATTATACCCCTCGTAAGCATCCGCAAATACAAGAAAGTAATTAAGATAAAACTAACCACAGCCTTAAACTCCGGGATTCTACGCTTCCTCATGCATTGGTTTCCTAACAGGGATTTAGGTTTCTGTCACTCCGGCAACCCCACAATTAGTAGCCAAATACACAATGCATCCTCCTAGGCCCATAAAGGCGAAGTATCAGGTAGTCGGCGTTCACATGACACAACTAGAAGAATACCACCACAACTTAAATACCGAACCACGAGATATTACTTCAATATAACTTCACTACTAACATCATGACTTCTCCCATGTCCTCAAGAACTAAACGAACTACTCACAAGACATCATATGGATCATAATCAGAGGTGATATAATGGATGATAACAATCTGGTCACAAAGTGCTAACATCGATAAATCTCACAAGATCGACTACTAACAAGTAATCCACATCGGGAGAGAGATATAATGTAAAATAATGATAGGAACCCCTAATTGTTACAGAGGGATGGTGGTGGATGATGAGGGTGATGGTGCTGGTGATGAGGATGATGATGTCGATGATCCCGATGAAGCCCGGAGTGATGACGGTGACGATGGCGGTGATTTCCCCTCTCCGGAGAGGAATTTCCCCGACAGATTTCTCCCTGCCAGAGAGCTTTTCTCTCTCAAGTGGTTTCCGCCCCGAGGGATGGAGGAATAATTCTTCGATGATGGTATGGGGTTTAGGGTTCCCTGGGGGTCAAGTACGCGAAATATCTCGACCATAGGTGGTCCAGGGTGGCCACACCACCTGGTGGCGCGGCCAGGGGCGCGCCACCTCACGGTGTGGGCCCTTGGTGGACCCCCTCTGGATCCCCTTCTGGCAGGAGTCCTCCTCTGAACTTCTAAGACCCCTCCGGTGTCCCCCTTCTTCTTCTGATCTTCTGAAATATGGTATCTCGACGGTGCTTTTTCCATTAGATTTCTGGTCCCGGTGTTTATTCTCCAAAAATGATGAAACATTCAAAATAAGACAAAATAACATAAGGGATGCATCATAACATGAAATATATCGATGAATAACAGAAAATAACAACATAAAACGGTGATGCAAAATGGACGTATTAGTCATCATCCAACAAAAGATATAAATATCATGCTAAACCACACGGTGCACACACTGTCACCTTTACATCGTGATCAAAGTGTTTACGGAGATCACGGAGATCTCATAACAAAACCACTTGAGTAGCATAACATATGAAGAGTAACATATACTTATCAACTAGATTTCAAAGCTCACTATCACATAAAGATCACACAATCGTAGAGAGATGAAACACATAGCTACTGGTAGAGCCCTCAACCCCGGGGGAGAACTACTCCCTCCTCGTCATAGGAGACAACAACGGCAATGAAGATGGCGGTGGAGTCGATGGAGATGGCTCCGGGGGCACTTCCCCGTCCCGATAGGGTGCCGGAATAGAGATTTATGTCCCCCGAAACTTGTCGGCGGCGAAGGAGGAGCTATGGATGTTTTTGGTGGAAAATGCAGATTGATTTAGGGTTTATGCATCGGGGAGACTATAAAGGCGAGAGGGCGATGTCGGTGGGTGGCCAGGGGGCCCACACCACCTGCTGGGGCGGCCAGGGGGTAGGCCGCACCACCCTGTGGCCCCCTCCGGGTCTCTGTAGGACTCCGTGGTCCGGGAATTCTAAGACTTCTGGATTTTGAATCTTCCAATTCTGATATATATCCAGAACAACTTTTCTGAAACTAAAAACAACAGAAAACATGAACTGGCTCTGTGGCATCTTGTCAATAGGTTAGTCCCGGGAAACCGATAAAAATGACATGAAGTGTAAGGAAAACATGTAGCATATGGCATGAAAACAACATGGACCATCAGAAATTAAGGATACGTTTATGACATATCAACATCCCCAAGCTTAGTTCCTACTCGTCCTCGAGTAGGTAAACGACAAAACAAATAATTTCTGAGGTGACATGCTACCAACATAAACTTGATCATCATAGTAATGTAAAGCATGTAAACTAGCATCAAATGAATAAAGGTTGTGGTTTATAGTTGATATCAAAGAGTAATGTATAAACCTTTAGGAATAACAAATTAAAACTTTTCAATGACTCAATACTAAAAGACAATCCACTATGCAAAGTATATTAGAGATGATTTAAGCTTCAAGAACAACAATTTAATCATCCAAGGCATCAAACTCTCACAACAACTCCTGTTAGGATCAAGTCAAGCGACAACAATATGCACATAGGAAAATCATTCAAATAATTGTGCACTCAAAACAAGCAAGCGTTCTGTATTGGTTCCTGGCACCGGGATGTTGTGGCTAAAAGAACATTATGGAGGGTTTGGATGGTCAGTGGAAGAAAGTCTCACACAAATGAAAGTGATCATTAGACAAGAGGAAGTCTTATAATCGAAGTTATGCAATGAGTAGTGATTGCCACACAACGGATGCACATAGATCTATAAGTGTATGAAAGATCTCCAATGCAACTAGTGGGGGTGCATCCAACCTGCTTGCTCACAAAGACCTAGAGCTCTTTTGAGGAGGCTCATCATTAGAATATACAAGCCAAGTTCTATAATGTAAGTTCCCCACATAGTTATGCAAGACATAATACGAAAACTCTCTCCATACTGAAGTAATGATGCTAAACAAAGCACAAGTGTGGAATAAATGATAGTAGTGCTGCCCCCTCTCTCTCTTTATTTTCTCTCTTTTGCCTCTTTCTTTTTTTATTTTTCTCTTTTGGGCCTTTTCTTTTTATTTTTATTTTTTGATATATAACCTCACTCGTAGGGGTAACACTCTATTTTACAATGAATCAACACACTTTTAGTACTCATAACTCAAACTGAAATGTCTCTGATGTAAATAAAAAACTAAATGCTCCTTCCAATTTAGCAGTATGCAAAATAACAATGAAGCATGACAAGTAACATAATGATGATGGATGTTGTATGGCAATATATTTCGGAATGGCTATGGAAATGCCATGGTACGTAGGTATGGTGGCTGTTTTGAGGAAGATAAATTTTGGCATGTGTGTAGAAGAACAAAGTTCTCCCACGGGGTTTGGATGCACTGGCGCAGTTTGCACCAACTCTCAATATGAGAATGAGCAATGCACGGTACCGAAGAGGCTAGCAAATATGGATGGTGGAAGTGCCAGAAAACCGAAACATAGAACTGACAAGTTAAAAGATTCCAAATAAAATCATGATATCATAAGGCATAATGAAAATCACTCCAAGAGGGTCTGTGGCAGTGACAAGTCACTGTTAGCTACCCCGACCGTATCGCGTAACAAAAAGTCATTACGATTGCTGTCAGCAAAGGAAGTCATATACCATCATCCTATCAACTGGTTATTTGAATATGGCACAGTTTCAAGCTTCTAGACAAACCATTAATTGTTTTTACTCCACTAGACCAGAAAGTTTACCATTAAGCATATTAATATCTCAAAACAACAGCAAATAATCAAGTGAACCAGTTTAAGGATCTACACGAATATGCAAGCTTTTTTCGTTATACCATCTACCACACATAGCATTTTCTACCAAACACCAAACAAAAAAAAACTATCCAATAGATAAAGCAATGAAACAAGAGAGTACTAACACAACTCTAATAAAACTAACAGCTCTGAATAAGAGATGCAAGAAAAGCAGGAGCTAAACAAGAATTTTGCAGCAGCTAGAAGAAAAACTAAGAATACGAGCATAACGAGTATTCACACGAAAAAGCGGAGCGTGTCTCTCTCCCACACAAAGAATGCTAGGTTCCAACTATATTATTTAATCAAGGAAAACAAAATAAACAAATTAAAACAAAAGAAAAACAAACAGACGCTCCAAGTAAACTTCATATGATGTGACCGAATAAAAATATAGTTTCACTAGAAGTGACCTGATAAATTGTTGATGAAGAAGGGGATGCCTTGGGCATCCCCAAGATTAGACGCTTAAGTCTTCTTAGAATTTTCTGGGATGAACCACGGGGGCATCCCCAAGCTTTGACCTTGCACTCTTCTTGATCACATAAATCACCCTCTTCTCTTGACCCTTGAAAACTTCCTTCACACCACACTCAAAGAGTAATTCGCTTTAGAGGGTTAGTGCAACAATAAAAAAATTCAAGGGTTATGCATGGGAACAAGTGCTATTGATACTTTTAAACATTAGCTACAGCCACTGATGTTTCATGAAGCAAAGAAATCCACTTGACGTCGTAAAAGAGCAAATGCAAGAAAAATGTTAGAATCTGTCAAAACCAGAACAGTCTGTAAAGATGCTTTTTTCCAGGGCACTTACGTTGCTCAGATTAAAAAACTTAAAGAACAAAAAACTTGCGTAATTAGTTGAGGAATAAGCACAAGAAATTTCAGGTCATTCTGATATTTACGTGAATTAGGCCATTTTGTACGGTGGCCAGCACAAATCTTTTTCCTGCTCAGAAATCCAAAACCAACTCCAACTCTTGTCAGAAACTTTACTTGGCACAAGTAAAACATGGAAATAAAGATACAAAGGAGTTTCTACAGAAGTATACAAGCCCTTGACTCAAAGAAATCAGAGAAAAACAATGCAAAAATAAAACCATGGGTTATCTCTCAAGAAGTGCTTTTCTTTAACGCCTTTTAGCTAGGCCCAGAAAATTGGAATCAACTGTTTTCAAGTGAAGAGGATTCTCACATAAGAAATATGAATTAAAGAAAAAGAGAGCATCAAGAATCAAGTATAAAACAAATTTAAGTCTAACCCACTTTCTATGCATAGGAATCTTGTAAAAAAATCAAAGAAGATCAAACTAGAAATCATTTGAATGTAGAACAAGAGCAACTTCAAAACTTTCAACAAAAAGAGAAGTGTTTTAGTAACATGGAAATTCCTACAACCATATTTTCCTCTCACATAATAGTTTTCAGTACCATCATGAACAAACTCAACAATATAATTATCACATAAAGCATGTTTGTCATGGTCTAAAAGCACACAATTCATATCAAGCTCCAAAATAGTGGGATCAAAATTTAAAATCAGCTCCTCTTTTTTCCCACTTTTAGAAATAGCAAAACAAGATGATTGATCAATCATAAAAGGTATATGACACAATATTGCAACCTTATTTTCAGTAGCATTGTAATTTATAACATCAAGTAACATAGGACCATCATCAAGAGCATTATCATATAAATTTTCTAAACAAACTTCCTCATTATCATGCATATCAATAGTTGGAATAAATAGAGGATTATCATAAAATTTATCAAAGTAGCATGGATTATCATAAATAACAGTAGCAATATAATTCTCACAAGTTGCATTCGTAGTAGTATCAAGGTCACAACTATAGCAAGTATCAATTTCATCAAATAATGTATGAGTTAAAGAGTTACTATCATTGGAAGGAACATGGATGGTACTAATAGTAGAACAATTATCATCATTTTCAGAATTAGTACCAAAGATATTTTCAAAATCAAAAGTAGTGTGTTTCTCCCAAATATGATCACTTTCATAAATAACAGGCATAGGAAACTCATCGAGTTCGGGCTCATCAAAAACTATAATAGGAGCACCATGCTTAGGGGGATATACCGTTACCTGTCTCCTTTTACTCCTATTCTTCTTATTCTTCTCTATAGGAGGGAGAGGCCTCAAAGGAAGCTTCTCCACATACCCTGGTTTATTGTCAGAAACAATAGAACAAACCTTGGAGGATTCCTCCTCTTCATTAATAAGATGAAAACAAATATTAGCCCTATCATATTTTGGTAAAGTAACCTCTTTTATAATATTTTGTATATAAGTATTTGCATGACATTTATTAACACAGTAAAGATGGCAACCATGCAGGACACTATTCATATCAAGAGCACTCATATCTACCAAAGAATTTTTTCTTGATAACTCTTCACACCCCAAAAATAATGTAAGTTCATCATGCTGATTAGGAGTGATCATGTCATCACAATACAAACTTGCCGTATTCGAATAGCTATTACATCCTGAGCATTGAAAATTGAAATGGCCCAGTTTACAACAAAGTTCACAAATAAAAGGATAGATGGCACAAATGTTTTCACCAAGATCATCTAAAGCCCTGTACCACATTCTAGTTTTTTCATTCATATGATGGATGCAATATTCTTCTTCGATTTGATTCTTTTCACAAGGTCTAAGTGCTCCACAAAAATTAACATGCTTATAAGAAATATTAATTTCAGAAGTTTGAGCATGTTCATTGCAATCATTAATAACAATTTCATTTTGCATGCAAGTGTCTTTAAAAGGTTCATGATATATGTCCCAAATTGCTTTAGGAACATTAATATAAGAAGCAAAGGATCTATACCAACCAACAATCATTTGAGGATCAAGGCCATATTTAGCACTAAGCTCTTGAAAATCAACAGTTTCAGCGAAAGACTTAATGCAATCATACTCATAGTTTATACCCGATTCTTTACCTTTGTCGTTATTCCACCCTTCATTATTGGCTTGAATTGTTTTAAGAAGATCCCATTTAGCTTCAACCTTCTTACTTGAGAAAGAACCCTCTGAACAGGCATCTAGATAATCCTTGTAATGTCCTCAAAGCCTTGCATAAAAATTAGTAACAATTATTTCCTTAGGAAGCTCATGGTTAGGACATTTAAGTATTAATGTTTTCAGTCTTCCCCAAGCTTGAGCAATGCTTTCTCCATCACGAGGCCAAAAATTATAAATGTAATTCCTATCTAAATATAGTTCATGAGAAGAATAAAATAGAGATTCAAGCTCCTTCCACTCCAAATGATGAGGATCGTCTAGTAGCTCATACCACTCCCATGTTTTTCCTTAAGTGACAAAGAGAATAGCCTCCTCTTAACTTGGTCCATTGAAATACCTGCACACTTGAACAACCCGCATAATTCATGTATAAAGAGTAAATGATCACTAGGATGGACAGTTCCATCTCCAAAATAGCAGTTGTTCTTGACACGTTCAACAATTTTCATAGGTACTTTAAAAGGAATACTTTCAGCAGGAGGATTTAAAATATCACAAGCATCATTAGATTTATCACATATGGGAGATAAAGTATCATAAGAGAAAAATTTCTCCCCTAGAGCTGGGGAACTAAAAATTTAAGAAAAAATAGCTTCCCCAAGCTTAGACTTTTCCATACTATGAGAAATAATGGTATCCAAAGAATTAATGCTAATAACATTGCTACTAGCATGCAAATAAAGCTCTCTCATATTTTTGTTGTTTTCCATTAAGACTAACTAGTAAAAATAAAAACAAGCGACAAGTAAAAATAAGCCTAACTAGTGAAAAAAAGAAACAAAAAGATATAATTGCATAATCTGAAGGAAATAATTTTGAACACTCACAGAGGATGTGAGTACCTTTTACCTTACCTCCCCGACAACGATGCCAGAAAAGAGCTTGATGTCTCCGCACGCTTCTATTCTTGTAGACAGTGTTAGGCCTCTAAGTGCAGAGGTTTTGTAACACCCGGGGTTTTCCCTAGTTAGAAATTGATTGTTCTTTTTCTTTTTGGCATCCTCATCTCATCATGCATCATCATGCATTTAAAAATTGCAAACTAATTAAACAAAACTAATTTAAATTCATCAAATCCTATTTTCTAAATTTCTCTAAGATTTGTTTGATGCAAAAATCTGTTTTTTTTAACATTGGCAAAAACAATTTCTTATAACTAATAAAAAAACAACCCAGAAAAAAAAGGTTTTGAAGAGAGAAGGCAGCCCACCAAGCCCAGCCAGCCCTCTCTCCCCTCCAGCCCACCTCCCACAAAGCAGCCCAGCCCACCTCCATGCTTTCTTCTCCGTACGACAGAGGAGGCACGAGGATCCCCTGTCGCTTTCCCCCTCCACCACAAAACCACCACAGCCATGGTCCCCCTCCCTCCCCTCCTTATCTACCCCAGCATCCTCCCTCCTGGAACCAAACCCTAGTCGCCTCCTTCTCTCCCTCTCCTTCTGCCGCCACCTCTCCTTTCCACTCTCTGTTCCTCTGAACTTGTTGGTAGCGAGAGAGAGCACGGGAGGACCTCGTCGTCGCCATCATGATCTCCTTCGAGGTGAATTAACCGTGGGAACGGAACTGCGCCGCCATATGCCGTCCTCGACAACCAGGAGCCGGACCGGGGACGACACAGGGAGGCCGCGCCGTCCACTTCTTCTTTTTCAACCGTAGCAGCTCGGCCTCCACGTCTCTGACCCGTCGCGATCACCGTGGTCGTAATCTTCTCGAGCTACTGCGCCACCAATTTCTCGGTGAGCATCCGTCCGCCTGGACACCGTTTCCCCTCCCTTCCCCTGCTCTGTGAAGCCCGCCGTCGAGCGGCACCACCATCTGCGCTGCCGAGCTCGTCGTGGTCGTCTGCCTGTCCGTCGAGGTTCAGATACTGAACTTGTTCAGTTAAACCGCGCAGAGTTACCTCTTATTTCCGTCGGATCCGTATCTTAAAACAACCGCACGCATAGCCCATTGGCAGCGCACACGATATGCACCGTGGGAGACCCGAGTTCGAACCCCCGCGGATGCAAACGCCCCCCTTTTTTCTCTTTTACACCTCGCGCGAGCAGGCCCCACCGGTCAGTGACCGTTTCGGCCACTGCGTCATCCGCCCGTCCTCATCAGCGCCGCGTGGCGCTAGGGCCCGCTGGTCAGCCACTGTGGCTAGGGCGCCTGTTGGTACAACTCTCCCGGATCCAGATCTGGATCTGGATCCTTGCATCCAGGTCCCTGCCTTTTCTGTTTTTACACCTGAGCCCCTCCATCATCTGTTCCCGTCACAAACACGTCCCTGTCTTTTGCAAATAACCCTAAAACTTCAAATGCTCATAACTTTCAAACCCTAACTCCAATTTCACAAAGTAAAATATGTTTTCCATGCAGAATTAAATAAACTTTCCAAATATAAACTTTGTTTTCTGTTTTGAATCATGTAAATTGCTGAAAAAAATAATTCTTTGTTTAATGCATTTAAAATTGCCAATTTAATTACTTGCTCATCTCAAACCCAAATTCAACATATAAAATATGTTTTCCAATCAGAAAAAATGCAACTAATCTGTTCATACCAACCTTACACCTGTTTGCATTTTGCATCTTGCATTTTAGTAGTGTTATGCATGTTCACCTAAATAATAGACATGGAATGTGTTGGGCTACCTAATTCAATTTGTGCCCTATTCCATTTAATCTTGTGTAGCTCACCTATGAATTATTTTTCCATGTTAAACAACATTTAATATGATGGTTAAATAAACAACTTGAACCATAATTATTTGTCTGGACTCCGGGTCCGATTAAATTGTCTAAGTTGTAATTTTGCGTTGCATCCCGCATGTCATGCATATAAAATAGGATCATGCTGGATCTTTTGCCGTAGTAGTAATTGTTGCATCCGGTGTTTGTTCTAGTTCGTTGCTTCTTCGCGGATAGGACGTTGAGATGATGTGAGCAACGACAAGTTCTGCTTCCTCTACAAGCTGGATTCCAGGCAAGTATACTCACTTGCTACCTATGACTGCCTTTCATCACTTTTTACCGATTCTCTCCGTTGTCCTTATGCTAGCCTTATGATTCGATGCTTGTGTCTCGATCCTATCATATGTTTACCTTGCAGCCATGATATAGCCTTCCTTCCACTTCCTATTTAACTGTTGTTTGTTTACCTTGTTGGCCCTCGTGTCGTAGTTGCATGCTTAGTGTTGTTTGCGCTCAAGTCTTGTTGTCCGTCTTATCACCTGTTTAGTTTGATAGTTGGGTTTCAACTTAATCAACAACATGTTAATGTTTTGGGTAATAATAATTTGATGATAAGGCACCGGCAGGAGGCCCGACGTGGTTTTGAGGCCTGCTAGTGTCGACCTTAATTAGGAAAAGGGTCTTGTCCTCCGATCCATGATGAGCGCGCTAACCGCATGTGGGAAGCGAGTAAGGGAGCCCCCCGCAACTTTGATTCGATTCGCATCTCGTCCAAATCGCCTCATTTAGTTCGGGTTTTCCATTTGCCGCATGCATATGCAGGTGCGAACCCTTGGCGCCAGGGTGGTAACTTTTGTAGTCGGCATTTAGGGAGACACGTTCTTAGAGTGCTATGAGGGTCCCCTTTTCTTCGTGGGGCTTGATTAGCCGTGCGCTCAATTGCACGGGGTTCTTTGGGCTTGATGCGAAGAAGAGTTGGGTTGTGTTGAGTGCCTCGCCTTGTGGAAGTGCATTTCCATCTGGCGGGTCATTCTTACGTGTACGGCCAAATTGGTGCATCCCTGCAGGGTTAATCTTCTCGAGAAGCCGTGTTGTCCGCGGTTATGGATGACTTGGTGAAAGTGCTGGCTAACAAGTACTCAGACAACTTACACTTAACGATGATAACTTGACTAGTAATATAGATTACCCCCACCATAAGAATGAATGTCACCTTAATCAACAGTGTGAGTTTCCTTGGGTTGCTTCCTTAGAAGGGGGTAACACTGGATGGGTATTGTTTGGTGAGTAGTTGTAGTTGGTTCTGATACGCTCTCTTATCCCTTTCTATTAGCCGGAATTTGTAGCGCGTCTCTTTAGTTGTTAGTGCTGCCCGCTGCAGCTTCTTTGCAATAATCCCTTCCTTCCGTTGTACCCAAAGTATTTGTATCTTGTGATGATTGGTTACGCTGGTATCTTGTGAGTATGGTTTATCCACTTGACAGTACTTAATAGTACTGACCCACGAATCCATTTCGTGGCTGCATATTCCACATTGCAGTCAACAGGTTTGAAGTCTGACGACGTTAGCTTGGGAATCCCTCCGGCTTGGCCTGGGCAGGGATTGAACGCCATCGGTTATCTTCAGGACCCTTAGTCCAATTTGTATCTTGTCCATAGTCGGACACTATGTTGTTTCTTCCGCTGTCATTTGGATCTTTGTATTGTGTCAGTTGTATCCTTGACTCGTTTGAGTTGTTTTCTATATACCTTCTCTGTTGTTGTTGTGGATTATTCGTGAACTGTTGTAATGTTATCACAAGTGGCAACCTGAAATCGGCTATTATGCGGATTTGGGTGGAAATGCCGAAATCTGCATAGTGCCTGCTCCCGGGGCGCCACAGGTTTGTAGAACAACGGCAATTTTCCCTTAAGTGGATTACCCAAGGTTTATCGAACTCAGGGAGGAAGATGTCAAATATATCCCTCTCAAGCAACCCTGCAATTACGATACAAGAAGTCTCTTGTGTCCCCAACACACCCAATACAATTGTCAGTTGTATAGGTGCACTAGTTTGGCAAAGAGAGAGTAAAATACAAGTGATATGGATTGTTATAAGTAGCAATAGCAATCTGAAATAAAAATGGCAGCAAGAAACCATGTAGCAGAACTGAATGTAAAAGGTGTTTCAATGCTTATAAACCAGGCCTAGGGATCATACTTTCACTAGTGGACACTCTCAACAATAATAACATAATTGAATGCATAAATATTCTCTCTTCACTATGCTACTCCGAACCACTCTCCGGTTGAATAACAAACACCAATTCATTGCGTAGGGCTGTAACAACACTCCTCAAAGTCACATTCCCATGTCTAGTTAACCCCACACTGTCACCTTCAGCGCTCTAGAAGGTACTAGACAAACACCACAATTTCATAGGGTCATCATCCAACACAAGATATAAATATCATGCTAAACCACACGGTGCACACAATGTCACCTTTACACCATGATCAAAGTGTTTATGGAGATCTCATAATAAAACCACTTGAGTAGCATAACAGATGAAGAGTAACATCTACTTATCAACTAGATTACAAAGCTCACGATCACATAAAGATCACACCATGTGGGAGAGAGATGAAACACATAGCTACCGGTAGAGCCCTCGGGCCTAGGGGATAACTACTCCCTCCTCATCATAGGAGACAGCAACGACGATGAAGATGGCGGTGGATTCGATGGAGATGGCTCTGGGGGCAATTCCCCGTCCCGGCAGGGTGCCAGAACAGAGATTTTTGTTCCCCGAAACTTGTAGAAGGCGGCGGCGGAGCTACGGATGTTTTTGGTGTAAAAGGCCGATTGATTTAGGGTTTATGCATCGGGGAGACTATATAAAAGAGAGGGTGATGTCGGTGGGTGGCCAGGGGGTAGGCCGCGCCACCCTATGGTGTGACCACCCTGTGGCCCCCCTCCGGGTCTCTTCGGGACTCCGTGGACCCTCCGGGAATTCTAAGACTTTTGTCTTTTGAATTGTCCAATTCCGAGAATATTTCCAGAACAACTTTTGTGAAACTAAAAACAACAGAAAACAAGAACTGGCTCTGTGGCATCTTGTCAATAGGTTAGTCCCGGGAAATCGATAAAAAGGACATAAAGTGTAAGGAAAACATGTAGCATATGGATAAAAACAACATGGAACATCAGAAATTAAGGATACGTTTATGACGTTTCAAGGCCCAAAAGCTCGTCGGAACAAGATGTTCCAAGTACCATTTTGGACTGCAGATGCCACCACTTGGGAGGGATCAGAGAAAATTCCAAAGAGTCTCGGGAACTCCAGTTGTAACGGCCTCTCACGGAGCCACCAGTCAAACTAGACAAGATGCCCTGACCCTCACCAATAGTGAAGCGGACACCTTTTATGATGTCTGTCTTGATTAACTGGATGGACCTCCAAAACGGAGAACCCTCCTGACTATCACAGGCGAGCAGCGGGCGTCCCTGCTGAAAGAGCATGGTGCCCCATGTGTGGTTTTAGTAATTGATGACAATCTCTTTTACGAGGGTTTATATAATGAATTTGAGCAACCATGCAAAGAAACAAGCAAGGATGCATGAGCATGAAAGGCAAATTCTTAACAACAAAACCAAAGCATAAAACCAAATTCCCTTAAACCCTCTAAACTTTCTCCCCCATTGGCATCCATTTCCAAAATAGGATCATAGAGATTTTAGATGGCCAATATAGTAAGGGTTCCTCCGTAGGATGTGCATTTATCATACTATGAGTGGAATCAAATACAATTATCCAATGATGAATAATGGGAGGAAATTAATGTCTACGCACGCTTCTATTCTTGTAGACATTGTTGGGCCTCCAAGTGCAGAGGTTTCTAGAACAACAGCAAGTTTTTCTTAAGTGGATAACCCAAGGTTTATCGAACTCGGGGAGGTAGAGGTCAAATATATCCCTCTAAAGCAACCCTGCAATTAAGATACAAGAAGTCTCTTGTGTCCCCAACACACCTAATACAATAGTAAGTTGTATAGGTGCACTAGTTCGGCGAAGAGAGAGTAAAATGCAAGTAATATGGATGATAATAAGTGATAATAGCAATCTGAAATAAAAATGATAGCAAGCAAACATGTAGCAGAACAGGCGGAAAACAGTGTTTCAATGCTTGGAAACAAGTCCTAGGGCTCCTACTTTCACTAGAGGACACTCTCAACAATGATCACATAAATGAATAACTAGATATCTTCTCACACTTTCAATGCTTGGAATCCATGCGTAGGGCTTTAACGGCACTCCTCAGAGTAAGCACTTTCCCAACCAAGTAACCCCCATGCTATCACCATGGGACCCATATGGTTCCACACAAACACCACAATTTCATAGGATTATCCAACACGAAATATAAATATAATGCTAAACCACACGGTGCACACACTGTCACGTTTACACTGTGATCAAAGCGTTTACGGAGATCTCATAACAAATAACGAACACTAGGAGACACACACGATGTGCACACGGTCACCTTCACATCGTGATCAAAGTGACTCCAAAGTTCATATTAATAAAGCACTTGAGTAGCAAAAGATGAAGAGTAAATCTACGAATTCAAATAGATTACAAAGCTCATGATCACATATAGATCACACCATGGGAGAGAGAGAGATGAACCACATAGCTACCGGTAGAGCCCTCAGCCTCGGGTGAGAACTACTCCCTCCTCATCATAGGAGACAACAACGACGATGGAGATGGCGGTGGAGTCGATGGAGATGGGTTCCGGGGGCACTTCCTCGTCCCGGCAGGGTGCCAGAATAGAGATCTGTCCCCCGAAACTTATCGGCGGGGCAGCGGAGCTACAGATGTATTTTGTGGAAAAGGTCGATTCTTCTAAGGTTTATTCATCGGGGAGTACATATATAGGCGAAAGGGCGATGCCGGGAGGTGGCCAGGGGGCCACACCCCTATGTGGCGCGGCCAGGGGGACCCACGCCACCCTATGGTGTGGCCACCCTGTGGCCCCCCTCCGGGGCTCTTCGGGACTTCTGGATGCTTCCTGGGAAAATAGGAACTTCGGGATTCGTGGGGTCCAATTCCGAGAATATTTCCAGAACAATTTTTATGAAATAAAAAACAGCAGAAAACAGGGAGCTGGCACTTGGCATCTTGTTAATAGGTTAGTCCTGGAAAACGTAGGAAAACATACGGAAAACATGTAGCAATTGGCATAATATCAACATGGAACATCAGAAATTATAGATACGTTGGAGACGTATCAGAAATCAAACTATATTGAGGATCCAAAGATTGCAAATAAGATGGTATACAAATCTCCAATCTTCTCCTAAAGAGAAGCAAGCAATCAAAAAGATCCAACAAACCAAATGAACAAATTATATTATGGTTTGAGAAAATGCCTTTTTTAAAGAAAATGGAGGATCTCCCCAAAATTTGTGCATGATTTAGAAATATTGCATTTGGAATGCAAAGCGCACAAAAATAGAATCATAACTCCCCCATGGTTGTTCAAAACACAAATCAAGTGCAAGTGAGCATAAAAGAAAATGTGTCATAACACTTGGAGTAAGAGGTGGTTGACCAAAAAAATAAGTTTCCAATAAAAGGATGTGACTTACGACGAGGCTCAACCACACATATATGTGTTCGAGACAAGACAAAGCATGAGAAAATAGTAATAACATGATGAACAATTAAGCATTATCATATTCTTAATATAATGATAAGCATGGAGCCAAGATTGTCTGATATTGTTTGTAGATAGTAATGGTTCACTCCGTAGAACTACAATCACGTAAAATTTGCGAACTTGTTTTTGTAGAGAAAGTTGTGTGATGTGGTATATTTGGGTTGAAGTCCTTCGCTCGAAGACTCTTGCGATCCCCTACACTTGTGGGTTGTCTCTCAAAACAGGCTTTCGCCCCCACTTTATAAATAAAGCAACCGCCACAACAGTCATACAGAGTATCAGATGCAACACCCACGCAAATAAAGTTCGATGGGGCAACAACACAACAAGGTCCAAACTACAAGAAAAATAGAAAAAACGCAATCCACGCAGCAAGGGCGGAGGGGTGGTGGTGTGGGTAGAGAGTAAAGAGAGCGCCGGGTAGGGGCCTCAACCTGGCGCCGACAAGGAAAAGTGGCACGCGACCACGAGAATTATGTTGATGGAGTCGTCTAACCGTGCCATGTCCTGTTGTCTACACAGGGGATGCCACTGCTGCAAAACAGTCAACAATTTGAAACCCGAGTCAGACGCGTGTCTTAGGAAAATCTTCTCAATCACCATTTTATTACAGTCCATAAGGACCAAGCCATCGCCGCGAACACCAGCTAGAAGAGGCATCGACCTCTACCGGCCTAGTGCGCCTGGGTTTCTAGGAAGTCGCTGATATCCGAGGCCTGCCACGCAGACCCCAAAGCCTCATGCACTTAGTTTCACAGAAACCGGGCAGCGGGACACACAAATAGGATGTGTGTACTAGACTCAGGGATCCTACAAAGGAGACATAGGCCGTCCCCCGGGCCGTGGCGCTTGGCCACCTTGATCCCGGACGGAAGCTTGTCCCGGAGCAACTGCCACACAAAGATCTTAATCTTCAGTGGTAAATGGGCCTTCCATAAGGGAGCAACCCAAGTACTAGTCGGGCAGAAAATTGGGACAGATATGCAGATTTAATCGGGAAGGTCCCGGAGGAGCCCAGGTCCACGCAACCTGGTCATGCCCCCAGGAAGGGCAACAAGGAGAGAAACCCTAAGCTCCTCCCACGCCACAGGCCCAAAATCTCGTCGGAACGAGATGTTCCAAGTCCCATTTTGGACTACAGATGCCAGCACATGGGAGGGCTCAGAGCAAATTGCAAAGAGCCTCGGGAACTCCGGCTGTAATGCCCTCTCACGGAGCCACGGGTCAAGCCAGAACAGGATGCCCCGACCCTCACCAATAGTGAAGCGGACACCTTTTCTGATCTCCGTCTTGATTGACTGGATGGACCTCCAAAACAGGGAACCCTCCTGACGATCACAGGCGAGCAGCGGGCGTCCGTGCAAATATTTTTCTTTGAGGAGCTGCAGCATAGGCCCCCCTCATCCCTCAAAATGCGCCAATCCCACCTAAGCATGAGTGCAAAATTCTTTTTTCGGGACACAACCATCCCTATGCCCCCATATCCTTGGGGGCGCATACGCCCGCCCATTTAACCATGTGGCATGTTTGCCCCCCTTTAGCATATTTCCAAAAGAAGCGGGAGAGCTCCTTGTCAAAGGCGGCATGAATCCCTTCCGGCAGGGAGTAAATCCCCATCATATAGGAAGGGATGGTAGATAGGCAAGATCCAATCAGCACGGACTTGCTCCCCTTGGAGGTGAAGCATCGACGTCAGGGCTTTGCCTTATGCCTGAGTCTCTCCATCATTGGGTCCAGGTCCTTAATTAGGATCCTAGAGTCACTAAGCGGAACCCCCAGATAATTAACAGAGAAGCAGGATAACTTGCAATTGAGGTTGTTTGTGATCCGCTATTGCTCATCCGAGGGAAATCCTAGCACCACAACTTCACTTTTGTCGAACTTAATCTTGATGCCAGACATGGCCTCAAAACACAATAACAGGAACTTGAGGTTGACAATATCCAATCACGAGCCTTCTACCATAATCACGGTGTCATCCACATACCGTAGGTGGGTAACTCCGCCCCCTGGGATGAGATGTCTTACCACACCGGAGATGTGCTCAGCCACCTTGGCTTTATCCAAGATAGTTGCTTGGGCATCCACGACCAGGTCGAAGAGGATGGGGGAAATGGGGTTCCCCTGCCTCTCCCTGCAAGACAATCTAAAATAGGGACCAATATCCCCATTTATGTTAATCACAGTATTTCCACTCATTACAAGTTGCATCACCCAAGTGATGAACCGATCATCGAATCCTCGCCCCTGGAGAACCTGGAGGAGGAAAGACCAGTCTAGTCGATCATATGCCTTCTGGAAGTCTAGCTTAAGGAACACCCCTTTATGGCGGCGAACCTTCACCTCATGAACAATCTCATGAAGCGCTAGGATACCATCATAGATAAAATGTTCCTTGAGGAAGGCGAACTGAAAGGGATGTGTAATACACTCAGCCACCAGGGCCAAGCGCATTGCACAAACCTTAGAGAAGATCCTATGAATAAAATTTATAACCGTGATGGGTCTAAATTGGCGGATGTCCGTGGCCCCGACAACTTTCGGGATCAAGGTGACCACACAAATGTTCAGGCGAGACATCACCAGAGTTCTAGTATAAAATTCCTGGAACATCGACATGACCACTGCCTGGATAGTCTCCTAGAAGGACTGGAAGAAGGAGAATGGAAGGCCATCCGGCCCAGGAGCCGAATTAGCTTTCATCTCCATCACCGCGGTCTGAACCTCCTCAGGAAGAAAGGGAAGCATTAGCTTCTCGTTTTCCTCTGGAGTGACTAGGTCCGTGAGGGACCATGTCTCCTCGGCAAACGCCACTCCCGAGCGGGGTCTGATGTCTACGCACGCTTCTATTCTTGAAGAAAGTGTTGGGCCTCCAAGTGTAGAGGTTTGTAGAGCAGCAAGTTTCCCTTAAGTGGATCACCCAAGGTTTATCAAACTCAGGGAGGTAGAGGTCAAAGATATCCCTCTCAAGCAACCCTGCACTTAAGATACAATAAGTCTCTTGTGTCCCCAACACACCCAATATACTTGTCAGGTATACAAGTGCACTAGTTCGGCAAAGAGATAGTGAAATGCGAGTAATATGGATTGGTATAAGTAATAATAGAAATCTGAAATAAATATGGCAGCAATCAAACATGTAGCAGAATAGGCGGAAAACGGTGTTTCAATGCTTGGAAACAAGGCCTAGGGATCCTACTTTCACTAGTGGACACTCTCAACAATAATCACATAATTGAATAACTAAATATCTTCTCTTCATTATGCTACACTTAACCCTCTTCGGTTGGATAACGAACACTAATCATTGCGTAGGACTGCAAAAAGCATTCCTTAAAGTAAGCATTCCCATGTCTAGTTTGCCCCACACTGTCAACTTGAGCGCCCTAGAAGGTACTAGACAAACACCACAATTCATAGAGGAGACACACACGATTTACACACTGTCACCTTCACACCACGGGACAAGGTGACTCCAAAGTTCATATTAATAAAACATTTGAGTAGTACAATAGATGAAGAGTAACATCTACTTATTCAACTAGATTACAAATCTCACGATCACATATATATCACACCATGGGAGAGAGATATGAACCACATAGCTACCGGTAGAGCCCTCAGCCTCGGGGGATAACTACTCCCTCCTCATCATAGGAGATAGCAAAGGCGATGGAGATGTCGGTGGAGTCGATGGAGATGGCTTCCGGGGGCACTTCCCTGTCCCGGCAGGGTGCGAGAACAGAGATATGTCCCCCGAAACTTGGGTTCACGATGACGGCGGTTGCGGAAGGTTTCGTGGAATTTCGCAGATTCCTTTAGGGTTTTCCCTCGGAGGAGTATAAATAGGCCAAAGGGCGACGTCAAGGGGCCACCGGGGGCTCCTCACCACCCCCAGGCGCGGCCAGGGGTGGGCCCGTGCCAAGGCATGGTGAGGGCCCTCCGGGGCCCGTCTTCGACTCCTTTTCGGACTTCTGGAAGCCTCCGGGGAAATAGGAACTTCGGGATTCGTGGGGTCCAATTCCGAGAATATTTCCACAACAACTTTTCTGGAAAAAAAACAGCAAAAAACAGGGAACTGGCACTTGGCATCTTGTCAATAGGTTAGTCCCGGAAAACGTAAGAAAACGTAGGAAAACATACGGAAAACATGTAGCAATTCACATAATATCAACATGGAACATCAGAAATTATGGATACGTTGGAGACGTATCAAGCATCCCCAAGCTTAGTTCCTACTTTTCCTCGAGTAGGTAAACGATAAAACAAAATAATTTCTGAGGTGACATGCTACCACACAATCTTGATCATAATATGCAAAGTAGAGCATGTAAACTAGGATCAAATGAACTAAAGTTGTAATCTATTTTGATATCAACAAGTAATTCATAAACAAATAAGAAGAAAGAAGCAAAACTTTTAATGAATCAATACTATAAGACTATCAACCGTGCAAAGTTTATTAGAGATGATTTAAGCTTTCAAGAACAACAATATCATGCACGTCAAACGATATTCACAACCCCTGTTAGGATCAAGTCGAGCTTTCCACACGACGCAATGCTTGAATCTTAAACTATTTGCACACTAAATAGAAGCAAACGTTTTGCGTTGGTCCCTGGCATCGGGATGTTATGGCAAATAGAACATTATGGGGGGTTTGGAAGGTCAATGGAAGAAAGGCTCACAAAGCTGAAAGTGGTCATTAGACAAGAGAAAGTCTTACAACCGAAGCTATGCAAGGAATAGGGATTGCCACACAACGGATGCACATAGAGATATAAGTGTATGAAAGCTCTCCAATGGAACTAGTGGGGGTGCATCCAACTTGCTTGCTCACGAAGACCTAGAGCTCATTTGAGGAGGCTCATCATTGGAATATACAAGCCAAGTTCTATAATGTAAAGTTCCCCACATAGTTATGAATGAATGATAATATGAAAACTTTCTCGAAACTGAAGCATTGGTGCTAAACATGAAGCACAAGTGGTTATAAAGGATGATGCGCCCCCACTCTCTTTATTCTCTCTTTGGCCCTTTCTTTTTTATTTTTGGGCTTTTTCATTTTATTTTTATTTTACGTATCCTCGCCGGTAGGGGAAACATCCTATATTACAATGAATAATCACACTTTTAGTACTCATAATGGATTATCTCTGATGTATCCAACTGCATGCTCCTGCCAGTGTAGCAGTATGCATAAATAACCATGAAGCTCATCATCAAGTAACATAATGCAGGTGGATTTTGTGCAGCAATATATCTCGGAATGGCTATGGAAATGCCATGATAGGTAGGTATGGTGGCTGTTTTGAGGAAGAATATATGGTCTTATGTGTAGGAGAACAAAGTCCTCCCACAGGATTTGGATGCACTGGCGAAGTTTGCACCAACTCTCAATGTGAGAAAGGGCAATGCACAGTACCGAAGAGGATAACAAATATGGATGGTGGAAGTGCCAGGAACCGAAACATAGACTCGCGAGTTAAAAGGTTGTAGCAAGCAAATCATCTTTACAAGGCACAATGCAAATAACTCCAAGAGGGTCCGTGGCAGTGACAAGTCACTGTTGGCTACCCTGACCGTAGCGCGTAACAAAAGGCCGATCAGAAATTTATCACTCATAGCAATCATATACCATTATTTCTATCAGCTGGTAATTTAAGTGTGGCACAGTTTCAAGTTTCTTAGACCAACCATTAAAGTTTCTACTTACTAGTCCTTCCCGTTTATCCATTAAGCAAATTAATATCTCAAAACAACAGCAATGGTTCAAGTGAAGCAGTTTAGTGATCTACAAGAGCATGCAATCTTTTCCACTATACCAACTATCACAATAGCATTCCTATTTCCAAGCAAACACGCATATGAGAACCACCTAGCTACAAAAGCTAACAGCTCTGAACAAAGGATGCAAAACAAGAGCTGGAAGCACTAAAATATCTAAGCATGAATACTCAACAAATATAAGTGAAGCACAAGAGTATTCTCACGAAAAAGCGGAGCGTGTCTCTCTCCCAAACAAATATGCTAGGATCCAACTATTTATTACAGCAAAGAAAACCAAACAAACTGAAAACAAGAATAAAAGACGCTCCAAGTAAAGCACATAAGATGTGACTGAATAGAAATATAGTTTCACTAGAAGTGACGTGATAAATTGTTGATGAAGAAGGGGATGCCTTGGGCATCCCCAAGCTTAGATGCTTGAGTCTTCTTGGAATTTGCTGGAATGTACCACCGGGGCACCCCCAAGCTTAGTCTTTTCACTCTTCTTTATCACATCATATCATCCTCTTCTTTTGACCCTTGAAAACTTCCTTCACACCAAACTTCTGACAATCCTCATTAGAACCGTTAGTGCAAATCGAAATAATAAATTCACATGGTTCAGTTTCAAGACAAGCCTAACACTCATAAACACATTAGCTACTGTCACAACTTCTTTTAAAACTCTTTTTCTCAAAAGAACACCAAAAGAAAGAAATTAAGAGGCAAATGCAATTATTAGCAGAAATCTGTCAAAACAGAACAGCGGGTAAAGATGTTTTTTTTTCAAAAATCCTCAGTTGATCAAATCAAAAAGTGGTCAACTAAGAAAAGTTTCGTATATCCCAGGATGATGCACAAAGAAACTCAGGTCATTTTGAATTTTCTGTGATTTTATACGATTTTAACAGTGGAAAGCAGAAATCTGTTTCCTGCGCAGAAATCCGAAATATAGTCTCAACTTTCCACTAGAGGCTTTACTTGGCTCAACAAAGACACAAAAGAAAATATACAGCGGGGTTGCTAAGGAAATAGACAACACCCAGGTGCAAAGAAAACAAAAATAAACAACGGAAAACGGGTTGAAAACAGAGAAATAAAACGGGTTGTCTCCCGGAAGTGCTTTTCTTTTAATGCTTTTGAGCTAGGCACAATGATTTTTAAAAGATGATCACATAAGAATAAGAGTTGAAGCACAATAAGTGAGCATCAATAAGCAAATATAAAACACATTTAAGTCTAACCCACTTCCTATGAAAAAGAATCTTGTAGAAAAAAAGTCAACAAAGCACAAAGTGACTAGCATAAAAAGACAAAATAAGTGCAACTTCAAAACTTTGAACATAAAGAGGGGAAACTTAATATTGTTGATATTCATAAAACCATGTTTCCCTCTCTCATAATAACCTTCAGTAGCATCATGAATAAAATTAACATTATAGCTATCACATAGAACATTCTTATCATGAGCCACATGCATAAAAGGATTAATACTCTCCACATAAGCATAGTCATTCTTATTAATAGTAGTGGGAGCAAATTCAACAAAATAGCTATCATTACTATTCTCATCACCATAATCATCAAATATAGGAGGCATAGTATCATCAAAATAAATTTTCTCCTCAATAGTAGGTGGACTGAAAATATCATATTCATCATTGTAATCATCATATATAGGAAGAGTAATATCATCATAAGCAATAGAATAGTTATCCTCCAAAATGTGTTCATTTGTAAACATATCATCATTTTTACTAGGAGGATATGTATCAAGCATATAATCATCAGTAGCAAAAGGATTTTCAAACACATCATCCACAAGTTTAGAGATTTCTATATCATCATTTTCAATATCAAAAGTAGTGTGCTTTTCCCAATCATGATCACTACTATATGTAACAGGCATAGGCTCATCATCAAAAAAAAATTCTCCTCCGTGCTTGGGAACTAAAAAGATCATTTTCATATAAACTAGCTTCCCCAAGCTTAGACTTTTCCTTAGCATTAGCAATAATGGTGTTCAAAGAATCATACTAATAACATTGCTATTAGCATGTAAATAAAGCTCCATAGGTTTTTTATTTTTTTTCTTCAAACACTTCATGTCCTAACTCAAGATAAATATTATAAATCTCTCTCATATTTTTGTTGTTTTCCATTAATTCTAACTAGTAAATATAAAAACAAGGAATAAGTAAAAATAAACCTAACAACTGAAAACAAGAAACAATAAGATATAATTGCAGAATCTAAAGGAAATAACTTCGAGCACTCACACCCAAGGATGTGAGTACCTTTTACCTTACCTCCCCGGCAATAGCGCTAGAAAAGAGCTTTATGTCTACACACACTTCTATTCTTGTAGACAGTGTTGGGCCTCCAAGTGCAGAGGTTTGTAGAACAGCAGCAAGTTTCCCTTAAGTGGATCACCCAAGGTTTATCGAACTCAGGGAGGTAGAGGCCAAAGATATCCCTCTCAAGGAACCCTGCAATTAAGATACAGGAAGTCTATTGTGTCCCCAACACACCCAATATACTTGTCAGGTATACATGTGAACTAGTTCGGCGAAGACATAGTGAAATGCGGGTAATATGGATGGTTATAAGTAATAATAGCAATCTGAAATAAATATGGCAGCAAGCAAACATGTAGCAGGACAGGCGGAAAACGGTGTTTCAATGCTTGGAAACAAAGCCTAAGGATCCTACTTTCACTAGTGGACACTCTCAACAATAATCACATAATTGAATAACTAAATATCTTCTCTTCATTATGCTACTCTTAACCCTCTTCGGTTGGATAACGAACACTAATCATTGCGTAGGGATGCAAAAAGCATTCCTTAAAGTAAGCATTCCCATGTCTAGTTAGCCCCACACTATCAACTTGAGCACCCTAGAAGGTGTTAGAAAAACACCACAATTCATAGAGGAGACAGACACGATGTGCACACTATCACCTTCACACCGCGGGACAAGGTGACTCCAAAGTTCATATTAATAAAACACTTGAGTAGCACAATAGATAAGGAGTAATATCTACTTATTCAACTAGATTACAAAGCTCACGATCACATATAGATCACACCATGGGAGAGCGATATGAACAACATAGCTACCGGTAGAGCCCTCGGCCTCGGGGGAGAAGTACTCCCTCCTCATCATAGGAGACAACAACGACAATGGAGATGTCGGTGGAGTCGATGGAGATGGCTTCCGGGGGCACTTCCCCGTCCCGGCAGGGTGCCAGAACAGAGATCTATCCCCCAAAACTTGGGTTGACGATGACGGCGGCTGCGAAAGGTTTCGAATTTCGCCGATTCCTTTAGGGTTTTCCCTTGGAAGAGTATAAATAGGCAAAAGGGCGCCGTCAGGGGGCCACCGGAGGCTCCTCACCACCCCCAGGCGCGGCCAGGGGTGGGCCCGTGCCTGGGCATGGTGAGGGCCCTCCGGGGACCATCTTCGATTCCTTTTCGGACTTCTGGAAGCCTCCGGGAAAAATAGGAACTTCGGGATTCGTGGGGTCCAATTCCGAGAATATTTCCAGAACAACTTTTCTGAAATAAAAAACAACAGAAAACAGGGAACTGGCACTTGGCATCTTGTCAATAGGTTAGTCCCGGAAAACGTAAGAAAACGTTGGAAAACATACATAAAACATGTAGCAATTGGCATAATATCAACATGGAACATCAGAAATTATGGATATGTTGGAGACGTATCAAGCATCCCCAAGCTTCGTTCCTACTTGTCCTCGAGTAGGTAAACGATAAAACAAAATAATTTCTGAGGTGACATGCTACCACACAATCTTGATCATAATATGTAAAGTAGAGCATGTAAACTAGGATCAAATGAACTGAAGTTGTGATCTATATTTGATATCAACAAGTAATGCATAAAAAAATAAGAAGAAAGAAGCAAAACTTTTAATGAATCAATACTAAAAGACTATCAACCATGCAAAGTTTATTAGACATGCTTTAAGCTTTCAAGAACAACAATATCATGCACGACAAACGATCTTCACAACCGCTGTTAGGGTCAAGTCAAGCTTTGCACACGACGCAATGCTTGAATCTTAAACTATTTGCGTACTAAAAACAAGCAAGTGTTATGCGTTGGTCCCTGGCATCGGGATGTTATGGCAAAGAGAACATTATGGAGGGTTTGGAAGGTCAATGGAAGAAAGGCTCACAAAGATGAAAGTGGTCATTAGATAAGAGAAAGTCTTACAACCGAAGCTATGCAAGGACTAGGGATTGCCACACAACGGATGCACATAGAGCTATAAGTGTATGAAAGCTCTCCAATGGAACTAGTGGGGGTGCATCCAACTTGCTTGCTCACGAAGACCTAGAGCTCATTTGAGGAGGCTCATCATTGGAATATACAAGCCAAGTTCTATAATGTAAAGTTCCCCACATAGTTATGAATGAATGATAATATGAAAACTTTCTCCAAACTGAAGCATTGTGCTAAACATGAAGCACAAGTGGGTATAAAGGATGATGCGCCCCCTCTCTCTTTATTCTCTCTTTGGCCCTTTCTTTTTTTTCTTTTTGGGATTTTTCATATTTTTTTATATATCCTCACCGGTAGAGGCAACATCCTATATTACAATGAATCATCACACTTTTAGTACTCATAACTCATAATGTAATATCTCTGATGTATCCAACTGCATGCTCCTGCCAGTGTAGCAGTATGCATAAATAACCATCAAGCTCATCATCAAGTAACATAATGTAGGTGGATGTTGTGCAGAAATATATCTCGGAATGGCTATGGAAATGCCATGATAGGTAGGTATGGTGGCTGGTTTGAGGAAGAATATATGGTATTATGTGTAGAAGAACAAAGTCCTCCCACGGGATTTGGATGCACTGGCGAAGTTTGCACCAACTCACAATGTGAGAAAGGGCAATGCACAGTACCGAAGAGGCTAGCAAATATGGATGGTGGAAGTGCCAGGAACCGCAACATAGACTCACGAGTTAAAGGTTTCAGCAAGAAAATCATCTTTACAAGGCACAATGCAAATCACTCCAAGAGGGTCCATGGCAGTGACAAGTCACTGTTAGCTACCCCGATTGTAGCGCGTAACAAAAGGCCGATAAAAAATGTATCACTCGTAGAAATCATATACCATTATTTCTATCGGCTGGTAATTTATGTGTGGCACAGTTTCAAGTTTCTTAGACCAACCATTAAAAGTTTATACTTACTAGTCCTTCCCGTTTATCCATTAAGCAAATTAATATCTCAAAATAACAACAATGATTCAAGTGAAGCAGTTTAGTGATCTACAAGACCATGCAATCTTTTTCACTATACCAACTATCACAATAGCATTCCTATTTCCAAGCAAACACGCATATGAGAACCACCTACCTACAAAATCTAACAGCTCTGAACAAAGGATGAATGCAAAACAAGAGCTGGAAGCACTAAAATATCTAAGCATGAATACTCAACAAATATAACTAAAGCACAAGAGTATTCTCACGAAAAAGCGGAGCGTGTCTCTCTCCCAAACAAATATTCTAGTATCCAACTATTTATTACAGCAAAGAAAACCAAACAAACTTAAAACAAAAATAAAAGATGCTCCAAGTAAAGCACATAAGATGTGACTGAATAGAAATATAGTTTCACTAGAAGTGACGTGATAAATTGTTGATGAAGAAGGGGATGCCTTGGGCATCCCCAAGCTTAGATGCTTGAGTCTTCTTGGAATTTGCTGGAATGTACTACCGGGGCACCCCCCAAGCTTAGTCTTTTCACTCTTTTTTATCACATCATATCATCCTCTTCTTTTGACCCTTGAAAACTTCCTTCACACCAAACTTCTCACAATCTTCATTAGAACCGTTAGTGCAAATCGAAATAATAAATTCACATGGTTCAGTTTCAAGACAAGCCTAACACTCATAAACACATTAGCTACTGTCACAACTTCTTTTAAAACTCTTTTTCTCAAAAGAACACCAAAAGAAAGAAATTAAGAGGCAAATGCAATTATTAGCAGAAATCTGTCAAAACAGAACAGCGGGTAAAGATTTTTTTTTCTTCAAAAATCCTCAGTTGCTCAAATCAAAAAGTGGTCAACTAAGAAAAGTTCCGTATATATCCCAGGATGACGCACAAAGAAACTCAGGTCATTTTGAATTTTCTGTGATTTTATACGATTTTAACAGTGGACAACAGAAATCTGTTTCCTGCGCAGAAATCCGAAATATAGTCTCAACTTTCCACTAGAGGCTTTACTTGGCTCAACAAAGACACAAATGAAAAGATACAGGTTGCTAAGGAAATAGAAAACACCCAGGCACAAAGAAACACCCAGCGCTTTTCTTTTAATGCCTTTCAGCTAGGCACAATGATTTTTAAAAGATGATCACATAAGAATAAGAGTTGAAGCACAATAAGAGAGCATCAAGAAGCAAATATAAAACACATTTAAGTCTAACCCACTTCCTATGAAAAAGAATCTTGTAGAAAAAAAGTCAACAAAGCACAAAGTGACTAGCATAGAAAGACAAAATAAGTGCAACTTCAAAACTTTGAACATAAAGAGGGGAAACTTAATATTGTAGATATTCATAAAACCATGTTTCCCTCTCTCATAATAACCTTCAGTAGCATCATGAATAAAATTAACATTATAGCTATCACATAAAACATTCTTATCATGAGCCACATGCATAAAAGGATTAATACTCTCCACATAAGCATAGTCATTCTTATTAATGGTAGTGAGAGAAAATTCAAAAAAATAGCTATCATTACTATTCTCATCACCATAATCATCAAATATAGGAGGCACAGTATCATCAAAATAAATTTTCTCCTCAATAGTAGGTGGACTGAAAATATCATACTCATCATTGTAATCATCGTATATAGGAACAATAATATCATCATAAGCAAAGTTATCCTCCAAAATGTGTTCATTTGTAAACATATCATCATTTTTACTAGGAGGAGATGTATCAAGCATATAATCATCAGTGGCAAAAGGATTTTCAAACACATCATCCACAAGTTTAGAGGTTTCTATATCATCATTTTCAATATCAAAAGTAGTGTGCTTTTCCCAATCATGATCACTACTATATGTAACAGGCATAGGCTCTTCATCAAAGCAATTTTTCTCCTCCGTGCTTTGGGAACTAAAAAGATCATTTTCATATAAACTAGCTTCCCCAATCTTAGACTTTTCCATAGCATTAGCAATAATGGTGTTCAAAGAATTCATACTAATAACATTGCTATTAGCATGCGAATGAAGCTCCATAGGTTTTTTAATTTTCTCTTCAAACACTTCGTGTCCTAACTCAAGATAAATATTATAAAGCTCTCTCATATTTTTGTTGTTTTCCATTAAGTCTAACTAGCAAATATAAAAACAAGGAATAAGTAAAAATAAACCTAACTAGTGAAAACAAGAAACAAAAAGATATAATTGCAGAATCTAAAGGAAATAACTTCGAGCACTCACGCCCGAGGATGTGAGTACCTTTTACCTTACTTCCCCGGCAACGGCGCTAGAAAAGAGCTTGATGTCTACGCACGCTTCTTTTCTTGTAGACAGTGTTGGGCCTCCAAGTGCAGAGGTTTGTAGAACAATGGCAATTTTCCCTTAAGTGGATCACCCAAGGTTTATCAAACTCATGGAGGTAGAGGTCAAAGATATCCCTCTCAAGCAACCCTGCAATTAAGATACAAGAAGTCTCTTGTGTCCCCAACACACCCAATATACTTGTTAGGTATACATGTGCACTAGTTCGGCGAAGAGATAGTGAAATGCGAGTAATATGGATGGTTATAAGTAATAATAGCAATCTGAAATAAATATGGCAGCAAGCAAACATGTAGCAGCACAGGCGAAAAACGGTGTTTCAATGCTTGGAAACAAGGCCTAGGGATCCTACTTTCACTAGTGGACACTCAACAATAATCACATATTTGAATAACTAAATATCTTCTCTTCACTATGCTACTCTTAACCCTCTCCGGTTGGATAACGAACACTAATCATTGCGTAGGGATGCAAAAAGCATTCCTTAAAGTAAGCGTTCCCATGTCTAGTTAGCCCCACACTGTCAACTTGAGCGCCCTAGAAGGTACTAGACAAACACCACAATTCATATAGGAGACACACACGACGTGCACACTGTCACCTTCACACCGTGGGACAAGGTGACTCCAAAGTTCATATTAATAAAACACTTGAGTAGAACAATAGATGAAGAGTAACATCTACTTATTCAACTAGATTACAAAGCTCACGATCACATATAGATCGCACCATGGGAGAGAGAGATGAACCACATAGGTACCGATAGACCCCAGCCTCGGGGGAGAACTACTCCCTCCTCATCATAGGATACAGCAACGGCGATGGTGATGTCGGTGGAGTCGATGGAGATGGCTTCTGGGGGCACTTCCCCGTCCCGGCAGGGTGCCCGAACAGAGATTTGTCCCCCGAAAATTGGGTTGACGATGACGGCGGCTACGGAAGGTTTCATGGAATTTCGCCGATTCCTTTAGGGTTTTCCCTTAGAGGAGTATAAATAGGCGAAAGGGCGACGTCAAGGGGCCACCGGGGGATCCTCACCATCCCCAGGCGCGGTCAGGGGTGGGCCCGCGCCTGGGAATGCTGAGGGCCCTCCGGAGCCCGTCTTCGACTCCTTTTCGGACTTCTGGAAGCCTCCGGGGAAAATAGGAACTTCGGGATTCGTGAATATTTCCAGAACAACTTTTCTGAAATAAAAAATAGCAGAAAACAGGGAACTGGCACTTGGCATCTTGTCAATAGGTTAGTCCCGAAAAACGTAAGAAAACATAGGAAAACATGGGGAAAACATGTAGCAATTGGCATAATATTAACATGGAACATCAGAAATTATAGATACGTTGGAGACGTATCAGGGTCCCGATGTAAATAACTCCTTAAAGAAGGAGTAGATATGGGCGGAGAGGTCCTCAGCCTCCTCCAAAAGGATGTCGTCCGCCCAAAGGAACGGAATGGAACATCTCCGGCGACGCACATTAGCAATGGCATGGAAGTATGCGGTATTAGAGTCACCCTTTAGAATCCAATCCTGGCGACTTTGCTGACGCCAGTATACCTCCTCCCCCTTTTAGATCTTGATACGTCATAAACGTATCCCTAATTTCTGATGCTCCATGATCATATTATGCCAATTGCTATATGTTTTCTCCCTTATTTATAGCATTTTTATACGTTTTCCGAAATAACATATTAACAAGATGCCACAAAGCCAGTTCCCTGTTTTCTGCTGTTTTTTTAGTTTCAAAAAAGTTGTTCTCGAAATATTCTCGGAATTGGAAAATTCGAAGCCCGGAAGTCCTATTTTCCCCGGAAGCATCCAGAAGACCGAAGAGGAACCAAAGAGGGGCAGCAGGGGGGCCACACCATAGGGTGGCGCGCCCCCTGGCCGCGCCAGCTAGGGGTGTGGGCCCCGTGGAGCGCCACCGCTTTCGCCTATTTAAACCCCCCGGATGGAAAACCCTAGACACCTGATCAAAATCCCCGAAAAAGTTCCACAGCCATCGTCACCATCAACCCCAGATCAGGGGGGTTTTGAAGCTGTTTCCGGCACCCTGCCGGAGAGGAGATCATCACCGGAGGCCTCTTCATCACCATGCCTGCCTCCGGAGTGATGCGTGAGTAGTTCATCCTTGGACTACAGGTTCGTAGTTGTAGCTAGATGGTTGTCTTCTCCTCATATGCCTCCATGTTTAGATCTCGTGAGCTACCTATCATGATCGAGATTGATCTTATGCAATTCTCTTGTGCTGTGTTTGCTGGGGTCCGATGAATATTGCCCTTATGCCAAGAGGGAGTATTTATGCTCGATAGTGGGTTCATGCCTCCTTGTTGCCTTGCTCGAGTGACAGAAACGTGAAGGGGGAGGATGTGTTGTTGCCATTAGGGAGAAAACAGCGGTGAGAGTGCCCGCGTGCATAATCATTGCTTACATTACACATTTTGTTTAATGTAATTATCTGTTGCTTGCAACTTAATACCTGAGGGGGTTTGGATGATAACCTGAGGGTGGATTATTAGTCATAGATGCAGATGGATGTCGGTCTATGTATCTTGTTGTAATGCCCGCACTAATTAAATAGCATAGTAATCTTCATGTCATATTGTGCACTACGGTGCAACCTTTATTTTACAATTCCCAGCTGTAATTTGTTCACCCATCATGCTATCTTTTATGGAGAGACACCACTAGTGAAACTACGAACCCCGGTCCATTTTCCACACTGTTAAACAACCCACAACAATTTCCTGATCTCTTTACTTTCTGCAAGCATACACTGTTTTTCCACACTATACGTCTAATCTTTGTTTTCAGCAAGACCGATGAGATTGACAACCTCACTGTACCGTTGGGGCAAAGTATCTCGATTGTGTTGTGTGCAGGTTCCACGTTGTTGCTGACAGCGGTGAAGCGCCAGCACCACCGTCAATGGCATCAACCTTCCGAAGATTCTCTTTCTCCTACTGGATTGATAACCCTGGTTCTTAACTAAGGGGAAAACTCCTACCGCTGTGCTCATCATACCCTCCTCTTGGGGTTCCCAACAAAGTGCATCAGATCTCCATAAGGGAGGCCTCCAAGGCATATCACCCACTCATCCGTGCTAAGCCCCCCGTTGTCAGCTGCCAAATCCAATGTTTCAATATGGCCAAGTAGGGAGGCTTTGTTCCTTCGGACGCCCGCACCCAAATTGCCCCCCAACCACGCCTAAACTGGCGGGAGGTCTTGGCACAGAAGTGTTAGACATCCACCGCATTGAATATGCGCGGGGGAGAGGAGGCGACCGCCAACCATTTAAGACGAACCGCTTCCCCGAAGCCTGGCTGACCTAGACAGAAATCGTTAAAGTGGAAGCGGTTTGGCCTAGGTGGCGCCATCCCTCTAGACGAGAGGACCAGGGGGAGTGGTCGGAGGCCACCCGAGTAATGGCCCGCATAGAGCATAATGGGAAGGCAACCTCCCACTCCACCGAGACTAATACTCGGTCTAACACACTGCGAATTGGGCTCGCCTGGTTACTAGACCAAGTATACCTTGCTCCCACCCGCTCAATCTCAATAAGCACCATCTCAGCGATGTGGTCATTGAACAACCGCATCCTAGGAAAATTCACATTATCCGAGCTCTTTTCATCTCGCGAGCGGATTAGGTTAAAATCCCCCACCACGACAACCGGAATATGGCAACGCTCCACCTTCGCCCTGAGTTCCTCTAAGAATTCGAAGGACCTCCGATGGTCCGCGGGTCCATAGACAATAATCACCTCCCACTGAAGGTGAGTCCGTCTATGGGTCATGGACATGCTCAAGAAGAACTCACCGCGGTCCATGTTCTAAACCTCAAAGGTATCCTCCTTGACACCAAGGAGGATCCCCCCGAGCGACTCGTAGCCGGGAGCCATTGCCACGCAAATGTGGGCAACTAAGGCTCTCCAGTTCCAGGATCAAGAAATTCTGACGAATCGTCTCCTGAATGCCAACTATATCTGGGTCTTCATCCCTCAAGTGCAACTACTTGTCGGTGACCCGTCGGTGCTGAAAAAAGAAATATAAATGAGTGGATATAGAGAAAGAAGATGGGCGTTGATGGCATAGTTACCGACATCATGCCTTGCAATGGCCCCATGATGGGGAGGGCAGGTGGATAAGAACTCACGGGTGCACCCAACTCCATGCCTTTGATATATCCATATGATTGATAGAGTTTTGTTAAAACATTCTACGTTTTGATACGGAGAGAGTAAGTAGTAGAGTGCTACGGATTTCTTCTAGAAATATTTTGAACCGGACAAGTCTTGATAAAAAAGAAAAGAAAAAGTCAAGACATCAAAGTTTACAACAAAATGTGAAGTTCCAGACATCAGGACCCACCATTCAGCGAGAGTCGAGAGGGAACAAAAGATAAGATCGCTTCACGCGTTTTGGACATTGCATTACACGCGTTGGAGGAGATTATTCTGGATTTCTGATCGGATAGAATCGCATGCTCAAGCGGCGTGACAGGCAGGCTGTGACTTGCAATTTGCAAGACGAGAATAGCAAGGAAAGCATCGTCGAGATTTGTGATCTCCCCAAAGCAAAATATTCCCCTATAAAAACAATGAAAAGAAGAAAAAGGTGAGGGTCAAAAGGGCAAAAAGAAAGCCGCCTCACCTGACCTGTCACGACCTTAGCCGTCCCGTCTCGAGTCTCGACCCCAACCTGGCCGCTTCTACCGTGCTCCTGCTCCTCCCTCCGCCGCCCGTGCCCCCTCTGCTCCTCCCAACGCGCCGCCTCCCGCACCTCCGGAGGCTCCGCCTACCTGCCGCTCCTGCCCACCGCTCCGTCCGCCCTGCCCCTCCCGCCGCGCCGCCCTCCCTCGACGACTACATCGTTTGCGGCACGACGGTGGTCGAGCGGCGCCGGCGACGACGTGGTCGAGCGGCGCTGGTGACTGCGACGTCGAGTGTTCCCGCGGTACGTTTTTCCTGCCTTTTCTTTTGCGCCGGTAGAAAATCAGAACGGCGAATTCAGGGAAGAACCCCCGATCTGGATCGATCGATCGGGACGAGGGTTCTGCCGCTGCGGTGTGAACGAATTCCGTAGCTGTGGTCAGCAATGTCAACATGTAGCTGTAGCGTTTTGTTACCTGCCTGGAGACATCTTATTACATTGTACACCGTAGGCACGTGAGAGAGTATTGCTCCATCAATCTATAAGATGACGATGCATTAAATTTTACAGGATTCCCGAGAAGGATACTCATCTCATTTAAGGAACCACCAGTCTGGTAGCAGTCGGTACCTCCTGGCTTCAATGGCGCAGCCATCAGCTAAAAAAGCACCATCGGTGTACTTGTACATCCCTAATCTCATTGGTAAACCTCTGGATGATCCATTGTTTACATATTAGTATATCACTCTGCTATATTACCATAACCAGTGTGCAGTTGCTATTTTAGAATAGTTATCATTACTATTCTGGTTATATAACCCCATAAGTCCAGAGTTAACTTGCTGGATGCTTCTACCATGTCATTTGCAACTGGAAACGCTACCCTTTTGCTACCACTGTCTTGTTTTTCTCTTTAATCTAAGTTCTTATATGTACATCAGATGTATCATCTGTTCTCGCACACTGAAAGAACAGTAGAAAAACTAAGTAGCGTGGTGTGGAAATAAATAGCAACTGAAAGCAACCAAGGAACAGTAAAAAACTAACATAAAAGACTGCATGCCACTGAATATTTGGAAGTTTGCAATGTTTTCCACATGCAAAACTGTTATTGGCACGTGGATTTAAAGCGTAACTGTCATTGTGCAGGATATCTCAGGATCATCATGAATTTCATTGCATTTGCTGTGTGCTATTCCAACAGGACACTCTTTGCTATCCTGTACTTCTTCAGGCGAGTACCATAAATTTATCTGGGATCAGTTGTATTAATGATCTTATGCAGAGTTAGTTTATCGCTATGATTCTAACATATTTGGAAAATATCAGCTTCTTCTGTGATGGCTTGGATGGATGGTTTGCCCGGAAGTTCAATCAAGGTAACAAGCTGCATCACTTTTATGTTCAAGCCACGTAGCCTGTCCTTCTGCAGTGAAAAGTAATTTTGTGGCTTTTTTTAGGTCGAAACTTTGGCATCTTTAGGTTAATGAACTCTGCGAAAGCTAATGGGAAATAGTTATCGCATTAAAATCTGTTTATGTCCTGTTTGAATGAGATTTTTTGTTCTTATTTAATTTCCCTGTATATAACATAATAGGTAAGTTTTTGAAACTATCTGACATTTTAAACTATTCTATGTATCAGCATCAACATTTGGAGCTGTGTTGGACATGGTAACAGATAGGTACTCCTTTAACATCATTTAAAGCTGTATACGCCAGGTGCAAATATTCTGCAACGTGATTCTCATATTGATCCACTTCAGGGTTAGCACTGCTTGTTTGTTGGCGCTTCTCTCGCAGTTTTACAGGTAAATAAAAGTAGAGCTCAAAGCACTTCAATCGCTGTTTATTGAATCTTGAGGCATGCCTTAATTTTCTTATGGACCATATTGTCTCTTGAAAGTGCTCTGTATTCAAATTTCTTTTCAGACCTGGCTTGGTTTTCATACTGTTACTTGGATTGGACATTACAAGCCACTGGTTTCAAATGTACAGGTTAGTTTTCCCCACCAATTGTGTACAACTCATGCCTGATTTCACTTTTTGTTCTCCTAGTAGGCACTTAATCCTGTCTCGTGAAACACGTAAAGGAAGATAATAGATACAAACACCAACTATGCTAACTGTGCAAGTATTGTGTGATGGTTTATGGTACATATGTCATGTGCTCGTTGTTAAGAGTTTCTTATGTTCTTTTGGTCATCTATCTCGTCTGACTTATACATCAATTGCTAACCATCTGATGATATAATTTCTGTACTAGCTCTTTCTTATCAGGTAAGACTAGCCACAAAGATGTGAAGCACACAGGCAATGGGCTTCTGAAATTATATTATGGATGTCGGCCATTCATGGCCTTCTGTTGTGTTGCTTCTGAGGTATATGGCTGTTCACACTTAAAAAAGCTTGCATGATGATCACAAATCAAGGAAATAAAAATAACCGTTATTTGGGATGGTATTTGGTCGGGTGAGCTGAGTGATAGATGGGGTGTACCATGGATACATATAGTTTTTAAGGGCTTCTACAGGACATAGTTATGTGAGCAATGCCAACTCAATTAACAAGCCCATTGTGCGTCTGCAGCTATGCACATGAAAATCATATTACTAAGAGTCAAACGTTGTATATCCACTTGAACACCATCTCTGCACATCCAGCACCCACAAGCTTTTCTTAGTTTAAGTTATGCAGGTGGAACTGATATAACAAACATTTATATATCCATCCAAACGCCGTCTCTGCACATCCAGCACCCATTTATGCATCTGACCAATTAGCTCCCAGAAATCTTCTGACCTACAAAGTTTTCACCTTGCAGGTTCTGTACATTATCCTTTTTCTCTTTGCTGATGAGAAGTCCACAAGCTTGCTTGGTGTAAGATGACTTCACCTCTATAGCTGTCTTCTCTAATCAAGCAGTTGGCATGCAAGTTCCTTAGTATCTTACATTCCATTATTCTACAGGTGTGTAGAGGTCTTCTGAAGGAAAATCCCCTCATTGTCTTCATGTTCATTTCAACTCTAGTTGGGTGGGCACTGAAACAAGTGATCAATGTCATCCAGGTATTGATAGCAACTTTAGTGCAGCTAACTGGTATTTGTACATTTGCATGCATCATTGGCATCCATGTACGTACCTTTCCTTCGGTATGAAGCTCAAATCATTGACATCCATGTACCTTTCCTGATTGCAGATGAAAACAGCTTGCGATGCGTGTGTGGTGTATGATTTGAAAAGAGGCAAGTGAGCAGGAAAAAGACCAGAGGTTTAGTTTTTGTTTTGCGTTTGGCATATCCAAGAAAAACATTACCGTCAGGCGGGCTTGGTTGTAAGGCACATATGGTAGCTCCTTGATGTATATCTTTTAACATGTCTCTCGTCTAAGAGTCGGCACGCTGTGGGAAAAGCAGCATGGAAAGAAAATGGGGGAAAATGCTTCGAGGAAGAAGAACACGGGGATTCGACGAGTTGTGTAACGTGTGCATGTCTTTTCCACAATTCATGATTCGATCTTTCTTTCTGTAGCAGCGTGATGCTTTGTTACCAGACAGAAACGATGATAGTGCCTACCTCTGTACTGGTCTACTGACAACATTTTACATGGTTGTTTTGTTGGAGGCTTCTGATTGGCTACGTTTACGCATAAGCTGACTGGGCTGTATTTTTCCCTGTGCAAAAATACTGCGTTTCGAAAAAAAATGACATACTGCTATAATCAGCTGAGGCATGTCAAAATTTTAAGTGAGTGTCTGCCGGAGCTATTCGTGCTAGCAATCTCTTACGGCCAGCGGCCCTAAAAAGGCAGATTTAGGTCTCTCCCCCTGCCGTCGGATCACCATCCAGCGTCCGAGGCAGATTTAGGTCTCTCCCCCTGCCGTCGGATCACCATCCAGCGTCCGAAAATCACTTTTCTGTAGCAGCGTGATGCTCTGTTAGGGCATCTCCAGCCGTGTCGCCCCCCAGGGCCCAAAGCGCCGCTGTTTTGGTGCCGCCGCGGCGTCAAACGGCGCTAATCTGGAACCTGGGGGGCACGGTTCCCAGTCGCCCCCCAGCCTAACACTTGGCCCAAAATAATTCGAAACGGCGAACTCGTTGAAATAGGCGCAAATTCATAGATTCGACGATACTTTTACAGAAAAGACGAAATAATTTAACTAAAAAACGTTAAAAAAACTACGGCAGGCCGAGGCTCGCCGCGATCGCCCGGCCTGGTCGTCGCCCTCCTCCTAGGCGTCGTCCTCTTCCTCATCGTCCTCCTCGCGGTCGTCGTAGGCCGGCATGTTGGAGGGGCCAGCCTCGTGGTCGTTCCCGGCGGAGGGCGATGGGTCGCTTGGCGATGAGTTCGCCGACGTAGCGAGCAAGCGCCGCTGCGCTCTGCCTTGCATCCGCAGCCGGTGCAACTGCGCCTGCTCGGAGGGAGGGCGGTTGCGCCTCGCGCTCTGCAGAGCAACCATGCTTCGCTCGCTGCGCGACGAGGGCCTGCTGCTCATCCGACGCCGCGTTCGCGGCGAGCTGCTGGTAGACCTGGCGCTCCGCCTCCTCCCTCTGATGGGTCTCCAAGGATGCCCGAACAACGGCAGCCTCGGCCATTGCCGCCGCCTCCTCGAGGCCAGCGCGGACACGGTGGTACGCCTCCTCGTTGCGCAATGTTTCGAACGAGTGGCACGCCGCGTGCTGCTCGGGCCAGATTGGCTGCGCTGGCTGCTGCTCGGGCGCCTCCTCCTCCTGCGCCTCCTCCTCCTGCTCGGGCGCCGCCTCCTCCTGCGCCGGCTGCTACTCGGGCGCCGCCTCCTGCGCCGGTTGCTCGTTCTCCTCGTAATGGAACTCGTTGTCGCTGTGGCCATGCGTCGCGGCCGTGGGTCGGCAGTACAACGGCGAGTTGCGGAAGGCACGGAGCCGGCGAGGCATCGTCTCGGGGGGTGTCTATGTCAGACCCCGGACCCAGAGATATACATACTGTTATGTGCTCCTAGACATGGATTCACAAGGGCTTCAGGGTTACCAGCCCCGGCCGCAACAAACAACGGCAGGCAGACTGGATTCATCGGCACGTAGTCCGGATCCCCAGTCTACTACTCCTTGTATCCATGCTAGTCATAACCAACTATGCATACCAAAGCGTCCACGAATCGAATGAAACTGAAGGAAACGGGACCAAAGCTATACAGAGATGCTATGTGTCCAGAAAGTGCAACAACAATCGAGGGTTACTGGGGTTACCTCGCCCCAGGCCGATCACATCGACAGGCGGCCTCGGACATGGATCATCGGCTCCACAACCCCTCGACTGCGACAACTATGCAGGCATAGCCAAAACTGTATAACAATGAGCTCGAAACCAACAACCGATCAAAGCAACACTCTAGACAAAGAAACTTTATTAACAGGTGATACTAGAGCATAGCTTACAAGCAGAGGTCACACGACCCAACATTACATCAGGCAACGGAAGGCAAATTATGTTGCTAATCAACAAGAACCAAAAAGGCCTAAGAGGCCGCAACATAAGGCGACGTCCCAGCCCATAGATTCCAGGCTGCTACCTGGGAACCCCGAACTACTCGTCGATGTCCACGTCGAAACACCACCGAACTGAGGAACTCCACCTGAACCAAGTTGAAGCAAACATGAGTACGGGAGGTACTCAACAAGACTTAATTAACCTATTATATATCTGCTTCTTTTAGAAAGAGTTATGAAGGTTATTTTGCGTAAAGCCATCTTTGTTTTCCAAATTGAGGAAGGAATAGCACGTCTCATAGAATGTTTTCAAAACAGATAAGAAAACTACTCAACTAATGATATCATCCTCTTTTTAATCCACCGAACAATTTCAGCACCTCGTGCTTCAAAGATCACCACCTCAAGTTGTTCCGGTAACTCATGCTACAAGGTAACCCCTCTCGGCATCTTCGAGGAAGCATCCTTCATTCATTATCAACAAGTTTTAATCATTCCGTTTAAGTTGTCTATGATCACAGAATCCGTCACCAAGTCGTCCTTAACCGCGGACACGGCTTTTCGAAAAGATTTAACCCTGCAGGGGTGTACAACTTTAACCACACGTATCAACCAACTCTTAATGCCAGATCATTAGCACTATACCGGGAAGTGCCGACAGATGGAGGTCGACCACGATCTTTCCCTTGCTTCGCCTATTCCATGAGTCGCTCCGAGTAGAGATGGTCCGCCAATAGGGAGTGGCCATCTCCTGCCGGGTCTCTATCGTTGTGCGCAATGCTCGACGGTTACCTACCCGCAGAGCGCCGATACACCACCACGTCCTAGTTTTGAAAACGTTTTGATATCCCCGCAAATCCAAATGGAAAGCCCGAACTAGGCAACTCATGGAACAAACTAGGCAAGTTGAGACCGAGGGGAATCTAAGCCCCGTGTGGATGCACGCTCAGTCTTGGCTCGAAGACGAGAACTCGCTCCTAGGGGCATGAACGAGACAACTACCACAGACCCTTTGTGGTCTCGTCATCCACACCTTTAAATCATATTAATCAAATTCTCTTAAATTTCCACAACATCCTACCATACTAGATTCATTCGCGGCTCTGATTCATCAACCGGATGGAGCAGAGATAACATGCATGTAGGACTAAGCATGGCATATTTGAGGCTATGGCGATACACACAAACAAATCCTATGTCTGCTAGGATCATTGAATCATGATATCTGGGTTATGCGATAAATAGGATAACTCTATCCGTTGACTCAAGATACTTTGGAACCGAATGCATTTGTACGAGAATGAAAAGTCTTTCGAAATCATATATGGGCAGATAAGAGGTTATGCTTGCCTTGCTTCAAGAAAACCAGAGGAAGTCTTCAGGAATAAGTGCTTGACTTGTCGGTTAGGATCAAGTATTCGCCATTGGAGTTGATTGCCTTCTCTTCGGAGTCGGATTCTATCGAGGGGGAAATAACACCGAAAAGAGGAAGAACAACAATCAAACATGGCATCGATGCAATGCACAATATGTATGCATGAGCAATTTAATGCGCTTAAATAAAGCCCTAGACAGGATCAATGGGTTGCTAGGGTTCTTATGTTAGTTAAACATTTTTACTGAAATTATCCCGAAATAGGCCCCGGAGGGGGTTTCGGGCGATTATGAAAGTGAGTGAAATTTTAAAAGCCCAAATGGGTTTGAAAACATCATGAATAGGTTGCATTTGTCATTTTGAGCAAAATGGTATATAACTTTTAATTTTCTAATTTCCTTGAATAAAAACTTATTTTTCTATTTTTAAATGAATTAAATAATGCTCAAAATTCAACTTTGTCAAAAATGTGTGCAAATGACATAAACATGTAGATTGCATTTTTCTGAACAAAATGGTATATTGAACACATTTTTCTGATGAACCAAATAAAAGTTATTGCATTCTAAAATTAACTCTTTTTCTGAACTTTAAACTACAGGTGGGGTCCACGTGTCAGTTATCTCGATTAAAAGAAATTTAAACAGAAAACCACCTGTGACGTGCGCATGATGTCACAGTGACATCATCCCAGGCCAAGATCACACAGATGCCAAGCAATCGACGGATTTGCTCGAAATTTGAAAGAAGGATCTTGCGCACGAGGTGGAGGAGACCGAGGGGAGTGCGGGGGTGGCCTCGGTCGACCGGTTGACTGCCGGAAAGCTCGCCGGCATCCATGGCCGACGGCGGCCGGAGGGTGGCTATGGTGCGGAGGCGCTACGGAGGGGGAGAGGGGGAGGCAAGGGCATCCAAGGATGCGGGAGCTCACCCTGAGCGCCATGGAGGGGTCGGGGAAGCAAACGGAGGCCGGCGGCGGCCGGAATCGACCTTGACGGCCAGCGGCCGGAGTTGGGAACGGCGGCCCGATTCCCGCCGTGGAGGCCATCCCGGGAAACTTCCTTCGACGGGGAGATGCGGGGCGACCTGGTGAACCTCGTGCGGTGCTCCGTTGGGCGCGGAAGGGCTCGAATCGGCGGCGCCATGGAAGTGCATCCAAGCTAGGGTTTCGGTTAGGTTCTGCTCTGCGCCAAGATGATACAGCGAACGAGAGAGAGAGAGAGGCAGTGCAGTGAGCTCCAGGAGGAGAAGGAAGGCACGACACCCTCGGGGTCGTCTTCTGCAAAGAGGCGAGCAGGACGTGGCACCGGCAGCGTACAACAGCGAGCTGCTTCTCTTCGTGAGGAAGAAGACAAAAGCAAAATTTCGAAAACCCCCTAGAGTCTCGGGATTTTACAAATTGGCCCTTTTCTTTTGTAAAAGAGGACAGGAAACAAAGTTTTAGGGCCCTTTTTGCAAGAATCAAAATTGGCAAAAATACTTTTTGGAAACCTTATGAAATTTGCAAGCTCACCATGTATTTGCTTTCCAAAATTGAAATTATTTTTAGAACAAAATTTGGGTGATCACTTTAAGTGGTTTTTGGGAAAATTTCATTTAAATTCAAAATTTAAATTGTTTCAAAATTCTTTCATGCATGAATGACATGATCACAACACAACAAACCCTATCGTAGCAAAACAGGGATGTTACAAATCTACCCCCCTTACAAGAATCTCGTCCCGAGATTCCCGAAGGAGAAGAAAGAAGGAACACCGGTTTTGAACGATCTTCTTGAACCTTACGGTTCTCTTCTCGAAGAGGTTGATCCGTAGCATCTTGAAGTATTGAACGGACACACCTTTGGTAAGAGGGAAACTCTTAGGAAATGATCTTCACGAAGATCGAGTATCCCATGGGTAACTCATGACAGGATGTTCATAAAGAGCTGTTGAGTTATCGTGCATGAAACACATCAAGGTAACGGAATGAATAGAAGATGGTTTCAAGTTTGCAGACGATTGGTCTTGAAAGGATTTAGAATATGAGCTTTGCATAAGACTTTAAATCCCTTGGGAAAAGAAAGTTTTTACAACTTATGAAACCGAGGTTTCTTCAAATAGAAAACCAAGATCGCGAGGATGGTCTTGGATACCACAACGTAATATCCTTAGACGAGGGAGCACACGAGAAAACACTGTAATTGTGTGTCAGAGAGAAAATTTGATACAGGATCATGTTCACTCTTCGGAGTGGACACGAAAGATGAGGGAACTTTCATTCCGTTAAAGGTTGTCGAAAACTTTGTCAAAGATCGGGATGTTACTTCACGACAGAATATGAGTAACCATGGACGTTGTAACACCGTGATGAAGGAGGAACTCTTGGTCACACCGTAAAGATGGTTAGCCAAAGTGGATTGAAACACCGGAAGAGGAATAAGGAATCTTTTTCCTGTTGCGGTTTAGACGTAGCAATACATCTACCACATGGTTAAGACTCCATGGCTAAAGTAACTGACAAATTCACACAATGTGTGAGATGAACAGAACTTCAGGTACAAACAACTTGAGAAAGGAAACTGATCAATGGCGGTCACAAAGCACCACGAGATGTTTTTCACGAGGAACTTGTTTCCACCAGAACAAAGGTTTTGGAGGTTCAACAGAGAGATATTGGAAATGTCAACTTCCGAGTTCTCCTGGACGTTCTGGATACAGATACCAGGCTCATGACAAGCCTTCTATAGGTCATCTAGCAAGAGGGAAACTTGTTGGAATGAGCCATACAAGAATTCTCACGGAGAGTGGTTGTTCTTACGGATTCAAAGAGATATGACATTAGGTCTTCCGGCTAATTGTGTCAACCACCACATCAACCATGCCGTATTTTAAAAAGACCTAATTCAGTACCCTTGAGGAAAACACAAGCCATCATTGCTGCTTGAGATTCAGCTCTGGTTAGTGGATTGAATAACTGAGACTCAACGTGTTTGATTGAAGGGATTGCACCGGTTACCAACGAGATACATATGCTAGATTCTCAAGATATGGACTACGATGTCAAGCTCAAGAAGATGAGCAGGATTACGGAACTCATGTACTAGCAACTTGCGGAAGACGGTTGCACCTACATGGTTTAGTTGCAACAGAACACATCGGAGTCCTTGTGGGAAGGATGATAACAAAGATCGCCAAGATCTTGGACTTCTTCTCTCAAAGAAAATCAGTCAGTGATTTAGCGTGGATGCAAACTTCTTCAAGGAGTGGAGGCAACAACCAACCATCTCAAGAATAGTCCACACATACATGACCGACTTGAAGTTATTCCCGAAGGAACAAGAAAACTTTACTTGGATCCATGGCGACAACTTTCACCAAAAGCACATGAACCCGAGAAAGTCACTTCGAACATCGAGAAGAACAAACTTCGTGAAGACACAAAGATGGTTCTCGAAGGTTTCCAACATTAGTGCCCAAGGTTCAACATGAACCTCTTGCAATTTGGATGATTAGAAATGTCATCGATGGGCTCGACAACACGCTTATCAAAACACTCCAAGAAGAGGGTCTCATATGATACATAAACAAGGCAAAATATTGGACAGATTAAAGGACATGAGGGTGTACTCGGGCAGAACACCATGAGTGAAACACCATCAAGACAGTCCTTGGAGCTGAACTTGATTTGACGATAGCCCAAATCAAACCAAGGGTGGAATGATAGCATGTCCACTGAAGGGATACTATCATGCTTGAACACAGAAGAAACCAGACATCCCTTAACGGAGGACGAAGTTAGGAAGAGCTTTTGTCTTTCAACTCTCCAATTTGTTGTTTAAGCTCCACCAACTAGTCCAGGGTATCCAGCAAGGTTTCTTGGAGAAAAGAGTAATTCAAATTACCCATTGTTTAGACATCACGGTCAGATAACAACCTGGTGATACTTCTAGAAAGACAACCAGAATATCACAACCTACCGGTATGTCTTGGAGTTCGAAAGGAATCTTGCTTTTCAAGGCAACTGATATGAACATGAGAGCTTTTGTATGAACCCAACTCTTTGACCAAGAATGTGCACCGGAATGAACGGATTTGATAACACGGTCAACATCCAATAGAGACCGGGTGACCAATAGTGCTAAGAAGAATACATATGTTTCTTAGATTTTCAAAGCAATAAGAATTGCTAGGAATAGCTGATACACATGTCGATGAACAGACCCATCCATCTCAAGCATTCAAGCTTGGAGGAAGGCGGGGTGAAAAGGTGTGAGAGCATCACTTCATCATTAAGGCCATGAAACTTAACACAGCCTCGTGATATAAAAGAGTGTGATTCTCGAAGGTAGAACAGATTAGAAGCTAATGAAACTTCTTTAATCTGAGAATTACAAAACTTTGACCTGGTTCGTAAGATGAACGAGGTACTGGAGTTTGTTTCTCCTGACATTCCAAGGTGAAATGTTCTGAAGGAAAACAAGAGCTATGCATGGGTATATCCGACACGCATATGCAACTTGATGTCCAAAACAACGGATGGGGATTTGAGAGCAACTAAAGGGGGAATCATGCTCGGAGGAGATCCTAAGATCAAGATGATGCACAGGGTCATACTCATTTGTAAAACCCATGCAAAAGAATTGATATAGCAGAGTCAAGAACAAGGATATGGGAATCACCAAGAACACTCTTGTTGTGATCATTTTGATTCCTAGAGAGAGCCTATGGCTAGGAGGGTTGAAATCACCTAGCCATCCCGAGGTAAAACAGATTCCTCAGGATCCAAAGAAACGGAACTTGGGTTAAAGGTCAGCATCCTGTACTGATGGTGTGAGCATCACATGGTTATGACCACATGATTCAACCCACCACAACTCAGCACATTCCGGGACCTTCGGTTCAAGTCCAAAGGTTAGAAATCGAAACAAATGAGCAACTACTATCTGAGTGCCTTGAAGGGCACTATGAGTAGCAATCACGGAGTATCTTTCCAAGAAGACATACGTAGCTCCGGAAGAAATTTGAGCAGAGGATAACGGATACATTCGAGATGAGAAGGAAATCTCGAGGTTCAGGATTTAGAACTTTGAAACATGGAGGAATGTGAAATCCGGACAACTCTGAGAGATTAGGATGGAAGGAAAATCTCCCAGTTTAAGAGATAACGGAACACGGAACACACACGACTCTAGAAACTTTAATACTAGGTCAACTTGGGTAAAGACGTCATTGCCAAAGAAGGCACCTAGGTTTTGAATGACTAGAGGGGATAGCAAAACCTTTTCAAATCAAAACAGGTAAGGTGACCCAGAGTTAGAGCGATACCAGATAAGGAGCAAAAAGAGTCCTAAGAAGGTTTTTCACAATCATTTAAAGTTTCGAAATAGTTTTCATAAACTCTAGACTCGACATCGACCAAGCAGTAAGGTTTTCCTACAGGCAGTCCTGCTCTGATACCACTTCTGTCAGACCCCGGACCCAGAGATATACATACTGTTATGTGCTCCTAGACATGGATTCACAAGGGCTTCAGGGTTACCAGCCCCGGCCGCAACAAACAACGGCAGGCAGACTGGATTCATCGGCACGTAGTCCGGATCCCCAGTCTACTACTCCTTGTATCCATGCTAGTCATAACCAACTATGCATACCAAAGCGTCCACGAATCGAATGAAACTGAAGGAAACGGGACCAAAGCTATACAGAGATGCTATGTGTCCAGAAAGTGCAACAACAATCGAGGGTTACTGGGGTTACCTCGCCCCAGGCCGATCACATCGACAGGCGGCCTCGGACATGGATCATCGGCTCCACAACCCCTCGACTGCGACAACTATGCAGGCATAGCCAAAACTGTATAACAATGAGCTCGAAACCAACAACCGATCAAAGCAACACTCTAGACAAAGAAACTTTATTAACAGGTGATACTAGAGCATAGCTTACAAGCAGAGGTCACACGACCCAACATTACATCAGGCAACGGAAGGCAAATTATGTTGCTAATCAACAAGAACCAAAAAGGCCTAAGAGGCCGCAACATAAGGCGACGTCCCAGCCCATAGATTCCAGGCTGCTACCTGGGAACCCCAAACTACTCGTCGATGTCCACGTCGAAACACCACCGAACTGAGGAACTCCACCTGAACCAAGTTGAAGCAAACATGAGTACGGGAGGTACTCAACAAGACTTAATTAACCTATTATATATCTGCTTCTTTTAGAAAGAGTTATGAAGGTTATTTTGCGTAAAGCCATCTTTGTTTTCCAAATTGAGGAAGGAATAGCACGTCTCATAGAATGTTTTCAAAACAGATGAGAAAGCTACTCAACTAATGATATCATCCTCTTTTTAATCCACCGAACAATTTCAGCACCTCGTGCTTCAAAGATCACCACCTCAAGTTGTTCCGGTAACTCATGCTACAAGGTAACCCCTCTCGGCATCTCCGAGGAAGCATCCTTCATTCATTATCAACAAGTTTTAATCATTTCGTTTAAGTTGTCTATGATCACAGAATCCGTCACCAAGTCGTCCTTAACCGCGGACACGGCTTTTCGAAAAGATTTAACCCTGCAGGGGTGTACAACTTTAACCACACGTATCAACCAACTCTTAATGCCAGATCATTAGCACTATACCGGGAAGTGCCGGCAGATGGAGGTCGACCACGATCTTTCCCTTGCTTCGCCTATTCCATGAGTCGCTCCGAGTAGAGATGGTCCGCCAATAGGGAGTGGCCATCTCCTGCCGGGTCTCTATCGTTGTCCGCAATGCTCGACGGTTACCTACCCGCAGAGCGCCGATACACCACCACGTCCTAGTTTTGAAAACGTTTTGATATCCCCGCAAATCCAAATGGAAAGCCCGAACTAGGCAACTCATGGAACAAACTAGGCAAGTTGAGACCGAGGGGAATCTAAGCCCCGTGTGGATGCACGCTCAGTCTTGGCTCGAAGACAAGAACTCGCTCCTAGGGGCATGAACGAGACAACTACCACAGACCCTCTGTGGTCTCGTCATCCACACCTTTAAATCATATTAATCAAATTCTCTTAAATTTCCACAACATCCTACCATACTAGATTCATTCGCGGCTCTGATTCATCAACCGGATGGAGCAGAGATAACATGCATGTAGGACTAAGCATGGCATATTTGAGGCTATGGCGATACACACAAACAAATCCTATGTCTGCTAGGAGCATTGAATCATGATATCTGGGTTATGCGATAAATAGGATAACTCTATCCGTTGACTCAAGATACTTTGGAACCGAATGCATTTGTACGAGAATGAAAAGTCTTTCGAAATCATATATGGGCAGATAAGAGGTTATGCTTGCCTTGCTTCAAGAAAACCAGAGGAAGTCTTCAGGAATAAGTGCTTGACTTGTCGGTTAGGATCAAGTATTCGCCATTGGAGTTGATTGCCTTCTCTTCGGAGTCGGATTCTATCGAGGGGGAAATAACACCGAAAAGAGGAAGAACAACAATCAAACATGGCATCGATGCAATGCACAATATGTATGCATGAGAAAGTTAATGCGCTTAAATAAAGCCCTAGACAGGATCAATGGGTTGCTAGGGTTCGTATGTTAGTTAAACATTTTTACTGAAATTATCCCGAAATAGGCCCCGGAGGGGGTTTCGGGCGATTATGAAAGTGAGTGAAATTTTAAAAGCCCAAATGGGTTTGAAAACATCATGAATAGGTTGCATTTGTCATTTTGAGCAAAATGGTATATAACTTTTAATTTTCTAATTTCCTTGAATAAAAACTTATTTTTCTATTTTTAAATGAATTAAATAATGCTCAAAATTCAACTTTGTCAAAAATGTGTGCAAATGACATAAACATGTAGATTGCATTTTTCTGAACAAAATGGTATATTGAACACATTTTTCTGATGAACCAAATAAAAGTTATTGCATTCTAAAATTAACTCTTTTTCTGAACTTTAAACTACAGGTGGGGTCCACGTGTCAGTTATTTCGATTAAAAGAAATTTAAACAGAAAACCACCTGTGACGTGCGCATGATGTCACAGTGACATCATCCCAGGCCAAGATCACACAGATGCCAAGCAATCGACGGATTTGCTCGAAATTTGAAAGAAGGATCTTGCGCACGAGGTGGAGGAGACCGAGGGGAGTGCGGGGGTGGCCTCGGTCGACCGGTTGACTGCCGGAAAGCTCGCCGGCATCCATGGCCGACGGCGGCCGGAGGGTGGCTATGGTGCGGAGGCGCTACGGAGGGGGAGAGGGGGAGGCAAGGGCATCCAAGGATGCGGGAGCTCACCCTGAGCGCCATGGAGGGGTCGGGGAAGCAAACGGAGGCCGGCGGCGGCCGGAATCGACCTCGACGGCCGGCGGCCGGAGTTGGGAACGGCGGCCCGATTCCCGCCGTGGAGGCCATCCCGGGAAACTTCCTTCGACGGGGAGATGCGGGGCGACCTGGTGAACCTCGTGCGGTGCTCCGTTGGGCGCGGAAGGGCTCGAATCGGCGGCGCCATGGAAGTGCATCCAAGCTAGGGTTTCGGTTAGATTCTGCTCTGCGCCAAGATGATACAGAGAACGAGAGAGAGAGGCAGTGCAGTGAGCTCCAGGAGGAGAAGGAAGGCACGACACCCTCGGGGTCGTCTTCTGCAAAGAGGCGAGCAGGACGTGGCACTGGCAGCGTACAGCAGCGAGCTGCTTCTCTTCGTGAGGAAGAAGACAAAAGCAAAATTTCGAAAACCCCCTAGAGTCTCGGGATTTTACAAATTGGCCCTTTTCTTTTGTAAAAGAGGACAGGAAACAAAGTTTTAGGGCCCTTTTTGCAAGAATCAAAATTGGCAAAAATACTTTTTGGAAACCTTATGAAATTTGCAAGCTCACCATGTATTTGCTTTCCAAAATTGAAATTATTTTTAGAACAAAATTTGGGTGATCACTTTAAGTGGTTTTTGGGAAAATTTCATTTAAATTCAAAATTTAAATTGTTTCAAAATTCTTTCATGCATGAATGACATGATCACAACACAACAAACCCTATCGTAGCAAAACAGGGATGTTACAGTCTAGGTGGAGTGCAGCGAGGGAGAGTGAGTGCGGTGAGGGCGAGGAGATGAACGGCGAGAATGGGGGAGAGCGGCGAGCGGGGGGGCGCCTTTTGTAGCTCTGCCGTGCCCGTCTGGCTGGGGGGCCATTTACTGCGCCGCGTGCCCGTCCGGCTGCTCGACACGCCATTACTCCGGCAGCCTTTGAACGGGCGCATGCACTGGCCGCTCGACACGCCATTACTACGGCAACCTTTGACCGACGCAGGAGCCGAGAAGGAGCTCACGGGCGGGGTTTCGCCTGGGTGCCGCGGCGCGAATTAGCGCCGTTTCGGCCCTATTTAGGCTTCTGGGAGGGGGCTGGTGCGAAAATGGCGCTATTCGCCGCTTTCGGCGCTAAAAAGGCCGTCTAGGGGGCTTTTGGGGGGGGGATGACTGGAGATGCCCTTACCAGGCAGACACGACGATAGCGCCTACCTCTTGCACCGGTGTACTGACAGCATTTACTCGGTTGTTTTGTTGGAGGCTATTATTATGTTGAATTAGCTCGTTGATCTTGGATTTCCGTGAGGAATCAGACATGTGAATTCCCGTAAAAAAAACTTAATTTCGATTTCTCAGTTTTCGTTTACGGACTCTGCTACGATTCCTCCCACAAAAACTGAAAAAATAGGGAAAACGCGAACTGTCTCTAGCAGTCCCCTTAAACGTCGTTTTCAGTTTGACGTTTAAGAGGACTGCTGGCGATGCTCTAATCCACAAAGCCATAACCGAGCCATCAGCCATGCATGTCAACTCTAAGCGAGTGTCTACCGAGCTATTAATTCATGCTACCACTTTCATAGGAATGGATGTGCGTTTTGCAGGTCCATTCTTCGAAGTTTAGGTCTTGTAGGGCAATAGACGAAAGGGGCCTGCGTGAAATTTGTACCTGTCACGTGTTGATCTAAATACAGTTCCGGGTCTTTGACCCCACCCTTTGTACAAAAAAAACGAGCATGCGGAAGTCAAGAGTACGAAAGCTCACAGCGAGGACGCATCCTCCCCGAGGGCGGGGCTGGCTCAACACGTCTTGGGTGACTTCCTTCCGGCCGTACATGGAGCGCCGGGGTGCAAGCCTTCTGCGCCTGCTCCGGATCTGGTCACCGCGCTGGTGCTGCCTCCCGCCTGTGTGCCGCCGCTGTGTTCGTGGCAGGATTTTCCGCCCCTTGCCTCCAACTCGCCGGGGCAGCGAAGGGAGGGAGAGCTGCGCTCGCCGGTCCGGGTGGTGCCTGGGGAGGGGCTGTCCCCGACGGTGGTGCGCATCGGGGCTCTGGAGGTCCAGTTGACGCCGACGAGCTCCCCAGATCCAGATCTGGGGGTGACGGCGGGCGCGGTTGCGGGTGGGCCGCAGACGCTGTCACGTGGACCGGGGGCCCCAGTTCAGGCTAGGGGGCCTGTTTCGCCCCGTGTCTTCGAGGGCGGAAGGATCGAGTCCGCTGACGGGCCATGTAACGCTTTGGCTCGGCCCAACAACAACAGCCCATGCCAGGGAGAGGCTGAGGGCTACTTATGGTACTGGATACCCAAGGGTGCTCGTGACCTAACCCTAGCTTTCCCTGCGCATCCAGACGACGTCCGCCGCCACCGCTCTAGATCCAAGCGCCTCCGCCGCTCCTCTCCTTCCTCTCCCCTCCGTCTGCTCCCCATGGACCGTCGTGAGGACCAGCGCCGCGGGAAGCGGAATTTCGACGACTTTGCGGGGGGCGGTGACCGGAGGGAGCTCAATCTCCGCCTCGCGCGGGAACAAGAGGAGAATAGGCGGCAGCAACGTGAGCGCGGGCGTCACGAGGAAGACCGTAGCCGCCCCCGTCAAGCCCACCATCAGGACCCATATCCACGAGGGCGTGAACACGGCCGGGGTGGCGCCAGGAATGCCAACCGCCCTCCTCCGCCTCCGCCTCGCCTTTCTTCGGGTGCTACCGGCTCCGATCCGGCCTCGGGGGTGGAGACTGGGGTCTTGCCGCCGCCGCCGGACCTATCAAAGTCACGTGCTACAACTGCGGGCGCCAAGGCCACCTACAGGCGGGATGCGATGAGGAACCCTACTGCGTGAAGTGTAACTCCACGGGACACCTCTCGGCCATGTGTGTGGTTGGTGCTGTCCTCAGCGAGGTGTTCTGGGCGGGGTTCGGAAGCGATGGAGTGGGTTTCATGTGCCTCGAAGTCCCGGCGTCGGAGATGGCTCAACCTCCCCCTAACTCTGCTACCTTGTTCATCGATGGGGCAGAGCTCTCGACCACTCAAGTTGAGGAAGAATTCAAAGATCTCGTGGAAGATGATTGGAACTGGCAGGTGAAGATGTTGCCGGAGTCGGATTTCTCGTTGGTTTTCCCTTCAAAGGAGAGGTTGCGCATGGCCATTCGGGGGGGGGGGGGGTCTGCGGCTTCCTATTTCCAAAGCTCGCGCCCTTGTCATGGAGGGGTCCATTGACGAGAACGCCTCCGAGGTTCTATCTGAAGTATGGGTTAAGTTGCATGATGTTCCCCCTCCCTTCCGTTCGGTGTCACGGATGATGGTTGGGGCGCGGCCTGTTGGGTGGCCGGTGGAGGTGGACACCGACTCGCTCTCGAATGAAGCGCTTCCGATCCGCATGAAGCTCGGGGTCCGGGCGGGACGCCCCGTGCCTGCTCACTTCCTGCTCACGGCCAATGGTCAGGGATTCAAGATCCGGGTGGAGGTGGAAAAGGACCCCAATGCGCGCTCTAGCTCCCCACTCCCTCCACCGCCCAACAACCGTACCCACGACCCCAAGGACAAGGATCGCGAGGAAGAGGAACACCACGGGGACGGCTCCTCTGATGATGACACCGATAACGACAAGAACTGGCGCCGCGGGAGTTCAGAGAAAAGGAAGAAGAACCCCTCTCCCAAGGGCGGGAAGGGGGGAAGGATCCAAGAAGCCCGCCAAAGGAGTGGCGGCCTCCCCTCCGAGAGCGAAAGCGACCTCGGCCCCCCCTCTGTATCAGTACGGATCCTTCCTCTCTCGGAAGATCCCCTCGCCACCTTTCTTGGGGCTTGGAACCCAACCTCTCCCCCGCCAGCTCGACAGTGGCTCTCTGGTCTCGGTGGACGGACACCCTCCCTCCTCCCCGTCTCTCACGCTGGACACCGGATTCAAGGCCGCTTCTGACAAGGCCCTTGTGCCCACCCCCTCCTCCAAATCTGTGGCTAGTGAGGCGGAGCGTGTGAGTGCACGCGAAAGGGAGCGACGCAGCAAGTCAAACGTGGACAGGCCGGCTAGGGTGCTGGCCGCCTCGTTGTCTCCCTTCCCTCAGCCGGGCTTCTCCGCGGACTCGATGGTGTCGCCTGCATCCGGGGTGGTCCCAGCTCTCCAGGCAGCGGTGGCGCGAGCGCCGCGCAGCGTGGCCTTGCCGGTGCTCTCGGTGCGCAAGAGTGCGCGTGGTGAGGGCTCGACGGATGGCCCTATGCTGGACAGGGCCATGGCTCTGAAGGCAAAGGGGGTGGCGGACTCCCCGAGTGCGGCTCCGACTTCCAAGGGAAAATCGGGCGGCATCCATGCTAAGACCCCTACTGGTACGTCTCCTAACGCCGCCTTTATAGTTTTGGACTCTCTTTCCGACGATCATTTGCTTGCAGTAGCTAGGGACAGTTGTGTTGTCTTTCTTCCAGAGGCCGGTCCGCCAGCGCAAACTCTGTCTATTCTGCGTGCGGCCAAGGTGGCCCAGGCTGAGCTTGCCCTAGCAAGAGACAAACTAGCCAGGGAAGCGGCTGCCGTCGCGCCCCTCTCTCCTTCCGGGCCTGGGGAACCTGCCGGGGTGGCAGGTGCGACCCCCTCGCCCGCGGTGATGCAGACACCCACGCCTGCCTGTTCTGGACCTATTACTCGACGTAGGGGCGCTCGGGCAAAGGAACTAAACAAGGTCGCCACGGTCCCAAACAAACCATACACCCTCCAAGCACGGGCGAAATCGGTTGTGTCATAATGCGGTGTCTGTTTCTTAATATCCGTGGGTTCGCTGTCCGGGGGCGGCGAGCCCTGCTCAAAGAATTCCTCCGGAACCATCGCATAGATGCAGTGTGTTTACTTGAGACGATTAAGGGCGAGTTTTCTGACCTCGAGCTCCGCGGTCTTGAGAGTGGCGAGAAGTTCTTCTGGAAGTGGCTTCCACCCAACGGGCGCTCGGGAGGGATCCTTGTTGGGGTCAAGGATAGCCTCCTGGACGTCGGGGCGTTTGACGAGGGAGAGTTTTTTGTTAGCCTGTCTCTATTCCATAGACCCTCTGGCCGCAAGTTTGAACTAGTTGGTGTGTCTGGCCCGGCTGACCACGCCCGCTCTGCTCTCTTCTTAGACGAATTATCAGCTAAGGTGGCGAGATGCTCCCTCCCTATTATCATGGGAGGCGATTTTAACCTGATCCGAAGGGCGGATGATAAGAACAACGGCAATGTCTCCTGGCCCCGTATTAACCTTTTCAACTCCCACATTGCGAACTGGGATATGAGGGAAATCCCTCGTGCCGGGGCACGGTATACCTGGATCAACAAAAGGCTGAACCCGGTGCGGTGTGTGTTAGATAGAGTTTTCATGTCACTTTCGTTGGACGCGGAGATCCCGCTCACTACAGTTGTAGCTGAGACTAGCCTGGGCTCGGATCATACACCGATTATTTTGGATACGGGTGAGGGTACACCTATCCGCAGCAATAGGTTCTTCTTCGAGTCTGGATGGTTTGAACTCCCTGAATTCCCGGCTCTAGTGCAACTTAAATGGGAGGAACTTGCCCGCACGGTTCGTGGACGGGATATTGTGGACCGGTGGCAGTTCATGAGTGGAGGCCTCCGGCAGAAGCTCCGTGGGTGGAGCCGCAACATTGGTAGGGAGGCTAGGATGAAGAAGGAGGGGTTGCTTGTGCAGATCCAACGGTTGGATCTCCAGGAAGACTCGACTGGTCTGGACGATGAGGAGTGGGCGTTTCGTTATCATCTAGAAGACCAACTCCTGAATATTTATAAGATGGAGGAAGAGTATTGGCGACAGCGGGGTCACATTCGGTGGGCGCTCCAGGGGGACGCGAACACTGCGTATTTTCATGCGGTGGCTAACGGAAAGCGCCGTAGATGTAACATCTACTCCCTCCAGGCTGAGACGGGAGTTATCTCGGGCAAACAGGCGCTCCAGGAGCACATTTACGGCTTTTACCGTGCGCTGATGGGGACCTCGGCTCCGAGAAGCTGCGGTTTGGCCAGTCATACGTGGGGGTCTCCCGATCAGGTTTCGGAGGAGGAAAACACTTCGTTGGCACTTACCTTCTCCGAGATAGAATTAGAAGAGTTAGTGATGAGTATGAAGTCAGATACTGCCCCTGGCCCGGACGGCTTCTCAGTCCCTTTCTTTAAGAGATGTTGGCCCTTGGTGAAACACGGTATCCTTCACATCCTAAACGACTTCATCCTTGGGAGGATTGATATTTCACACCTTAACTTTGGGGTGCTGTCGCTCATTCCTAAAGTCACGGGTGCGGATAAGATCTCTCAGTTCCGTCCGATAGCGCTGATTAATGTCGTCTTTAAGATCATCTCCAAAGCGTTCGCCTCGCGCTTGGATCCGATTGCTAACCGTGTCATCCGCCCTAATCAAACCGCTTTTATCAAGGGGCGCTCCATTCTGGATGGGGCCCTCGCCCTCCATGAGATTGTCCATGAGATTAAAAGTAAGAAGCTGGGGGGCATTCTACTTAAACTCGATTTCGAAAAAGCGTACGACAGAGTCAATTGGGATTTCCTCCTTGAAGTGCTCCGTAGGAAAGGCTTCGACGCAGGTTTTGTGCACCGGATCTCCCAGCTGGTTGCTGGGGGCCACACGGCTATCTCCATTAATGGGGAGATGGGCCCTTTCTTCCGAAACAAGAGGGGAGTGCGGCAAGGGGACGCGCTCTCCCCACTTCTCTTTAACTTTGTTGCCGAGGGACTCTCTGCCATCCTTTCGTCTGCTTGCCAGGCGGGTCATATCAGGGGCGTGGTGCCTCACCTTGTGCGAGGGGGCGTCTCGCATCTCCAATACGCCGACGATACCATTGTTTTGATTCAGAACACAGAGATGGGGATAGCTAACCTTAAATTTCTGCTCATGTGTTTCGAGAACATGTCTGGGTTGAAAATCAACTTCTATAAGAGCGAGGTGTTTGTGTTTGAGCAGCCTCGGGAAGTTCAAGAGGAGATTGCTAGACGGCTGAACTGCAAGCTAGGGTCCCTACCTTTCTTCTCCTCGGGCGGACAGAAAACTGACCATCGAGCAGTGGGCCTTCCTTGTGCAGAAGTTGGCTGATCGAGTCGAACCCTGGATTGGTCGGTTCCTCTCCTCGGGGGGTAGACTCATCCTCTCCAACTCTTGCCTAGCTAACCTCCCCTCCTACGCGATGGGTCTCTTCCTCCTTCTAGAAGACGTGCATATGCAATTAGACTCTCACAGGGCCAAGTTCTTCTAGGAAGGAGCTGGTCCTAAGCGCAAGTATCACATGGTTAATTGGCCTTCAGTCTGTCGCCCGAGGGAGTGCGGTGCACTTGTCATTGCAAACTCTAGACACATGAACACAACGCTGATGTTGAAGTGGATCTGGAAACTCTACTCCGTAGACGACTCCATTTGGGCGTCCATCATTAGGGCTAAGTACACTCTCGCGGGGGATATTTTCTCCTCGTCGGCCAGGGGAGGCTCGGAGTTCTGGAAGAGGCTCCATAAGATTAAGTTCCTTTTCAAGCTGGGTGCGAAACACGTCCCGGGGAACGGGAGACGTACCCAGTTCTGGTTGGACTGGTGGCATGAGGAGGGGCCCCTCAAAGACAGGTTCCCCCTCCTCTTTAGTATTTGCGAGGATGCCCATATCTCTCTAGCTACGGCTGTGTCGGAAGGCTGCAGATTTAGACGGACGCTTGATGCTGAGGGGGCACTTCAATGGTCGCGTCTCGACGAGATTCTGGCAGCGGTCCATCTGTCGGACTCTTAGGATGCTATCTCCTGGGCGCTTGAGCCTTCGGGCTCTTACTCTGTTAATTCGATGTATAAAGCGTTGTCGGCAGGGGCGTCCGTCGCGTTCTTCAGGGATATCTGGAAGGCTAAGGTCCCGCTTAAAATTAAAGTCTTCTCGTGGCAGCTGATTCTGGATCGTCTCCCATCGGGTGCACAATTGGCTACGAGGCAGGGGCCCTCGGATGGCTCTTGTGCACTGTGTGGTCAGACGGAGGATGCCTCCCACATGTTCTTTTCTTGTTCTGTCGCGGTGTTTGCTTGGGCGGTGTTTAGGCAAATTCTTGGGAGGGACTGGAATCCTTCTACCTTTCCGCAGTTCTTTGTCGTGCTCTCGTCAACCCACGGGAGGGCCCGGCGGTTGATTTGGAGCATGTTTTTAGCCCAGTCTTGGGCGCTTTTGAATGTGCGAAATAAACTCTCTATTGAGAAGAAATGTATTAATCACCCTGCTGATATCACCTTCAAAACTATGCTTTTCCTCCAGGCGTGGCTACCTCTTATGCGACCGTTGGACAGGGAGGGCGCTAGATGGATCATCGACAAGCTGATGGAGGAGCACTCGTCCTGCCGGCCTCCAGCCCGTCAAGCCTGAAGCTGCTTGAGTCTCTCGTTTCTGTTGCCCTTCTCGAGGCTTTTGTCTTTATTTCTATTTGTGTTGGCTAAGCTGTAGGCCCAGCATGTTTGTACCCTTTGACGAACTGTGTGGCTTTGTTAATTCAAAGTCGGGTAATAAAATTTACATTTCATCTAAAAAAAAGCTTACAGCAGAACACGCGGCCATCGCAGGGTGGGACGGCGGGAGGAAGGCGATGCCGTAATGCCGCTGCTTGATCGGGCGCGTCCTTGCACGCACGTTGCTGCCCGTGTCGATGGCGGCGTCGCCAAAGGCGAAGACATGCTCCTCTTAGCGGCTTTTGTATTGCACGGATGGATCAACCCCTCCTCCCCCGCGTGGCGGAGTTGGCCGTGCGTGATCGTACGTACGCAAAGCTCCCCCCGTCTTTAGAAAACAAAAACGTACGTGCTGACCCCGCAGATTAGCCCGCACTCTACCCTGTTTTTCTCGACAGGGACCTTCTGCTTCTGGGAATGATTTGACTAACCTCTGGCAGGGTTCCGCGACCAGACCCCATCGTCCACGCACTCAGTCACTATCACCACGCCTTGTCATACAGTCTACGTCTCCTAATCAACCTGAACCATCTCCCAAACTCCCAAAACAGCCAGCGCCTAGCTAATCCCACACTATAAAGCCATCCATCGCATGTCTCCCTTAAGCACCACCACTCCACACCACCGAGCACCGACCATCACCAAGCTATATATAAACTTCACCCTACGTACTAGCCAGCCAGCTACGCGACACACGGGCCAACAGCCATGGCTCTGGCCGCATGGAGAAGGAAGGAGACGACAGCCGCCGACGAAGCATCTGCCGTCGACAAGAAGAACGTGCCGTACGTCGTCCTCGCCGGCACCGGCGACGTCGGGAGGACAACACCGAAGGGGTACGTCCCGCTGGCGCTGGTCGGCGACGAGGGGCACGGTGAGGAGAGGGTCCTGGTGCGCGTCGCCATGCTCAAGGAGGCCTGCATGGCGGGGCTGCTCGAGATGGCTGCCCAGCAGTTCGGGTACGGCCAGCGGGGCGTGCTCAGGATCCCCTGCGACGGGCGGCAGTTCCACCAGATGATGGTCAGCGTCCACACCAGATCCAGATAACCTTTCGACGATCTGCCTAGTTGTATCGCTCAAATGTTTCTTTTTTTATTTCCGGATCTTGTGCTTGGTCACATATGTATGTATCGGAGTATTCCATAGTCCGGGTCCAGCTCAACTATGGCCATTAGAAAAAAAAAATTATGGCCATTAGGGTTTACATGTGAATGGGTGCACAACAAGACGTATCGTTTTAACAAGAGACCCCTCGAGTCTAAGTTCACTGCATTCTGTTAATTTTAGTAGCTCCAAGTTTAAAAAAAAAAAGTAGCTCCAACAAATGTGTGAAAACGCCATTTCGGCCCTGTTTTTAATAACACATCACCATGAACAACGGGAAAAAATCACCATGAAAAGAAGCATAAATTTATGCCAAAATTGCATCAACCATCTCAACACGTGCATTACAAGTTCACGTCATCAACAGTGCACCGCCATAGACATTGCAATTTACAAGTCCCAAACAAAATGCATAACACATAACAAGTTAAAATAAAATGTCGAAGGAAGTCAAGGAAAACACGGGACCGTTCGAATGCTCACGAAATTTACAAGCAAAACTCTCCCACCAACGAGTAGCTCTCATTCTCTCGATTTTTCCATCATACGATCTCCATCCCGAGGTTCACACACATCCTCTCTAGCTTGGGAATCAAACCCCACCTCCTCTCCCTCCCATACATTCCCCCAATTCTAGACCCCTAACCCTATAGCACCACCCGCGCCATCAACACCGTCCCTCCTTTCACACGGTTCCCCTCCCCCATTATCCATTCCGCCATCGTCGTGGACTTCAAGTCTCCATCATTCTACCTCAGCAACGACGACCACCTCCCACCGCCACCGCCAGAAGTGGCCACACAGATCTGATACCTAACATTGCCATTGAGGCCACGACAGTGATCGGCAGTTCTGAGAACGCTCGCTCGTGTCTGCTCCCAGGGGGCGGCACGGGCGAAACCCTAGCCGCCGCCCCCACACCCCCTCCTTCCCATCCACCCGCCGCCGCCGGAGGAAGCCACCGGGGGCACAACCCTCCGCGTGGTGGACGGCGGCCGGCGGGTCCTCGCCTCCTCGGCACAAACGCGGCGGGAGGCCTCCGGCCAGATGTGTTAGTCGGCCCTGGACGGCTTGCGCGGACGACGGAGCACGGACGCCGGGGCGGAGGCCCTGGTTCTTCTGGCGGCGGCTAGTTGTTGGGTCTGCGTGGGCAGCCGGCGCTGGCCGGGGTGGTGGCGCCGCCGATGGGATCTGGGGTGGCTCGACCATGGTGCGGCAGCCGCGTGGCGGCGGCGGCGTGGCCTCCTCTGTCTTTGGCGGCGGGAGGCGGTGGTGCTAGGGACCGTCGGCAGCAGGGCTCTCGGTGGCAACGGATGCGGAACCCTCCCGCAAATTCCCTGCTGGGAGTCGTTTCGCGGCGTCGGGGCTGCGAGACATCAGAATAAAGGAGGTGGTCCTTGGGTTTCCCATCGCGCGAAGATGAAGATCCTGATGTAGGTTCTCTTTGATCAAGCCGGGGTGTCGACCCGAAAGGCTCCACCGGCGAACTCCCATGGGCGACGCCTGGAGATTGCTGGATCGGTGGAATTCAGTCACAATGCTCAGTCATCGAAGGTGAGATTGGAGGACTAGCAACGGTGTTCGAAGTCTTTGCATAGATGGGGAACTGGCTTGGATTTACAAGATTCGTGGCAGCCGTATGTAAGAGGGGGCGACAACATGCATGAAGTCCAAAGTCCTACCTTTCAGGGTGAAAGCCCAAGGTCTGACCTTAATTGGATGTGCCTGGCACTGGTCTTCTTGGAGCCGTTGTTTTGAGAGCGAGGATTATCTTAAGGGTGAAAACCCAAGGTCTGGCCTTAATTGGTTGTGTCTGGCATCGTTCTTCTTGGAGACGTTGTTTTCGAAGAGATGGACATCAGCTGTTATTTAGGTGGTGGTTGTGCGGATACCGCTGAAAGTGCAATATGGTCAACTAGAGGGGGGGTGAATAGATGACCTACAAATTTTACTTCTTTTTCACTTTTAATGGGGGCTTTAGGAAAGTAAATGCTTGATTATCTAAATGTGCAACTAAGTGAACACCCTAGGTGGCACGGAACAAGTAGCAGCGGAAATAAAGGAACGGTACAAGATAACAACAAGTGAAAAACACGGAGACAAGGATATGTTTCCCGTAGTTCCTTCTTAAAAGAAGTACGTCTATGTTGGAGAGGTGGGGAGCCACCTAGGCGCTCCTCAATAGCACGGATGTGCACACCTTGTTCTCCTTGAGCTTCTCCGGTGAGGGAGATTCTCGTTTCCACTATGAGGTCGACTTGAAGGCGTTGACCAAACCTTTACAAGGGGTTGAGGCTACTCCACAAGTGAGATGGAGGCTCTCAACAATCGAAGCTTCTTGCTACAAGGTGGAAGCTACAAGCACTAGGGTTTCCCTTGGATGACAAAGAAACCAAGAGATTACAAGATCCCAAGAGTTGTGGTGTGGGTACACACGTTTTGGCTTGGTGGAAAGGTAGATCTAGTCCTCCTCCATGAGATCCTTGAAGGGCATCGAGTTTGGTTGGAGGAAGAGGGAGATCGGGGCGTTTTGAGCTCTACAACAATGGAGGAGAGAGAGGAATGGATGAGCTACCTATCTAGAGGAAGAAGACAGCTATTTATAGGCTCCTCCAATTTCTGACCGTTGCAGTCCTGTAGGACCGGAATATTCCGGTGTAAGCATCGGAAATTTCCGGTCTGCCTGGGCCGGATTTTCGAATAGTTCGGGGGGCGGAATTTTGAAATATCCGGGGGCAGAAATTTCCGCCCCAATACTCCGCCCCCCTCTCTGCGCGCGGGCACCAGCTCGTTGACGAAAATTGCTAAGGACCGGGGGCCGGATATTTGCACCGGAAATTTCCGGGGCAAATTTCCGCCCCAGCTTCTGTGCGCGGGCAGCAGCCAATCGGTGAAAACTGCTAAGGACCAGAAGACCGGAATATTGGAATATCCGGGGGGCGGATAATTGAAATATCCGAGCTCGGAAATTTCCGGACAGAATTTCCGCCCCCATCTCTGTGAGCGGGCAGCTGAGAGTGCTCCATTTTCTGCTAAGTCCCAGAGGGCCGGATTTTTGCACCGGAAATTTCCGGGGCAAATTTCCGCCCTGGCTTCTGTGCGCGGGCAGTGAAAACACTTAGTCGTTTTTGGAGATGCCAGAAGAGGGCCGGAATAATCCGGTGCTGGGGCCGGATATTCCGCCCCAAAGACACCGGAATTTCCGGGTTGCGTACTGAAAAATCCGGTGGCAGTTAATCCAGAGTGTAGGCCTTCTCTTTGACCTTCCGTCAAGAATATAACAATAAGCATCTGAGATAATAGCTGCACAGTCTAAAACAACACTGTTAGATATAAGATACCCGTGTTATCATCATCACCAAAATCATTAGAGGGATCATGAGCTTTCAATCTCCCCCTTTTTGGTGAATGATGACAACACAGGTATTTGCAGGGAATTAAACTAACAGTGCAAGATATGAAAAACATCACAGATAGCATATATAGGAGACATGCCTCCTAATAATAATAGTTCACCAACGAATAACGAGTACGATAGAACGAAGTTCGAAAAGACGCATGAGATGATAAAAACAGGCAAATAAAGAACGAAACCCACCCAAGCAAATCCCCGCGATCATCTAGATCTTCTCCCCCTTTTGCATCAGGATACCAAAAAGAGAAAAGAGAGAGCTACGTCCCATGGAGCAAACTCTAGGCCTGGGTGTCCTCGTCTTCCTCTTCCGCTTCATCCTCGGTGACATCCTCCATGTCCTCATCATCATCCACACCGATATCCCAGTCAACGTCACGGTTGTTCCAGTTCTTGTAGGCAATCCTGGGAGGAGGAAGTGGTGGCACATTGGGAGCACCAAGAGCAGTCATTATGTGGTGCTGGTTCTCGAGGATGCTGCGGCGCTCCACATAGGTGTTGTAGTTCTCCTTGTGGAGGCACACATTCATGCACAGCACCTTCTCAATTGCGCGAACAAGCCATGAGCGCTTCTTCTTGCCAGGGGAGGAGGACGCATGCGAGGATCATGGTGGCCTTGACCTGTGGCACCCACATCATGTGCAGCCTGCTGTGTGTGAGCTGCCTTCTTGTACAGCGTAACATCCTTGTGGTCCTCACGGTCCAGCTCCAGGTCCTCACGGAGTGCCTCGGGATAGCGAGCTTTGATGAGCTTCATGATGTACGGAGCATATGGGGGCACTTTGCGGTGGAAGAGAGCAAAGTGGATCTCATTGAAGATGAAATCCATCACATCAACCTTGTGGGCCTCCAGGTCATCCATGTCACCCTCAGTGAAGGTCAGGTAGGCGTGGTACATGAGGTTGACCAAGCCACCACGAATAGCATCATTATTGCCACCACTTGGGGCAATAGACTCCCTGAACATACGCAGCAGGATATCATATATGGGATACATCCCTTTGGCCGAGCCAATCACACATGTGGAACCATACAACTCAGCCAGCCTGTTCTTCTCATACTCAACCCCGTGAATATGCATGCGGTGACCTTGGGGAGTGTTGAGGCCAGCAAAGGGGTACCCGAGCGCAGTAGCAAAGTCATGGAAGTTGGCGGTGAGCAAGTGGGGGCCAGACATCCAAGACATCCCAATCTCCTCAGAATCATCAATGACAAGAGTGGCGAAGATCTTCTGGATGAATGTGGTGTTGTAGGAGCATCTAGTCTCCATAAGAGGGCGCAGACCAAGGAGTTCCGCTAACTGGACTGAGTTGTTGAAGTAGGCAGGATTGGCAGCCAGATGAGCGAAGGTGATAACCTTCATTGGGCACACCGGCTTGCTCATGACAGTGTACACTTGCTTGAAAAGGGTCTCCTGTTCAACGTGCCAGAAGCAGAAATCAATAGTGGGGTCTTGAGGACCCTCAGTGTACCAGGCCTTGCCCCGCCATGCCTTGAACTCGGGGATGGACATGGTGGCCAGGTTCATAGCAGATTTCCCTTGCTGCTTCCCAGCTTTGCGAGCAGCCCTGTCAGCATCACGTTGGCGCTCATATTCCTTCTCAGCATCCCTCGCACGCCGGCGAGTCTCATTCTCATCCACATAGGTCCCTTCCTCATTTTCCCTCAGGTGACGGAGTCGCTTGCGGGAACTGGTCAGCTTGCCGGGCCTAGAGCTTGAGCCATCTGCGAGGAAAGCAGAAAAGATGCAAAGAAAACCAAACAAGAATCAAAAACGTGGGCTCACGAATTGTGGAAATGGAGAAAGTGGATCTCTGTTCAAGGTTCAGTACAGGCTGGAAATTCCGGTCAAGGGTGCGGAAATTCCGGAGGGCGGAAATTCCGGCCTCAGGGGAAATTTCCATGGGGAGGAAATTCCGGTCCTGGGGCGGAAATTTCCGGCCTTCGGGATTTTCGAATCCGGATCTGAATCTGGGCCTATAACGAATCTAGAACGAGGAATCTAGTACAGGGATGAAACCTAGAGAATAGGTGATACTTGTGTGAACAAATAACCGTGCAATACCATGAAGAACACTAGATATGAGATCAAATCATCTAATCAACCCAAGATTACGGAGAAAACGGACACATACCGGGATCCATGATAAGGAACGGACGTGCGATCTCTTGATCCGCAAAAGGTGATTAGAGGATGAGGAGGGGAGGCGAAGGGGCCTCCCGGAGGTCTCGGAGGCGGCAGCGGCGGCTGGAGGCGAGTGGAGGCGAGGGGAGGGAAGCAATCTGGAACTGCTCCCTCCCGTCGCCCTTATATAGCCCCAGACCAACCGCACCGGAAATTTCCGGTATTAAGGCCGGATATTCCGGGGTCCGGAAATTTGGGCCGGAATATTCCGCCCAAATATCCGGTGTGCCTTCTGCGAGCGGGAACGCTGGATAGTTGGGGGATTATTCGAGTCCAATTCGAACCCCGAAAATTTCCGGGGCTTAAGGCACGGAATATTCCGGGTCCCCGGAAATTTCCCCCGGAAATGTCCGCTCAAATTTCCGGTGTGCCATCTGTGAGCGGGCACATCGGAAATGGGCGAAATTTCTGAGACAAATGTCTGAGGGCCGGAATATTCCGGGCCCTAGGCCGGAATTTCCGGTGTTCCCACGCCATCCGAGTATTTGTGGAAGATGGAACAAGTCGTGAGCCTCCAAAAACGAAAAACACAAACGAACGCCAACGTCATCATCTTTTTGCTGAGATCTCTCACCTTCTTTTTGCTCTCACACCTTCTTTTTGCTGTGAGATCATCGGTCCATTGTTAATGTGTGCCGCAATGCACCGATGATCTCACACCTTCTTTTTGCTGACGACTCTCTGATCCTCATGAGAGCTGATATTAATAATGCTATGACTCTGAAACATATCTTGCAAGCGTATTGCTCGGCCTCAGGACAATTGGTGAGTGAGGCAAAGTCAAGCGTGTTCTTCAGCCCCTGTACCCTCCCTGGGACCCGGGAGGAGGTATGTACCACTCTCAATATCTTAATGGAAGCGATCACGGACAAATATCTGGGACTTCCACCATTGGTAGGTGTTGATAGGTCTGACTGTTTCCAACACTTGATTGATAGAGTGTGTGCACGCTTGGCGGGTTTCAAAGAAAAACTTCTCTCCTACGGGGGGAAGGAGGTACTTCTTAAGGCAGTGGCTCAGGCAATCCCGGCGTATGCGATGTCGGTTTTCAGGCTTCCCAAACAGATAACAAAAGGGATCACAGATGCTATGACCCGTTACTGGTGGGGAGATGAAGATGATAAGAAACATATGCATTGGTTTGCGTGGTGGAAGATGTGTATACCAAAGAATCGAGGAGGTATGGGTTTTAGAGACTTACCTTGTTTTAATTTAGCTATGCTTGCTAAACAGATTTGGAGGCTCCTCTGCGAGCCTGACTCTCTATGTTCTCAAGTGTTAAGAGCGAAGTACTTCCCCTCGGGGGATATTCTCAATGCTACTCTGAAAAAGGGATCCTCTTATACATGGCAGAGTTTATTCGCAGGGATCCAAACGTTCAAAAGGGGACATATTTGGAGAGTGGGAGATGGCTCCAAAATAAATATTTGGGATGATGCTTGGATTCCTAATAGCCCCACTAGGAAAATTATAACTCAGAGAGGCAATATCCTGATTACCAGGGTCTCCGAATTGATTGACTCTGAAACGGGACAATGGGATGAGGAGATGATTCGCAATCTATTCTGCCCCTTTGATGCGGCTAGTATTCTTAATATTCCTTTGGCTGTTGGTATGATGGAAGACTTCATATCATGGAATTATACAAAGACGGGTGTGTTTTCGGTGAGATCTGCTTATCACAAGGAGTGGGATCACCAACATGGTTCAAAGCTGGCCAGAACGTCGGGCCAGGGCAGTTCGGATGGTGATGCTATTTGGAAAAATATATGGAGCCTCAAGGTGCCATCGAAGGTGAAAATTTTTGCCTGGCGATTCATTCACAATACAATTCCGTGCAACTGTCTTCTTGCTAATAGACACGTTGTCCAATCGAGCCTATGTCCGATCTGCAAAATTCACTGCGAGGATACTGCCCATGTTTTTTTCTCATGCTCTCGAGTTCGTGAGATATGGGAAAATTTAGGCCTATTACCTACCATCCGCGGAGCTCTCGATCAGTTTCAGGAGGGCTCACGGGTGTTCGACTTCCTGCTGAAGCTACCAGCATCACGTGTTCCAGGTTATGATGTCAATTTCCGAGAGCTCATCGCTACTACATGCTGGTATGCTTGGTGGGAACGCAGAAAGATCGCTCATGCTGAAGATGTGTCCAAGCCGGCGTTCTCTGCCCAGTCCATCGTGGCTTGTGCGACGAATTACTTCCGTGCTCAGAATAGAAATACGGGAGTTAAAAGGGGGGGCTAGACAAGACCACCTGAGGACTTTACTAAACTAAATGTCGATGCTTCGTTTTGTTTACAGGAGGGAAGAGGAGCAACGGGAGCGGTCATCCGGGACGCCCGTGGAGCGTTCATTGCTGGCAGCTGCTGTGTTATTCCCTATGCTCCTGATGCAGCCATGGCTGAAGCGAGAGCCCTGAAAGACGGGCTCATCTTGGCGGGACAAATGGGCTGTTCTAATGTTGTGGTTAACAGTGACTGCCTGGAAGTGATTGAAACGATGGAGGAAGGGGGAAACTCCATCGGACCCTATGCAGCGATCTACGAGGAGTGTGCTTTCTTGGCTAGAGGTTTTGATAGAATTGTTTTCGCTTTTGCGCCTAGGGAGACCAATGTTGTGGCTCACACCTTAGCGGCTCAGGCTAGTGGTCATGATTTGCAGGTTTGGTTTGAGGATCCTCCTGATTGCATCAAAGGAGTCCTCGTAGATGATATCAGTCTTTTTGTAAACACTTAATTGTTTTGGCAGCAAGCGCGCACTCTTTTCCTTACCAGGGCACCTGAGGGGACTGGAAGGTTTTTAACGAGGCGGCTTTTTTGCTGTTATTTATATATGGAAAATTCAAAAAAACACAAACGAACGCACGAACACGAGGAAGACATAAAAACACATCAAGTACAAATACAAAAGAAAAGGTTGGTGGCCGAAGCCACCGTGTTTGAGTGATACCAAGGAGCCACGAAGATGTATCTTGGACTCAAAAGTATAACTCACGTTTTAAGCACTATAAGTCACAAATTTACTAGATATGCATGACGTTTTGGTTGTTTTGCGCATGATAGGTGGAGTGTTTGTTCATGAGTTGAACTACGCTCCCCCTATGTCCATGCCTGCATCTAAACTAGATAGCACATATAGTGAAGGTACTCATGCAAGGGTTCAAGAGAAGTTAGACGCATCGATCACATTTAGTTCATTCCTCAAACCCCGAAATCTTGGTTCATCAAGGGCCTTCGTGAAGATATCCGCGAGTTGATCCTTGGTTGCTACATAGGAGAGGTCAATATCACCCTTCTCAACATGATCCCGAATAAAGTGATGTCGTATCTCAATGTGCTTTGTCTTGGAGTGAAGAACGGGATTGTAGGCGATCTTGATGGCACTCTCATTGTCGCACAAGAGAGGAACTTTGTCGAAGACGATACCATAATCTCTCAATGTTTGCCGCATCCAAAGTAATTGAGCACAACAACTCGCCGCGGAGATGTATTCGGCCTCAGTGGTGGAGAGTGCAATGCAGTTTTGCTTCTTGGAAGACCAACATACCAATGAGCGGCCAAGAAATTGACAACTTCCGGATGTATATTTCCTATCCGTCTTCTCTCCTGCATAGTCCGCATCCAAATACCCAATGAGCTAAAAGCTTGAACCCTTGGGATACCAAAGACCGAAGTTTGGGTTATGAACTAAATATCGAAAGATACGCTTAACCGCTTCAAAGTGACTTTGTCTCGGGGAGGCTTGAAACCTTGCACATTTACCAACGCTATACATAATATCGGGTCTAGATGCACAAAGGTAGAGCAAAGAGCCAATCATGGAGCGGTATACCTTTTGATCTACCTCTTTACCATTCGGGTCGGGTTTCAAGTCAATAGTCGTGGACATGGGAGTCTTCATAGGTTTGGCATCGTGCATGTTGAAGTGCTTGAGCATGTCTTGAGTATACTTGGCTTGCTTGATGAATGTGCCTTCGGGATGTTGCTTGATCTCAAAGCCAAGAAAATACTCTAATTCTCCCATCATTGACATCTCGAATTTATCAGTCATAAGCTTGCAAAACTCGTCATTGAATGCGATGTTAGTAGAACCAAAGATGATATCATCCACATAGAGTTGGCATATGAACAAGTCACCTCCAACCCTTTTGGTGAAAAGGGTGGGATAGATTAAACCAACATTGAACCCACGATCTACCAAAAACTCTTTAAGGTGCTCGTACCACGCACGTGGAGCTTGTTTAAGCCCATATAACTCCTTATCGAGTTTGTAGACATGATCGGGGTGGTTGGGATCTTCGAAACCCGGAGGTTGCTTGACATAAACCAACTCGTGGATGGGACCATTCAAAAATGCACTTTTAACATCCATTTGTTGCAATTTAAAGTTGTGATGAGAGGCATATGCAAGTAAGATGCGAATAGATTCAAGACGAGCAACGGGAGCGAATGTTTCACCGAAATCGACACCTTCGACTTGAGAGAAGCCTTGAGCAACCAATCTAGCCTTGTTGCGGATGACGATGCCATCCTTGTCTTGTTTGTTCTTGAAGATCCACTTAGTGCCGATGACGTTCTTGCAATCTTTGGGCCTTGGTACCAATTTCCACACCTTGTTGCGCTCGAAGTTGTTGAGTTCATCGTGCATAGATTCAAGCCAATCTTGATCTTCAAGAGCTTCATAGACCTTCTTTGGCTCAATGTGAGAGACGAATGCATGAGCTTTGCTAAAGTCCGCTAGTTGCCTCCTTGTGACGACCCTTCCACGAACTTGTCCAAGAATCATGTCCTCCGTGTGACCGGCACGAGCGAGATTATCTAGCCTTCTCTTTGCCCTACGAGCTAGCATCTCCTCAAAGTTTCCTTGGATAGTACTTGATCATCACCTTCATCATCGGAGACATGTCCACCTTGATCTTGATCATCAACGGGAGGTGGATCCCTTATGTTCCGAGTTGAATCATCACCATGTGTATCTTGTTCCTCATTGTGAGCTTGGCCTTCATCATGAGCTTGGCCTTGATTGTTAGCTTGGCCTTGTGGTGAAGCATGAGGGCTTGGTGCATCTTGTTGGGTAGCTTGGTTATCAATGGGTGTAGTCAATGGCTCCACTTGAGTGGGGCATAGTCCTTCTCCCTCCGTCATCCGGTAACCCTCAATGGGGATTATTTCACCAATACCCATTCTTCTTATGATGATGGGAGGAATTGCATCTCCTACAATACCATGATTTATACGGCCCCCTTGGGACCCATCATCCTCATCAAATACCACGTCTATAGCTTCTTCAACTTGTCCGGTGGACTTGTTATAGACGTTATAAGCATGAGCGTTTGAGGCATAGCCAACAAAGATACCCTCATAATATTTAGTCTCGAACTTAGACAAGCGTTTCCCTCTCTTGCGAATGAAGCATTTGCATCCAAAGACCTTGAAGTATGAAACGTCCGGCTTCTTGCCCGTGAGAATCTCATAAGGGGTCTTGTTCAAGATCTTGCGGAGATATAATCGGTTGCTAGCATGACAAGCGGTGGAGACGGCCTCGGCCCAAAAATTATAAGGAGAAGAGAACTCCGCAATCATGGTTCGAGCCGCATCCATAAGAGTCCGATTCTTTCTCTCCGCCACACCATTTTGTTGAGGGGTGTAGGGAGTGGAATATTGATGAGCAATGCCTTCCTCACTAAGAAATCCCTCCACGGTGTAGTTCTTGAACTCGGAGCCATTATCACTTCGGATAGCCATGATGCTTGTATTATGTTGCCTTTCCACCAAAGTGATGAACTCGATGACCCGCTTTTGAGTCTCACTCTTTCTCTTGAAGAAGTACACCCAACAATATTGTGAATAGTCATCCACAATCACCAAGCAATACTTCTTGCCTCCAAGACTATCATATGATAGAGGACCAAAAAGGTCCAAGTGAATGAGCTCGAGGATTCTTGAGGTGGTGATGTTGGTCTTGGTTGGGTGAGCTTCTCCATGTTGTTTTCCAAGAATGCAAGAGCTACACACACGATCTTTGGCAAACTTAGCATTCGTTAGTCCTAGAACATGATTGCCACTTTGAAGGTCATGCAACATCCTCATATTGGTGTGGGCTAACCGACGATGCCATAGCCAACCCACATCAACTTTAGCCATTAGACATGTCGCGGCACACGTGTCTCCTTTAGAGAAGTCCACTACATACATGTCGTTCTCGACATGCCCAACAAAGGCTACTTTAAGAGTCGTTTCCCAAGTGACAATCACATTCTCCTTATTAAAGAAAGAGGTAAAACCACTTTTAGCAAGTTGAAGAACCGAGATGAGATTATAGCCAAGGGACTCAACAAGAAGAACATTCTCAATTGACAAGTCATTCGAGATTGCTACCTTGCCTTGTCCCAATACCTTTAGTTCGGAGTTGTCACCAATAGTAACGCAATTGAGATGAGGTAATGGAGGATGAATATCACTCATTGCGTCATTGCTTCCGGTCATATGTTGGGATGCACCACTATCCACCGTCCATTTGCTCGAACCGGAAGCACTTCCCTACAATAGATTAGTTTCTTGATTTAGGGACCCATCTTTGAATGGGTCCTCTCATGTTAGCGACAAGGGTCTTAGGAACCCAAATACTCCAATGATAATCGTCACCATAAGAAGTACCAACATATTTAGCATATACATGACCATCTCTAGACTTCATAAGAACATAAGATGGATTATATTTTCCGGCAAAGTTATTGTGAGTGGTGCTCCCCCTAGAGGTCTCACCACCCACAATGGTGTTGGTCTCCTTCCTTTTGGTCACCTCTCCCTCTTTCATAAATCTTACTTCTTGTGAGGGGGAGGTGACTCTCTTCTTGTTCTTCTTCTTGTACTTCTTCTTTGACTTGGCTATATAGCCAAGTCCCTCCTTTCCATTGTTGGCTCGTTGAGAAGCAATCTCATGGGGATTCTTCTCATTTCCTACAAGATTAGTTGCACTACAAGCATTTCTAGGCAAGACATTCAAGCTAGAGGGTGAAGTGGACACAACTTGCTTGTTTGATAGTTGGGCTAGAAGATTGTCACGAGATTTGGTTAACTTGTCATGAATTTCCTTAAGAGACATGAACTCCTTTTCAAGTTTTTCATGACGAGTGCCAAGTTCCTCGTGAGCAATTCCTAGCTTCAACTCTTCATGTTCAAGATTTTTAATTGAAGCAAGAGATTGTGCATTTTCTTTCCTAAGCTTAGAGACACTTATGGCAAAGTTTTCTTCAAGACAAGACAATTTCTCCTCAAGTGAGGCACGAATGGAACGCTCATTTTCAAGGGCTTTTTCAAGCTCTCGCTCATTGCAAGTTTGACCTACATGGCTTTCTAAGGTCATGATGATCTCCTCCTTTCCATCAACAAGAGAGTTAGCCTCACCAAGTTGCCTCAAAAGAGAGTTCACATTTTCCTTAGTCTCACCTTTAAGGCTAGATAGCCATATGCTTAACTCATTAGACTCACTATCCTCCTCACAAGCATTTTCAACACAATCCAATAACGAAGGAGGGTTAGTGATAATGGTCTTGGGATTGGGAGAGCATACCGAAGTGGCTTTTGCCATAAGACACGTAGGTCGGGTAGCCACATTCTCATTGGGGGATTCGAATAGAGAGATCGAAGGTGATGATGCGGTGGCCTTGGCGATGTGAGCAACTCCAACTACCTCATCTTCTCCTTCATCTACGGAGATGTAAGTCTCAAGAACCGCCCCTTCTTGAACATAGAGATCCCTTGGCACCTTCCTAGCAAAGTTCTTGTTTTGTGGAGGCTTGGTCTTGTTTTTGCGAACAAGCTTGCCTTCGTTCTATTCTCTAGGTTCAAAGGGGAACTCCTTCACGAAGTGGTTTGCGCTACCACAATTGTAGCATGTCCTTGGGCGCTCCCCCTTCTTCTTGTAGTTCTTGTTTCGTGGAGGTCTTGGAGAGCCGGCTTTGTGAGCTTCCCATCTCTTCCAATATCCATGCATAGCGAGAGCAATGCACTTGTGAGCTCCCGTATAGGTGTCTTCATAGTCCTCTTCATCATCATCTTCTTCTTCACTTTCATCAACTCGAGCCATTGCCTTTGACTTCAATGCAATATTGGGAGACTTTCCCATCCCTCTAGAGCGAGCTAGAGCATCATCCGCACTCTTGTGTGAGAGAGAGATTGCGATGAACTCACTAAGAACACCAATGGAGTTGAGAGTGTTGTAGTCCGCTCTTGTCCGGATTGGAAGGTACCTTCAGTGTCGAGAGTGGCCAGGCCACCATCAAGAGATTGGAAGGTACATTGCCGTCTACTCGGCTTTTCCTGTGTTTCTTTCTTTCGCTTCTCTGCTAACCGTGCTTTGCCTTCCGCAGAAGATCGTAAGAAATTCGCTGAGGAGCATCAAGACTGCCTCAAACCGGCTGAGGTGCAGCAGCAGTTGTCCAGCCAGGCTGTCGAGCTGATGAAAGAGCACACTACTGAGATGGAGAAGCTCCAAGTCCAGCTGCAGACTGCGCTCCAGGATGCTATCAACCTTGGTGCCGAAAGGGATAGAGTAATCGCCGAGAAGGCAAAGAGCGAAGCAACAGCCAAGGCCAGGGAGAGAACCCTCAAACAGGAGTGTGAGGTGCTGAAAAAGAGCAACGCTGGGCTCTTCACTCAGCTAGAGGAGCTCCGCTTGATCTAAGAGAAGCATATATCCAACGAGGAAACATGGAAGACCCAGCTGTTAGGGCTGCGCCATGATTTGAACAGTAAGTGCTCCCTTTTCTCCGCTTCTCCGCTACTCGGCTGCGCCTTTCTTCTCTGCTTCTCGTTTCACGCTTCCACTCTGTTACTGTTTCTGATCTTCTCGATAGCTCTTGCAGGAATCTTTCCCGACCTTGAATCTTCTAGCGTGCCTGCCCTGGAAAAGGTCCGAGCAGCTCGTGTCGAGAAGGGCGAGCCTTTGGACACCAGAGCAGAAATCGAGGAAAGTATCCTGATTATGCAGAGCCAGTGTCCGCGGCTAGCGGGCGTGGGCACCGAGCTGGTGCGCGTCGCCTTCCAGATCCACAACGTCTTCTGGCCTGATGACTCCGCGCCGACAACAATCTCCGGACTTGCCTTGAAGCTGCAGCGCGTGAAAGCCGAACTGAAGAAATGGCGCGCCTCGAGAGCTCGGGCAGGTGCGGACATGATGTTGCTCTTCGTCACCACTTGGTACGAGAACCTCAATATGCAGATTATCCGCGAGATGCGCCGAGACTCCAGGTGGGAGAAGGACCCCGACTGTGTGGCTATTCGCCAGGTGGTTGCTCACGAGGTCGCTCAGTATGCCGACACAGCGACCTTCATCGACGGCCTCACCGAGCCCGACACCGAGGTGGATGAGGGCGAGGAGGAGGATGAAGACGAGGAGACGGACACCGATGAGCCGGAGCTGAGCTACTTCGATTCTCCTGCTGGCAAGGACGGGAAGGGGAAGGCCGCGGTCATCGCGGGTAGCGACGAGGAGGACGAGAACGTGGAGATGTCGATCGACACCTCCGCGCTCGAATTCGGCACCTCGTCGGGAGCTGCCCTCGACGACACCGTCAACCTTCGCGCCCACGCCAGCGGCTCCACCTCCGCGACAACGCCCGTCTCGGTGGCCACAGCCACTTCAGACCAGGTAGCCACCAAGCCCAACGCCGAGGATGAAGCATCGAAGCTTGCTGATGCCAGCGCAGAGGCGGGCACAACCACTGCCACTACCGAAGAAGAGGCAGCTAAGGCTAGCACCGAGAACGCCGCCTCGACCTGAGTTTATCCTGCAGCTTTATTTCTCAAACACTTATCAGATCCCCGGGATGCCGGGTGCAAATGTATCAGACCATTTATGCCGTTGCTACTCATTTTTATTCCCACTTGTTGTTTTCAACTTAATCAATTTATTCAGCCTGGGCTCGATGCCGGGTTGCGTTATCATGCGAGTCCCCGAGTTGCATTTCTTATTCACTCTCTCTTTTCGTCTCAGCTCTACCTGCAACTTGTTGCTTTTTTGGTATTCGAGTCACAAGAGTTAAAGAGCAGAGCTGCAAATACTTAGCCGCTTAGAAACAATCATAGTAACGCAGCCCACCACTTAGCCTAAAAGATAAGACAAAGAACAGTAATAAAAGCACCCTACTCGGTTCCTGCACTCTTCCTTTCCTTAATAATTTTTCTTGTGCTCATGGACCCTTTGCTTGTTCTCTTGCTTGCCATGAAGCCGGGTTTCGGACAACAGCAAAGTCGAAGAGTTGGCATGTGGGTTTAAACACAGTACTAAATGTACCTTTGAATTTTGAAGTAGAGCAACCGAATAGGCAAAGGGTAAAGCCGAGTAGAAAGCACTTAGAGCAATTTTGGACGAGGGCAGTCCCCGAGTTCAATTTCAGATTGCAGAATAGAATTTCAACTCGGATAAGAGGATACATACACATCTTTGCTCACGAATGAAAACGACGGAGTAGAGCTACATTCCAAGGGCGCTTGGTTTCCTCTCCAGCTTTATCTGCCCTATTCGCCTGTGGTGGGCGCGCATCTATAAGATAGTATGCATCGTTGTGCAGCGCTTTGCTCACAATGAAGGGCCCTTCCCATGGAGGAGACAACTTGTGCATCCCGGCTGTGCGCTGCACGAGCCTAAGGACCAAGTCTCCTTCTCGGAAAACCCTTGGGTTCACCTTTCGGCTATGATAACGCCGCAGGTTTTGCTGGTAGATAGCCGAACGTGACAGAGTCATCTCTCTTGCTTCTTCAAGCAGGTCAACGTCGTCTTCTCGAGCTTCTCTCGCCTCCACCTCAGTGTAGAGGGTTACTCGGGGGGAGTCATGCTCTAGGTCTATTGGCAACACGGCCTCAGCCCCGTATACCAAGAAGAATGGCGTGTAGCCGGTTGACCAGTTAGGGGTAGTCCTTAGACTCCACAACACCGCTGGCAACTCGTCTAGCCAACACCCAGGTGTTTTCAGCAGTGGCTCCATCAGCCTTGGCTTTATGCCAGCTAGCACCATGCCATTTGCTCTTTCCACTTGTCCATTGGAGGCTGGATGCGCAACAGACGCAACGTCTAGTCGGATATGCTTATCTCTGCAGAACCGCACCATTGCTCCCTCAGCAAAATTTGTGCCGTTGTCGGTGATGATGCTGTGCGGGTAGCCATATCTCAGGATCACATCCTTCACGAATTTCACAGCTGTGGCCCCATCGCACTTCCGAATAGGCTTCACTTCGATCCATTTGGTGAATTTGTCCACCATAACCAAGACGTGAGTCATGTTGCCTCTAGCCGGCTGGAAGGGTCCGACCATATCCAAACACCAAACAGCAAATGGCCAAGTGATAGGAATTGTCTTCAGCTCGGAAGCAGGCATGTGAATCTTACTCGCGAACATCTGGCAGCCATTGCACTTCCTCACGATGTCTTCAGCTTGCTGCAGGGCTGTGAGCCAGTAGAAGCCATGCCGAAAAGCTTTCTTGACCAATGCCCGAGAAGAGGCATGGTGCCCGCATTCTCCTTGGTGTATCTCTACCAGAATCTCTTCTCCTTCTGCTGGGTCCACACAACGTTGCAGCACGCCGGTGGCACTCCTCTTGTGCAGCACATCTCGGAATATAGTGTAGCCCTTGGATCTTCTCTGAATCTGCCTTGCAGTCACTTCATCTTCTGGCAGAGTGCCGTCCCTTAGAACGGATAATATGGGCATGGCCCAACTCGGTGTTTCCCGTGTGGGAAACACTGGTTCGTCCACTTCCATTGGGACAGGCACCTCTGGTTGCTCTTTAGGGTTGGGAGCACTTCTCTGGAGCCCTGATCGATTGGCAAGGACTTCCTCAATGAATGCGACAGTCCCCGGGTTAAGGACAACAGTCCCCGAGTAAGGAGTGGCAGTCCTCGAGTAAAGAGTGGCAGTCCCCGAGTAGGGAGTGGTAGTCCCCGAGTAGGGAGCGGCAGTCCCCGAGTAGGGGATGGCAGTCCCCGAGTAGAGGACGGCAGTCCCCGAGTCAGGAGCAGCAGCCCCCGGGTTTCCTGTAGCATTCTCCCAGTCAATTTCCATGGGATCAGATTCCTCACTTGGCAGAGAAGGAACAAATATGGACTCCGAGTTGGGAGAGGGCTTGATGGATGGCTTCCTCAAGTGCTCCAAGGCAACCCCCGCCGGGATGGATTGCCGAGAAGATCCCAACTTGGACAGCTCGTCTGCCACTTCGTTCTCTGCTCGGTGGATGTGCTGGAACTCGCAGCCCTCGAAGAATCCAGTCATAGACTGCACCAGGAAGCGATAGGATGCCATGTTGGCATCTAGAGCATCCCAAGTACCAGAGACTTGCTGCACCACCAGATCTGAATCGCCATAGCATATAATGCGCTGCACGCCAACCTCCTTGGCTACCCGCAAACCATGCACCACTGCCTCGTACTCTGCTACGTTGTTGGACGCCTTGAAGTGAATCTGCAGCACATACTTGAGTTGATCTCGCTTGGGTGACGTAATCACTACGCCAGCACCAAGGCCTTCCTTCACCTTCGAGCCATCAAAGTGCATCTTCCAGTAATTAGAAACTGGAGCAGGAGGTTCATACTGCACCTCGGCCCAATCCACCAGGAATTCTGCCAGAATTTGAGACTTGATGGCTTCTCTTCTCGCATACGCGGCCAGCTCGATTGCCCACTTGGCTACTCGGCCACTCGCCTCCTTGTTGCCCATGATATCCGAGATGGGAGCAGAGCTCACAACCGTGATAGGATGCTCTTGGAAGTAATGCTTTAGCTTCTTGGCGCCCAGGTACACGCCGTAGGTCATCTTCTGGTAGTGAGGGTAGTTTTGCTTGGAGCTAGACAGCACTTCACTAAGATAGTACACTGGGCGCTGCACACTCTTGCCTTCTTCTTCTCGTTCCACCACAATCACCATACTGACTACTCGGTTAGTCGCAGCAATGTACAGCAGCATTGGCTCCTTGGGTAGCGGACTAGCCAAGATGGGAGCGCTAGCCAGCATTGCTTTCAGCTCGTTGAATGCCACATCCGCTTGCGGAGTCCAGACAAACTTGTCACTTTTCTTCATCAATTGGTACAAAGGCAGGGCCTTCTCGCCCATTCGGCCCAGAAAACGGCTCAGAGATGCCAAGCAACCAGTGAATTTCTGCACGTCTTTCAGGGATCTCGGCAAAGACATGCTCTCAATAGCTTTTATCTTTGAAGGATTGGCTTCAATGCCCCGACTAGACACCAGGAAGCCGAGTAGCTTACCAGCCGGGACACCAAAGGTGCATTTACTCGGATTCAGCTTCATTTTGTACTTGCGTAGGTTAGCAAAGGTTTCCTCCAGGTCGGCAAGCAGAGTATGTGTTTTATTCGTTTTGATGACAATGTCATCTACGTACACCTGCACATTCTTGCCGAGCTGGTCGTGCAAGCATTTCTGCATGCATCTCTGATAGGTTGCACCCGCATTCCTCAAGCCAAAACACATGACACGATAGCAATAAGCCCCGTACGGGGTAATGAAAGCAGTCTTTATTTGATCAGCAGGATTGAGTGCAATCTGGTGGAAACCAGAGTAGGCATCTATGAAAGACAACAGTTCACAACCAGCAGTGGAATCGATCACCTGATCGATGCGAGGTAGCGGGAAGGGATCCTTGGGGCATGCCTTGTTCAAGTCGGTGTAGTCGACACACATGCGCCATGCAGTGGCAGCCTTGGGATCCTCCTTCTTCTTCTCGACCATGACCGGGTTGGCTAGCCAATCCGGATGCAGCACCTCCATGATGAAATTGCTTATCAGCAGCTTGGTGATCTGGTCACCAATGGCCTTCCTTCTCTCATCTCCGAAGCGGCGCATAGCCTGCTTCACTGGCTTGGCGTCAGGACGCACATGTAATGAGTGCTCAACCAACTCCCTCGGGACTCCTGGTAGATCTTCATTGGACCAGGCGAATACATCCCGATTCTCACGGAGGAAGTGGATGAGCTCGCTTTCCTATTTCTCCGCCAACCCGGAGCCAATGATGGCTACGCGGTCGGGGAACTCGGGGTCGACCTGGACCTTCTTGGTCTCCTGAGATGCCTGGAATGCGGTCCCGTGTTGGGTACTCGGCACGCCTTGCGCGCCAGCTTGCGCGGATTGCGCCATAGCCACCACCTCATACATCTTCTTCTTCTCGGCAGCAATCACCATCGACTCCGCCAACTGGGAACCAGCAGAGGCACACTCCATGGACTTCTTGTAATCACCAGAGATAGTAATTATGCCATTGGGACCAGGGATCTTCATCTTCAGATATGCAACATGAGTAGAGGCCATGAACTTGCTCAGAGCAGGCCTGCCGAGTAGAGCATGGTAAGGGCTCTGATGATCAACCACTTCGAACTGTAGGCGCTCTGTGCGGCAGTTTTCCCTGGTGCCGAATAGCACATCTATCCACACTCGGCCAATCGGGTTGCACGAGATCCCGGGCACAATACCATGGAAGGTGGTCTTGCTGGGCAGCATCATGTTCTCGGCCAGGCCAAGCTTCTCGAGTGTGTCTTTGTACACTATGTTGATGCTGCTGCCGTTGTCGATTAGTACCTTGCTGAACCTCACATTCTTCTCGGGACCCAGGAAGGTAGGATCCAGCACCAAGGCGTAACTACCCGGATTGGGCATCACCTTGGGATGATCTACTCGGGACCACCTGATCTCCTGGTCACACCAATACATGTAGTGAGGGACAGCAGGAATTACTGCATTGACCTCCATGGCACGCCTGTGCTGTGATTGCTTGTCGACTGGCTCAGAGGTGAAGATCATGTAGCTCTCATGGTGCTCTTGGTACTGGTTGGAGCCTCCGCCCCCATTGTTGCCGTTGTTGTTGTTGCCCTGGTAGTTGTTGTTGCCTCTGTTGTTGTTGTTGCGGTTGTAGTTGTTGTTGTTGCGGTAGCTCTCATTGTTGAAGTGTCGGTTGGCTCCCAAAGCCACTTGGTTCACATTTTCTCTTCTCGGGAACACTGGCGGCCGAGCTGCGGGTGCGCGAGTGGGCTGCACATTGGCATTGGCCGCTGGCAGAGGAGGAGGAGGAGGCAAGCCATCATTCTTGATCACATCCCACCACTCGCACTGCCGAGTAGTGTGGTTAGCAGGCCTTGAGGGGTGGTGAGTGTGAAAACTGCATGGACCATACTTCATGTCGTCAAAGACGAACTTCCTCGGCTGCTCGGAGTTGCCGCTACCCGACTGAGGAGTACAGAATGGTTTCTTGTTGCCTTGGCCCTGGTTCTGGTTCTGCCCGTAGGCTCCAGCAGGTTTCTGCCTTTGGCTACCACCAGCTCCAACAGTCACTGCATTCACCTCCTCAGGGTCATACCGAGTATCTATTCGGTCACCCCTGCGCTTGTTGCGGAACTCGTTGCGCTTGCTGTTGCTGAAGTTTCTTCTCGGCTCAGAGGAGTCCATCAGGGGCTGAGTAGGATCACCGAGTGCGTACTGATCCGCAATCTTGATGGTCTCCGCCAGAGTGTTTGGCATCTCCCTCTGCAACCTCTGCCACAACATGCTGCCATGCCTGCATCCCTGCGCAAACCAAGTGATGGCCTCGGCTTCATTCAGACCCTCACAGGTGTTCCTCAACGTGCTCCACCGAGTAAGGTACTCGCGGTCCGTCTCGTCTTCTCGCTGCCTGCAAGCGGACAGCTGCTGTGTCCTATTCGGCCTCTTGTAAGTGCTTGTGAAGTTGCTGATGAAGGTGTCCGAGAAGTCCAGCTAGCAATTGATGCTGTTCTTGGGCAAGTTGTTGAGCCAAGTGCGAGCTGGACCCTCTAGCATCTGCGGGACATAGCGCACCGCCCATCTTCTGTTGCCGTTCGCGATATGAACCGCGGTGACATAGTCATTGAGCCAATCTTCCGGCTTGGTGCTGCCGTTGTAGCTCTTGGTGCCCCTTGCGAGCTGGAAGTTCTTCACGGATGGCTCGTTCATGATGCGCGGGCCAAAGCACTCGGGGCCAGGAGGACCCGTGTTCTCCAGCCGGGCTGACAAGTTGATTCGGTCCAGCTGATGCCTTGCATCTCCAGGCGCCAACACGCGCTCGCCAACACGGTCCCGAATGTCATAGCCAGCCATCTCCATGGCCGAGTAGCCGTCATCATACCTGTCCACCTGCACAGCTGCAGGCTGCTCCACCGGGTTGGCGACTGGCGCCACTGCGCGCGGCTGCTGCCTCTGCCGGTTAGGCTGAGCAGCGGGACGCTGAGAAGGACCTGGGCGCGCTTCACCTCGGGCCTGGCTTTGAGCTTGATGGGCTTGAGAGCCTGCTCTTGCAGCGTTGTGTTCCTGCCCGGGCTGCTGCGGCACAGCAAGCTGTCTCGCTGCAGCAGCCGGGTCATACACCTGCATTTGCCTATCTCTGGCGGAACGCCCGCTGCGGCTCTTCTCGCGGCTGGGGTGCGGAGACGAGGCCTGATCGTTAGATCTAGCCGCGTGCGAGTGCACCACCTGCGAGGCTCCAGCACCCGGGTTGGCTTTCCGGAACTCCTCATTCTGCCTAGCAGCCTCTAACACCAACTCGTTGAGCCTTTCCTGCTGCCTAACGCACGCATCGCCGTCGAGACGAGGCAACTCGGCGGCAACGGCCTCTGCAGCTCTAAGTGTCTTGGCAGGTGTGCTGTATCTAGGCCTAGTGGAAGTGTTTGCGGTGGCGGACTGAGCAGGAACCTCTACAACTGTCGCCATCTCGGCACCAAGGTTACGCCGCGTGGCGCCTACTCTGCTAGCTCTCCTAGTGACTGGCGTGAAGCCGTGAGCCTTGTTGTACTCAAGCTGATCTAAGCTAAGCTCTAACCTGATCTTGTCCAACTCCGCCTGCTCGGCGAGCAGCTCCTGGCGTTGCCGCTCGAGTTGCTCCTTCATGCTCAGGAGCTCGAGGTCGGTGGGAGGTGGCATGCCATTCCGCCCAGCCGACGCGGGAATAGTCGGAGTGGTGGAGGGAGGGAGGTTGTAGTCCTTCTCGTAAGGCCTGTGGGTCCTGCCACCAGCGCTCGAGGCAGCAAGATCCTCGACGACGGCCGCGGCGCCAGTAGCAGCTGCGCCGGCGTTTGCCGCCAAGCCGGTCACCATCACCTCAGCGCGGTCCGCAGAACGGCGCGCAGGCCTTCCGCGAGAAGCGATCACCGCAGGAGGATCCTCCGCGTCATGCACCAGCTCGGGGTATACACGATCGGTGACGGTGGCGACGTAGACGAGGTGCACGCCGAATGAGATCACCGTGCCGCCCTCCGGCATGGCCTTGCCGCCGAAATCGCCTGCGTTGTCGGTGACGAAGTCGAAGGAGCCGAATCTGTGGACAAGGCCACAGACTACGCGCTCCCCTGAAGAAGATCCCGTCCGAACAGAAACTCCAGCCAGCGCCGCTGGTTGTCCCACGGTGGGCGCCAACTGTCGTGGTGGTGTCACGGCAGATGCCATAGGATGGCTAAAGATGTGGAGACGAAGGACGCTGGAGGTGCTCGGGGAGGGATCACGCGACGAGTAGCCGCGTGAGGTAAGAACTAAACACGGCAGACAACACGATCTACCCAGGTTCAGGGCCCTCGTGAGGAGGTAAAACCCCTACTCCTGCCTTTCTTTATGTATTCTGGTGTCTCACCGAGTAGCCACAGTACAATGTTCTTGCTACCGAGTAGCCACTCTTCTCTCTTTGTGATGAACTAGGTCAAGAATCTAGGGTTTCCTGTGTCCCAGCATGCGATCCTCACGCAGGAGGCGGCGGGGCACCTTATATACACGGTGCCCAGCCGGATACGTCCAAGCACGGACAAGTGTCGACATAGTGTGCACATCGTCCTTCTTCCGAGTTCTCGCTGACAGCTTTGGTTCCTAATCTTGGCTGCATCCGGAAAGTCGTTGGGCAAAACCAAGGGGACAGTCTGGTATCACTGTGCCAAACACAGAGTGGGGCCCCCTTATCATGCGACCGCCTGCTTCCATACTGTCGCTGTCAGGCAGGCCGGTCCCAGATGAACAGTAGTTTGAATAGTGCCAAGTACGGACCCAGGATACGCGGGATCCTGTGTCAGAACGGCTCCTTTGACTTCTGGCCCGAGTAGATTCCCGCCAATCTTACTCGGACCAGCTCTTCTACTCGAACGGACATAACTCGCTTAATATCTCCTTCTGGTCATCTTTTCGTAAGACCGAGTAGCAGTCGACCGGGTAGCAAGTACCGGGTAGGCGGCTACTCGACCAAACTTCTCTTCTGACTGTTGCCTTTACCACTTGCCTTTACCCTACTCGGGGGTAACCCCCCGACACGAATGGAACGCTCATTTTCAAGGGCTTTTTCAAGCTCTCGCTCATTGCAAGTTTGACCTACATGGCTTTCTAAGGTCATGATGATCTCCTCCTTTTCATCAACAAGAGAGTTAGCCTCATCAAGTTGCCTCAAAAGAGAGTTCACCTTTTCCTTAGTCTCACCTTTAAGGCTAGATAGCCATATGCTTAACTCATTAGACTCACTATCCTCCTCACAAGCATTTTCAACACAATCCAATAACGAAGGAGGGTTAGTGATAATGGTCTTGGGATTGGGAGAGCATACCGAAGTGGCTTTTGCCATAAGAAACGTAGGTCGGGTAGCCACATTCTCATTGGGGGATTCGAATAGAGAGATCGAAGGTGATGATGCGGTGGCCTTGGCGATGTGAGCAACTCCAACTACCTCATCTTATCCTTCATCTACGGAGATGTAAGTCTCAAGAACCGCCCCTTCTTGAACATAGAGAGCCCTTGGCACCTTCCTAGCGAAGTTCTTGTTTTGTGGAGGCTTGGTCTTGTTTTTGCGAACAAGCCTGCCTTCGTTCTATTCTCTAGGTTCAAAGGGGAACTCCTTCACGAAGTGGTTTGCGCTACCACAATTGTAGCATGTCCTTGGGCGCTCCCCCTTCTTCTTGTAGTTCTTGTTTCGTGGAGGTCTTGGAGAGCCGGCTTTGTGAGCTTCCCATCTCTTCCAATATCCATGCATAGCGAGAGAAATGCACTTGTGAGCTCCCGTATAGGTGTCTTCATAGTCCTCTTCATCATCATCTTCTTCTTCACTTTCATCAACTCGAGCCATTGCCTTTGACTTCAATGCAATATTGGGAGACTTTCCCATCCCTCTAGAGCGAGCTAGAGCATCATCCGCACTCTTGTGTGAGAGAGAGATTGCGATGAACTCACTAAGAACACCAATGGAGTTGAGAGTGTTGTAGTCCGCTCTTGTCTGGATACTAGTGGAGAGATTCTTCTCGAAGGGTGTGATAGCCTTGACAAATTTCCTCTTTATCCACTCATCGGTGATCTCTTCCTTTCCAAAGTCTCTCAGTTGAGTGGCGAGAGTGACAACTCTTCTATAGAGCTCTTCAGGAGTCTCATCCTCTTGCATAACGAAGTTCTCGGAGTTGTCAATGGCCACATCATACTTGGAAGATTGAATGCTAGCATTTCCTTGAAACAAGGTGTCAAGTTTGTCCCAAGCTTCCTTGGCGGTCTTGCAACCACGGATGTGAGTGAGATGCTCCCTTGGGAGAGCCTTCTGGATAATTACAAGAGCAGTTTTGTTGAGTTGAGATTCAACATCCTCCCTTGGAGTCAAGTTGCTTGGGTCATGAGGATGAAATCCATGGATCACGCTTCTCCACAATGCGGTACACGATCCTGAAATGTGAGATTCCATTTCAAACTTCCAAGAGGAAAATTCGTTAGTGTTAAGGATGCTGGAACTCCAACATTAAGGATGTGTGGCATGGAAACGATTGGGTGGATAGAATCATAGTTTTGCGGTGGTGGAACTTTTGAATTGGACCCCGAACCATTAGCCGTTTGAGACTTGGAGCCACCGTCACTCTCCTTAGCTTTGGCTTTAGCCTTTTGTGCGGCTTTAGCCTTAGCTTTGGCAATGTTCTCTTCGAGTTCGGAATTATCCGGAATCGTTTCCTCATCCGAACTATCCTCATCGGTGACATGGGGAGAGTGCGAAGGCCCCTTGGTTCTACCCATCATGTTCTCCAACATCTTCTTGATGGAGGAAACCTCCGAGCCCACACTAGAGCTAACCTTGGACAATTGGGTTTGAATGGTACAAACCGTTGTCTCTAGGTTGGCTATAGTGTCGGCCATTTTGGAGAGCTCCTCCTTAGAAGATTCGGGATCATCTCCGTTGACCATGATTACTCTTAGGCGGTTAAGCCCGATAAAAGAGCCGAGGCTCTGATACCAATTGAAAGTGCAATATGGTCAACTAGAGGGGGGGGGGGTGAATAGGTGACCTACAAATTTTACTTCTTTTTCACTTTTAATGGGGGCTTTAGGAAAGTAAATGCTTGATTATCTAAATGTGCAACTAAGTGAACACCCTAGGTGGCACGGAACAAGTAGCAGCGGAAATAAAGGAACGGTACAAGATAACAACAAGTGAAAAACACGGAGACAAGGATATGTTTCCCGTAGTTCCTTCTTAAAAGAAGTACGTCTATGTTGGAGAGGTGGGGAGCCACCTAGGCGCTCCTCAATAGCACAGATGTGCACACCTTGTTCTCCTTGAGCTTCTCCGGTGAGGGGGATTCTCGTTTCCACTATGAGGTCGACTTGAAGGCGTTGACCAAACCTTTACAAGGGGTTGAGGCTACTCCACAAGTGAGATGGAGGATCTCAACAATCGAAGCTTCTTACTACAAGGTGGAAGCTACAAGCACTAGGGTTTCCCTTGGATGACAAAGCAACCAAGAGATTACAAGATCCCAAGAGTTGTGGTGTGGGTACACACGTTTTGGCTTGGTGGAAAGGTAGATCTAGTCCTCCTCCATGAGATCCTTGAATGGCATCGAGTTTGGTTGGAGGAAGAGGGAGATCGGGGCGTTTTGAGCTCTACAACAATGGAGGAGAGAGAGGAATGGACGAGCTACCTATCTAGAGGAAGAAGACAACTATTTATAGGCTTCTCCAATTTCTGACCGTTGCAGTCCTGTAGGACCGGAATATTCTGGTGTAAGCACCGGAAATTTATGGTCTGCCTGGGCCGGATTTTTGAATAGTCCGGGGGGCGAAATTTTGAAATATCCGGGGGCGGAAATTTCCGCCCCAATACTCCGCCCCCCTCTCTGCGCGCGGGCACCAGCTCGTTGACAAAAATTGCTAAGGACCAGGGGCCAGATATTTGCACCGGAAATTTCCGGGGCAAATTTCCGCCCCAGCTTCTGTGCGCGGGCAACAGCCAATCGGTGAAAATTGCTAAGGACCAGAAGACCGGAATATTGGAATATCCGGGGGACGGATAATTGAAATATCCGGGCCCGGAAATTTCCGGACAGAATTTCCGCCCCCATCTCTGTGCGCGGGCAGCTGAGAGTGCTTCATTTTCTGCTAAGTCCCAGAGGGCCGGATTTTTGCACCGGAAATTTCCGGGGCAAATTTCCGCCCTGGCTTCTGTGCGCGGGCAGTGAAAACACTTAGTCGTTTTTTGAGATGCCAGAAGAGGGCCGGAATAATCCGGTGCTAGGGCCGGATATTCCGCCCCAAAGACACCGGAATTTCCGGGCTGCGTACTGAAAAATCCGGTGGCAGTTAATCCAGAGTGTAGGCCTTCTCTTTGATCTTCCGTCAAGAATATAACAATAAGCATCTGAGATAATAGCTGCACAGTCTAAAACAACACTGTTAGATAGAAGATACCCGTGTTATCATCATCACCAAAATCATTAGAGGGATCATGAGCTTTCAACCGCGAGGGTTGTAACTCTGTAGCGGGACTTTTCTTTTTATTTCTTCTTTTTATTGTCTTTCGGATGTGTGCATCCATCGCGTTGTTGGAGAGGCCGGGTGTAATTTGTATCTCCGCGATATTAATATACTTCCCTTTATCAAAAAAAAAAGTGGCCACATGGGCACGCACGGGGGTACGAGGCACTCGAATCACCGGCCTTCTCTGTTGATATCGACTTCGTGTGTAGCGACAACGAGCCCTGATTACCTGACAGAGGCCGGGAAAGGAGCTAGCATGGGGATATGAGGAGCATGATGCTCCTTCGGTCTCCATAGTCTTCGATCGATCAGATGCCCTCACCATAGCATTCCATGACTTATGCTTAGTTGATAAAGTAAACGGATTATCGCAGCGAAGGACCTTATCATCTTCCATGTTAACACATCTTTAGAGTTTTGAGAGCAGTTCCCATAGTGATCACTACTCCCCGCCTTTATTTTCACAAATCATAGCTAACCGAATCCTCGAGGCGATCGCAACCTTTTAACTTTTCATGTAGGAGTGACTTTTTATTTGTTTATTCGTGGGATCGGGCATCCCTTTTTTACACGCTCTCTTGTAATTTTAAAAAATCACATTATTCATGATCATTGGGAGTAAAACAAAGACGAACTTGTTTATCATGGAAGATCAAGATCCACTTCACTGATTCTCCATCAGCTATAAACAGGAACACAAAATATATGATGTTTAAAATTTTAAAATAGCACATGAAAATGTTCTTGAATGACAGTGAAATACTAGATAATAGGTAGTATGGTGGACACATATATGAAAACAACTTGGTTCAAGGGATTTGGATGCGCAAGCACAATATCATAGTGTTAAGTACGTGAAAGATTATAAGGGAGCATCAACCTGACGCGGGTGATCATCTCCTCCACGCCCCTTACCTCGGCGACCACGTGTTGTCCCAATAAGCAGTGGAGCGCCTTCCCGACAATGGCGAGATCGATTCACGCTTGGGTGCGGTTGCAAGGACCCCAAGGGAAACACGATGGCGGCAATCGCCATCGTAGCCGCGCTCGAGCACGGAGGCGTCTAGGGAGACCACGACCACATCATGTAGGATGAGAACGGAACCTTCGGGGGTTGGATTTCCAGTGAGAAGGGTTGCGGCACGCCGAAGGCCCTCCCATGGCATGCCACCTCGGAGGATTAACTCGACAAAGCGGTGGCGAGACCACACGGCGCGGTGAGAAGGAACGGCGACCCGAGGAGAGTAGGAGGAGCGTGGTGGGAAAGAACATCAACCGGGTTCTACGGTACCGAAGCCGTCGCCGACCATTTGGACGCGAGGGGGAGCAAGATAAGAAGGAACGCGAGGTACACATCGGGCTGACCAGCCGCCTAGGTTTGTGTCTCGGTGGTGCATGCCCGAAGAGATCTCAATGAGGTCCTTAGAAGGGAAAAAATAAAAATAATAAGAAAAATAGAGTAGCCTTTGAGTCTAACGCCCGCATGTTACTATCTAATCTAACATGTAAACCTGGCAGGTGGGTCCGGCTCACTAACAATCTTGTTGACGCGGTTAAAATAAATGACCAGTGTTGTTTAAAACGAACCAGCACATGACCGGTGGTCTTTTAGGAAAAAAATACGAATCTCGATGGTTTTAAGTATTTCAATGCGCAGTTATGATGTTTTTTTTTCTAATTTACCCGAGCAATAGGCAACTAAGCGAGATAGTAATAAGCAAGGCCCATGGAACAAAGAGAGGGAAGAGAGCGAGACGGATAAGTCTGGTTTCTGGGTCGTTGCTGACTCTCACGAACCGCCCAGCAACGTTGTTAGCGGACAAGACCTAGGAAACTAGGGTTTTTTTCTCCGCCAGTGATTCGTCACCGGTGTGAGATTGGATTGGAGTTTCTCGAGAGTTGGTATCAGGATCGGACTCCCCTAGCCCTAGGGGTGTCTTGGGCGCGGTCTCGGAAGCGATCGCAGTTTTGCTTGGCTGTTGGATCCGTCTCGGAAAGCAAGGGCACGATTGCGGAAGCTTCTGTCGGCGGCCTAGGGTTCTTGCCTGAACAACATGGAGTCATCGGCTGAGGGATCGGGAGGCACGTACAGGGGAGGCGGGGATGATGCACTGGCTCGCGCCATGCAGAACCTGGAGTTGAGGGAAGGAGAGCTTGATGACGTTTTCATCGGAGAAGAAGATCTCAAGGATTTGCAAAATCAATCAAGGTGGCTAGTTGTTGCAAGGGTTAATACGAGGAAACCAGTGATCGCCTCGTCGGTCTTCAAGACCCTCCGAGGAGTTTGGGGGCTGGCACACGACCCGGAGATGAGGGAGGTAGACGATAACTTGTTCACCTTCAAACTGTTCTGCCTAGGAGATTGGAATAAAGTGATGCATCAGGGTCCTTGGTTATACAAAAAGCTAGTAGTGATCACCGCTGAGTATGATGGGTTGTCTAACCCTAAGGAGGTTAAGTTGGAACGTACAAATATATGGGCGCAAATTCACTCTATTCCCGAGGTTTATCGAGTTAATAGGGTGGTTGATGAATTGGCCAGAAGAATTGGTAAAGTCCAGAGTGTGGAGATGAATCCAGTGCGTTATTTTGAAGGAGATTATGTCCGTATACGGGCAAGCATCGAGGTGAATTCTCCACTTATAAGGTTTGTTCCTCTGAATGTTGGTGGAAAGAGGGAACTATTGCATGTAAAATACGAGAAGATTGGTTTCTTTTGTGATGTTTGCGGTATTATGGGGCATGACTTGGAGGAATGCGGAGATGGAATACATGATCTGAAAGCAATGCAGTACGGGAAGTGGCTAATAGCAAAAAGGAGAGTACAACCGGGACAGTTCATCTTTAGGGGTGGTTTTGTAGGGAGGTCAGGTGGAAGAGGGCGAGGGAGAGATGGGAAACTACAATAGAAAAAGAAGATCAGATGATATGGAGGAAGAAGAAGATGTTAGTGACACAACATCAAGCCCAATGAAAATTACCGCGGTGGTACGGACAGAGGAAAAGGATGTGCGGATCCGTGATACAGGTATAAGCAATGCAAAGAAGCTAGACTTTGACCAAGATACAGACAATGACAAGCAAGGAGGAGAATTATCTGGGGGCTCGGCTGGGGGTAGGATTCCTCCACCACCTCCGTCGTACTCGAAGGAGAGAATCACCAAGAGAACTAAGAAAATTGGTGAGAGTAACAATTCGGTTTCAAATGATAGCACATTGGCGGCTCCTCTCGAGAGAGACCGCCGGGCTCAATGAATCTTTTCAGTTTGAACTGTCGGGGCTGCGGGCGGCTCGAGACAGTTCAAGAAATTTGCAGCTTGATCAAGTTGCATTGCCCTAGCTTGGTCTTTCTCTCTGAGACCAAGTTGTCAGAAAAGAGAGCGTGAGATTTGAGGTTTAGGCTGGGTTTTCATAATTCTTTTGCTGTGAAGAGTGAGGGTTTGAGTGGTGGATTAGCTTTGTATTGGAACAATGACTCCAAGGTCAATCTGAAATCTTTCAGCAATTCACATATTGATGTTCTAGTGCAGAATGATATGGATGGATCGGAAGAGTGGAGATTTACTGCTTTTTATGGTGATCCAGTAAGAACAAGGAGGAAGAGAAGCTGGGAGTTACTAGAGTTTTTTAGGACGGAACGTGATAACCCGTGGCTCTGCGCGGGTGATTTCAATGAAGTTGTTAACGAGAAAGAACAATTTGGAGGCAACAAACGACAAAGGTGGATGATGGAGGGCTTCCGAGATGCTATAGATTTTTGTCGGTTTACGGACTTAGGCTTCTCGGGGCTTCCATTCACTTGGGACAACAGACAGTACGGAAGTAGAAATATTAAAGTACAGCTGGATAGGGGTTTTGGAGATGATCAGTTCATGGAATTATTCTCTAATTCGAAGGTGACCCATGTTCAAACAACGGAATCCGATCACTGTGGGCTACTGATCTCGGTACAACGATCCCTGCTGTCCGAGGATACGAGAGGCCCACCCCCGTTTCGGTTCGAGGAAGCATGGATGAGACATGACAACTACGCAGCGGTTGTTGAAAATTCATGGACACCAGGCGAAGGTAATTTGGCAGGGGTTTCGGAAGCACTTGGCACGGTTCGGTGTCGGCTTCAATGCTGGAATAGGAGTGAGTTCGGTCATGTTAAAAAACAATTAAAGAATATGAGGGGAAGGCTAGAAGCATTGAGAGGAAGATCAATTGGGGGTGGCCCATCGAAGTCGGAAAAATTACTTATGAACAGAATTTCCGAGCTGTTATCTAGGGAGGAGATCATGGCGAGGCAAAGGGCAAGGGTTCAATGGTTGAAGGAGGGCGACCGCAATACCTCTTTTTTCCATGCCAAGGCAAAGGAAAGAACTAGACAAAATAGGATTAAATCCTTACAACTAGAGGATGGGTCTACTGTGTCTGGTCAGAAGGGTTTGGAGAGGGCAGCGGCTGCGTTTTACAGAGATCTTTTCGAGGCAGAACCGAATATTAATCCGGGGCTTGTCACCGAACTAGTTAAACCCAAGATCACCGAGGTAATGAACGAAAGTTTATGCAGACCGTTGTCTGATCAAGAAGTGGAAGACGCACTGTTTATGATGCATCCTAGTAAATCTCCTGGACCAGATGGTTTTTCAGCAGGCTTTTATGTTAAACACTGGAACCTTCTGAAGCAATCGATGTGCACGGCAGTGAGAGAATTCTTTGTGTCAGGTTCTATGCCTGAAGTGGTTAACAAAACGGTACTGGTCTTAATTCCGAAGGTGAAAGATTCGAAAAAGTTGACACAGTTTAGGCCAATTTCCTTATGCAACGTTCTGTATAAAATTGTCTCTAAGGTACTTGCGATGAGGTTGAGACCGTTACTTGAGGAAATCATCTCGGAGGAGCAGAGCGCTTTTGTCCCAGGAAGATTAATTACCGACAACGTCCTTACAGCGTATGAATGTATACATTATCTGAAGAGGAAAAAGGGGAAGACAGGTGATTGTGCAATAAAACTGGATATGGCAAAAGGTTACGACAGGGTGGAGTGGGATTATCTGAGTAAAATCATGGAAAAAATGGGGTTCTCGGAATTTTGGATAAGAAGAATTATGACGTGTGTTTCCTCGGCATCGTTCTCTGTGAGGGTTAATGGTGTCTTCTCGGACACCTTTATTCTGACACGGGGAATAAGACAGGGCGACCCTATCAGCGTTATCATTTTCTTCTTTGTTCTGAAGGACTAACATCACTGTTAAAATATTTTGGTACAGGGCATTTGGCAAGGGGTATTAGGGTGGGTATCCACGCCCCGTGGATATCCCATCTACTATTCGCGGATGACTGCATTGTATTCACACAAGCAAGCCATGAAGGTGCTCATCGCATCAATGATATTCTGGACAGGTACCATGATGGCTCGGGGCCATTGGTAAATAAAGAGAAGTCCGCTATCTTTTTTAGTAAAAATTGTTCGGAGGTGTTTAAGCAACAAGTCCATGTTGCTGCTGATATTTCCAATGAGTCTCTAGTGGAGAATTACCTCGGACTCCCTACGGCGGTGGGCAGATCTTCTGATGATCAGTTTGAGGGCATCCTCCTAAAAATTAAAAGATTAGTCAATGGCTGGGTACCCCAACACCTAAATAGTGCGGGAAGGGAAGTGCTTATTAAAGCAATTTGTCAGGCGATTCCTACATATTCTATGAGCTGTTTTAAATTATCTAAGAAGCTAATCAAGAAGATCTCGAGTATTATTGCGCGGTTCTGGTGGGGAGGTGACGAAAGCAAAAGGAACATGCACTGGTGTAGATGGCAGGAGGTGGCCAAACCGAAATGTGAAGGAGGCCTTGGATTTCGGGATCTGGGATTTTTTAACCAGGCTATGTTGGCTAAACAGGGTTGGTGTTTACTCAAAAACCCCAATTCACTTTGTGCTAAAGTGTTAAAAGGTAAATATTATCATTCGAAAGATTTTATGGATGCAACTTGGAAGAGGGGTGCCTCTCATACGTGGCAGGCTATTTTGCACGGGAGAGAGGCTCTGAAACTAGGGCTTATCAAAAGAATCGGCGATGGATCGTCAATAAGGGTATGGGAAGATCCGTGGATCCCGGATAATCCATCAAGACGTCCCTTGGTCCGTATTGCTCAAAGTGAAATTTCTAAGGTGGAGGACTTATTGTGTCCGATCACTAACAGTTGGCTGGTTGACAAGGTCAGTGAAAATTTTATTATTTCGGATGCTAATGCTATTCTAAAAATACCTGTTGGTGCGTTTATGGAGGATACCTGGGCATGGCAACCGGAACGGTTGGGTTTCTTCTCGGTCAGGTCTGCCTACAAAACGCTAGTCCAACAGTGCAACTTCAATCCGATTGGGCCCTCGAGTATCGATTCATCGACATGGAAGGTACTGTGGAAACTGAATATCCCCCCGAAAGTAAAGAACTTTTGGTGGCGTGTGATCAAAGGTTTCATTCCTTCTAAACTTGTACTGGCTCATAGACACATTGAAAGAATTGGGTTCTATGATGATTGTGGCATATTGGAATCAATACACCATGCACTGTTCAAATGTACGTGGTCTAAAATCTTCTGCGGTGCAATGAGAGAAGCTACGTGTGTTAAAATACCGACTCTGAATCCGGAGTCTTGGGCAGCTGATATGCTGAACCCGTTGTTGGTTCCTGTTAAAGAGTGTGCTATCATTTTATGTGGGGCGTGGGCGGTATGGTCTGAGCGAAACGCTCGTAGACACGGCGAGACGACACAGACGGTGACCCAGTCTGTTCAATGGACGTGTGACCTAGCAAATGATTTAATCCAGATAGCAGGTGATAAGCGGAAGAAGAAGGTTCACTCGGTTACCAGGTGGAAGGCCCCGGCAGCAGGTATGTAGACGGGGCGTTTTCGGAGGAGGGGTTTAATGGAGGTACGGGTGTGCTTATCAGAGATCACGAAGGGAATTTAATTGCTGCACAATCATTATGGTATGCGGAAGGTACATCTCCAATCGTGCTGGAAGCCTATGCGGTAAGAGATGGGTTAAAATTTGCTATTGACAGAGGTATTCAAACTCTAGTGCTGGAAACTGATTCTCTACAAATTGTGAGCATGTGGAAGGAGTCAAATTATGAGAGGTCCAACATTGCTTCGATCCTTCTCGAGGCTAATGATTTAGTAGGGAATTTAGAGTCTTTTGAGTTAGCTTTTGTTCCTAGAATAGCTAATGAAGCAGCCCATCTGTGTGCTAAATACAGTAGTACTGTCAGGAGTAGATGCTTATGGTTAAATTTCACGCCCACCTTCCTTGATGCCTGTATCAGGAAGGATTGTAAGGCTGACTAAATTATGTTTCGATGCAGCAAGTTTTAGACGCACTCTTTTCTTTACCAGGGTACCTGAGGGGACTGGAATATTTTTAATGAGGCGGCTTGCTAGCTTAACATATTGAGGTTTAAAATTCAAAAAAAGTCATAATTAACCCGTACGGCCGGACTCTACCTCCTGTGTTTTGTTGACAGGGACCCTTTGTGAAGGATTTTTCTAACCTCTGGTCAATTACGCGATCAGACCCCATGATCCACGTACGACGTCACCATCACCACGCCCTGTCACGTCTCTTGGTCTCTCTAGCCTGTACCCTCTCCAAACTCCTCTTGCCGGCCATGGCATCCCCAAGCTAGCTACCTCCTCTTTTTTTTTGCGAAAAACTAGCTAGTGGTTGCTGGACTCCCCCAACGTCGAATCCATCGTCACGAGACGGACGAAACCCCCTCGCGTCGTTCCTTCCGGGCCGACTCGGGGGCGAACCCAACCCTAGCTCCGCGCCGCCGCCGGAGGGATCTGCCGGGCAAGCCCGTGTGGCTCTCGAGGACGACGGCGGCGAGGCGGTCTCCGAGCGTGGCTCGTCGTGCGTGCGGCGGGCGCGCGCCCGCGTCCAGCATCGGGGCGGCGAGACGATCTGCATCTGGGTCGGGCTGCCCTCCGTGTCGGCGTCGTCTTCCTGGCGCTCGTGCGGGGAGCCGCGGCTGAGGGGACGGCACAGGGGTGCTGGTCCCTTTCGGGAGTGGGCTGAGAGGGCTCACCACTCGCCCCCCCCCCCCGCTGTGCTCGCTTGGATCTCGGGGATCTGGTGGTTGCACGTCCGGCAGGTTCTGGTGGTGCTGCGCTGGGGAGGTTGCTGGCACGGGGGTGCTCGCCCGTTTGGTGTCGGTTTCTTTGTTTGCTCTGATGTGGTGGCCGGGGGAGCTTGGTTGCCGGGGCGGCGGCTCTGGTCGGTGGTCGCACGGTGGCTCTCCGGCAAGCCCCGTGCACGGTGTTGGATGCGCTCCTTGGCCGTGCGGGCGGCAAGGTGTGTAGCGTTGGGAGATCCTGGCGAGGTCTAGCGTGGGTGCTATTCCTCGCCCAGATGCTGATCTGGAGCCTCTGGTACAACCATGGTATCCTCTGCCCTACGCGGTGGCTGGTTGGAGCCGATGTCCCGCGTCGATGGGTTGGTGGAGTTGGGCCGAGCGAAAGCTCAAGTCGTCTTTGACGCCGGTGTCGATGACGCCTGTGGGTGCCATTTTCCCTCTTGGGGGCGACACCGTGGTTCCACCCCACCTCCTCCGTGTCTTCTCCGGGTGAAAACCCAGGTCTTTGACCTGACGGTGGCGGCGCCTTTGCGTCATGACCTTCTTGGAGGCACCGTCTTGGAGCAGGGTTCCTCTCGCTCCGCCATGGTTGTTTGAGTGCAAAGTTGGTTCCCTCTCGTAGCCGTCGATCCGAAGTGAAGTTGCTGCGCTCTTGTGCCTTGGTGGAGGCACTTCCTGTGGACACGGTGGTCCGTCCCCGCTTCTAGTGGCTGGCCGTTTTACGCAAGGGTTTGGGCAACGCCGTATGGTGTTGTCCAACCCCGCCACTTAGGAGGCTGGCTGTTCTACGCAAGGGGTGGGGCTCGCCGCTCCCGATGTTGTGGTCTCCGTTCGACACTTTGATGCTCGACATCCTCTCCTTCGTGCTCGACCTCTGCTGAAGACGCTGATCTTTCGTCTCCGGCTGCCCTCTTCGATGCCAAGCTTCGTGCTAGTTGTGGTGTTGTCTTCGCTGGTGGTCCGATCCTGCGTCTCGACTGGCTGTTTTACGCAAGGACCTGGTGCTCGGCGTAGTCTAGCCCTTTTTTTTTTCCCTTTTAGCTTGTCTTTGATCTGCTATGTTGGAGGATCTCCTCAACACCTTGTTTCATGTGTTCTTGCCGTTGTAAAACTCCGAGCTTTGTTAATTCAAAGCTGGGCCTTTGTGCCTTTTATCTAAAAAAACTAGCTAGTACCTCCTCTGATCGCACAGTATAAAAGCATCAATTGCGCGCCTCTCATATGCATCATCGATCATCAGACATCACACTATCGAAATTATCAAGACATAACCTCACATCACAGTATACAGAGCTAGCTAGACACACAACACGCGAAACGGCAATAAAGAATGGCTGTCGCCTTGAGAAGGAAGGAGAGTACAGCGGAAGCATCTGCCGTCCAGGGGCGAAGCCAGCCAAAATTATCATTGGTTTCATCTTTATGTTCTTATGGGTTCAACACTGATGTTTTCTTCACTAAACAGAAATTTACTACTGATTTATCAAAATTTATTGGGTTCAGCCGAACCTAATGCTATAGTGCTGGCTCCGCCATTTCTGCCGTCCCAAAGAACCGGCCATACGTCGTCCTCACCGTCGCCGCCGGCGACGGCGGGAAGATCCCAAAGGGGTACGTCCTGTTGGCGCTGGTCGGGGACGGCGACGAGGGACACGGCGGCGCAACGGAGAGGGCTCATCTTTGTGTTGGCTCAAACTCAATTAGTTGGTGAAAACGAGTAATATAGCTAGCGAGTTGGAATGTTTGATCCTTCTCTTTTTGTACAGTTCAATTAGTTTGTGCAGTATGTTTTAACAAGGGATTCCTCCATTCTGAGTTATTTAGCCTCACGAGCCCGTTCGAATTTGCGCGACTCCCTCCACGAAATTTACGAAAACAAAACTCTCCCGCCAATGGGTGGCGCTAACAATCGTTCTTCCGCACCGTCAGATCTACATCCTGCGGCTCTCATCCATCCTCCCCTGCTCCGAAACGTCAATTGCCACCTCCTCTCCCTCCCCTCCATTCCCCCTAATCTCCCCCAAAATCCCACCCTCCTCAGATCCCCTAACCCTAGCATCGCCGGCGCTGTCGCCACCGCCCCTCCTCCCGCGCCAACGCTCCGCCGTCGCCATGGACTTCACGGCCCCCTCATTCTCCCTCGGCATCGACTTCGACGACCCGCCTCCCGCCCCCGCCGCCAGAAGCGAGCCGCGTGGGCAGGCGCGCGGGTACGCGGCGCCCGACGCGCCCTCCTTCTCTCTCGGCCTCGATTTCGAGGGAGACGGAGGCGGCGGCGAAGAGTCACAGTTACCCGCTGGAGGACGCTCGGAGGGGCTGGCGCGGCGCTATGAGGCGCCTGACGCTCCCTCGTTCTCCCTCGGCTTCGACGACGACGATGGGGGCGCCAGCGAGCCTGAGTTACCAGCTGGAGGGCGCCGGGAGGAGCAGGCGCGGCGTTACGAGGCGCCCGACCCACCCTCGTTCTCCCTCGGCTTCGACGAGGACGACGGCGGCGCGGGGGAGCCCCAGTTCCCTGCTGGTGGGCGCCGGGAGGAGCAGGCGTGGCGGTACGAAGCGCCCGACCCACCCTCGTTCTCCCTCGGCTTCAACGACGGCGACGGCGGCGGCGGCCCGGGCGAGCCCCATCTCCCCGCCAGAAGCTGCCGGGAGGAGCAGCCGCGGCGTTATGAGGCGCCTGACGCACCCTCGTTCTCCCTTGGCTTCGACGAGGAGGAGGACGACTTCGTTGCCGGCGGACGGCGCCACGAGCAACCGCGAACCCAGGTGGCGCCTCGGCACCTCTCATGCCTTGACGATGAGGACGAGGAGTTCCTTCTTTCCGGCTGCGGGCGGCCAGATCGAGCACGAGGCGAAGCCCTAAACCCAGACCCAGTGCAGCCGGAGACGTCTCGATTGAAGAGGCTGCGAAGGGGTCCTGCCCCGCGACCGATGGCGCCTCCTCCTCCTCCCACTGCACCGGCGCCCCTGACAACGGAAGCATCTCCTGGGACTGCAGCTTGGGGGGATATTGGGAGCATCGAGGATGAGATCGAAGTTTCCACTGATGAGGAGCAACCGTGTGGTGAGGGAAACGCTGGTACCTATTTTCTGCAATTTCTGTTCACTGTTCAGTTCTTTTACTTAAAGGTGTTTGTTACTGATCATGCAATTGCAATCTAATATCTCCACATGCTTGCATAAATCAATCAATCTATTACTTGATATCTACTGTAGAATTATGCAGATTTCGCTCCTTATGCAATCTAGTATGTGAAAAAGAAAATGGATTGAACACTGGAAATGTTGAGACCTTGTTTGTGCATTTTTGTGGTAACTTAGTGTGTTTTTGTAGAGGTAGTATATAAAAGGATGCAGCTGGGACTGCTTATGCCCGCACAGTCCCACACTTGTTAAGTGGGTGTTACATGGCAGCCTGCTTATCAGGCATGCTAATACGCCGGAGTCCAGTTGCCCACTGCTTCTACTGCCTACATCCAGAGAAAGCTGCTGCTGCCCACATAACAAGCAGCTGTTGTACCATACCTCTTGTTCATCACCTGTATATGACAACTAACTTACAGAGATGAAGAAATTGACAGTTCACTGTCGCCACTAGGAGTTGGAATCTTCAGTTCAGTGGTTGATGGAACAGATCTATGAACTGCAAGAAATTAATCAGAACAATCTCAAAATGTACCACATGAAACAATTAAACATGACACACGTGTTTATAGTATTAAATGGACATAGGGGAGCATATCAAAATAAAGTGGTTCGAGTACTCTGTTGTAACGTAATATAAGTTAATATGTGACCACTGAGCATCTGCAGTAGCACTGTTAAGCAAACATGACACCTTCTCATTAGAAAACTGCCAATATAAAAATTGGACACATTTGCAGCTTCAGTTGAATGTAGCTATATAAATGCAATAAACAAGTTGATAGAACTTAGTGAGCATTGACACATAATAGTATTCCCTTCTTGTCTTGGGATATTCAGCATTTCTAGGGCATCTGAACCAACCAAAGTTCTTGATTTATAATTTTTTTCTTTGGATATGTTTACTTTTTAGACATCTGTTGTCCATCAATCCTTTACAACAGATTCGTTTCTACGCATTTGTTTCTAGAATCAACTGCATTTCTTTGTTTATATCAACTTCTCTTCTTTGCCTGCAGGCATGCCACCATCAGTTGGTAGCTGCAGGACTTCTAGCAATTCAAAATTTTCGCTGTTGAGCCAGAGTGTGTTGACGACTCAATCAACAAGGAAACCAAAGATAACAAAATGTACACCATCGTCAAGTTCTGTTCTTTCAAAACCTTTAGAAGAAAGCTGCACGAAGAAGCTACTTCCTAAGATAACAATAAGTCCACTGAGAAAAATCCATTTTCTGGATTCGGACACTGATTCAGATGATAACAAGAGTCGAAATAAAGCAAAGAAGCCTCTGAGTCCTATTAAAAAGAGACAACAGTCCATGGACAAATATGTGCAGAAGAATCATACCTTGCAGAAAAGCAGTAAATCTGAAGAGAGCAGTGTTGTGCAGAAGAACAAAGATAGCATGAACGACAGTTGGGTAACACCTGCCCTTGATGACTTCTGCAGTGAGTATGTGCAGAAGAAGCATACCTTGCAGCAAAACAGTAAATCTGAAGGGAGCAGTGTTGTGCAGAAGAAGCATACCTTGCAGAAATCTGAAGGGAGCAGTGTTGTGCAGAAGAACAAAGGTAACATGAACGACAGTTGGGCGACACCTGCCCTTGATGACTTCTGCAGCGAGTATTTTAAATCTGTGCAAGACTCAAGGCCGTCTCAGCAGAAAGAAGTCAACACCTTTTCTGGTTCCAAAGTTCCTAGATCCTACAACCCTGTTAGTGAAATTGGGGAACATTTCCAGCATGAAAGCAGTTCAAGTCGAGTTGTACTAGAAGAGAATCTGACTGACAGCCATCCTCCTGCCATGCATTACTTCTTCAATCATGATCAAATGATACAAAAGTTGGTCCGTGAAAGATTGCAGCATTTTGTTCCCATTGGAGCAGAAACTTCCCAGGGAAATGAGTACGGTGTAGAAGAGAATCTGAACTACATGTAACAGCCATCACAATCATTGCATTATTGTTTTTGCTAATCTCCTCTGATAATGACGGTTACTTTACTTCTTTCTTAAAATAGGAACCACTTTGGCCAGAGTGGTGATGCTAATGGTCGGTGGGTGACCCCTAATAAAACGACATCATTCCCAACAGATTTTGGCAAAAGAAGGGTACATGCCGGTGGAACTCAGTCTGGCTCTGGCCATTGGTTTACCGGGGAGGATGGCAGAAAGGTAGATCGCAACGCCTATTTCAGAGTTCCAATTAAGTTTTGACAGAATAAGACTTCTTTTGTCATTTCTGGTTAGTTGTGTGCACTGTACAATCGTTTTACTTAATGAATTTGTGTTGTAGGTTTATGTTTCCAAGAATGGTCAGGAGTTAAGTGGCCGTGATGCCTATCGACAGTATAAGAAGGTGAAATGCTTATCCATTTTGAATAATAGCGAAGTATCAAAGATGAATTTACTTCCTCCTGGTTTATTCTGTGCTCATATATGGAAACTCTTTAATGCTTGATCTCAACCTTAATATCCCAACAGTTACTAGGGGGTTTGTTGGATCTCTATAGGTAGCTTCACCCAGGTAAGCTAGTAGAAATAAACTCGGTTTTGCCGCCTTGCTGCAGCCCCATGTGACTGGCCTCTGCTTGTTTGCTTCGTCTGCTCTATAGCATAAGCTAAAAATAAAATTCAATGGGGATTAGTTTCTTCTTAGCTTTCTTATCTATTTTGATTGAAGCCAACTAAAGTTTGCTTTGCTCCCTTGCTGACATCTGATTTAGCTTTCCTTTCCAAGCAAGGATTTTTTGGCAGTTGTCATATGAGAATTGAAGAAACTAGCTTATGAAAGATACTGATCTTTTTTGTTTTGCTATGAGAATGCATAATTTTGCATTAACTAGCGAGCGAAGCCGAGAGGCTCGCCACCACAACTGTTATGCCTGTTATTCAACTGTTAATCAGCAGTTCAGGTTTGTCATGTCTAATACACCCTGCTGCAGCAATGCAGTGAGCTAAGGAATTACTGCTATGAGGACAGTACACCACTTTAACATTGGAGAATTTATTAGCCAAAAGCTCTTTTATCTCCCTCAGAATCACACACAGCGGCGACATGTCTTCAGCATTATTCTCAATAGGGGATTTCAGCGCCAGTGAATCCATCTCCAGATCACTGCTTCGGATGCCCAGGGAAACAACAGCCCTGAGTGGCAAGCGCTTGCCGCACAACTTCCGCCTCAGCTTGTAAAACACTCTGAATCTTCTCCAACCACCCTGCACTTGATGCAGGAACCCTTCCATAGCTACCGCTGAAAACTGCATCCCAAACTCCAAAATTCCCTCTGCCACATAAGAGCCACCAGTGTTGACTTGTATATGTCCCTCGTCCAGTGGCCGCCATTGGTGGTCTGCACTTGGTGTAGCAGTGGTTTCAGTACTTAGGGTCTTGTGATACTCCGCAGCATGATACCTGACAGCCCAGCTCAGATTTTCAGCGGAACGAGGCACATCTCTTCTCTCACTTTCTTTGACACCACCAAGTCCAGAGCAAGGTAGCACCAACATGTTGTTGACTTTCAGGCAGACTCTTCCATAACTTCAAGGGACAAGCATTTCCAAGCAGGTTGATCTTTACTTCCTCTAGATCACGCGCTCTCCACGGCTGCATTAAAGGCTTGCAATTGAAGAAAAGTTGGCCACCATCCTCATAGTCACCGAAGCAAACTGGATATGTAGGATTGATATCCATCCACTTCTTGTGCAGAGAAACACAGTTTGGGACTGTACTGTGTGCCACTCTCCAGCAGAAGTGTTTTACCTTGTTAGGCACTGGTATTTTCCAAACAGCACACCGTACTTTCTCCCCTTTGTTGCCATCAACCAATCTTGGGATTCTTTGTTACTTCTCAGCTTTCTATCATTGGTAAACACTCTGTACGGCGATCTGACAGAGAAGATCCCCTTTTCTTTAACAAAATGCCATGCCGGTGCATTCTCATACTCCCCATGAGTTGGCATATCCAGGATGCATTTAGCATACTCTTCATTGAATATATTTTGAATTAGCTCTGCATCTGCATTCCAAGTAGGCCCCAGGAGGAAAATGTCTTTTGCCTTGCTAATTGGGTTTTTCCCTTGAGGAGCAGATGGCAATCTGGTAGTGTTTCTCAGCAGCCATGAATCAGTCCATGCATTCATCTTCCCCATCCCTGACACGCCAACCAGACCATGCCCTTAGTCAACTGAACCCCTTTCAATATGCTTCTCCAAGTATAGGACATACTCCTTCTCATTTGCTTCCAGTAACCTACCATGTGGATTGTAGAAAGTATTTCTCTCCCAGGACCCGTGCACATAGGGAACCCTAGACCTCTCACCCTCCTTAGTTTTGTCAATATTTCTGAGCCAATATATACTGTTTCTATTGGCTCCACCAGTATCTCCCAATTAAGGTGCTCATCTGTTCACATAGTCTTTGTCAAATCAAAACACAACACTGTAAAGGCGGGAATAGCTTGGGCCACTGCTTTTATCATTATTTCTTTCCCCACAGGTGAGAGAAGCCTTTCCTGCCACCCTAGAATCCTTTACCACACACGTCCTTTCATATGGACATAAGACTTGCTCCTTGGTCTCCCCACATGAATAAGCTAGTGCTCTTTAGAAAGTAGAATTGTGCCAGTTTACTCTTCTTGCTAAAGAAGGCTAGAATTTAGCTTCTGATATCCAAGTGAACCATATATGAGATTGACTAGGAATGATCAAAGGAACTCGACATGAGATAGAGACTTATTGGTAGAAACTTATTTCTGAGAGACCATTACTTGAACTAAATCAATCCTCGAATACCTTTTCCAATTGATACGTTGTTAGATTTTCTATACCAGCACGGTGCTAATGGACCAACTGATACAACTATATTCCATTCACTATATTTTGGTACTGCTATTTAACTACATGTTCCTTGCAGGAAAGTGGCAAGGGATTCCGCAAGTTCAAGAAGAAAGGTGCAGTCAAGAAGGAAGGTTCTGCTGGAGCTAGACGAGGTTCTGCGGCGGCAAGCAAAGCCAGTTCCTCAGCTAAACGAAGCTCAGCAGCGAAAAGGAAGCGGTGAGATAGAGAGGTGGTTTTGGTGGTAGATTTCACAGTAGACAAGATATTACTGTAATTAGATAGTTCGTCTTTGTCATGTGCATTTCATCTCAGAGATAGAAAAAACTAGATTACGGTTGCATGTTTTTGCTCTGTCAATATATAAACACGTACAGTAAGCCTCGGTTGCAATCTTCTATGTTAAGGTGATTTCAGCGGCTCATTCCTGGTGTGCTTGGATTCCACTAGAGGGGAGTGACGGGCACGTTCCGTCCAGGAACACTGTGGATTTGCCTTTGTGGCGCGTATTTGATCAGATGTCTGTTTGACCGCTGGGATTTCATTTCTGAGCTTGTCGGCATTCATTTGTGTGCATCTTTGTCTGAATTTAACATAGTGGAGTAGTCAGGTTAAACTCTTTTTTCAGGCACACATGCAGGTACATCCACTGCAGGTTTGTACACTCTGAAATTGAGATGATTATAACTTGTTTAAAATCGGCCAGATATCAGGTTTCATGTATAGACATATAGTAATGCACCGTCCACCACATTAACAAATAGACAGTTATATTAATTCTCAGCAAGTTAGGGCTCAGTTAATACCATTTGATTTTATATCGTGATTCCAAGTAAACGTTGTTAGTAGACCAGTACAAGAGGTTGGCACTATCATCAGCATTTCTGCCAGGTAATAACAGAGCATAGCGCCGGTACATATTGTGATTCTTGCAAACTCGGCCAGTACCCCAGGCTACGGCTCCGAAGGAGGGGCTTGATAGTCAAACGGCTCATTGAAGCTTTTCTTACATCTGGTTTACCTTGACAATCATGTTTTGCATGATAACACAAACATCTATGACTCATACATTTGATCTAGCAGACCATAATAGAGAAGAGCACCGGGCGACCGCAAACCGGGCCTAAAGCACACCAAATGTCTGTTCCACATATTTCCGTACAACCTCTTACTTCTTTACAAAATGATCATTTCACTCATTAATAGGATTGAGAATTTTCTTCACAAATGTCGACCAATTAGGTTGGATGTCATCCGCTAGGTAGTACCCACTGTCGTACTCATGGTCATCGATCACATAATTGTAATGTGGAGTTTGGTATTGATCAAGTCTAAGAAACACTGGATGGCGTTGCAGCACGTTGATGTCATGTGCATTTCATCTTAGAGATAGAAAAAACTAGATTGCAGTCGCATGTTTTTGCTCTGTCGATATATAAACACGTATGGTAAGCCTCCGGCTGCAATCCTTCTATGTTAAGGTGATTTCAGCGACCCATTGTGTAAACTGGTGTTTGTGCTTCCTCGTGTGCTTGGATTCCAATAGAGGGGAGTGACGGGCACGTTCCGTCCAGGAACACTCTGGATTTGCCTTTGTGGCGCGTATTTGATCAGATGTCTGTTTGGCCGCTGGGATTTCAGTTCTGAGCTCGTCGGCATTCGTTCGTGTGCATCTTTCTCTGAATTTAACAGAGTGGAGTAGTCATGCTGAACTCTTTTCAGGCACACATGCATGTACACCCACTGCACGTCACACACGTTTGTGCACTCTCTGAAATCGAGATGATTATAACTTGTTTAAAATCGGCAAGATATCAGGTACTCCCTCCGTTCAATAACAGATGACTTCCACTTGTCTATATACATCCATATCTAGACAAGTGGAAGTCATCTATTGTTGAACGGAGGGAGTATCATATATAGACATATAGTAATACACCGTCCACCACATTAATAAATAAACGGTTATACTCCTAATTCTCAGCAAGTTAGTGCTCAGTTAAGTTCTACTAGCTAAATGCCCGTGCGTTGCCACGAAAACAAATCAATGTATGAAATCAAAATTATTAACCTGAATGTTTTCTTCTAGATTTTGTGTCTGTCACACATTCTTTCTCCAACTAAATTTTAACAAGACAAGTGTCATCTTTCTCCCTATGTATTAACCTGTCCCATTATGTATTGCATCATTTGTCATGTCTACAAATTTACTAAACTGACAAATGCCCGTCATTGTTCATGTCGCCCTGCATAAATAGCATTAGGTTCAAGTCTAAATATTCAACCCTTCGTGGTAGAGTAAATTTTCATCACAATAACAAAAAAAAATCATATAGTAGTCGGCCAATAAGTATAACGAAGGTTGCTTAATTATCCTTGTGCACTGTCACCGCTACAATATCTATCACCCGAAATAGGTTATCTTATCATAGAAAACATCATTATATGAAATCTAAGAATTGCCAAATAACATTGCAAGCACTCTGAAACGCTCAAGTAATTCTCCGTGCTTGCAGATTTACCCCCAAATGACAAGAACACAAGGATATAATCTACGACACTTGCACACCATGCCACCTCCATAGGTTGCAACCATGCATGGTCGTCCCCTTCTCCACCTCCACGTATGGTGGCCATAGGTAGCACTACATGGTGTGGCAGTCAAAAACAATGTGGACATATATAGCAGCTTGCCCATTGGAACAAAGGAGGGGATCTAAATCCCAAAAGTATATGATGTATAGTAAGCAGACAACATACAGAAAAAAATAACATTTTTATTATGAACCACAGATAAACCTCGGCTACGAATCTACAAATATCAATTTTAGCCACTTCAATTGTGAAAAACCAGAAGCATATCAACAAAGTTGTTTTTATTGTCGCTTCTTGGTGCATACAACATGACAACATCGGTTGATATCGTGACTTCTGCTAGCCGAATGGCCCGCGTATGCCACCAACTCAATGGCAAAGTCCATGTCCTTCTCTTTCTTGAAAACCTCCATCGCCCACCTCCCCAATGAAGTAATCTTGCATTAGCTCTTTGGTACTCTTTCTGTGTCCTACATCTTCAAATTCGTTTGTGCCATCCTTACCTTCAAACAAATTATCAGGGATGATCAAACAACCTAATAGAAAATTAAAGTGTTGAACAAGGGAAATCAGTAGGAGAGTAGCAGCAATACCAGTGATGGAAAGCACCACATCAGCACCTCCCAGAACTTCATCCAATTACTTGATCACGTCATAAATTGAAATCAGAAAAAGGAACTTATGGCCTAGCAATTAGCTTCTACTTGAAATCAATTCTACTTGACAGCCTTGAAAAACACCAAACCACTTAAATTCAGAGCAGTGTAAAATTAGCCAAACCCTATGATGTTAAAATATTTTTTGTTTTTACACGGCGCTTAGAAGCAACCTGTTTCACAATATATATTGTTGTCAGATACAGGGTGCAAATTTGTTTTTTTGTGCCAATAACCGTTCCTTCTATGGTAACTCGTGGATTTTGAAGTATCCTAATTTTTAAAGCTTGCCCAATATCCATTTCCATCCTATATTTTATATTTCCCGGTGCATCAGAACATGTTTGGCAAGAAGATAACAAGAGAACAAAGCTTTTGGCAGATATTAAACAAGTAAAAAACCAATTCTTCGACACGATGAGTGCCCATGACCACACGACAATATCCAATTGAGCAATTGGTCACATATGATCTGAGTATGAATATATGAATACTGCAGCTTCAGCGTTGCCTTACAGGAACGACTGGTTATTAGATGTGAAAAAAATACAAACAGTCGATCCAACAGACATGCAGAGCACAAACATGAAACATTAGACTGGGAGACCATCGCGTTCCTACACGAGCGAATTGCAAAGACAAGCGAAAAACACTCACTGGGTGCATACAAATAGGCTTCAAACAAAACCAGGCGGCGAGTGGACTCACCGGAGTGGTGCGTGAGCGTTCGCCGGTCAGAACGCAGCCGAGATGCCCACTCTTAAGTCGCCACGCTAGCTTGCCTTCCTTCGACACCATGCCTGCCGTCTTGAACCACGAGTCAGGCGGGCGAGAGCAAGTACTGACTCTGCAGTGTCTCTAGTCGCGCCGCCGCCCCGATAGTCTAGATCAAATGGAATCTACCGGGAAAGTAATGGATCCATACTCCACAGTCCACACCTTTGATCCGAGCAGTTGGCCTCCAGCTACCATCTATGGCCCGACTGCCATGGACAAAGCCAGCAGCGCATGGGAAAGCGGTGGTGCGTGATGAACCCAGAAGCCACCAACCAGTCGTTGTGACACAAACCTCCCGGATCGATCTTGGACGGCGGGAATCAGGCGGGCAGGGTGGCGGAGTCTCTGCAGGAGCACGATGGGCGGTTCGGCAGCGAAGAAGAGACAGGTTAGGCCGCGTTGGAGTGTTTGCGAGTCAAGCATCGTGACACGAGGGGCGGTTTTTTAAGGGCCGTGTGCACGGAACGGTGAAGCTGCGGTTTCGTAGCTCCTCTCTACGTTTTGAGTTTGAGCAGGTCTCTCCGATTTTCTCAGGCCACGCAGGGGAGCGTCGTAGGACGTACCACGCATGGAACACGGACACCACCGCTAGCGCTTTAATAGTAAAGATACCATTTGATTTTATATCGTGATTCCAAGTAGACGTTGTCACTATACCGGTACAAGAGGTAGGCACTATCATCAGCATTTCTGCCAGGTAATAAGAAATCATTGCGCCCGTACATATCATGTTTCTTGCAAACCCAGCCGGTAGGCCCGGCTACCGCTGCGAATGAGAGCATCGATAATAATAAAACGGCTCATGGAAGGCTTTTCTTGATTGATTATGTTGTGCATGACAACAGGAGAATTTACGATCTCACACATTACATATAGTGGTCATGATAGGGAAGAGCACGGGACAACCGCAAACTGGGCCTAAAACACGCCCAAATGCCCACTCCACATCATTCTATACATCATCTTCTTTGCAAAATGACCATTTCTCTCACCAACAAAATTGATAATTGTCTTCATAGATATCGGCGAATCAGGATAGGTGTCATCCGCTAGGTAGCGTCTATTGTCATGCTCATGACCATTTCGCTGTGGAGTTTGGCCTTGAGCAAGTCTAAGAAACACCAGAAAACGTTGCAACATGTTGATATCATTGTGAGAACCAGCCATGCCGAAAAATGCGTGCCAAATCCAAAGATCAACTGTGCCACAATCTCAAGTACAACACCGCATGCTCCATCATGTCCTGATCTATACATCCCCTGTCAAGCGAATGGGAAATTCTTTCAACTCCAATGCATGCATTATGCTCTCAATCATTCTAGGAAATCCTCTTGCTTCCCCTTGTGCCATGAGGCAAGTTGTTTTTGTTGCATTGGGTGCTCTCAGATAGGTCTCTCCAAAAACTGCCACTACTTAAAACATGTATGTGGATTCAACGATGTTGGACTCAGATATACGGAGATAGCCATCCAATGAATCTGCGAGAACTTCTTAAGCAAGGCACCATATGGCAGTCGTGCATTTCTGAAGGGATGAAAATACAAAAAGTTCGCTGCAATCTCTCTTCAATTCGAAGTAGTAATCATAATCCTGAACACCATGCACGATTGTCCTGGACATTTCCCTCTTCATTCTAAAGCGCTAAGGAAATTCATAAGATAGGATTGTCGGGTTGTCCTATCGGTGCTTGTTGGCCAACCAGCTTTTTCTTATACTCCACGCTTGGGCACATCGTCCATATCGGCTTGCGCATCTAAAACATGTCCATCTTATTCTCTTCGTCGTCGGCTAAACAGACCGCGTCCTCCGCCATCCTTTGGTGAAACATGATCTCATCACCACTATCCATAGCCCATTAGACAATAATGAAGCAGTGAAACTAGGCAACCAATCGACGATGAATGAAATATAAAAATAGGCAAACACATGAACACCTTGTGTCGGCAGAGAGTAAGAGGCGGAGATGGTTGATGAATGAGCCACGACGGCGCAAAACGAGGACATGTGAAAGCGCATGGTGCCCCCATATGTGTTTTTGGTAATTAATGACAATCCTTAAGGACTGTATTGAGATATTCTTTCAGGACTTGTCCATAAGAATAGTTTGGAGTCCTTGTGTGAATCGAAGAAGATGGTATGATCATGTGATGTCCAAGACAAAGCCACCAAGATTAATATGATCCAGCGGTAGTACCGGGCACCCCAGCGGTAGTACCGTGTTGCACAGCAAGCGGTAGTACCGCGCCCAGTACCGCCAGAGTAAAAAATGGCTACTGCATCCAGCGGTACTTCAGCGGTACTAGTTCGGTAGTACCGCTGTGGTCTTATTGATCTTGAGCAAAACCTTGCTCAGCGGTAGTACCACTACCTATCAGGAAGCGGTAGTACCGCCCTCAGTACCGGCCCTTGTACCGCTGGCTAAGTTTTGCTCTCGGTATCGCACGGTACTAGAGCGGTAGTGACCTAGTATTACCGCCAGCCAGTTCGATTTAATTCGAAGATTGTGGCCAGCGGTAGTACCAGTGTGCACTCGCGGTAGTACCGCTGCTGGAGTACCATGGTACTTTGGCAGTTGTACCGCCTGCGCCCTGTGACTGGGACTCTCTAGTACCGCGTGCATACCCAGGTAGCGGTAGTACCGCTGTGCTGTTAAGCTTAGTGCTTCGATGTCTTGAAGAACAAAATGGAGTGGTCTTTCATGTCTACCTTCAAGACATCAACTTTATGGACAAAGAAAGGATAAAGGATACTAGGTTGATCATGTGTATGATCAACACACAAAGCTACAATATGTACCTAATGGGATTATGTATCTCGTGGTAATGGTAAGCAATTGTCCATATAGCTTTGTGAACTAACCCATGATATGTGTGTGTGCTATATCTATGTGTGGTTAGGTATCTTTCCATGGGAATGCTTCACAAGAAAGATTTCATATATCCCATGGTCTTTGTCGTCAAGCGGTGTTTGTCATCGAGCTTGACGTGGAAGCTCAAGTGAATCATATCGAAGATATCCTATGCTTGATGCTTGCCACCCTTTTGGAGATTGTGGCCTTGTGAAGATTTGCCGAGAAGGGTCTCTCCCATAATGGTGTATGGGGGAGCTAGTCTCTCCCATAATGGTGTATGGGAGAGCAACTTGCAAGTCGTCATCAAGCGGAGCTTGTGCTAGCAAGCGCGATCAAGAAAGAAGATCCAATTTGAGAGAGTCAAGATCGTCATCATCTTGCTCAAGCGGAATGCTCAAGGCAAAGGTATAATCTTGATAGGTTTTCTATTTTACCGGTCTCGTATCTTTGGGAGGCCGGGTTATAGGATAGATAGTCGTACTATCAAGAGGGGCTCTCAAATGAGTAACTTGATCGAATCACTGTGGAGAGCTCAAACCTTTGCACTCTTGCATATCATCTTTCTTGGTTCTTAGTTGGCTTTTATATCTATGGGTTTTGGTGCTTGTTGTGATCTTCATGACAAGCCCAAGTTCATCAAAAACGGTTTTCACATGAAACACCTATTGAGTTTTTGATGTTGAAGGTTTTTTCGGTTGGTCATTTTTAGAGAGGTCTTTCCTTTCCCCATTTGGCTTTAAGTTTCACTGTTGGACAATGATGTTTCTCTGCAGTATCTTGTAGAGCTCATCGTTGCGATTTCAACGAGCCCAAGATCATCGAAAACGGAGTCCGAACGCAAAAGTTATGACCGTTTTCGTATCGGGTGTTTTTGTAGTTTTTGGTCCAGCGGTAGTACCGCCCCAACCAGTACCGAAACGTCCGGTAGCGGTAGTACCGCTGCTGGGCGGAAAAAACATATAACGGTCATATTTTGGGTCTCCTATTTAAGGGGGTCTTCTTCCCCCTTGACCCTAAGGCTGCCCAACTCGTTTTCCCTCTCTCTCCATACCATTGTTGACCTTGGAAACCTTCCTCCTCTCTCAGTCCCTCCAATGATTCTTGCATATCTTTGAGGGAGAAGTTAGAGGAGATCTAGATCCACATTTCCACCAATCCATCTCTCCTCTTAGTGAGGGGAACTTAGTGAATCTAGATCTTGGAGTTCTTTGTGTTTCTCCTCCATTGTTCTTCCTCTCTATTCCCCCATAAGCATTTGTTGCTTTGTTGGAATTTGAGAGTGAATGATTTGAGCACTTGTGCTCTTGCCATTTGCATCGGTTGCATCGGTTTGCTCTCTCCACGAGGATTCGTGGAAGTGAAAGATTGTGAGCTTGTTACTTTTGGGTCTTGGACCCTAGACGACTTGTGGTGTTCTTGGGAGCCTCCAATTTAGTTGTGGATGTGTTCCCCAAGATTGTGGTGACACCGAGAGCCTCCAATTAAGTTGTGGATGCGTGCCTCGGGTTTGAAGGTTGCCAATAGTGGAAGGTGAACTAGGCCCTTTGTGGCGGGGTTCATTGGAGAATAGGGTGAGGCCTTTGTGGCGTTGAGTAGGCTTTGTGACGAGCTCACACCCCTCCAACGAGACGTACTCCCCTTGTGGGAGGAACTCGGGAATACATCATCGTCTACGTGTGCCTCGGTTATTTCTATACCGGAGCTTTCTACTTATGAAATTTACATTGTGATAGCCTTCGTGCTTGAAGTTATATATCTTGCTATCACCTTGTTACTTGTCTTGCTTAGAATAAGTTGTTGGTGCACCTAGTTGACCCTAGAATATTTAGGTTGTATGCTTGTTAATTTAAACACCTAGTTTATTTCCGCATTTAGCAAGCCTTAACCGGAAAAGTTTTAATCGCCTATTCACCCCCCTCTCGGCGACGTCGTTGTCCGTTCAACATGGACCGACGGCGAGCGAAGGCAAGCCAGTCTGCGTGGTCGTTGGCTCGCTGCTGGAGCCACAGTGAGTTGACGATGACAAGGGTGATGATGATGGTGCGAATTGACGGCTAGAGGAAAAACCAAGATGATATGGGGGCAAATGACTAATGACTCTATCGCTCTATGTCTATGACTTGGGGGACCCATGTCGGATGTCATGTCCGGGCAATGTCCGACATCCTCGAGCATACTCCAAGTTTGGAGTGTGGCTCGAGAGTGTTGGGCATATTTCGGCTCGGCACGAACATATAGGATGTCATTGTGGCCGTTTTTAAGTCCGAACCCCTAATAGGATTTGAGGGGTCATTTCGTGTGCCGATGAAAATGCACTAAGACTTGTTTTGATGATTGGCCTTAGTTCATAATGGCAGGCCATAGGCCGGACCGAAACTTTTAGGGTGTGTTGGTTGAGGGTATATCCCCCCAAGTGGTTAGGGGTAGCCGCTTTTTAGTGGTTACGATTCATTAGGTTGAGAGGATAAGAGACGGTGGGGATAGCCAGATTCCACGAATATACTCTTAAAACGGTGGCTCCGCATGTCTGACAAAATCTCGTAGATGGCGCTAACCACTTCGGGCTCCCGCCTCTAGCCTCACCCCAGAATATTTTTCGCGCTGATTTTCTCACTCACCTCCCATGAAAGAAAAGAAAACCCTCAACATTATCTTTTTTCACCAGACTCTCAATTTCCCTCTCGCGAAACAGAGGCAATGGTGAAAGGACATGTGTCCCCTAATGTTATTTTGGTGTTTAATTACAACACTTGGAAGATTTAATAATTTCCTCATGAAGGGAATATTCCGAAGAGGCAATAATAAAGTGGTTATTATCTTATTCCTTATTTATGATAAATGTTTATTTCTCATGCTAGAATTGTATTAACCGGAAACGTTGATACATGTGTGTTTAATAAACAAACAATAGTTCCTAGTAAAGTCTCTCTTTTAACTAGCTCGTTGATTAATATATGATCAAGGTTTCCTGATCATGAATATTGGATGTTGTTAATAACGGGGTCATGTAATTAGAAGAATGATGTGATGAACATATACTCAAATTAAGTATAACAATACGATCAATTCATTTAGTTTATATTGTTATATCTTGCATACGAAGTAACTTATTCCTTAGACCATGAGATCATGTCAATCACTAATACCGGAAGTGTGCTTTGATGTCATCAAACGTCACGCCGTAACAGGGTGACTATAAAGGTGCCGTTGGGTATTCGGAAAGTATTAGTTGAGGCTCATGGATCAAGAGTAGGATTTGTCCATCCAAATGATAGAGATATACTCTAGGCCCTCTCGGTGATATCACATCGACACCGCTTGCAAGCACGTGACTAGGTCACAAGGATGTCATATCACGGAACGAGTAAAAGAGTACTTATAGGTAACGAGATCGAACAAGGTATGGTTGATACCAATGATCATATCTCAGACAAGTAAAGTATCGTGAGACAAAGGGAATTAGTTACGACGTTGATGGTTCAAACGATCACAAGATTCATCGTTGAATATATAGGAGTCATCACGGATCTCCAGATCCCGCTGTTGATTATTGATCGGAGAGGTGTCTCGATCATGTCTGTATTATTCGCGAACCGTAGGATGACACACTTAAGGTTCGATGACGCATTTGAGAGGATACGGAATATCGAGGAATATTTTGGACAACACCGAAATTGTTTTGGGTAAAATTGAAATAGTTCAAGGGTTTTTTGTCGAATGGTTGTTAATATAGTTGACAAATGATTCGAGGTGTTATATGAAAATGTTTGTTAATATAATTAACAAATATTAAAATAAAGAAATAAAAATGTTTTATTTATTTATTAAAGAAAAACCTTTGGATTTTCTAAATGGGAAATTATGGGAGTATGAGTGGGTGTGAGTGGAGCTTCCACTCACATGAAGAGGGAATAGGTGGGGGCACCACCATGGCTGGCCGCACCCCCTTGGTCTGCCTCCCGCTCCCCTATAGAAGGAGGGTGAGGGCTCTCTCTCCTCCACACACACTTGTCCCTACTTCCTTCTCTCCACCCGCTGCTCCATTCCATGGTCGTTTGCTTGGCGAAGTGCTGACCGTGGGATTCTTCACCACACCACGTCGTCGTTCTGCTAGAGTTCCGGGGGATCCTCTACTTCTGCTGCCTCGCTGGATCGAGGGAACGGAGGTCGTCATCAAGCCGTACGTGTGACCGATCACAGAGGCACCGCCGGATTCCGGTGCACATCTTCTCGGTCTTGAGATCGGTGTGAGTACGACTACGCCAACAACGAGATTTGATCTCGTAACGCTTAGAGTCTTCGAGGGTATGTTTTCCTAAGACTTTTTTTTTCTCCCCGTTGCTTTCATCTTCTAGATTAGATCTTGGCCCTTTGGGTATCTCTCGCGTAGGAAATTTTTGTTTTCTATGCAACGTACCCTTCAGTGGTATGAGAGTCGGATCTATGCGTAGATGTTTGGTACGGGTATAACACATAGGTGTATGTGGGTGTTGATGATAATGTTATTGCCTCCTTGAGTATTTTATGATCTTAGTGGCATAGTAGGATGAAGCTGTCCTAGACAAACTTTGCGTGTACTTTGTACGCGAGACCTGTCTCACTTGTGGCTGAGGGGGTGTCCGTTTCTCCTACTATAGTTGAGATCTAATCTACGAAGAGTTGTTAGAAATATGTTTATCAACGTTGTGGTTCATGTTCGTAGGTATGAACGGTTCCATCCTCGAAATCCCTAAGCCACGTAAAATATGAAAAAATAAATTAGAAACGTCTAACTTGTTTTTGCAGGGCATGTGATGTGATATGGTCAATGTTACAAATTTGATGTATGAGATGATCTCTTTTGTAAATTATTGACATACCGGCAGGAGCCATATATTATTATTTATGGCATGCGTGTTGTATATCACATCGATGTGATATGTTGTAATTTTGATGGACAATCAAGATGGCGGTGCCACGGACCTTGGTGCCACGCCGGTGGAATGATAGAGATCATACCGTGATGCACAAGATGGAGATAAAGTGCAAGAAGGACCATATCATATCACATTATCCATGCATGTGATGTTAATCCTTTTATGCATCTTATTTTTCTTAGATCGTGACAACATCATTATAAGATGATCCCTCTCACTTAATATCAAGATAATAATGTGTTCTTCCTGTGTATGCACCGTTAAGAAAGTTTGTCGTTTCGAGACACCATGTGATGATCGGGTGTGACAGACTCAACGTTCGCATACAACGGGTGCTGACGAGCCTAGCATGTACATACATGGCCTCGGAACACACGCAATACTACAGTTCTAATTGGAGAGGCTAGCATGTACAGACATGGCCTTGGAACACGTAACCAAAAGGTAAAGCATGAGTCATATGGATGATATGATGAACATGTCGATGTTCTCCTTTGAAGCTACATCATCTCACGTGATGATCGGATTTGGTGTAGTGAATTTGGCTTGTGTAATCACTAAAACGACTAGAGGGATGTTGTTTTTGAGTGGGAGTTCACGTAGTAATTTTGAATTAACTTGAACTTATTTTATCATGAACAACCAATCAAAGTGAATTTGCATAAATTGTAGTATTCATTGGCATCCACAAACTACCTTACAGTTAGATTGTTAATTGAGATATAACTGTTATGATCTGGTAAAACCATTTAAGATTGGTACCGTATTAGTGAAATTTAAAATTGAGTTCTATGACAGATTTTTGGTATAACCTACCTCACTCCATATGATTAATGATTGATTGATCTAGAGAGTAAATTATTCCTACTTAGAATCCAGTGTCATGCTTGCTTCTATAATACTTTATCCTCAAAAGAATGTTTTGTTGATCAAGGTGATTTAGGAACTGAAAAGAATTGTTTTCAGAAACAATCAAGTGAAACATATATTTATATCTAGAAACTTATTTGTGGCAACATGACTTAGTATAATTTAGCATGAAAATGTGCTCATATTATTTGAATATATGCAATGATTGAAGACGCTAGACGTTTGAATCTTCCAAGAAGTTGGGTGCTAATAGTATCCTCTAAATTCCTTCCTTCGAGCTATAGTAGCTTCATCACAAAATTGTTATGATGGGATGGATTAAAAGTATGGGTAAAATCGTTTGCCTTGCCTGGAGATTGCTAAGAGTGGAATCTGGAAGAATGCTATTAATATGGTGATATTAGTAGAACAATCAAACTCAAAGTATGACTCAATGGGTGATAGTATATGACTAACATGCCAAGGAAAATATGCTAGTATGACTAGAATTGTTTAATGTTGAATGATTATTCTGTATAGGAAAAGGAATATTGAAAATATAATTACAAAAGGTATATTGCAGAAAAGAATATAACTGGAAAGGTCCAGCTCAGGAGTATATGCTTAATATACAAGTTATAGATGTATTACTAGTTAACAAAGTATTTTTGGCTATTTTGATACCATATTGGTTGGTATGAGTTGTCATACAAAGCAACACAATGCAAGAAATACAAGGGCCTAAAAGGAAATAGTAGTAGATGTGGAATCTATCATGACAAGACTGAAATAAAGTGTTATTGTGTTCATTGTCGTATCGAACCAAACATTCAAGATTTATTTTAAGAACTTAATAAGTTGTTATTTTGTTCCGGTATTTTGTGAGAACAAATAAGATTGTTCAAACTATGATCATATTCCATAATTGATGGATGAGTTAATATAAATCGTGTTGGTAAAGTAAAACCTCTATAAGCCTAAATGCTAAACGTTGCAAGACGTAAAAGAATCTCACTTAAATTGTGACACCGCCATTTTTAGTTCATATCAGAAAGGAAAACATGAAGGAACTCCATGATAATGGACTTCCGGAGTCATTTTATTTTTGAATAAATTGACGCTTGTGAGACCTCTTCCAAAAGATGACTAGAATTCCGTTCATAGGCCAAAGTAGAATGGACGACTAATTTAATGGAGATTGTACATATTGATGTATATAGTCCATTATTTATAGTCATGTGTGATGGATTAATTTTTCCTTCATAAAATTCCATCGATGATTTGAGTAGATATATGAGTATATCTATTTAAAGAGAATGGAGTTTGACATTTTTGAATTGGTTCAAAATATTGTTAGTATGAAGTAAAAATCATCGTAACAAGATAATCAAGTATTTATGATTGGATCATAAAAGGATAAAGTTTTAGTTGCAAGTTTAGCAAAACATCTGAGGAGTTGCAGAATTTTTCTACAACTAATACTTCTCGAATAACCCCACATTAGTTTTGGAGTGTTTGAGAGACAAAATCAAACCTTGTTGGACATGGTAAGATAAATAAAAATGCCATTATAATTTTGCAGTTTATACATTAGGGACAACCGCTTTTACACTGAAAAGAGCGCCATCATGATCCGTTAAAATTGACACCATATAAGTTATGGCTTGGGTAGTGACCCGAATTGTCTTTTTCTTAAATTTTGGTATGCATAACATGTGTAAAATGTTTACAACCAAAATAGGATACATATATGTTTATAAGGTTATCCCAACGAATCTATTGGGTATTTCTCCTATCACTAAACCAAAGACAAATGTTGTTTGTCAGAAAGGGTTGATTTCTCGAGAAAATAGTTCTTGCGAAATAAGTGAGTGGGAGGACAGTAGAAACTCGACGAGATTAGAGAATCTTTGTTATCATGTCAAGAGTAGCGCAACACTAGAAGTTGTTCCAGGGTTTCCTATTTTTACTAAGTAGAAGACACTACATGTGTTGTAGATACTTCGAATGTGTTTGCGAACTGAACCACCAAAGTCCTAAAACTTTATACTTAGACCAACCTATGGTCTGAGACTGAAGTGTTGTTTTGACAATAAAAGACCTGGAACTTATAAAGGAAGCAAATGATGGTCCCTGACTTAATAAAATTGAGTATGAGTCATTGTATCCGCAATAGTGTCCGTGTATGAATATCAAGCATGTGACTTGGTAGTTCTTTCGGAAGGCCTGATGCCTAACGATAGCAAACGGGTCTATATAGAAATAAAGACATGGATATTTACATTCTTTGAAAGTTTTGCTTGTCGAAAAGATGTTTTCGACGAAGTTCAAAGAGTTGACTACTACAAGATTTTGATCTTCCTTAGTGATGCTTTAGTCTTTGCGGATAGTTCTATTAAAAGTTACATATTATGATATGACAGTTGAATAACAAAACCAACTCTCCTCTCAAGGAAGTTTGATCGAGGATGTGTACTTGGCACAGTCTGAGAGTTTTATAAAATTCAAAAGGTTGCTGTAAAGGTATGCACACTTCAATGGTTGAAGTGAGCATAACGAAGTTGGAATCTTTACCTTGATGAAGTTATCAAAAGAGTTTGATTCCATCATGAACGGTAAAGATGCTTGTAGAGTTACAAGAAATTAAGTGGGAGCGTAAGACATATTTCTAATGCTTTATGTAGATGACATATGGTTGACTGGAAAATATGTATTTTAAATTAACACAGTTAAGATTTTCATATTGATGAAAGGCTTAGGAGATATTGAGCATCGAAATCTATATGAGACGGATTGAAGCGTCTGATATGGTTGAGCCAAATTACATAGATGAAATATTGAAGTAAGTCAATATCGAAATGACAATAAAGAGTTTTTGCCACATGGAAAGAATTGAGCAATATTCAAGTGTGTTGAAACATGACGAGCATAACTGAAACTGAGATTTTTTAAGTCATGTGTTCCATGCTATGTACACAACCAGATGAGTCATGTGCAATAGAATATTATAGACGGATAATTCATATGATGATTAGACAACAGTGGGAGAGATCCTTATGCTATTTTAGAAATGCTAAGGATATGTTTTCGTATGTAGTAATGACAAAATATTCGTTCTAATATGTTACACTAATAGTCTTGTCATCTATTCAAAGAATCTTATCTCAATTAAAATATGTGATGAAGGGTGGCACAATAGGCTGGAAGAAAGTTCCAAGCTGGGTTTGAATGAGTTCAAAATTAAAGTATTGTGACGGATACTACAACAAAGGCTAAGTATATTGTTGTGTTGACAACAAATAATAGGAGTATTTTGTGTCAATGAGTTCTTTATTGAACTTGTGAATTTACAAGAATGATGACACTATGAAGCTACATTTTCACAATGTTTGTAACATTAGTTTAAGCTAAGGAATTAAGTCCTCACCGGTTGACCAAATATATACAAAGCCATCTCAATAGAGAATGAGTGATGTGTGTAGACGCAAAGAACTTGCAAATACAATAGGATATGAATATGTCAGATCTTTGGATGATGTTTACCACATGCGAAGCGTGGCAATAACACTAGTCCGCTATATGTGTTAAGTGCTTACAGACTAGATTATTGACTCTAGTGCAAGTGGGAGACTGAAGGTAATATGCCCGAGAGGCAATAATAAAGTGTTTATTATCTTATTCCTTGTTTACGATAAATGTTTATTTCTCATGCTAGAATTGTATTAACCGGAAACATTGATGCATGTGTGTTAAATAAACAAACAATGGTTCCTAGTAAAGCCTCTCTTTTAACTAGCTCGTTGATTAATAGATGATCAAGGTATCCTGATCATAAACATTGGATGTTGTTAATAACGGGGTCATGTCATTAGAAGAATGATGTGATGAACATAGACCCAAATTAAGTATAACAATATGATAAAGTCATTTAGTTTATATTGTTATATCTTGCATACGAAGTAACTTATTCCTTAGATCATGAGATCATGTCAATCACTAATACCGGAAGGGTGCTTTGATGTCATAAAACGTGACGTCGTAACAAGGTGACTATAAAGGTGCCGTTGGGTATTCAGAAAGTATTAGTTGAGGCTTATGAATCAATAGTGGGATTTGTCCATCCAAATGACGGAGGATATACTCTGGGCCCTCTCGGTGATATCACATCGACACTGCTTGCAAGCACGTGACTAGGTCACAAGGATGTCATATCACAGAACGAGTAAAAGAGTACTTGTCGGTAACGAGATCGAACAAGGTATGGTTGATACCAATGATCGGATCTCGGACAAGTAAAATATCGCGAGACAAAGGGAATTAGTTACGATGTTGATGGTTCACATGATCATAAGATTCATCGTTGAATATATAGAAGTCATCATGGATCTCCAGATCACGCTATTGATTATTGATCGGAGAGGTGTCTCGATCATGTCTGTATTATTCGCGAACCGTAGGATGACACACTTAAGGTTCGATGACGCATTTGAGAGGATACGGAATATCGAAGAATATTTTGGACAACACCGAAATTGTTTCGGGTAAAATTGAAATAATTCAAGGGGTTTTTGTCGAATGGTTGTTAATATAATTAACAAATGATTCGAGGAGCTATATGCAAATGTTTGTTAATATAATTAACAAATATTAAAATAAAGAAATAAAAATGTTTTATTTATTTATTAAAGAAAAACCTTTGGTTTTTCTAAGTGGGAAATTATGGGAGCATGAGTGGGTGTGAGTGGAGCTTCCACTCACATGAAGAGGGAATAGGTGGGGGCACCACCATGGCTGGACGCACCCCCTTGGTCTGCCTCCCCCTCCCCTATAAAAGGAGGGTGAGGGCTCTCTCTCCTCCACACACTTGTCCCTACTCCCTTCTCTCCACCCGCTGCTCCATTCCATGGTCGTTTGCTTAGCGAAGCGGTGACCGTGGGATTCTTCACCACACCATGCCGTCGTGCTGCTGGAGTTTCGGGGGATCCTCTACTTCCGCTGCCCCGCTGGATCGAGGGAACGAAGGTCATCATCAAGCCGTACGTGTGACCGATCATGGAGGCGCCGCCGGATTACGGTGCACATCTTCTCGGTCTTAAGATCGGCGTGAGTACGACTACGCCAACAACGAGATTCGATCTTGTAACGCTTAGAGTCTTTGAGGGTATGTTTTCCTAAGACTCTTTTCTCCTAGATTAGATCTTGGCCCTTCGGGTATCTCTCGCGTACGAATTCTTTTTTTTTGTATGCAACGTACCCTTCACCTCAAAGTGTTATTTAGGAATATTAGATCTTGCAAATGGTTGAAATGAACCCTCAAAGTGCAAATGGAATAAAGAGAAGACAAGAATAAGAAAGGAGAAAATAAGATACTGCCAAGCCGGCCTTGCCGGGCTGATGCACTGCAGGCTGGGTGGTCATGTGTGATGGCCGTCCTAGGTGTAGAATAGCCGACCTAGGCTAGGCTGGCTTCGTTGAGGCCGGGCTGCTCGGGCTCCTGGCTGGCCTACTCGCTGGAAAGCCGGCCTAGGCCCCTTCATGTGAGGTCAGGTCCTCTGCCCGGTGCTAGGCCGGGCTGAGGCCGGGTTCCCTGTGCGAGGCCGGGCTCCTCTATGCTCTAGCCGGCCAGGCCAAGTCTAAGGCCGGATTTCCTATAGGAAAAAATCCCCCCCAAACGGCCACTCCCTCCCCCCACTATAAAAGGTGTATTCTTCTACCTTCAGAATGTGTCACTTTAAACGCTCTATCTCTACCATTTGCGACAACCTCAAAACTCACAGATTTCCCCAAATACCCAACCAAACCTCTTGATCTATTGGGATTGGGGGGGGGGGGTGGAGAAACACTAGATCTACAACTCCACCAAACCGATTCGTCACCATCCTATTAATTCCGTAGGGATCTTGAATTTCTTGGTTGATTGGAACCTGGAATCTTGTTGCTCTTAGTGCTTGGATCTTAGAGCCTTGTTGGTGCCCCCAAAAATTTGAGAGCATGTGGATCTTGTTGCTTGGAGTCTTGGTTTCTTCCGAGATTTGGTGAGGACCCTCCAAGTTATGGAGTGTGCCTCATCTTTGTAAAGCTTCTAGTTGTCAACTTCAACGACAACATAGTGATTCATTCCCCCATCCACTTTGGTGGTTGGACACGAAGGAGGCACCTTGTGCCATTTGACGGATGATACGTCATAAACGTATCCTTAATTTCTGATGTTCCATGTTGTTTTCTTATCGTTTAACACATGTTCGTTGTACACTTTATGTCATTTTTATCGATTTTCCGGACTAACCTATTGACAAGATGCCATAGAGTCAGTTCCATGTTTTCTACTATTTTAGTTTGAGAAAAGTTATTCTGGAAATATTCTCGAAATTGAAAATTTCAAAAATCAGAAGTCTTAGAAGTCCCGGAGGGTCCACGGAGTCCAGAAGAGACCCGGAGGAGTGCCCGGGAGCCACCACACCATAGGGGGGCGTGGTTCCCCCTATGGCCGCGCCGGGATGTGGTGTGGGCCCCTGGCCACCCCCGGCATCGCCCTTTCGCCCATATATACTCCCCGATGCATAAACCCTAAATAAATCGGTCTTTTCCACCAAAAACATCCGTAGCTCCGCTGCCGCCGACGACAAGTTTTGGGGTACAGAAATCTCTGTTCCAGCACCCTGCCGGACGGGGAAGTGCCCCCGGAACCATCTCCATAGACTCCACCACCATCTTCATCGTCGTCGTTGTCTCCTATGATGAGGAGGGAGTAGTTCTCCCCCGGGGCTGAGGGATCTACCGGTAGCTATGTGCTTCATATCTCTCTCCCATGGTGTGATCTTTATGTGATCATGAGCTTTGTAATCTAGTTAAATATGTAGATGTATTCTTGATCTGTTATGCTACTCAAGTGATTTTGTTATGAGATCTTCGTAGACACTTTGATCACGGTGTAAAGGTGACAATGTGTGCACCGTGTGGTTTAGCATGATATTTATATCTTGTGTTTGATGACCCTATGAAGTTGTGGTGTTTGTCTAGTACCTTCTAGGGAGCTCATAGTGACATTGTGGGGTTAACTAGATACGATAATGCGACTTTAAGGTGTGCTTTGTACCCCTACGCAATGAATTGGTGTTTGTTGTTCAACCGGAGAGTGGTTCAGAGTAGCATAGTGAAGAGATGATATTTATGAATTCAATTATGTTATCATTGTTGAGAGTGTTCACTAGTGCAAGTATGATCCCTAGGCCTTGTTTCTAAGCATTGATACACCGTTTACAATCAGTTCTGCTACATGTTTGCTTGCTGCCATTTTTATTTCAGATTGCTATTATCCCTTATACACATCCATATTACTTGTATTTCACTCTCTCTTCGTCGAACTAGTGCACCTATACAACTGACAACTGTATTAGGTGTGTTGAGGACACAAGAGACTTCTTGTATCGTAATTGCAGGGTTGCTTGAGAGGGATACCTTTGACCTCTTCCTCCCTGAGTTCGATAAACCTTGGGTAAACCACTTAAGGGAAACTTGTTGCTGTTCTACAAACCTTTGCACTTGGAGGCCCAACACTTTCTACAAGAATAGAAGCGTGCGTAGACATCAAGCTCTTTTCTGGCGCCGTTGTCGGGGAGGTAAGGTAAAAGGTACTCACATCCTCGGGTGTGAGTGCTCGAAGTTATTTCCTTTAGATTCTGCAATGATACCCTTGTGTTTCTTGTTTTTATTTTCACTAGTTAGGCTTATTGTTACTTGTTCATTGTTTTATTTTTACTAGTTAGTCTTAATGGAAAACAACAAAAATATGAGAGAGCTTTAATTGCATTCTAGTAGCAATGTTATTTGCATTAATTATTTGGATACCATTATTTTTTGTACTATGGAAAAGTTTAAGCTTGGGGAAGCTAGTTTTTATAAACTTTTTATTTCCCCAGCTTTAGAGTAGAAAATTTGCTCTGATGATACTTTATCTCCCATATGTAATAAATCTAAGGGATAATAACTCATGTGCCCCCAATTCCTTAGTTATGCTCACTTTTCCCCACGGTTGAAAGTTTTACTCACTTTTCTCCATATCCTTAGGTGAAAATCTCATGAATGCTCACACCGGACATTGTTGTGTCTTCCGTTAACTCTGACTAGTGGGGCCGTGTGGGACTGTGTCGCTCGTTGGACCTGACAAGTGGACAAGTACGGCTCATTTCTGTGGCATTGTCCGTTGGCCGTTGTATGCTTCATATGTCATAGAACGGGCCGAGTTTTTTGATAATTAAATTTAGCATGCTAGCATACTCACGCGCGCGGTCAGCTTTTTATGCATGCCATCATTTCAGCCTGCTATGCATGTGCCCGACGTTGGCATTGATGAGCGCAGCGTTGACTAGTTTACACGATTAAAAGGCTGCGATTCAGCCGCCACCTAGCCATGCACGGCTGTGATTTAGTGGCAACGCTGCCATGCACACAGCCACCTAGCCACGCACGCGGGTGTGATTCGGTCGCCACCTATAGCCATGACGCATGCAGCTTGATTCAGTCGCACACTCAATTAATTTGTTGCGTCGATTCACGCGACAAGCCACGCAACGGGCATGGACGGACTGAGTGATGAAAAACGGAGGTTCCTCCATCCCCTCATCTCCACAGTACAACCGCGACGCCTCGATGCATTGTGAAAAAATGGCGATGCCTCGATGCAGTGTGAAAAAAGTATACAATCGCGACGCCTCGATGCAGTGTGAAAAAATGGCGGTTCCATCCACCCCCTCCTCTCCCTTGGCTACTTAAACCGCGTCTCGTAACCTCCTCCTCCACATCTTCAATCTCCGCCTCCTCCCAATTCTCTTCTCTCCAACCAGAGCCAAAGCACAACCGACGACTCGACGTACGTGAAGATGCAGTTCAACGCACCCACCTTCCGCTTTGCACCCACTACGCCGGAGGTCCGTTACCCCCCCGGTAGGGTCGTTGAGACCGTGCTGCGCGTCTGGGCGTTCTCACGCTGGAGGGACGATACGGTGTTTGCCAGTGGCTTCCTCCGTGCGGGCTTTAACCACCTCCCGGTGGGGTCGCCAATCATGTTTCGTCTGGAGGAACATCGCGCCCACTCCAATGCTCCGGTGATAGGCCTCGTCGCCTACTTCACAAATAGGTTTGATGCGTACTACATGCTCGGCCGCATCTTCTGGTGTGGATGCGAGTTCATCGCATTCACAACCTTCAACATGTACACCGACTTCGAGAGCATCTTCCCCGAGGAAAACCACATGCACACCCTCCCCTACTATCTCGGCGATGACGGCATCGAGGAGCAGTGAAGACGACGAGTACGGCGGCAAGGAGGAGTGAAGACGACGACGGTGAAGTCCAGACGGTGTTGGTGTTGCGCGCCCGTAGTGTTGCCGGCCCTAAGCTAGTGTACCGTATATCATGTGTTCCCCGCACTATGTACCGTACTATGTAGGGATCTAAGAATCCCATATCTAAGTTATTTATCGTTAGCCATGCATGATGTGTTATTTTTTATCTGTATTCATATTATTTCCAAGTGGTTTTCCCCAAGTTAATTAAGACACGACTAAGAGCTCATACAACGCAGCCTTTTAGAGTAGACGCAGTCTTTTTTTTTATCTTTTCTTTCCTATATTTGAACTAGTAGTTACACTAGTTTGTGAAAAAGAAAAGAACCCAAACAAAAAAAGTAAGTAAGACAAATTTATGAACTAGTTCTGTGTATGCTGAGATAAGGACAGAAAATCAAAACATATTTGTGAACTAAATAAGGTTAGATATCAAACTAGTCGAAAAAATAACTTATTTTTTTGCACGTGCATGACAACAAACTTGTGGGAAAAAAGAAAAATAATATTCTTTCCCTTCTTTTTTTTGGCATTCTTAAAACACTTTGCATTTTGTGAACACTTTGTATTTCACTATCACCTCCAGCAAATAGAATAGGGTGGGCAATCAAATCTCAAATAAATGAAATCTCTTTGAATCGTTGAAAGAAAAAAAATCAGAGCATCGTGTGTTTGTGGATTTTTCCTAGAACTCGGTGTAACCAAACTGAAGCTAAACTAAACTGAAGAGAGTGTTCCTCTGAAGAAGAGATGATCTCGAGATATTTGTGCTACACAAGTAGTGCTAACTGTCATCTGGTCAACTAAAAAACTAGGTACAATAACAAACAAACTTAGATGATCTCGATAGATGCGCATTGAAATCCATCGCATTAAGGTTTCATGGCATGGACTTAATAGTCAGTTAACTGTACACAACATCTCTAACGAGGGTTGACCATCACGTAAACAAATCCTACAGCAACAATGCAAAAATAAAAGCCTAAAGCTATCATATTTGCTTGCTGCATCACTTGAATCATCTGCTTCAAGTTCTTGTTCATCTTCTTAAATTCACCCTTCAGATCTGCATCCCCCACTGTCGGAGCACCCTTCAACTCTGCATTCACCATGTTCTTCACGGATGGAGGAAGATTGAGCTCGAGGTTTGGATCCCCCTTTAAATCAGTCAAGCCCTCCCTTTGAAGCCTCTCCACATACTCATCCATCTACTCGAAATGATTGCATTTTTTCACGATCTGAAAACGAAATAATGAAGCATAAATCCCAACTCCGGGGATGCAAGGAGAGAACCCAGATCTGGAAACAAAAAATTCAGAGCTAAAGGATGCGAGAGGAACCAAGATCTACCTTCCCCTCCGTCCTGATCTCGCATCTGACGAACTCGCGCCCAAAGTTGCCATTTTTCTCCTCCTTCGAAGTACACCGCTTCATTGGCGCGGTGGGTGGGCAGTCCGGACACTGCTGTATCGGCACTGGACCATACGTAGGCCACGAGGGGCGGGAGGATGAAGTGGAGGTCGACATTTCGCCGGAGAGGAAGAAGAACTTCTCTGTCGCCGAGATCCAAAGGGGAGGCGAGCACGGGCTGCTGTGTGACTGTGTCGATGGGTGGAGGAGGGCACGAGCTGCTGTGTGACTGTGTTGATGTGTCAGTGGAATACAACGGCGCGGCCAATCGGGATTTAGAAGCAGCCTCCTGCGGATCGCCCGCCCTTCTAGAAGACTGAACTCTGATCTCAACCGTCGACGCCATCCAACGGCGCGGAGACGGCGCACGGGCATGTCCCCATAATTCCTTCTAGAAGGTCAGATCTTACGGCTGGCATTGGCGGTAGGGTATGATCAGATGGCTGACGTTCGGTGCTAGGGTTTTGGGGTTACGAGGTTATCGAGGTTTTGGGGTTATTAGGGTATGACAGAACTTCAAATGACTAACTAATTCAAAAAAATCAAAAACTGGAAACGAAGCGTAGTTTGTCAGCTTATAAGATATAGCTACTAGAAAAAAATATAAACATGCTATAGGAACATTTTCAAGAAAAATCATTTTCATAGCCGAGCCATCAAAATCAGGTTCAAATGACCATAACTGATTCAAAAAAAAATGCACGACAAGCTCACATAGCATTCATATGTGACATGGTTATGAGAAAAATAAATAAACTCGGTGTCAAGATATTTTCATGAAAAAGACTTCTCACAAATGAGCAATCGTGTATAGACCCGTTCAAAGTTCGATGGAGAGTGAAGAAGGGTTTTGGTTTTGAAAAAATTCAAATAAATCAAAGAAACCACCAATCCGTCCTCTTGGAGTGAATAAGACGGTTCTGACCTTACTTTTACATTTTCATATCTCAAACGTGTGTTTTGGTGGTTTTCAATTAAAAGGTTTTTTTTCAAAAAATAAATAAACAATATGGAAAACAATTCAATAAATAGTGAGACTTCGATTGGACACTATTTAGATGGAATAAGTGCCACCTAAAAAATATTGGCTCATTTAGATAAGGTTGACAAAAAACTTGATTACAAATGGGGCTGTTTACCCTAGATTCATAGCTCATTTGTAGCACGTTTCTCCTTCGGATTGATCACCTTCAAATATTGGGGTTCAAATGTTGGTGAAAGTTCAACTTTAGCTCAAACAAGTACTAAAGAGCAACAAACTTGAAATTTTTGTACAACTTCAACTTCGGCTCAAATTATAATTTTGTTCCAAATTCAAATATCGCTTCAAATTCAACCTTTGTTTCAAATATGCATTCTGCCTCACATATGATACCAAAGCACAAACAATATTATTAAGGCTTATAAGTTATCACAAGATCTAAAGTTGACAACACAAACACCTAACTACAAATCCATCAAATTCAAATTCAGAGTTCAAATTCAAATTCACAGTTCAAATTCAAATTCATAGTTCAAATTCAAGTCTTCGACCTGCTCCTTGTGTGAGAAGATGGCTTCACCGTCTTGCTCCGGGTTTCCCTAGCTGGAGTACTCTTTGCAATCATCTTGTTCCTTCTGATCTTCCCTTGGGGTTGTGGCCGTGGAGGTGGTGACGGAGTAATTCCACTCGGCGAGCACTCGACGACAAGTTGACGGTCATCTGTGAACTTCATTTTCTTGGGCTCTATCCTCTTCTTCTATTATAGCTTCCTATCTACACCTTTGCTTCCCTCTGCCTCCATTTATCCTAGTGCTGAGAAATAAAATTATAAGACATATGGAGAAAAGCGAACAAAATGCATAAAAAAGGGAATGCACACACATACCATGGTGCTGCTTCAACGAGGAGTGCATCTTCAGACTCAATTGCTGCTGCATGGTCCCCTCCATCTTCAATCTCCATTGCTGATGCATTCTCCTCTGCATTTGCTGCTGTCCATCGGTCCTCTTCTCCAAATGATGCATCCACTGGATTGGAACAAAGCCTAGCAATGTGCCCCAGAATTCCACATTTTTTGCACGCTCTCTTTTTTGGTACACGACCCTCTTCACCTGCTCTGTACCTGTTTTTTCTTGGTGTTCCTAGTGGTCTAGTTAGTAAAGGAGATTGGAGTTTGAACCCTGGATCTACTATGTTCCATTGGTCTTTTCTCACGGGTGCAGCCACATTGTGAGCATAAGCAGCCTTAAATTTAGCAACAGAGAAATACTCAGAGCAGTGCCGATCAACTTCACCATCCTCACCCCCAATCAGAGTCATCAGATGTAGAGCATATATGCATGGCTTCCCATGAATGTGCCATTGCATACGACTGCATTCCCTAGTGGCTAGGTTCACTGGATACCTCCATTCCCTATTTTTACTATCAGTGTATGCTACCTCAGCCTCGTATGTCGATGATCGAATGCATCTCATCTTCAGTCCTCTTGCCTTGTGATGCAATGCCTTAATCAGTGATGGGAGTATAACATGGCCATCTTTATCATGATCATATGCCTCATCTTTTCAAATGCTTGCCAAACCAAATAACCCTTCACCGACTTGAACTTTGCATTGAAGCATTCTGCAAGATTATTGGTCACATAGTCTACTTTGCATATGGTGTTGAATTTTCTTCTTGAACACACCTTTCCATGATGTGCATCCATATAATCCTTCACCTTTGGATGTTTCTGAGCATACAACACTCTCAAATGGTGCTCATGCTTCCTTTCGCTGCATGTGTATGATGTTGGCCATACGTTCTCATAAAAAACTTTTCCTTTGAACTTCTTTTTAAAATTTTGCGCTAGGTGTCGCATACATTCCCTATGCTCCACTCTAGGGAATACAATTTCTACTGCACTCTCTAGACCTTTGCAAGCATATGTATGTATAGCTAAACCTGGGGGTGTGCCTATAATGTTGCGCAACTGCTGCACAAACCAGACCCAACTTTCCTTGGACCCTGCCTCCAAAACACCAAATGCAACTGGGAATAGCCAGTTGTGTCCATCAACTGCAGAAGATGCTACTAGCTGTCCTCTCCATCTTCCAGTCAAATGTGTAGCATCTACAGCCAAATAAGGCCTGCATCCATCAAGAAACCCCTGCCAACAAGCCTTGAAACATACAAAAGCCCTTCTGAAGCACTCCTTCTCAAATTACTTTCCTTTTATTTTGAATGGAACTGTATGCTTGTCAATTTCTACAACACTACCTGGACTAGCCATCTCCACTTCATCTTTGAAGGTGTAAAGCAACTGAAAACTTTCATTCCATTGACCATTAATCCTGTCAAGAGCCATTTCTTTAGCTTTGAAAATCCTCATGTAAGGAATTACAATCTTATACTTCTCAAAAAGCTTCCCTTGGAGTGCTGTTGGACCAAGACCAGGTTTTTCTCTAAGCCAATCCAATATTGCATCTGCCACCCATCGAGCTTCTGCTAGTTTGGATTTTTCCTTCCCCCCTCCCCCTCCAGGTGGACATGTGTGCTTTTGTGGGTTTTTCTTTATCTGAAACAAAAGAAAGGGTAAAATATAATGGATAAGAAACAGTACGCAATGATCTAAAATAAAATAATCAATCAACTTGGAGTACCCGAGTCAGTTTGCTCTTTAGCATACGGGATGTATGCAACCTCCACATACACCTATCATATGGACAATAAACTGTGAACCTTCTTGGCTCGCTCCTTTTAATCTTATACGAATTTTGAGTAAGAATGCAATATGTAGTTACTGCATTCCGACAGTCCACCATCAATTGGAATATGGTGCCTTCAGTAAGCTCAGGATTCTCCCTGTTCCACTCAATTGTTGGCACGTCGTCACCATCGTATTCATCCAAAATTAAGCTGTCATTGTTTTATGCACCCTCTTCATCGTCAGTGTCATCAAACCTAGCTCGGCTCATGGGCTCCTCCGGATATTCATCATCCACTGCTTGTTGACTGGCTCTATCTACCAGTTCAGGGTACATCATCTCGTCTTCATCATCATTTCGAGGCACTTCCTCGTCAGGTTCTGCATCTTCTTCTACAACGACCATAGCAGGTACATGAGAAGCAGCAGCACTACCAGCAGCAGACATGTTGTGGCTCCATGAACCACTCGCTTTATTTGGTCTTGACCTACAAGGAGTCCCGGGGTGCTGGCTATTAGCAGAGATAGATGATTGCCGAACACCCTTCCCCTTGACTGGTTCTGCGCGTGGCTGAAGCACGTAGATACGAAGTTTACCGAAACGGCTGCCAGCATTCAGAGTAAAAAACAACCCGAGATGCTCGTCGCAAGTTAGTGGGAGAAATCTTTGCTCGGTACTGCTGAAGTAACTCAATTCAATAGCATCGGCATCACTCCACGGATAGGCTGAACGAAGGTTAGTGAGAAAATCTCTGAAGCAAATGTTTGTTTCTATCACAACCGGATAGAAAAACGAATGAAGAAAATGTGGTTTATTACCACTCAACACACTAGTTTCCATTCTAACCGCCAGCTAGAAAGCCAGCGCAGGATCAATCCTATTTAGTTCAAATATACGACTGTAGTTAGGCATGGGACAGAGGAAAGAAATTGGAATGATTCAAGCTAAAAAAAGTCAAATACGGCCTTAATTACAACCTAGAACACCAATTCAAGGGGAAATATTGCTTACCCAGGTCTAATCCATGAAGTATCTGTCGTTGATTCGACCCAATCCTCTCCACGGCTGAGGGCATTCTGGGGGTTCTGGATCAACATGGCTTCATAGATGGTGAGGTGGATTTGATGGTGAGGTGCGGTAGATGAGCCGGATAACGCGGCGGAGGGGATGGGGCGGCGGCGAACGCGGCACAACGGCGGCGAAGGGGATGGGACGGCGGCGGAGGGGGCGAGGCTGCGCGATGCGGTGGTGTCGATCTGTTTCAGCTTCAGACAAGCTCGCTTACATGTATCCTTGTGGTCCCACTAGGCACGCAACGATCAAACGAGAACTTGGCCCCACTCGCCAGCACAAACACAGAAGTTGATGGTCAATGCATTAACTGGACGACAAACACGAGTTATCAACTTTTGCGAGAGTTTCAGCTAAGAGAATGGGGAAAAGTTAGCAAAAGTTTAGAGCGTGGGGAAGAACGAGCTAGCCTAAGGAATCAGGGGCACATGAGTAATAATACCTAAATCTTATGATGCTTGTGATGTTTTAAATCCTCCTGCTGAAAGTGTTCCTTTTAAAATACCTATGAAAATTGTTGAACGTGTCACGAATAACTGTTATTTTGGAGATGGGACTTTCCATCGTCGTGATCATTTACTCTTTATACATGAATTATGCGGGTTGTTCAAGTGTGCAGGTATTTCAATGGACCAAGTTAAGAGGAGGCTATTCTCTTTGTCACTTAAGGACAAATCAAGGGAGTAGTATGACCTACTAGATGATCCTCATCATTTGGAGTGGAAGGAGCTTGAATCTCTATTTTATTCTAAATTTTATTCTTCTCATGAACTGTATTTAGATAGGATTTACATTTTAAATTTTTGGCCTCGTGATGGAGAAAGCATTGCTCAATCTTTGGGAAGACTGAAAACATTCATACTTAAATGTCCTAACCATGAGCTTCCTAAGGAAATAATTGTTACTATTTTTTATGCAAGGCTTTCAAGACATTACAAGGATTATCTAGATGCCTGTTCAGAGGGTTCTTTCTCAAGTAAGAAGGTTGAACCTAAATGAGATCTTCTTGAAACAATTGAAACCAACAATGAAGGTTGGAATAACGACAAAGGTAAAGAATCAAGTATAAACTATTAGTATGATTGCATTAAGTCTTTCGCTGAAACTGCTGATTTTCAAGAGCTTAGTGCTTAATATGGTCTTGATCCTCAAATGATTGTTGGTTGGTATAGATCCTTTGCTTCTTATATTAATGTTCCTAAATCAAATGGGGACATAAATCATGAACCTTTTAAAGACACTTGCATGAAAAATGAAACTGTTATTAATGATTGCAATGAACATGCTCAAACTTCTGAAACTAAGCATGTTAATTTTTGTGGAGCACTTAGACCTTGTGAAAAGAATCAAACACGATAAGAATATTGCATCCATCATAGGAATGAAAAAACTAGAAAGTGGGACAGGGCTTTAGATGATCTTGGTAAAAAAGTTTGTGCCCTCTATCCTTTTATTTGTGAACTTTGTTGTAAAGTGGGTCATTTCAATTTTCAATACTTAGGCTGTAATAGCTATTCGAATACTTGAAGTTTGTATTGTGATGACATGATCACTCCTAATCAGCATGATGAACTTACATTATTTTTGGGGTGTCAAGAGTTATCAAGAAAAACTTCTTTGGTAGATATGAGTGCTCTTGATATGAATAGTGACCTGCATGGCTGTCATCTTTATTGTGTTAATAATTGCAACACAAATACTTACATGCAAAATATTATAAAAGAGGAGACTTTACCAAAATATGACAGGGCTAATATTTATTTTCATCTTATTAATGAAGAGGAGGAATCCTCCAAAGTTCTTTCTATTGTTTCTGACAATAAACCAGGGTATGTGGAGAAGCTTCCTTTCAAGCCTCTCCCTCCTATAGACAGGAAGAAGAAGAAGAGGAGTAAAAGGAGAGAGGCAACAATATCTCCCCCTAAGCATGTAGCTCCTATTACAATTTTTGATGAGTCTGAACTTGATGATTTTCCTATGCCTGTTATTTATGAAAGTGATTATGATTGGGAGAAACACACTACTTTTGATATTGAAAATATCTTTGGTACCAATTCTAAAAATGATGATAATTGATGTACTATTAGTACCATCCATGTTCCTTCCAATGATGATATAGAAAGCTTTGATCTTGTGGATGATGTGTTTGAAAATCCTTTTTCTACTGATGATTATATGCTTGATACATCTTTTCTAGTAAAAATGATAGTATTGCTTATGATGTTACTATGACTCCAGTCTTTGATAACTATTATAAAAGATGTTATAACATAGGCTCTGATTACAATTATACTTATGAAACTTGTCATAGTTATGGAGGGATTACCCAAAACCATCTCCCTAATATACAACTTTTCTATCATGTTGGAGTTCTTTATGATGATTACAATGATAAATATGATATTTTCAGTCCACCTACTATTGAGGAGAAAATTAATTATGATTGCAAAATTCCTCCTATATTTGATGATTATGGTGATGAGAATGATAATGATAGCTATTTTGTTGAATTTGCTCCCACTGCGATTAATAAGAATGACTATGCTTATGTGGAGAGTAATAATTCTTTTATGCATGTGGCTCATGATAAGAATGTTTTATGTGATAGTTATATTGTTAATTTTATTCATGATGCTACTGAAAGTTATTATGAGAGAGGGAAACATAGTCTTATGCATCTCAAAAATATCAAGTTTACCCTCTTTATATTGATTTTTTTTAAATTGCACTTATTTTGTCTTCGTATGCTAGCTACTTTGTGCTTCATTGAATTGTTCATATACAAGATTATTTTTCATAGGAAGTGGGTTAGAATTAAATTTGTTTTAAATTTTCTTCTTGGTGCTATCTTTTGCTTCAATTCATATTTCTCATGTGAGCATCTTCTCAAATTATCATGCCTAGCTAAAAGGCGTTAAAGAAAAGCACTTCTTGGGAGATAACCCATGGTTTTATTTTTCCTTTGTTTTTCTCAGTTTTCTTTGAGTCAAGGGGTTGTATACTTTTGTAGAAACTCCTTTGTATCTTTGTTTTCATGTTTTAGTAGTGCCAAGTAAAGTTTCTGACGAGAGTTGGGTTTGGTTTTCGGATTTCTGCGCAGAAAACAGATTTCTGTTGTCCACCGTAAAATATCGTGAAAAATCCAGGAAGATCAGAATGACCTGAAATTTTTTGTGCTTATTCCTAGGATAATTCTGCAACTTTTTCGTTCTTAAGTTTTTCGATCTAAGCAATGTAAGTGCCTCGAAAAAATTCGTCTTTACAGACTGTTCTGGTTTTGATAGATTCTGCCATTTTTCTTGCACTTGCTCTTTTGCGATGTCAAGTGGATTTCTATGCTTCACGAAACATCAGTTGCCGTAGCTAATGTTTAAAAGTATAAATATAACTTGTTACATACAGAGCCAATGGATTTTTAATTGTTGCACTAACCCTCTAATGTGAATTACTGTTTGAGTATCTGTGAAGGAAGTTTTCAAGTGTCAAGAGAAGAGGTGATATACATGATCAAGAAGAGTGCAAGGTCAAAGCTTGGGGATGCCCCCGTGGTTCATACAAGCATATTTTTAGAAGACTCAAGCATCTAAGCTTGGGGATTCCAGGGCATCCCCTTCTTCATCAACTATCTATCAGGTCACTTCTCGTGAAACTATATTTTTATTCGGTCGCATCATATGAAGTTTACTTGGAGCGTCTGTTTGTTTTTATTTTGTTCCTTTGTTTTCTTTTGTTTTCCTTTCTGCAATAATATCACTGGAACCTATCATACTTTTGTTGGAGAGAGACACGCTCTGTTGTCATTGTTTAGAACACTCTAGTTTTCATTCTTATTGTTCTGTGAGTGTTCACTTTTTGCTAGTACCGCGTTTAGCCCTTTTTTCATGCATCTCTTATTCAGAGCTGTTAGTTTTAGTAGATTTATGTGAGTACTCTCATGCTTGCTTGATGTATCATTTAGAGAGTTTTTGTTGAAACATATTTTGTATGGTGTTTGATGGAAATAGAAAATGCTTCGTGCGGTAGATGGTATAACAAAAAAAGCTTGCATATTCTTGTAGATCACTAAACCGTTTCACTTGATTATTTGTTGTTGTTTTGAGATATTAATATGCTTAATGGTAAACTGGTTGGTTTAGTAAAGTAAAAACAATTAATGGTTGGTCTAAAAGCTTGAAACTATGCCACACTCAAATAAAAAGTTGATGGGATAATGGTATATGACTTCCTTTGCTGATAGCAATCGTAATGGCTTTTTGTTACGCGCTATGGTCGCGGTAGCCAACAGTGACTTTCACTGCCACATACCCTCTTGGAGTGATTTTCATTATGCCTTGTGAGATCATGATTTTATTTGGAATATTTTAACTTGTGAGTTCTATGTTGCGGTTTTCTGGCACTTCCACCATCCATATTTGCTAGCCTCTTTGGTACTATCCATTGCTCATTCTCACATTGAGAGTTGGTGCAAACTTTGCCAGTGCGTCCAAACCCCGTGGGAGAACTTTGTTCTTGTACACATAAGCCAAAATTTATTTTCCTCAAAACAGCCACCATACCTACCTACCATGGCATTTCTATAGCCATTCCGAGATATATTGACATACAACATCCATCATCATTATGTTACTTTTCATGCTTCATTGTTATTTTGCATACTACTACACTGGCAAGAGCATTTAGTTTTATTTACATCAGAGACATTTCAGTTTGAGTTATGAGTACTAAAAGTGCGATGATTCATTGTAAAATAGAGTGTTTCCCCTACCAGTGAGGTTATAAATAAAAAAAAGAGAAAAAGCCAAAAAGAAAAGGAGAGATAATAAAGAGACAGGGGGTAGCACTACTATCATTTATTCCACATTTTTACTTAGTTGGCATCATTACTTCAGTTTGGAGAGAGTTTTCATATTATGACTTACATAACTATGTGGAGAACTTACATTATGGAACTTGGCTTGTATATTCCAATGATGAGCCTCCTCAAAAGAGCTCTAGGTCTTCGTGAGCAAGCAAGTTGGATGCACCCCCACTAGTTCTATTGGAGAGATTTCATACACTGATAGATCCATGTGCATCTGTTGTGTGGAAATCACTACTCCTTGCATAACTTCGATTATAAGACTTCCTCTTGTCTAATGATCACTTTCAGTTGTGTGAGACTTTCTTCCATTGACGTTCCAAACCCCCCATAATGTTCTTTTAGCCAAAACATCCTGGTGCTAGGAACCAATATAGAACGCTTGCTTGTTTTGAGTGCACATTTATTTGAATGATTTTCCTACGTGCATATTGTTGTCACTTGACTTGATCCTAACAGGGGTTGTTGTGAGAGTTTGATGCCTTGGATGATTATATTGTTGTTATTGAAGCTTAAATCATCTTTAGTATACTTTGCACAGTGGATTGTGTTTTAGTATTGATTCATTGAAATGTTTTACTTTGTTTCTCCTAATGGTTTATACATTACTCTTTGATATCAACTATAAACCACATCATTTATTCATTGTATCCTGGTTTACATGCTTTACATTAATATGATGATCAAGTTTATGTTGGTAGCATGTCACCTCGGAAATTATGTGTTTTATCGTTTACCTACTGGAGGACGAGTAGGAACTAAGCTTGGGGATGTTAATACGTCATAAACATATCCTTAATTTTTGATGTTCCATGATGTTTTCTTATTGTTTCCCACATGTTTGCTATACACTTTATGTCATTTTTATCGATTTTCCGGACTAACCTATTGACATGATGCCATAGAGCTAGTTCCCTGTTTTCTGTTGTTTTTATTTTCAGAAAAGTTGTTCGGAAAATATTCTCGAAATTGGAAAATTCAAAAGCCAGAAGTCTTAGAAGTCCTAGAGGGTCCACGGAGTCGCGAAGAGACCCGGAGGGGTGCCCGGGAGCCACCACACCATAGGGGGGCGCGGTTCCACCTCTGGCCGCGCCGGGATGTGGTGTAGGCCCCCGGCCACCCCCTGGGATCGCCCTTCCGCCCATATATACTCCCCGATGCATAAACCCTAAATAAATCAGCCAATTCCACCAAAAACATCCGTAGCTCCGCCGCCGCCGCCGAAAAGTTTCGGGGGACAAAAATCTCTGTTCCGGCACCCTGCCGGATATGGAAGTGCCCCCGGAACCATCTCCATTGACTCCACCACCATCTTCATCGTCGTTGATGTCTCCTATGATGAGGAGGAATTAGTTCTCCCGCGGGGCTGAGGGCTCTACCGGTAGCTATGTGCTTCATCTCTCTCTCCCATGGTGTGATTTTTATGTGATCATGAGCTTTGTAATCTAGTTGAATATGTAGATGTACTCTTCATCTGTTATGCTACTCAAGTGATTTTGTTATGAGATCTCTGTAGACACTTTGATCATGGTGTAAAGGTGACAGTGTGTGCACCGTGTGGTTTAGCATGATATTTATATCTTGTGTTGGATGACCTTATGAAATTGTGGTGTTTGTCTAGTACCTTCTAGGGCGCTCATAGTGACAGCGTGGGGTTAACTAGATATGGGAATGCGACTTTAAGGTGTGCTTTGTGCCCCTACGCAATGAATTGGTGTTTGTTATTCAACCGGAGAGTGGTTTGGAGTAGCATAGTGAAGAGATGATATTTATGCATTCAATTATGTTATCATTGTTGAGAGTGTTCACTATTGAAAGTATGATCCCTAGGCCTTGTTTCTAAGCATTGATACACCGTTTACAATCAGTTCTGCTACATGTTTGCTTGCTGCCTTTTTTATTTCGGTTTGCTATTATCATTTATACATATCCATATTACTTGTATTTCACTCTCTCTTTGCCGAACTAGTGCACCTATACAACTGACAATTGTATTATGTGTGTTGGGGACACAAGAGACTTCTTGTATCGTAATTGCAGGGTTGCTTGAGAGGGATACCTTTGACCTCTTCCTCCCTGAGTTCGATAAACCTTGGGTAATCTACTTAAGCGAAACTTGTTGTTGTTCTACAAACCTCTGCACTTGGAGGCCCAACACTGTCTACAAGAATAGAAACGTGCGTAGACATCAACGGCTACTCGGTGTTCCACTTTGGCGGCACCGCACCACTCCAATGGAGATTAGCTTCCATTGGGAAGTTCACTTCGGGACAAATCTCCACGTCATTGTGTTTGGTTATTCCTCAACTTACCCTTACTTATTGCTACTAGATTAGTTATTTGAATATCTTGTGCTAGTGTTATTTGCTCGTCACATAGGATTATTCACCTAGTTGCATAATCTACAAAATCTATATTTGAGAAATGACCTTTAATCGAAAAAGAAATAAAATTTGTAGTTAACCTATTCACCCCCTCCCTCTAGTTAACTCACTTGATCATTCAGACGGAGACCAACGAATCGAGGGTGCTCCAAAATTCCTCGATGGAACTTCTCAGGATGGCAGCGGGTACCCCTCTTCCTCTCCCTTCCATTCCCTTAGTCGACATCAGGCTTCTCTTTCCTAGCTCCTCGCTCTTCTTATCGCTTGCTATGCTGCACCCATGTTGGGCCAAAAATCTGTGCCCAACCTTATACCCCTTTGGTATCTCGTTCTACTATTCAAGAGGAAAATTTTCTAGCAAAGCACACATCATGAAAAAAATACCCATATGGGGCTTCTGATCCCTTGCCTCTCTTGATCGAAACATGTCCTCAGAACACAGGCACCCATTGCTTTTTCAATCCCCACATGGGTGGACCCCAACCGTTCCAAATACGCACCCACAACCATAGAAAAGTAAAAACACATCCCTTGATGTCCCAAAAGTGATGAGGATCACAACAATCTTTGAGGATAAGTGTAACCCAATTTATTTATTCGACAACAAGGGGAGCGAAAAATACCTATAAGCCTTAGCAGATGAGTTGTCAAATCAGCCACACCTGAGAAGCACTAAGAAAAACATATTAGTAATAAAATGTGCAATAAAACAGTGGATGGATTGGGCATTTTCTATTTCCAACAAGAACCATTCAGTATATGTTTTAACAAAAACTCTCCAAATGATACAACAAGTAAGCTAGAGAGTACTCATATAACTCTACTAAAACTAACAGCTCTGAATAAGAGATGTATGAAAACATGAGCTAAAAGGATTGCAGCAACTACAAGAAAAACTAAGAATACGAGCACAACGAGTATTCAAATGAGAAAGCAGAGCGTTATCTCTCCCAAACAAGAATGCTATGTTCCAATGATATTTATTGCAGAAAGGAAAACAAAAGAAAACAAAACAAAAAATAGAAGACGTTCCAAGTAAATTTCATATGATGTGACCGGATAAAAATATAGTTTCACTAGAAGTGATCTGATAATCTGTTGATTAAGAAGGGGATGCCTTGGGCATCCCCAAGCTTAACGCTTGAATCTTCTTAGAATTTTATGGGATGAACAATGGGGGCATATGCAAGCTTTGGCTTTGCACTCTTCTTGATCGCAATGTATCACCCTTTTCTCTTGATCCTTGAAAACTTCCTTCACACCACACTCAAAGTAGTTCGCATTAGAGGGTTAGTGCATAATACAAAATTCATGGGTTCTGCATGGGCACAAGTTCTTTGATACTTTTAAACATTATCTACATCAACTGATGTTTCGTGAAGCAAAGAAATCCACTCGACATCATAAAAGAGCAAATGCAAGAAAAATGGCAGAATCTGCCAAAAATAGAACAGTCTATAATGAAGAATGTTTTCGGGGCACTTAAGTTGCTCAAATCGAAAAACGTAAAGAATGAAAAAGTTTCGAAATTAGCTGAGGAATAAGCACAAAAATTTTCAGGTCATTTTGATCTTTCTGTGAATTATACGAGTTTTTATGGTGGACAACAGAAATATGTTTTCGCGCAGAAATCCAAAACTAACTCCACTTTTCGCTAGAAACTTTACTTGGCACAACTATTACACGAAAATAAAGAAACAAAGGAGTTGCTACAGAAGTATACAACCCCTTTACTCAAAGAAAACAGAGAAAAAGAAAGCAAAAAATAAAACCAATCTCCCAAGAAGTGCTTTTCTTTAACGCCTTTTGCTAGGCATAAGAAGAGAAAATCAAGTGTTTTCAAGTGACGAAGCATCAGAATTGTAAATTGTTCGAATAATGGAATCAAAATTAAACTTAATTATCTTACTAGGAAAGTGTTTCATACATTTCTTGAGTGGGAATTTATATTTAATATTCCCCTCTTTCATATCAATAAAATCACCAACGTTTCTAAGAAAAGGTCTTCCCAAAACAATAGGACAAGAAGCATTGCATTCAATATTCATAACAAAAAAAATCAACTGGGACAAGGTTATTATTAACCATAATAAGAACATCATCAACTCTCCCTAAATGTTTCTTTCTAACATTATCAGCAAGACGAATATCCAAATAACGGTGTTCCAATGGTGGTAAATCAAGCATATCATGAAGTTTCTTAGGCATAATAGAGATACCAGCACCAAGATCACATAGAGAATTACAATAAAAATCATTCACCTTCAGTTTAATGATGGGATCCCATCCATATTCTAATTTCCTAGGAATATAGGCTTCACATTTTGATTCTTCTTCTCTAATTTGCATGAGAGCATTTGTGGTATGTTTTGTAAAAGCCATATTAATATTATTAGCATCGGGATTATTAGCAAGCTTTTGTAGAAAAATAATTACTTCAGATAGGTTGCAATTATCAAAGTCAAGATCATTTTTATCAAAAGTAATGGGACCATTGTCTCCCATACCCAGAAAAATTTCAGCATTTTTATCAGCGACAGTTTTAGTGGTTTTAGGTAATTTTAAATGTTTAGAAGAAGAAGTAGAGACATTGCCAACACCAATTACTCTACCATTAATAGTAGGAGGTTTATTAGCATGATAAGCTTCAGTTTTACTAGTGGTGGTAATAGTACAAACATTAGCTATATTATTCTTTCTAGCTAATTTATCTTCTCTTTCCCATCTAGCATGCAATTTTGCTAACATCCTAACATTTTCGTCAATTCAAATTTGGATGGCATTCAAAGTTTTACTTTCTTTAACATCATGAGGCATAACCTTTATTTTAATAAGATCAACATCAAGAGCAATGCTATCAGCTTTAGAATAAGGACCATCAATTTTGCCAAACTTTTCCTTACCACATTTATTAAAAGCAGTTTGTGTACTAATAAAATTCTTAAGCATGTTCTGAAGATCAGAGGGTACACTTCTATTGTTGTTGTAGGAATTACCATAAGAATTACCATAACCATTATTATTATTGGGAGGATATGGCCTATAATTGTTGCTACCAAAATTATTCCTATAAGCATTGTTGTTGAAATTATTATTTTTAATGAAGTTCACATCAACATGTTATTCTTGAGAAACCAAAGTGGCTAAAGGAACATTGTTTGTATCAATAGGAGCATGGCCATTCATAAGCATAGACATAATAACATCAAGTCTTTCACTCAAAGAGGAGGTTTCTTCAACAGAATTTACTTTCTTACCAGTTAGAGCTCTCTCGGTGTGCCATTTAGAATAATTTAGCATCATATCATCAAGAATCTTTGTTGCTGCCCCAAGGTCATGGAAATAAAGGTTCCTCCAGCAGCTGAATCGAGAAGGTTTTTTGAAGAAAAATTCAGTCCTGCATAAAAAGTTTGGATGGTCATCCAAGTAGTTTGTCCATGAGTGGGGCAATTCTTTACTAAAGATTTCATTCTTTCTCAAGATTTAGCAACAGACTCATTATAAAGTTGCTTAAAATTCATAATGCTAATTATTAAAGATATAATCTTAGCATGAGGATAATATTTTCCAATGAAAGCATTTTTACATTTAGTCCAAGAATCAATACTATTTTTAGGCAAAGATAGCAACCATTCTTTAGCTCTTCCTCTCAAAGAGAAAATAAACAATTTTAGTTTAATAACATCTCCACCTACATCTTTATATTTTTGCATCCCACATAGTTCAACAAAATTATTAAGATGGGCAGCAGCATCATCAGTACTAACACTAGAATTCTCTCTCATAACAAGATTTAAAAGGGCGGGCTTAATTTCATAAAAATCAGCAGTAGGAGCAGGTGGAGCAATAGGTGTGCTAATGAAATAATTATTGTTGGTGCTAGTAAGGTCACACAACTTAGTGTTCTCAGGGGTACTCATTTTAGCAAGATTAAAAACATGATAACAATAACAACTGGAATAAGAACTAATTTTTGGTGTGTTTTCAATAAAGAGAAGAAAACAAGATAAAATAAAATAAACTAAGCAAAACTAAAACAAAGTAAAGGGATTGGAAGTGAGAGAATCCCCTTGCAGAAATTCTCTTCCTCCCTGGCAACGACGCCAGAAAATAGTTTGATGGTGCAGGTCTTGCACTCGTTGGGAAACCCCAAGAGGAAGGTATGATGAGCACATCATCAGTTTTCCCTCAAAAAGAAACCAAGGTTGAATCGACCAGTAGGAGGAAAAAGAAACTTCTGAAGGTTGATGAAGTTGATGTCGTAGGGCGCACTACCGGTTCAGCAGCAACGTGGAACCTACACAACACAATCAATTCACTTTGCCCCAACGAAGCAGTGAGGTTGTCAATCTCACCGGTTTTGTTCAAAACAAAGAGGTTAAACGTATGGTGTGGAAAACAGTAGGAGAACAATGTGAAAATAATATTTGTAGTGTGAAAACAGTAGAAACATTATGAAAACAGTAATGGCAGTGGTTGTATTATCAGAATGAGAAAATGGACCGGGGTCCACAGTTCACTAGTGGTGTCTCTCCATAAAAGATAGATAACATGTGTGGTGAACAAATTACAGTTGGGAACTTGACAGATATAAAGGTTGCACCGTAGTGCATATGCATGACATGATGATTACTATGTGATTCATGCGGGCATTACAACAAGAGTCATAGACCGTTATCCAACTGCATCTATGACTAATAATCCACCGTCAGAATACCATCCGAACAATCTTTGGGTATTAAGTTGCAAACAATAGATAATCGCATTAAGCAAAGTGTGTAATGTAAACAATGTAAACATCGTTGTTTTCTCCCTAATGGCAACAACACATCCTCTATCCGTCATGTTTTTGTCACTCGAGCACATATGGAAAGGAGGCATGAACCCACTATCGAGAATAAATAATCCCTCTTGGAGTCACTAGCATCTACTTGGCCAGAGCATCTACCAACAACGGAGAGCATGCAAGATCATAAATAACATACACATGAAAAGAACATGATAGATTGATAATCAAGAGACATAGCATTCAATATTCATCGGATCCCAACAAAACATAACATGTAGCATTAAAATAAGATTATCTCGATCATGTAGGGAAAATCACAAGATCTAAACATGAGGCATAAAGAGGAGAGAACAACCAACTAGCTACTGCTATGAACCCGTAGTCCAAGGATGAACTACTCATGCATCATTACGGAGGCGGGCATGGTGGTGTAGAGCCCTCCGGTGATGATTTCCCCTCCTGACAAGGTGCCCTGGAGAACTCCAGAACCCTCCTGAGCTCAGGTTGACGATGACTCGGGTATTTTTCGTGGAAAAGTGGTATATTTGTAGGGTTAAACTCCCGTGGGGTATAAATAGGCGAAAGGGCAACGTCGGTGGGAGGCCAGGGGACCCACACCACTCCATGGCGCGGCCAGGGGCATGCCTCCCTATGCTGTGGGGGCCTTGTGGCCCCCCTCCGGGTCTCCTCCGGACTCCGTGTGCGCGACAGATTTCTAAGACCCCCGGGTTTTGAATCGTCCAATTCCGAGAATATTTTTAGAACAACTTTTCTGAAACAAAAAACAGCAGAAAACATGAATGGGCTCTCTGGCATCTTTTCAATAGGTTAGTCCCATAAAATTGATAAAAATGATATAAAGTGTATAGCAAACATTTAGCAAATAACATGAAAACAACATGGAACATCAGAAATTATGGATACGTTTATGACGTATCAAGCAGCATGTGGAGAAATTGGTGTGCATATGAAATCATTATTATTGGTACTAGTAAAGTCACAAGGCTTGTTGGTATCATTCGTATCCATGCTTGGAAAATAAAACAAAATAAACTAACAACGCAAATAAAAGACTAGAAACTAGAGAACTATTTTTTTGAGGGGATTTTTGATAAAGAGAAAACAAGACTAAGAAAAGTAAAATAAGCAAGGAAAAATAAAATAAATAAAGTGAAAGTGTGAGACTCCCCTTGCAGCAAGCTTGAAGTCCCCGACAACGGCGCAGAAAAAGTTCTTGATGTGCACACTTGATCACACGCTCGTTGGGTAACCCCAAGTGGAACGTATGATGTAGTCTAGCGGAAATTTCCCCCAACTGTTGATCTAGGGTTTATAGACCAGTAGGACTTCAAAGTTGCTTGTTGTTTGGTGCGTTAACAAACGTAGAACCTGCACACAACACACAAACTCTCTCTTGTCCCCAACTTTCCGAAAAGGTTGTTAGTCTTCCCGTCTTGCTGAAAACTAGAGAATTAAACATATAGAGTAATGAAGAGTAATAAAAGTAAAACGGTACAACAAGGAAACAATAACGAGGGTGCTTTAAATAATGTTGCAAGGAAAATAGGACCGGAGGCCATAGTTTTACTAGTGGTGTCTCTCCAAAGAAAAGAAACATGTTGAGTGAACAAATTACAGCCGAGCAATTGAAAAATCATGAACGTATAACAATACTATTATGACGAGATATAGTTCATGGGTTCTAACATTGAAAGCATTATGTCAAGGCATATCGACCGCTATCCAGCATGCATCCATATGTGAAGTCCACCGCAAGAAAACTATCCAGCAAATCCATCTAGTATTAAGTTGCAGCAATGAAGTGATTGCTTTGGTGCAACAGACAAATGCATTAAGAACAATACATAATGTAAACAATAGTTCTCGTATGTAGACAAGAGCACTGTTATTTTCTCCCTAGTGGCAACATCACATCCCCCATCCGTCAAATTTCTGTCACTCGAGCACATATGTAAGGGCGGCATGAACCCACTATCTAGCATATAAACCCTATCTTTGAGGTGAAAACAACTACGTGGCCAAGGTAATCACAAACACAAGAGAGAATTGCAATACACCATTAAAACTCTCTACAAATATAAGTGAAGCGTGTTAGGTTGACATGAACAAAATAATCATAATCTCATGGTTCATCAGATCCCAACAAACACAGCATGCATAATTACATAACGGTGTCTCGATCATGCGAGGCAGGTTAGGAGATTCTAAACATGGAGGCATAACAGGGAGAACAACCAACTAACTAGCTACTTCTATGGACCCGTAGTACCAACATGAACTAGTCACACATCTGTCCGGAGGCGGTCATGGTGATGTAGAGGCCTCCAGTGGTGATTCCCCCCCTCCGGCAGCGTGCCATAATAAGGACGTAGAAGCCCTAGATTGGACTTTCAAGGTGGCGACGCCTCCCTGTATGTTTCGTAGAAAATAACTTTGTCCCCCAATTTTTTAGGGTTTGGTGCAATTTATAGGCGAAGAGGCGACAAGGGGCGGTGGCTGGGGTACCTAGGTGCCCACCAGGCGTGGCCTAGGGCGGACCATGCCTGGCGCCCCCTAGGGGCCACCTGGCTTTCCTCTAGGTCTTCTTTGGACTCCGTCTTCGTTCTGTGTAAAAGACGATCTTCGTGGATTTTAAGTCCTTTCCGAGAATATTTATTTAAGAACTTTTTTGAGATAGAAAACAACAAAAAACAACAATTTTCCTAGGCATCTCGTTAATAGGCTAGTCTATGAAAACATCTGTAAAACGAAGGAAAACATGTGGAAAACATAAGGGCATTGGATAGAAAACAAGCATGGAGCATAAAAAAAATTATAGATACGTTTGCAACGTATCACAGAACAACAAGGAAACAAGGAGTAAAAGCATGTAAAAACAGTAATAATAATAGTAAAAGATGGACACGGGTTCACAGTTCCACTAGTGATAACTCTCCAAACAATACAACAAGTGTTGGGTAAACAAATTACAGCTAGGTGATACGTCATAAACGTATCCATAATTTATGATGTTCCATGTTGTTTTCATGCTATATGATACATGTTTCGTATACACTTTATGCCATTTTATCGATTTTTTAGACTAAACTTTTGACAAGATGCCACCGAGCCAGTTCATGTTTTCTGCTATTTTTTATTTCAGAAAAGTTGTTCTGGAAATATTCTCGGAATTGGACGATTCGAAACAGGGGGTCTTAGAAATCTTTCACGCACACGGAGCCCGGAGGGGATCCGGAGGGGGGCCACAGGGTCCCCACACCATAGGGCGGCACACCCCTGGCCGCGCCCAAGGGTGGTGTGGGCCCTGGCCATCAACCGACATTGCCCTCTCGCCTATTTATACCTCTCGGGAGGTTAACCCTAAAGACCAGAGCGTTTTCCACCAAAAACATCCGCAACCGCCATCATCGTCAACCCTAGTTCGGGACGGTTCTGCAGCTCTCCCCGGCACCTTGTCTGGAGAGGAATTCATCACCAGAGGGCTCTACACAACCATGCCCGCCTCCGGAATGATGCGTGAGTAGTTCATCCTTGGACTACGGGTCCATAGCAGTAGCTAGATGGTTGTTCTCTCCTCTTTATGACTCATGTTTAGATCTTGTGAGATGCACTACATGATCAAGATAATCTAATTGTAATTCTACATGTTGTGTTTGCTGGGCTCCGATGAATATTGAATTCTATGTCTCAAGATTATCAATATATCGTGTTTTATTCATGTGTATGTTATTTCTGATCTTGCATGCTCTCCGTTATTAGTAGATGCTCTCGCCAAGTAGATGCTAGTGACTCCAAGAGGGAGTATTTATGCTCGATAGTGGGTTCATGCCTCCCTTTCATTTGTGCTCGAGTGACAGAAACGTGACGGATGAGGGATGTGTTGTTGCCATTAGGGAGAAAAAAAAGATGTTTACATTGTTCACATTACACACTTTGCTTAATGCGATTATCTGTTGCTTGCAACTTAATACTCAAGGTTTTCTCGGATGACATTCTGAGAGTGGATTATTAATCATAGATGTAGTTGGATAACGGTCTACGAGTCTTGTTGTAATTCCCGCATGAATCACATAGTAATCATCATGTCATGCATCTCTTAATATTTGTCAATTGCCCAGATGTAATTTGCTTACCCAACATGCTATCTATCTGTTTTGGAGAGACATCACTAGTGAACTGTGGACCCCGGTCCATTTTCCTCATACTGATAATACAACCACTCCAATCACTGTTTTCATACTGTTCCTTATGTTTTCCTAATGTTTTCCACACCATACGTTTAACCTCTTTGTTTTCAGCAAAACCGGTGAGATTGACAACCTTACTGCTTCGTTGGGGCAAAGTGATTTGATTGTGTTGTGTAGGTTCCATGTTGCTTATGAACCGGTAGTGAGCCCTTCTAACATCAGTTGCATCAACCTTCGAAAGTGATTTCTTTCTCCTACTGGTCGAGTCAACCATGGTTTGTTTCGGAGGGAAAACTTGCCGCTACACTCTTCGCACCTTACACTTGAGGTTTCCCAACGAGTGCATAACTACGCACCACTAGGCAATTGACAAATCATGGGGGCATAACTATGCTATTATGACGAGATATAGTACTCGGGTTCTAACATTGTAGGTATTATGTCAAGGCATATAGACTGCTATCCAGCATGCAACTATATCTGATAACCATCTCAAGAAATCTATCCAACAAATCTCTCTGGTATTAAGTTGCACCAACGAAGTGATTGCTTTTGTGCAACATACAATTGCATTAAGAACAATGCCTTATTTAAGCAATGGTTCTCATCCATAGACAAGAAGACTGTTGTTTTCTCCCTAGTGGCAACAACACATCCCCCACCCGTCATGTTTCTGTCACTCGAGCAGAGGTGTAAGGGAGGCATGAACCCTCTATCTATTATAAATACTCCCTCTTGTAGATGCATATAACTATGTCATTAAGATAACCATACAAACTGGAGAGCATGCAAGAACACATTAAAACACTCTAAGGAAGAATCTGTTATAAAGACATGAACAAAATAATCATAATTCCATGGTTCTTAGGATCCCAACAAACACAACACGTAGCATTATATCAGATGGATCTCTGTCATGTGAGACAGCTCAAGAGACGGTGGTACTGAACATCAAGGGGGATAGGGTACCAACTAGCTACTGCTATGAACCCTAGTCCATGCGGGAACTACTCACGAGGCATCATGGAGGAAGAACGACTGATGGAGATGGAATCGGGGGCACTTCCCCGTCCCGACAGAGTGCGAGAAAAGAGACTCCCCCCCCCCCCCGAATCAGGGTTTTCTATGGCGGTGGAGCTCAGATGCTTTTTTGGAAAAAATCGTCGTCCGTTCCTCTGTTATTAGGCGTCGGGGGTCTCCAAGTGAACCCTAGACGCGTGCAAGGGGGGGGGCGTGGGCCCCACCTTGGGACGTCCTTCTGGCTCCTGGAGTTTTCCGGGAGTTAGGCCTACTGGATATTTTTCAGAAGTTTATGAGAATTTTGATTTTTGACCTAGTTTTGCAATGCATTAACAAATAAATAGGAACTGGCACTGGGCATCTTGTTAATAGATTAGTCCAATAAATAATAGAAAACGTAAGGAAAACATGTAGAAAACAAGCGTGGAGCATACACAATTATAGATACGTTTGGGATGTATCATCCCTCTAACATTATCTCTTTCCTTGTCGCTCAGTTTAGGATGGAAATCGCATTGTCACTGGAGAAAAATGACAGAAGCGGGGGAATAATTTGAAGCACCGTTGCCAAGTCACAACATCTTCGGCGACGGCATGAAGCTCCTTCGCTCGCTTGCTTTTGCAGCTCATAGCATCGCATCTCGCCCTTTGTAGCATCAACAGATGACCTCCGTAGAAGTGCAATGACGACATGAAGCTCCATCGCCCGCTTGATTTTGCAGCTCATAGCATCGCATCTCGCCCTTTATAGCATCAACAAATGACCTTTGTAGCAGCACCACCAGCTTAATGTAGCACCTGCGGTCAAACGGTTGTAGCTGCACGCCCGCCCTTGGTAGCACTAGCGTACAACCTATCTAGCAACACCGATCAACTTCATGTAGTACCGATGGGCGACCTTCCAGTAGTGACGTCGGCTTAATGCAGCACAAACGGCCAAACGGTCGTAGCAGTGTTGCCTGCCCTTGGTAGAACTAGCGTACAACCTCTGTAGCAACACCACCAACTTCATGTAGCACCGGTGGCCGACCTTCTAGCAGCGCCGCCGACCTAATGTAGCACCGGAGGCCAAACCATCATAGCGGTGTCGCCCTCTGATGTCTACGCACGCTTCTATTCTTGTAGATATTATCAGGCCTCCAAGTGTAGAGGTTTGTAGAACAACAACAAGTTTCCCTTAAGTGGATCACCCAAGGTTTATCGAAATCAGGGAGGTAGAGGTTAAAGATATCCCTCTCAAACAACCCTACAATTAAGATACAAGAAGTCTTTTATGTCCCCAACACACCCAATACACTTGTCAGGTATATAGGTGCACTAGTTCGGTGAACAGATGGTGAAATACAAGTAGTATGGATGATTATAAGTGGTAATTGCAATCTGAAATAAAAATGGCAACAAGCAAACATGTAGCAGAACTGGTTGTAAATGGTGTTTCAATGCTTAGAAACAAGTCCTATGGATCATACTTTCACTAGTGGACACTGTCAACAATGATAATGTAATTGAATACATAAATATCTTCTCTTCACTATGCTATAATGAAGTACTCTCCGGTTGGATAACGAACACCAATTCACTCTGTAAGGCTGCAAAAGCACACCTTAAAGTCGCATTCCCCATCTAGGTAACCTCATACTGTCACCTTGAGCACCTAGATGGTTCCAGACAAACAACATAATTTCACAGAGACATCCAACTCAAATAATAACTCATGATAAGTATTCCTATAAAATTTAGCCTAAGAGTCACACACGGTGCAGACACTGTTACCTTCACACCGTGGGACAAGGTGACTCCGGAGTTCACATTAAAAAAACACTTGAGTAGCATAATAGATAAAGAGTAACATCTACTTACTCAACTAGATTACAAAGATCATGATCACATAAAGATCACACTTCTGATGCTCCATGATGATAGTATGCCAATTGCTACATGTTTTCTCCCTTCTTTATGTCATTTTTATCGATTTTCCGGACTAACCTATTGACAAGATGCCACAGAGCCAGTTCCATGTTTTCTGCTGTTTTTAGTTTCAGAAAAGTTGTTCTGAAAATATTCTCGGAAATGGAAAATGCGAAGCCCGTAAGTCTTAGAATTCCCGAAGGTTCCACGGAGTCCCGAAGAGATCCGGAGAGGGGCCACAAGGGGCCCACACCATGGGGTGGCGCACCCCCTCCCCCTTGGCCGCCCCAGGGGGGTGGTGTGGGGCCCCAGGGCTCCACCGCCTTTGCCCTTTCGCCTATTTAATCCCCTCCGATGGAAAACCCTAGACATCTGATAAAATATCCCCGAAAAGTTCCGCAGCCGCCGTCGTTGTCAACCCTAGATCAGGGGGGTTCTGAAGCTGTATCCCGGCACCCTGCAGGAGAGGAAGATCATCACTGGAGGCCTCTTCATCACCATGCCTGCCTCCGGAGTGATGCGTGAGTAGTTCATCCTTGGACTAAGGGTCCATATCAGTAGCTAGATGGTTGTAAACATCTTTGTTTTCTCCCTAATGGCAACAACACATCCCTCATCCGTCACGTTTTTGTCACTCGAGCACAAATTGAAGGGAGGCATGAACCCACTATCGAGCATAAATACTCCCTCTTGGAGTCACTAGCATCTACTTGGCCAGAGCATCTACTAATAACGGAGAGCATGCAAGATCATAAATAACATACACATGAATAAAACACGGTAGATTGATAATCTTGAGACATAGTATTCAATATTCATCGGATCCCAGCAAACACAACATGTAGGATTACAATTAGATTATATTGATCATGTAGTGCAGCTCACAAGATCTAAACATGAGTCATAAAGAGGAGAGAACAACCATCTAGCTACAGCTACGGACCCGTAGTCCAAGGATGAACTACTCACGCATCACTCTGGAGGCAGGCATGGTGATGCAGAAGCCTCCGGTGGTGATCTCCTCTCCGGCAGGGTGGCGAAAACAGCTTCAGAACCCCCTGGTCTAGGGTTGACGGTGATGGCGGATGTGGAACTTTTCGGGGATTTTTATCAGGTGTTTAGGGTTTTCCATCCGAGAGATTAAATAGGCGAAAGGGAAAATGCGGTGGAGCTCCAGGGGCCCCACACCCATAGCTGGCGCGGCCAGGGGGGACCCGCGCCACCCTATGGTGTGCCCCCTGGTGCCCGTCTTCGACTCTTCTTCGGTGTTCTGGATGCTTCCGGGGAAAATAGGCACTTAGGGCTTTGTGGGGGTCCAATTCCGAGAATGTTTCCAAAACAACTTTGCTGAAACCAAAAACAACAGAAAATAGGGAACTCGCACTTGGCATCTTGTTAATAGGTTAGTCCCGGAAAACGTATAAAAATGCTATAAATAAGGGAGAAAACAAGTAGCAATTGACATAATATGATCATGGAGCATCAGAAATTATAGATACGTTGGAGACATATCAAGCATCCCCAATCTTAGTTCCTACTCGTCCTCGAGTAGGTAAACGATAAAACAATAATTTCTGAGGTGACATGCTATTAACATAAACTTGATCAATCTAATGTAAAAGAATATGCACACTGAGATCATAGAACTTCAAACACAAACATGATAAATGGAACTTTAATAATAAAGCATAGTAATTACTTTGCATCACGAAGAGTATCTCAAATAAAGGGTCATGAATAATAATGCAAAGAAAGGTAAACATTTGTTTCAGGTATAGAGAAAGCATGGCAAAGTGATATTTCGCTAGTCCTTAAGAGTGGGGCAAAACATAAATGCCAGGACACCTTCAAAGTTCATGAGGAAGACTAGAACAAATAATATCACATTATGAAGTAATTATTGATGTTTATGGGACAAATGCACATAGAACTCAGAATGGAAAAAATGCTCTTTCAACTGTGCATAAAGTTAGAAGATGGAGACTCAACATAAAAGTAAAAGAAAGGCCCTTCGCGGAGGGAAGCAGGGATCACTCATGTGCTAGAGCTTTTATTTTATTAAACAGAGGTATTAAAAGTTTGACACTCCTCCCATCCATCTGTCACAAACCATGGCTAACCGAATCCTCGGGTGCCTGCCAACAATCACATACCGTGGAGGATTGTCTATATTTTGGGAGATGTATGCTAATGTCAATGAATGGTAAACAGAAAATACAGTACATCACAAGACAACTGGATTCACAAGAGCGGCTCCCATGGTGAAGGAAGCAACTGGTGTAGAAGGTCATCCCTCTTTCTCTTTTGTTTACACAATTATGCTTTGACTGGTAAATCAGGGGCAAAAATAGTGAAAAGAATTTGTTTGCATTAATTTGGGGCTGGGCACCCTGCTGCCAGCTCTTCTAACATTTGGATAAGCGGATGAAGACACTAGTCCAGGGTGTGAAATCCAATCAACAAGTGAGATAAAGATTCTCTATTTACGTCCTCATGAGCAAAAACAGGAACATAAAGCAGGAGTAATTTTGAAGGTTTTTAAGGTAACACATGAGCAATTTACTTGGAGTGGCAGTTAAATACCACATGTAGGTAGGTATGGTGTACACAATGGGAAAACTTTAGTTTAAGGAAGTTTGATGCACGAGTAGAGCTCATACTCAGTACAGGTGGAGTCTTAGAAAAAGACTGGGAGCGACAAATCAAGAGAGCATAAGAGACATAATCATGCATAGCGACATAAGCATCATTATTTAAAACATAAGCATTATCACATGTTCAAAAACTAAGTGTTCATGGAGGCTATTCGTGACTGGTTTGTAGTCATAAACATGGTGTGAGCATGCGCCAAGTCAACCAAATAAAACATTCGAAAGAGAATACCATATATTGATGCTTTACTATGACAAGAACAACTCATGAATCTTTCAAGACATATTAAACACTCACAGCCATTTGAGGATAATCATGCTACTCAATAATCACAAGGCTTTAAAACTAAAATAACATTTAGCATGGCATGACAAAGTTCTAGCCACAGTTTATACAAGCTTCTACTAGTACTGTTATAAATTATACTTCAAGCAACAGTTTTCTTTCTCCCAACAAGCACCATACAAAACATGCTTTAACAAAAATACTCTTTATGATATAGAAATAAAACATGAGATTACTCACATAATACTACTAAAACTAACAGCTCTAATAAGAGATGCATGCAAAACAGGAGCTAAATAAATGCAACAGCTAGACAGAGATTAAGAATACAAGGTATTCTCATGAAAAAGCCGAGTGTGTCACTCTCCAATAAAAGAATGCTGGGGTCCAACCAAGATTATTGAAAAAGTAAAAAAAAACTGAAAGCAAAACAAAAAAAACTTAAAACAAAAATAAAAGACGCTCCAAGTAAAGCACATAAGATGCGACCAAATAAAAATATAGTTTCACTAGAAGTGACCTGATAATTTGTTGATGAAGAAGTGGATGCCTTGGGCATCCCCAAGCTTAGACGATTGAGTCTTCTTGGAATTTGCTGTTATGTACCACCAGGGCATCCTCAAGCTAAGTATTTTCACTCTTCTTGGTCACATCATATCATCCTCTTCTCTTGACCCTTGAAAACTTCCTTCACACCAAAATTCTCTCAATCTTCATTAGCAACGTTAGTGCAATTGAAATAATAAATTCACATGGTTCAGTTTCAACACAAATATAACACTCAAAAACACATTAGCTACTGCCACAACTTCTTTTAAAACTCTTTTTCTCAAAAGAACACCAAAAGAAAGAGATTAAGATGCAAATGCAATAAATGGCAGAAATCTGTCAAAACAGAACAACAGGTAAAAATCGATTTTTTCAAAAATCTGCTGTTTCTCAAATCAAAATGTGGTCAACTAAGAAAACTTGCGTATATAACTCAGGATTAAGCACAAAAAAACTCAGGTAATTTTGAATTTTCTGTGAGTTTTTACGGAATTAACAGTGGACAGCAGAAATCTGTTTCCTGCGCAGAAATCCGAATTGTAGCCTCAACTTTCCACTAGAGGATTTACTTGGATCAACAAAAACTCAAAATAAAAGATACAGAAAGGTTTCTAAGGAAATATACAATACCCAGGTGCAAAGAACACCAAATAAAACGAAACAAAATGGTTTGAAAACTGCGAAATAAAACGGGTTGTCTCCCGGTAGCGCTTTTCTTTAACGCCTTTCAGCTAGGCATAAAAGGGCAACTCAAGTATTTTTCAAGTAAGTAAGCATCAACATAATATTTTTATCTAATAATAGATTCAAAAGGTAGCTTCACCTTATTTCTAGGGAAGTGTTCCAAACCTTTCTTGAGGGGGAGTTTATATAATACTCCCCTCTTTCATATCAATAACAGCAGCAACAGTTGTAAGAAAAGGTCTTCCCAAAACAATAGGACAAGAAGCATTGCATTCAATGTTCATAACAACAAAATCAACCGGGGCAAGGTTATTGTTAACCATAATAAGAACATCATAAATTCTACCAAGAGGTTTCTTCTTAGCATTATTAGCAAGATGAACATCCAAATAACATTGTTCCAACGGTGGTAAATCAAGCATATTATAAAGCTTTTGAGGCATAACAGAGATACTAGCACCAAGATCACACAAAGCATTGAAATACAAATCATTTACTTTTATCTTAATGATAGGCTCCCAACCATCATCTAATTTCCTAGGGATAGATGTCTCAAGTTTCAACTTTTCTTCCCTAACTTTCATGAGAGCATTGGTAATATGTTTAGTAAAGACCATATTCATGGCACTAGCATTGGGACTTCTAGCAAGCTTTTGTAGAAACATAATAACTTCAGATATATTGCAATCATAAAAATCAATATTATTATCATCAAAAGTAATGGAACCATTATCTCCCACATCTCTAAAAATTTCAGCACTTTTATCAGGAGCAATTTCAACAGTTTGAGGCAATTTAGCATGTTTCACCAAAGGAGTAGGGACTTTATTAACACTAACTACTTTACCATTGATAGTAGGAGGTTTACTAGCATTTGGAGCTTCAGTTTTACTAGTGGTTGTAATATTGCAAACTCTAGCAATATTATTCTTTTTAGCCAATTCATTTTCTCTTTCCCACCTAGCACGTAATCAGCCATCAACCTAACATTATCATCAATTCGAACTTGAATGGCATTCAAAGTTTTACTTTGTTTAACATCTTGTGGAAAACCTTTAGTTTTAGAAAATCAACATCAATGGCAAGGCTATCTACTTTAGAGGCAAGAACATCTATTTTACCAAGCTTTTCCTCAACAGATTTATTAAAAGCAGTTTGTGTGCTAATAAATTCTCTAAGCATGTTTTCAAGATCATAGGTAGAGCTTTTATTGCTATTGTAGGAGTTGCCATAAGAATTACCTAACCATTATTAGGAGGATAAGGCTTATAATTGTTTCCACCAAAATTATTTCTATAAGCATTGTTGTTAAAACTATTATTTCTAATAAAGTTTACATCAACATGCTCTTCTTGAGCAACCAGAGAAGCTAAAGGAACATTATTAGGATCAACTTGAGCTTTACCATTAACAAGCATAGACATAATAACATCAAGACTTTCACTTAAAGAGGAGGTTTCCTCAACAGAATTTACCTTCTTACCTTGTGGAGCTCTCTCACTGTGCCACTCTGAATAATTTATCATCATATCATCAAGAAGCTTTGTTCCATTGCCCAAAGTGATGGACATAAAGGTACCTCCAACAGCTGAATCCAATAGGTTCCTTGAGGAGAAATTTAGTCCTGCATAAAAGGTTTGTATAATCATCAAAGTATTCAGTCCATGAGTGGGACAATTCTTCACCATAGTTTTCATTCTTTCCCAAGCTTTAGCAACATGTTCATTATCAAATTGTTTAAAATTCATTATGTCACTTCTCAGGGATATAATCTTAGCAGGAGGATAATATTTTCCAATGAAAGCATCTTTACACTTAGTCAATGAATCAATACTATTTCTAGGCAAAGATAGCAACCATTATTTAGCTCTTCCTCTCAAAGAGAAAGGAAATAATTTCAGTTTAATAATAACTCCATCCACATCCTTATATTTTTGCATCTCACGTAGATCAACAAAATTATTAAGGTGGGAAGCAGCAGCATCAGTACTAATACCAGAAAATTGCTCTTTCATAACAAGATTTAATAAAGCAGGCTTAATCTCATAGAAAGCAGCAGTAGGAGCAGGTGGAGCAATAGGTGTACAAATAAAATCATTGTTGTTTGTGCTAGTGAAGTCACACAACTTAGTATTCTCAAAGGAACTCATTTTAGCAGAATAAAAGCAAGCAAATAAATAACAACTATGAAGTAAACTAATTTTTGTGTGTGTTTTTAATATAGATAAGAAAAACAAGACAAAAATAAAAACAAGACAATACACAAAATAAAGAGGTTGAGAGTGAGAGACTCCCCTTGCCAGAAGACTTCTTCCTCACCGGCAACGGCGCCAAAAATTTCCTTGATACTTGCAGAGTTGATGAAGTTGTTGGAAACCCCAAGAGGAGGGTGTGATGAGCAAGCGGCAAGAATTTCCCTCAGTTAAGAACCAAGGTTATCAATCCAGTAGGAGGAAGAGGATCTCAGGAAGGTTGATGCCACTGACGGTGGTGCTGGCGCTTCAACGGTGTCAGCAACAACGTGGAACCTGCACACAACACAACCAAAATACTTTGTCCCAACAGTACAGTGAGGTTTTCAATCTCACCGGTCTTGCTGAAAACAAAGATTAGACGTATAGTGTGGAAAAATGATGTATGCTTGCAGTAAGTAAAGAAAGCAGGAAATAGTTGTGGTTTGTTTAACAGTGTGGAAAAATGGACCGCGGTTCATAGATTCACTAGTGGTGTCTCTCCATAAAAGATAGCATGCTGGGTGAACAAATTAGAGCTGGGCAATTGACAAATAGAGGTTGCACCGTAGTGCACATATATGACATGAAGACTAATATGATATTTAGTGCGGGCATTACAACAATATACATAGACCGACATCCATCTGAATCTATGACTAATAATCCACCCTCAGGTTATCATCTGAACCCCCTTAGGCATTAAGTTACAAGCAACAGATAACTTCATTAAATAAAGTGTGTAATGTAAGCAATGATTATGCACGCAGGCACTCTCACCGTTGTTTTCTCCCTAATGGCAACAACACATCCCCCCCTTCACGTTTCTGTCACTCGAGCAAGGTGGTGAGGAGGCATGAACCCACTATCAAGCATAAATACTCCCTCTTGGAGTCACTAGTAACTACTTGGCCAGAGCAACCACTAGCAACGGAAAGCATGCAAGATCACAAATAGCATATGCAAATAAAGACTATAATCAACTTGGCATAAGGTCAATATTCATCGGATCCCAGCAATCACAGCACACAGAATTACATAAGATCAATCTCGATCATGATAGGCAGGTCACGAGATCTAAACATGGAGGCATATGAGGAGAAGAAAACCATCTAGCTACAGCTACGAACCCGTAGTCCAAGGATCACTCCGGAGGCAGGCATGGTGATGCAGAAGCCTCCGGTGATGATCTCCGCTCCGGCAGGGTGCCGAAAAAAGCTTCAGAACCCCCTGATCTAGGGTTGACGGTGACGGCGGCTGCGGAACGTTTCGGGGATTTTTGATCAGGTGTTTAGGGTTTTCCATCCGAGGGGATTAAATAGGAGAAAGGGCAAAGGCGGTGGAGCTCCAGGGGCCCCACACCCATAGCTGGCGCGACCAGGGGGACCACGCCATCCTATGGTGTGGCCCCCCTGGTGCCCGTCTTCGACTCTTCTTCGGTGTTCTGGATGCTTCCGGGGAAATAGGCACTTCGGGCTTTGTGGGGTCCCATTTCGAGAATATTTCCAGAACAACTTTTCTGAAACCAAAAACAGCAGAAAACAGGGAACTGGCACTTGGCATCTTGTTAATAGGTTAGTCCCGGAAAACGTATAAGAATGCTATAAATAAGGGAGAAAACAAGTAGCAATTGACATAATATGATCATGGAGCATGAGAAATTATAGATATGTTGGAGACATATTAGCCACCCTGGCCCACCTCTGGTCAAGGTCTTTCGCGTACTTGACCCCCAGGGAACCCTAAGCCCCAGACCATCATCGAATAATTATTCCGCCGCCGCCTCGGGGCGGAAAACACCCGAGAGAGAAAAGCTCTCCCGCTGGGAGAAATCTGCCAGGGAAATTCCTCTCCGGAGAGGGGAAATCATCGCCATCGTCACCGTCATCACTCCGGGCATCATCAAGATCGTCATCATCATCATAATCACCACCAGCACCATCACCCCTCATCATCCACCGTCATCCCTCTGTAACAACTAGGGGCCTCTATCGTTGTTTTACATTAGATCTCTATCCCGGTGTGGATTACTTGTTAGTAGTTGATGCTTGTGAGATTTATCAGTGTTAGCACTTTATGACCATATTGTTATCATCCATTATATCACCTCTAATTATGATCCATATGATGTCTTGTGAGTAGTTCGTTTAGTTCTTGAGGACATGGGAGAAGTCATGATGTTAGTAGTGAAGTTATATTGAAGTAATATCTCGTGGTTTGGTATTTAAGTTGTGGTGCTATTCTTCTAATTTAGCCCGAAAATCTGTCTGCTAGTGTTTACAGTGAATCATTTATCCAAACTACTTGTCAACACCTTCTGCTCCTCGTTGGGTTCGACACTCTTATTTATGGCAAGTACTACGATACACCCCCTATACTTGTGGGTCATCAAGACTATTTTCTGGCGCCGTTGCCGGGGAGTGAAGCGCTATTGGTAAGTGGAATTGGTAAGAGAAACTTTTACTGTAAGTGTTGTTTTTATTTCCGTTTCCTATTTTATTTCATCATGGATAATACTTTTGATTGTCTGCTTAGAGGTACTACTACTATCACTTCTAGGGTAGTAAGTGACCCGTTATCTGCTGAAATAGATCCTTATAAAATACCTATGAAAATTGTTGGATGTGTTATTGATGAGTGCTATTACGGTGATGGAACTGTCCATCCCGGTGATCATTTGCTCTTTATACATGAATTATCTGAGTTATTCAGGTGTGTAGGTATTACTATGGATCAAGTTAAAAGGAAATTATTTTCTTTATCGCTGAAAGGAAGAGTCGCCGAATGGTTCAAATTACTGAGGAATGGTGAATCTATTGGATGGGAGGAGATTGTTCCTCTCTTTTATTCTGAATTTATCCTCCTAGTGAGATTCATAAAGACCGGAATCAAATCTATAATTTATGGCCTCATGATGGAGAGAGTATTGCCCAAGCTTGGGGGGGGGGGATGAAGTTATTAATGCTCAAATGTCTATTTCATGAACTCCCGCATAATATTGTTGTTAATAATTTTTATGCAAGGCTTTCTCTTCATGATAAGGATTTATTGGATGCGTCTTGTTCTGGATCATTTACACGTATGAAGGAAGAAGACAAATGGGATCTTCTTGATAGTATTCAAGCAAACACTGAAGGATGGGAGAACGACAAAGGTAGAAAGTCAGGTATAAATTATGATTATGAATGCATTAAATATTTTATGGATACCAATGATTTCTATGATGTTAGTGCTGTTTGTGGTCTTGATTCTCAATTTTTTGCAAACTGTCTTAAAGCTTTTGCCTCCTATCTTGATATTCCTAAAAAGAATTATCACGAGTACCATGCACCTTATAAAGATATTGTTCCTGGTAGTAATATAGAAGTGCATGCTATTAATCCTGCTATTCCTAAGCCTTATGTTGAAAAATTCCTTTCCCTGCTAAAGTGAAAGAGCACTCTATGGTAGCTAGTGTGGGTAATAAGAGTAACAAGAAAGCTATTGAACCTGATGAACAAATAACTGTTGAACCTGCAGTAGCAATAGTAAAAGATCTTGTATGTGGAAATGTGGAGGATGAACACATTGTCTTCTGTGAGGATGCTTCAAACATTGTTTCACATCCTCATAGACCTAAGAAAATTAGTGTTCTTGTGCTTTCTGTTAAGATTGGTGATCATTGCTATTATGGTTTGTGTGATACTGGTGCTAGTTCTAGTGCTATACCTTATGAGCATTATAAGAAATTATGCATGAAATTGGTTCTTGTGAGCTTGAAGATATTGATGTGGTTATTCAGCTTGCTAATAGAGAAACTGTTTTTCCTATTGGTATTGTTAGAGACGTGGAAGTTTTATGTGGTAAAACTAAATATCCCACTGATTTTCTAGTACTTGGTAGGGCTGCTAGTAAGACTTGTCCTATTATTTTTGGTAGAACTTTCTTGAACACTTGTGGTGCTATCATAGATTGTAAAAGCAAGAAGATTTTGACTAAATTTGATGGAAAATCTTATGAGTTCAATTTCTCCAAATTTGCTAGAGCACCTTATGAATCAAAATTGCCTGATGAGAATTTTAAAGTTGAACAACTTGCTTCTATTGCTCTTGCTCCTAACAATGCTTTGCAGCAATATATGGAGGACCATGAGAGTGAGGTATTTATGGAAGCGATAAATGAGATTGACGATATTCTTCTTCGTCAACCAGTGATACTGAAACATAATTTACATGTGGAAGACTTGGGTACCACATTACCACCCAAGGAGGATCTTGTCTTTGATTTAAAACCTTTGCCTGATGATCTTAAATATTCTTATATTGATGACAAGAAAATATATCCTATTAATATTAGTGCTAAACTTTCAGGTGAAGAAGAGGAAATATTATTGGGAGTTCTGAAGAAACGCCGTGGAGCTATTGGATATACTCTTGATGATTTGAAGGGGATTTCTCCTACTCTATGTCAACATGCTATTAATATTGAGCCTGATGCAAAGCCAGTAGTTGAACATCAATGCCGTTTAATTCCTAAGATGAAGGAAGTGGTAAGAAATGAGGTATTAAAACTTCTTGATTCTGGTATTATTTTTCCTATTGCTGATAGTAGATGGGTGAGCCCTGTGCACTGTGTCCCTAATAAAGGAGGAATGACTGTTGTACCTAATGAAAACAACGAGCTCATTCCACAAAGAGCAGTAGTTGGTTATAGAATGTGCATTGATTTTAGAAAGGTTAATAAAGTTACTAAGAAAGATCATTATCATTTGCCCTTTATTGATCAAATGCTAGATATGTTGTCTAAGAAAACTCATTTTTGTTTTCTTAATGGTTATTCTGGGTTTTCTCAAATTGCTGTTAGGAAACAAGATCAAGAGAAAACAACCTTTACTTGTCCTTATGGTACTTATGCTTATAGACGTACACATTTTGGTTTGTGTAATGCTCCTGCTACTTTTCAAAGATGCATGTATGCTATTTTTCATGGTTTTTGTGAAGAAATTGTGGAAGTATTCATGGACGGTTTCTCCGTCTATGGAACTTATTTTGATAATTGTTTGCACAACCTTGATAAAGTTTTGCAGAGATGTGAGGAAACTAATCTTGTTCTTAATTGGGAGAAATGCCACTTTATGGTTAATAACGAATTGTTCTTGGACATAAAATTTCTTAAAGAGTTATTGAAGTTTATAGAGATAAAGTGGAAGCCATAGAGAAAATGCCCTGTCCTAGGGATGTTAAAGGTATTCGTAGTGTTCTTAGTCATGCTGGTTCTTATATCGACGCCTCTTACTAATCTTCTTCAAAACGATGTACCATTTGTTTTTGATGATAATTGTAAGGAAGCTTTTGAAACTTTAAAGAAGGCTTTAACTACTGCTCCTATTGTTCAACTACCTGATTGGAATTTACCTTTTGAAATTATATGTGATGCTAGTGATTTTGCTGTAGGTGATGTTCCCGGACAGCGCATAGATAAGAAGTTGAATGTTATTCATTATGCTAGTAAGACTCTTGATGCTGCTCAAAAGAATTATGCTACTACTGAAAAAGAGTTCTTAGCTGTAGTTTTTGCATGTGATAAGTTTAGGCCTTATATTGTTGACTCAAAGGTTACTATTCATACTGATCATGCTTCTATTAGATACCTTATGGAAAAGAAAGATGCTAAGCCTAGGCTTATTAGATGGGTGTTGCTTTTACAAGAATTTGATTTGCATATTGTGGATAGGAAGGGTGCTGAAAATCCTGTTGCTGATAACTTGTCTAGATTGGAGAACATTACTTTTTATCCTATCCCTGTTAATGATAGTTTTCCAAATGAAAAATTGGCTGCAATAAAGGTAAAACCCCAAGATAGTCCATGGTATGCTGACTACGCTAACTTTATTGTTCAAAGTATTTGCCTCCAACATTTACAGTCAACAAAGAATAAAATTCTTCTATGATTTGAGGCATTATTTTTGGGATGAGCCCACATTTATATAAAGAAGGAGTAGATGGTATTATGAGAAGACGTGTTCCAGATCATGAACAACGTGAAATATTGAAGAAGTGCCATAGTGGTGCTTATGGAGGACATCACGATGGAGATAGAACCACACATAAGGTTCTACAATCAGGTTTCTATTGGCCTACTCTCTTTAAAGATGCGCGTAAATTTATCTTATCTTGTGATGAATGTCAAAGAGTAGGGAATATTTGTAGACGTAATGAAATGCCTATGAGTTATTCTCTTGCTATTGAACCTTTTGATTGTTGGGGATTTGACTTTATGGGTCCTTTTCCTCCTTCAAATGGCTATACACATATACTTGTTGCTGTTGATTATGTTACTAAATGGGTAGAGGCTATACCTACTAAAAGTGATGATGGATAAACCTCGTTAAAAATGCTTAAAGATGTTATTTTTCCTAGATTTGGTGTGTCTAGATATCTTATGACTGATGGAGGTTCTCATTTTATTCATGGTGGTTTTAGAAAAACCCTTGCTAAATATGATGTTAATCATAGAATTGCCTCATCTTATCATCCTCAAACCAGTGGGCAAGTAGAATGATCAAATAGAGAAAGTAAATCTATCTTGCCAAAGACTGTTAATAAATCTAGGAAGAAATTGGTCTGATAAGTTGAATGATGCTTTATGGGCTTATAGAACTGCTTATAAAAATCCTATGGGTATGTCTCCCTATAAAATGGTTTATGGAAAAGCTTGTAACTTTCCTTTAGAATTAGAACACAAAGCTTAGTGGGCAGTGAAAGAATTAAATAAAGATTTTAAACTTGCTGGTAAGAAAAGAATGCTTGATTTGAATCATTTAGATGAATGGAGATGTGAAGCTTATGAAAATGCCAAGCTCTTTAAAGAAAAGTTAAACAATGGCATGATAAAAGATGCCTTAAAAGAGAGTTTCATGTTGGTGAGAAAGTTCTATTGTATCGGTCTCGTCTCAGATTTTTTGCAGGAAAAATACTCTCCAGATGGGAAGGACCTTATATTATTGAAGAAGTGTATCGTTCAGGGGAAATTAAAATTTCTTCCCTCAAGGATAACACTACACAAGTGGTAAATGGGCAAAGACTCAAACATTATATTTCTGGGGATTCCTATGATGAAGATGTCGATGTTATTCAAGTAACGACTCCGGAGAAATTCATCGGAGGGAAGATTCCAGAATCTGCAGAGTTAATTTTGGAATAGGTAACAGTTTTGTTAAGAAAAAGTTCGTGAAATACCTTTTCAGTTATAGATTATTGATTTTTGAAAATATGAAAAATACCAAGCCGAAGAGGAGTTGGAGAAGGTGCCCGGAGGCACCACACCACCAGGTGGCGCGAGCCCACCTCTGGCCGCGCCAGCCTATGGTGTGGGCGCCCTGGAGCCCATCTCCGACTCGTTTTCGACCTAGACTTTCCTTTCGTTACGCATATTTTTCCTATATAATCCCCCAGATCCCTCGAGGTCTGTATATCGTTTTCTCGTCGTGTTTCTGTTTCGAGCTGTTTCTGCCAGGGTCTGTTTTCAGTTTTAGAATAACCATGGTCTCCGCCAACAACAACAAGGGGAAGGGACCGAAGGAATAAGATCTCCAAGACTGGGAGCTGAAGAAGGAGATTGAAGTGGTTTCAAAACCTCGCAAGAAAACGGTGAGTATGAGTACTGGAGGAAAGGCCCCACGTCACAGTTTAGCCTCAAGGACGCAAGTCACAGGAGAAGGAATCTCTCGATCCAAGGAAGCAAGGAAGGAAGACGTGTGTGGCCGGGATTCACCAACCGACAAGCAAGCGAACCAAATCGATCTCAATACGGAGGTGATGCGTAGGCTTATGCACGCATTGGAAGATTTGAAGCAATTAGTTGACAAGCTCATCGCGAAGGATTCATCACCACCACCGAGGAATTGATTCATCATTGGTATTGGCATCCCCTTGGCTCGTTCCAAGCTTGGGGGGAGCGTGCGGTATCACCTTTATCTTTCACTCATTTTTAGCTTTTAGTAGATTCATATCATGAGTAGAGGAAATATCATATAGTATGGTTTGCAGTATGGAAGTGGCACTCCTTAGTTCGTTATCATTGTATCCCTTGGGTTGAGTTGCCGTAATGAAATATTAATGAGAAGTTTCATCATCTACTTGTTCTATTTTATTTTAGTATGCAATTTTTGTTATGTGATTGATCTTGTTATTAGTATTAGTTTCAATGGTGGAGCTTCAAGATAATCTAGTTGGTTTTGGCAAACTTAGCATTGGTCATTAGCAACAATACGTGAGACTTAAGTAGAAAAGAGGGAGTTGCATGTAGATATATTATTCCATGATCTTTCTTCTTTGTTAGCTCATAAGCTTAGTATTCTCAAATAAGCTTGTTTGCACCTTCAAGGAAGATTGCATGATTGACTTTATCATATATGTTTTTGTTTGTTTTACTTCAATTCTTATGCTTGCTACCCAACCTTGCTAGCCAAAAAACCTGTACTGAGAGGGAATGCTTCTCGTGCAATCCAAACCTTGAAGCCCAAAACCTTGCCATTTTTGTCCACCATACCTACCTATTTTTGGTAATTAACCGCCACTCCAAGTAAATTGCTCATGTGCTACCTTTAAAACTTTCAAAATTACTCCTGCTTTATGTTCCCGTTTTTGCTCATGAGGACGTAAATAGAGAATCTTTATCTCACTTGTTGATCGGATTTCACACACCTGTACTAGTGGCTTCATCCACTTATCCAAATGCTAGAAGAGGATGGCAGCGGGGTGCCCAGCCCCAAACTATTACACAAATTCTCTTCACTATTATGCCCCTGATTTATCGGTCAAATCATAATCGTGTAAACAAAAGAGAATGAGGGATGACCTTCTACTCCAGTTGCGTCCTTCATATGGGAGCCGCTCTTGTGAAGTCTAGTTGGCTTGTGGCATACTATATTTTCTGTTTACCATTCGTTGACACTAGCATCCACCTCTCAAAATTAGACACTCCTCCATGGTTTGTGATTGTTGGCAGGCACCCGAGGTTTCGGTTAGCCATGGTTTGTGTAAGATGGATGGGAGGAGTGTCATGCATTTTATACATCTGTTTATTAAAATAAAATCTCTAGCACATGAGTAATCCATGCTTCGCTCTGCGAAGCGCCTATCTTTTACATTTATGTTGAGTCAGTAAAACCATTTCCTTCTGTCTTAAGCAAGCATTTGAATTGTTGTGATTCATCCGACTCCATGTTGATTTACTCAATCATGTTTATTATTCTTCCTTGTTTCTACAAATGCTTTTATCTGTTTGAATACCACTTAGAAAGTTACCAAATTTGCAAAAAGACTGTTATAATTGAGCATGATAAACTCTGCAAAAATATAGCTCTAGTATAAAAGACTCTGATGGAAAGATGAGTACACTATTAATTGTTTTCTAACCAAGAACGAAATTTGCCTTCACCAATTTTGATTTACTTTTTGCACCATTATTGTTCCTCTTCTTGTTTCAAGTTTGATTATATGAGAGGAAGTTGCTGTCTAAAATGACTTGTTCTTTGTAGATGTGATGCCTCTTGTCCGTATTTTATTTATCGACACCTCACTCCATAAACTTGTGGTCATGTTTACTGAGTTCAGTTTCGCTTAGGGACAAGCGAGGTCTAAGCTTGGGGGGAGTTGATACGTCCATTTTACATCACTGTTTTATATTGTTATTTTCTGTTATTCATCGATATATTTCATGTTAGGATGCATTACTTATGTTATTTTATCTTATTTTGCATGTTTCATAATTTTTGGAGAAGAAACGTCGGGACCAGAAATCTGATGGAAAAAGCACCGTCGAGATACCATATTTCAGAAGATCAGAAGAAGAAGGGGGACACCGGAGGTGTCTTAGAAGTTCAGAGGAAGACTCCAGCCAGAAGGGGAGCCAGAGGGGGGCCACCAGGGGCCACCAGGGGCCCACACCATGGGGTGGCGCGCCCCCCTCAGCCGCGCCGCCAGGTGGTGTGGCCACCCTGGCCTACCTCTGGTCGAGGTCTTTCGCGTACTTGACCCCCAGGGAACTCTAAGCCCCAGACCATCATCGAAGAATTATTCCGCCGCCACCTCGGAGCAGAAAACACCAGAGAGAGATGTGACGCCCCTAGATCGAGTACTATGGCGATTTCAGCGTTCCCGCCAGAATCCACATAATATCTGACCCCGAGTTGTCATTTCTGATACCATTACAACAGTTCACGAATAATCCACAACAACAACAGAAGAGATATATACAAGACGACTCAAATGAGTCAAGGATACAACTGATACAATACAAAGATCCAAATAACAGCGGAAGACGAAATATTATCCGACTACGGACAAGATACAAATTGGACTAAGAGTCCTGAAGATAACCGATGGCGTCCAATCCCTGCCCAGGCCAAGCCGGAGGGATTCCCAAGCTAACGTCGTCAACTTCAAACCTGCTGACTGCATTGTGAATACAGCCCCGAATCATGGGGTCAGTACTGGGGGTACCGGCAGGCGGAAAGCAATACTCACAAGATACCAGTGCAACCAGTCATCACAAGATACAAATACTTTGGGTACAAAGGAAGGAGTTGGTGTAATGAAGCGGTAGCGGGCGACACTAAGCAGTCTATGGAGACACGCTACAACTCTCGTCTATTAGAAAGGGATGAGAAAGCGCGACGAAACAAACTATAACTACTCACCAACAATACCCATCCAGTGTTACCCCCTACTAAGGAAGCAACCCAAGGAAACTCACACTGTTGATTAAGGTGACATTCATTTTTAGGGTGGAGGTAATCTATATTACTAGTCAAGTTATCATCGTTAAGTGTAAGTTGTCTAAGTACTTGTTAGTCAGCACTTTCACGAAGTCGCCACATAACCGCGGACAACACGACTTCTCGAGAAGATTTATCCCTGCAGGGTGCGCTACAGTACCCGTACACACTCGAGCCACCAACTAAAACTCAGGTTGGCTCGACACGACCCAAACCGTCTCTACAACCCATCCTAGGAGCCACTGAGCTATAAGGATCCCGTCCACGCAGCGGAATACTCCGCGCAAGTGTATAACTATACACCCCGGCACCGTCAGGCCTCATCCTGTATGTATGCAATGTCATCATCATCATCACCCACGGGGTACCAACCCGTTCATGCATATGAGCAAATGGAACACCCAAACTAAGTGTGGCTCTTCGGACAAGTTGCAGATCAGGTCTAAGTCGAGGGGGGTCCCATACTACCTCCCGGATGCGGTTAGCGCGCTCATCATGGATCAGTGGACAAGACTCTTTTCCTAGAGTCGACACTAGCAGGCCTCAAAATCACGCTGGGCCTCCTGCCGGTGTCTTATCATCAAATTATTATTATCCCAAACCATTAACATGTTGTTGATTAATTTGAAACCCAACTATCAAACTAAACAGGTGATATGACAAAGGACAACAAGACTCGAGCGCAAACAACACTAAGCATGCAACTACGACACGAGGGCCAACAAGGTAAACAAATAACAGTTAATAGGAAGTAAAGAGAAGGCTATATCATGGCTGCAAGGTAAACATATGATAGGATCGAGACACAAGCATCGAATCATAAGGCTAGAATAAAGACAACGGAAAGAATCGGTAACAAGTGATGAAAGGCAGCCATAGGTAGCAAGTGAATAAAGCTTGCCTGGAATCCAGCTTGTAGAGGTAGCAGAACTTGTCGTTGCTCACATCATCTCAACGTCCTATCCGTGAAGAAGCAAAGCACTAGAAGAAACAACGGATGCAACTCTTACGACTACGACAAAAGATCCAGCATGATCAAAATATGGATGCATGACATGCGAGATGCAACTTAACCAATCTAAGCGGAACCGAAGTCCGAGCAATTTATTTATGGGTTCAAGTTATTTATCTAACCATCAAGTTAAATGTTGATTAACACGGGAAACAATTCATAGGTGGGCTAAACAAGATTAAATGGAATAGGGCACAAATTGAATTAAGCACCCAAACATATTCCATGTTTATTATTTAGGTGAACATGCATAACACTAATAGAATTCAATATGGAAGATGCAAACATGAGCATGGATGACATATTAATATTCCTTGCATTTTTCTGATCGAAAAAGACATAAAGTTTGCATCATTTGGATTAGTAAAACAAAAGTTATAAGCAGTTGAAGATTAGGGTGTTTTCTGGAAATTGCAGGGACAGGGTTGTGAGGGAAACAGAGAGTGGGAGGGCTTCGGTGCAAAACGTGAAAAGCCAGGGGCATAGGTGCGAATGTTTCCAGATCCAGATCTGGATCCGTCTTCGGTCACCGGGTGGAGATCCAGCAGGAGAGATTGACAGGTGGGGCCTGCAGCCACGCGGCGCTGACGAGGCGTTCGTGGAAGCCACACGGTCGCTGACGGGTGGGCCCGGTGGACCGTGCGCTAAAAGGGAAAAATACGGGAGGAAAATTGCCTACCCAGGATTCGAACCTGGGACTCGCGGTGTGCACATACGAGGCATTGCCACTGCGTTGCTGCTGTGTTTGTGTAAAGTCCTAGGTCTGAAGCAACATGAATAGCAACACTGCGGTGTTTGTTTGTGTGCGTGCGTGGTGCACGTCTACGTACGTGCAGGATCAAATCAGAGGAGCGGCAGCCATGCACAACAGATTTTATTCATGGCGGCCAGAGAGATGACCAACCCAACTATCGCATGACGGCGAGTCACAGAGCAAGAAAAAGAGCAGGCGAGATGTCCGCGGGGACAGGTGCTCACCGGGAGTTGCCTGGTGTCGTCGAACGAACGCGGAGACGACGGCGACATGCTGTAGAGGAGGAGGACAGTGGACATGCGCGCAGACAGCCGTAGACGGTGATCACGTACCCACGGACAGAGGAGGAAGACGAGCTCGGCGGCGACGTCTCGGGCAGCTCCGGCTCCCGATCTTCCGCGTAGAGGACGCAGGCGGTGAGGCGATTCGATTCCCACGCCTATCTCGACCATTGGAGCTCTGTGGCGACAGGGCGACGGCAGGTTGCTCGGCTCTTCTCTCGGTTCAGAGGAAAAATTCAGAGAAGGAAAGGAGCAGAGGAGGAAGAGGGGTGGCGGCGGTGGAGAGGGAAGAGAGGGAGGAGGCTAGGGTTTCTGGGAAGGAGAGGAGCGGCTTGAGGTAGATAAAGGAGGGGGAGAGGGGGGGACCATGGAGGTGGTGGTGGTTTCGGTGGTGAAAGTGACAACAGAGGAGGGGGCTCACGCTTCTGTCGTGCCAGACCGTACAGAGAAGAAGAGAAGGTGGGCTCGAGTTGGCTTGCTGGGCTGGGCCGGTTGGCCTGGATGGTTATCCTCTCCTTGAAACGGTTTTTTTTATTATTTATTTATTGTAGAAAGCCTTTTCACAAAACAATTTCAGCACAAGATAAAAGGTGGGATAAAAAAAAACTGGAAACAATTCTGTAAAAACCATATTGAGTTTAGAAATTAATTTTGTGTGTCAAAATAATATATGATGGATGCATGATGCAACGATGATGAAAAAGAAAACAAGCAAAACTAATTGGGGGAAAATCCCCAGCCGTTACAAGAGAAAAGCTCTCTGGCAGGGAGAAATCTGCCGGGGAAATTCTCTCCGGAGAGGGGAAATCATCGCCATCGTCACCGTCATCACTCCGGGCATCATCACCACCACCAGCACCATCACCCTCATCATCCACCGTCATCCCGCTGTAACAATTAGGGGCCTCTATCGTTGCTTTACATTAGATCTCTCTCCCGGTGTGGATTACTTGTTAGTAGTTGATGCTTGTGAGATTTATCGGTGTTAGCACTTTATGCCTAGATTGTTATCATCCATTATATCACCTCTGATTATGATCCATATGGTGTCTTGTGAGTAGTTAGTTTAGTTCTTGAGGACATGGGAGAAGTCATGATGTTAGTAGTGAAGTTATATTGAAGTAATATCTCGTGGTTCGGTATTTAACTTGTGGTGCTATTCTTCTAGTGGTGTCATGTGAACGTCGACTACATGATACTTAACCTTTATGGGCCTAGGAGGATGCATTGTGTATTTGGCTACTAATTGTGGGGGTTGCCGGAGTGACAAAAACCTAAACCCCCGTTAGGAAACCAATGCATGAGGGAGCGTAGAATCCCGGAATTTAAGACCGTGGTTAGTTTTATCTTAATTACTTTCTTGTATTTGCGGATGCTTGCGAGGGGTATAATCACAAGTATGTATTAGTCCTAGTTGGACGGTGCATTAGCATAGGTTCACCCACACAACGCTTCACGGATCAATCGATATTAATCAACCGCAACGAAGCGAAAACACTTGACGAAATTCCCATGTGTCCCCGAGAACGTTTGGTAGTCATAAGGAACTCAATCGACTTGTCCGTTGCTCTCAAAAGGATTGGGCCACGCGCTGCAATATTATTTACTGCTCTTTATTTACTCGCACTTTATTTATCTGCTATATCCAAAACAACCAAAAACCCGTTTACTAGTGTTTACAGTGAATCCTCTATCCAACCTGCTTGTCAAAACCTTCTACTCCTCGTTGGGTTTGACACTCTTATTTATCGAAAGTACTACGTTACACCCCTATACTTGTGGGTCATCAGAAATATATAGGTGAAACAGCGATGTCAGTGCGCACCCGAGGGAGCCCACACCATGTGGCGACGCGACTAGAGGGTGCCCATCTCCGTCTCTGCTTTGGACTCTGTTGACGTGTCGAAAAAAAAGGAGGTTGAGTCCTTGTTTCGTTCGATTGCGAGAATATTTCCTTAAGTAATTATCTGGAATAGAAAAACAGCAAAAAACAAGAACTGACACTATGTCATCTTGTTAATAGGTTAGTCCTAGAAAATGCATAAAAATGCTATGGAGTGTAAATAAAACATGTAGCAATTGGTATAAAACAAGCATGGAGCATCAAAAATTATAGACATGTTTGCAACGTATCACCCACCCTTGGTAGCACTAGCGTACAACCTTTTTAGCACCCCACCGACTTCATGTAGTACCGGTTGGAGATCTTCACAACAGCGCCGCCGGTTTTCATGTAGCACTGGTGGCCAACCTTTAGAGTAGTCTCGTCCTCCCTGGGTAGGACTAGTGACCAATCTTCGCAGATACACCGTCGACTTCATGTAGCATCTGTGGACACCGGCAGTAGTAGCGCCGCCTACCCTTGATAGAACCAGTGGCTAACCATCAGAGCATTCATCGCCCGTCCTAAGTAGCATAGGCGACCAATCATGGCAGCAACACCCGTCCACCCCAGTGGACGACAACAAGGATAGGCTCGTGGTGCAGACGTAGCTCTACTGGCTCACCGATGCAGACGACAACGAGGTTAGTGTTCTCCTCCTCGCCCCCGCCCATGGATGGGATGGACCCGCGGGTGGGGCATGGGCTGGGTTCGCCGGAGAGACACAGAGGTAGGTAATGGGAGGAGATGGCCGCCGCCATCGGAGTGGAGGCGGTCGGCGGGGACGGCGATATTTGGTGGCCGCCCGAGGCGGGATGGCTCATAGGTGTGGGAGGGTGTCGAATCACGGAGCAGCAGAGGAGAAGCTACCGTGCGGGGAAAGGGAGTTGGGAGGAAGACGATAGGATTAGGTGGGAGGAGTCTGAGGAGATAAGGCTAGGTGGTGGGACCCCACAACTTTCTCCTCTCGCTCGAGGCGCATGACACGTCGAGAAAGCGGAGGACGTGAGATTGTTCCATGCTCCGGCTCAGGCACCGTATTTCCCTATGGCAAAACACACGTTAAACATTTGTTATAATTTATGTATAAAGTGTGTTTGTCCTAGCAAAGAAATTAAATCTCGTTCTACTATTCCCGTGTTTTCCCTTGATTAAATAAATAAATAAAAGAAACTACCCCCTCTCTTTCAAATTAAGTGCCGCAAAAGTGGATAAAAATGGAAACATCCAGACATGTTTTAGCATTAGATACGTCACCTTTTATCAATTTTTGCGAGCTGAGTACTATTCGCGCTCCCCTCTTCCCGCCTTCCCGCTTCAAAACAATAGTCTAGTACTAACTTTCTTTCACAAGAGGCGACTTTCCCCTCCTCTCCCACCGACAGACTTTTGAGAGTCAGCCGACCGTGCTTGCTGCCACCCCTCTCCTTTTCTTTCTCCGACGGGGATTCCGGCCGGCCTGCGAGAGGATGGAGTAGGAGGTTGGATCCCTGTACATAGTAGTCCTAGTAGCTGCTATAGTTTTAGAGTTTTCCCAGATGTATGTCTTGGTGTAGGTCGTCGGGTTCCATCGGCCGGATTCGACGCGTCCTCGCTCTGGTTTTCGTGGCTGCGCAGCTCTGGTGGCAAGGGCTGTTGCATACGGCGGAGTCAGAGTGTGGCATCTCGGCTAATAAGGCCGTCATATCTGTTCTTTCGAGCTTTCATCTCTTGGCGTCATGGCGCGATGCTTTGAGATGGAGACGAGGTGGTTCTGCCAAGCTTCCAAGGAGGAAGATGGGCGATGAACATCATGTTGCAGGCTCTTCAAATAAGCGCGGGTTCGGTTTTCATCTTCGATCTGTTAACTCCCAGCTTCTTCTTCTTGACTTGGCCGACTGTGGAGGCGAGGGAGAGGAGGAGTGGAGGTTGGTGGTCAATGCAGAGAGGAGGTGTCGGGATGCCCTGCTTGCATGGGGCGGTGATTCTGCTTCGGAGTCGGCGATTTCCAAGCGGCGACGACCTTTCGCCGTAGCTATCTTCGGTCAGCGGAGGAGTGGCCTCGTCGGGCTTGAGTGTGGTTTTGACTCAAGCGTGTTCTTCCTCCTTCACTGGAGGATCTCCTCATGCCTCGTGTCGCATCAAGCGTTGCGGTCGATCCAAGTGGTTGCGTCCCCGACATCGACGGCAGCGGCTACGCCCAGAGGCATCTCATCGGCGGTGGAATCCCTGGGCACGATTGCATTTCTGTGCCTGTCGGTAAGGGGTGCGTTGTAAGTTTGCAGGGCCTTGCTATAAATTCTCCATTTCCTAGGGTACTGTGTGTAAAACCGTCATGATAATGTCCGGGTCCTTCGGGACTCTTCCCTGTTTTAAAAAAAAACTTTCTTTCACAAAGAAAATGCTGCATTTAAACCAAAACAAGAAATATTGGGCAGTGTTGACAGAGCATGGCAATAGATGGACGAGACGTTTTGGTCAGGAATCTCTCTGCAGCTCTACCTCGCAAAGGCTTATGGGTATGGCAGGGCCTACGTTCCTTCTCTCGGAAGCAAATGATTTCACCGTTTTTTCTTTTCTTTTTTTTTGACTTGAAACGATTTCACCGTTGATATATACTGTACTTTGAGAGTAGTAAAAAGGATTTCACCGTACGGTAAAGCCCTGTTCCCACGACCGGTCCGGTCACTCTCCCCTGCTTTTCCACGACGACCTAGAAGCGGCCCGCATTGACTCCCAAGTCCAAGCGACCGACCTCCTTCCTCCACCCTCCTCGAGAATGCCCTTCGCTCGCTCCAAGTGACGCGGCGGGAGATGACGGGGGAGGAGGCAATGGGGGATTTCGGTGACATCGTCGTCTCCTGGTCGGTCCAGGAGATCATCGACGACGACCTCTACAGAGGGCAGGTGCGCGATCGATTCCCCCTCGATTATGTGATGGCGGAGGCGGGGGCGGCAAGGCGGCGAGGGCGAGGAACCCGCCGCCGCCGCCGCCGCTGCGGGGGTGTAGGGAGAGAAAAATAAAGCGGGAGGATGAGGATACGGGCGGCGCGTGTTGCGGCTGCGCGCCCTACGGTCCTACACTGCACGCGCTCGCCAGAAAATGCATCGCGGCTGCCCGCAATATTTTCATTAAGTCTCTTGTTGCTCTCGTTCTTTCGTTCGCCTCCATGGTCGCCGCCCCAGCGCTCCTGCTCCTGCCCAGCAAAAATCTACTTCTATTTTTCTCTTCTTCTACTGTCGGTGTACCTACGGCCCACTACAGGGTGGAGTGTAGTGAAGACGTGAAGTCCAGGCTTTGGTTCGATGTTTGATCTAGCTAGTGCTGCTAACCAGTAAGGTCGAAAATAACCACTGAATCATACGATAGTTTGCCAGATAGCTAGCTTGGAAGTCAAACCATGACGATCAATGCTTTCCAAGTAGTTTATTTTACTATCACGCATGCAGATTTGTGGGTTACACACATGAATTTGCTATCCCCATGATGTGTGGATCTTCTGTGGCATGATCTAGGCGCCTGTGTATGGTTCCACTAAACTAATGCAGGTGCCAAGTTCTGAAAGGCTGTTCGAAGATGTTCTTTCTGTTGATAATAATGGGACAGCTATATATCTTGCCATGCCATTTGGCTGCTGTATAAGTTGGTGGCTGAAATTGTAAATTATTTTACGAGCAGTATATATTGTAAAATAGATAAATCATGTTGATGGTTCATTGCGGTTACCTCCTCGTGTACTTGTGACGTGAGCAATCTTTAGTCCTGTATTGATACTTGCTTAATTTCGCAATAGATGAAATTGGCCATATGGCTGTTCTGCTGCTCTATCACATGCCATTAGTTTGTACGCTCAACCTGCTGCATTCAGGATACGTCCTTGATTTAATCGTATTTTCGTTTCTGAACTGTTTTTTTTTCAATTGTAGGTTGAGACTATTCCCTACACCTTCACGTCACTTGAACACTATTTTCAATCGTATCGTGCACCTCTGCTTGAAGAAACAAGGTCAGATCTATGCTCATGCCTTGAACTAATTGCGGAAGCACCCTCTTCGAGAATACTTTCTATGGAGGCAACAGGCAAATCAGGATTGTACTCCATGGATGTGGATTTCATGGACAATGGGGCTGATTCTTCTGGCGAGTCTTATACTGCGAGGAGTGGCGACATATTTATTTTGTCTAACATGAAACCTGAAGCTGCAGAGGACTTCGGCCGCTATGGTGTGATCTATTGCTTGGCAAGGGTTACTGAGGTTTCTGTGGATAATGACTGCCGGAAGAGGTTCAAAATCAAGGTTTCAAAGGACATTAATTTGGAACAAGACTCAAGTAAACTCAAGCGTGCAGTATTTCTCAGTAACATCATGACAAACATGTGGATATGGAAAGCACTTTTCTTCGATACACACATGGATAACAACTTCACAGTTATCAAGTCTCTCTTAGCCCACAGAAATCCGGTAACATAACTTTCATAGTTGCCTTTCAATTTTAACTTAATAGTTTTATTACCATCAGTAGCTAACCTCTTTGAGCTTCCTTTTGTTTGTTCGGTTGTAGGGTGATGATGTCTGTGGCATCTGTGTTAAACAGGATGAGGACTATTTATCTCCTCTTATAGAGCAATTACTATCCATAAGTCTTAACCAATCACAGATGGATGCTATTGGATCCGTCATCTCAGCTGTACAATGTAAGCATATGAACCTCATGAAGCTTATATGGGGTCCACCAGGTGCAGGAAAGACCAAGATGGTTAGTGCTTTATTGTGGGCATTGGCTGGTTTGAAATGCAGAACTCTGACATGTGGTCCAACAAATGTTGCTGTCACTGGGGTTTGCACTCGTTTCCTTCAAAATTTGAAGGATTTCAGTGAACATATTGATGAAAATGGTCTCCCTGTTTCTCTTGGAGATGTCTTGCTATTTGGGAACAAGTATAATATGGACATCACTGAGGATCTTCAGGAAGTTTTCTTGGATTTTCGTGTGGAAGAACTTGTTCGGTGCTTTTCACCATTGTCTGGATGGAAGTACAGGTTAGCTTCAATGGTATCCTTTTTTGAAGGCTGTGGCTCTGGTTCTCAGTATGATATGCTTTTTGAGGATGATGGAAGTAGTGACCCCATGTGCTTTTCGGATTTCCTGAAGAAGCAATTTGATGTGACAGCAAATGCTCTTACAAGATGCATAATGAATTTGTGGGTTCACCTTCCTGGAAGTTGCTTCTCATGTGACAGTGTCAGCAGTATATCTAAATTGTTTGATATGCTGAAAAAAATTGATGCCCTTCTGTGCGATGTAAATTTAACTGATGAGAGCTTAAGAAGAGGTCTTGGTGGACGTTCAACTGAAAACTCTGTTTGCGTGCAGCCTATTCCTTTTATTGAGAAGGAATTGGATGGAGCAAGGTCCGCATGCCTTAAATTGTTAAAGGATCTTCAACAATCATTTAATTTACCATGTGGCATAGACAGAAACAGTATCCAAAGATACTGCATGTGTAATGCAACACTTATTTTCTGCACTACCTCTAGCTCTTATCGACTACATCACATGGATATCGCACCGCTTGATGTGTTAATTGTTGATGAGGCTGCTCAAGTGTGGGAGAGTGAGTTGGTGATCCCACTACGTCTGCATTGGATAAAACATGTTGTTTTGGTAGGAGATGACTGCCAGCTGAGTTCAATGGTTAAAAGCCAGGTAAGGTTTTCCCTTGACCTCTTTATACTTCATATTTTAATTCCTTCATTCGTTGTTTTCATTGTTTATCTTCAGGTATGCAAAGAAGCTGGATTTGGAACAAGTCTTTTCCAGAGATTGGTTATGCTGAAGTTTGAGAAGCATTTGTTGAATATACAGTATCGCATGGATACTTGTATCAGCTTATTTCCAATAGCTCAGTTCTATGAGAGGAACATTTTAGACGGTCCAAATGTCTTGTGTCCTCTCTATAATAAGGAATACGCAAGTCTCCCTTTCGGCAGCTACACTTTTGTAAATGTGGATGATGGAAGAGAGGACAAAGAGGGCACTAGAAACAGTTGGAGGAACATGGCTGAAGTTGTTGTAGTTCTGCACCTGATCCAAACCATCTTTAAATGTATGTCCAACCTATTGAACCATAGAATCATAACTTGAAACCCTTGCTAGTTCTTAATCCGATATTCTGTACAAAGCTACTTGGCTGATATACCTGGACCTACTATAGTCTATCTTCCGAGTGCAGCAAAGCATCGTTAAGTCAATTATTGGCTAAACCTTCGAATCCTAGCTTGGAACCCTTGCTAGTTCTTAATCCGATATTCTGTACGAAGCTACTTGGCTGATATACCTGGACCTACTATAGTCTATCTTCCGAGTGAAGCAAGCATCATTAAGTCAATTATTCGCTAAAATTCTCTCACTAGTATTGTGCAAAAATTGATTTCTAAAGATAAGTTAACATACAAGTTCTGTTTTTTTCCCGCAGCTTGGGAAAGATCAGGCCAAGGGCTCAGCATTGGTGTGGTCTCTCCATATAGTTCTCAAGTTGATGAAATTAAACGTAGGCTCGGAAAAAAATACAATACTTGTGATGGATTTCGTGTGCGGGTCAAGTCCATTGATGGTTTCCAAGGCCAAGAGGATGATGTAATCATACTATCGACTGTTAGATCCAATGGGAGAGGAGCTGTTGGATTTCTTGCTGATAACCAAAGAACGAATGTTGCTCTGACTAGAGCAAGGTGCACATCAACATTTTGTTTTATAATTGCTGAGGCTTGAGAAATGTTCAGACTTCTAACCATCTGATGGATGCTTTATTTAATGTAGGCACTGTCTTTGGATTGTTGGGAATGCTAATACATTGTCTAAAAGTGGGACTGTCTGGACAGATATTGTTGATGATGCAAAAAGGCGTAACTGTATTTTCAATGCCACCAATGATGCAACCATGCGGAAGTTGATCTTGCAAGTAAAGCAAGATCTTGACGAACTTGAAGATCTTCTCAATGCGGATTCAGCTTTTTTCAGCAATACTAGATGGAAGGTAAGTAAAGAAGTGATGGTTAGTTTTTCTTCTTCGGGGAACATTGCACTGTATTGTGACTGCGAAGTATATGAATCAATATTTTCAAGTTCCCAGATTTTGAAGTGGAAACTAGACATCACACTCACTCTCCCACCGATTACTCCCAACGCAATCTGATGCTGTGATGCATGCTTGGTCAGATACCCGACCTGCTGTACTCACAAAGCCCATGAACCCAAACTAACTCCACATACGTACTGACATATCAAGATTGCCGCGTAGCACATGGCACCCCCCCTTCACATTTTGTGCCATATCTCCCTCTAGAACAGATACAATTAGGAACTTCAAGACATAGAATCAACAATCTGCTGGACATTCTTGATGGCAAACCACAACCATATGCCGCCTGACACGTGATGAGTAACCTTAACCATAGGTTGTGACACTTGATGACCGCCTTGGTGCCCTTGTTGACTTTCACATTCTTAATGAGGCAGTCAAGCGCTTAGATCACAATGGGCGCAAGGAGTCCAGGTATTAGTTATTGGAAGCTGTGGGTATGCCCTCATCGAACCGTGATGGTATGTCCATGAGGCCACGGACGATCCAGAGCAGATGCTGTGTTGCCTATTTTGCCTAGTCGGTCCCTCGGAGTTGTGACTCATGAGATCGTGCAGGTAGTGGTGGCTGACGCCACACCTTAGAGCTGGCCTAGCGAGGATGGGCTCTATCACTAGCCTCGTGATCCTGCAAAGAAAGCAACCAGACACACTTTTCTGTAATGCAGAGGCTGGGGCTTCCCCTTAAAAAAACAGTTACACCATACTGGTCTATGATCACATGGAATAGTGGTGGCCATTGCATGATTCATTAGTCAGTGTGCACATTGCATGCACCATGGTCGCCTTGACAAGCCCTGTGGGATTGGGAAGCTGTTGTCGAGGTAGTGGCATGGCAATAGGGACACTGGAATGACGCCAGCATCCGCATGCAACTCCTCGTCTTGTACTACAAGCTCATGTAGATCATGTTTCGATTTTATGTCAAACATCGTGTGAGCATTTTACAAGATGGACTTGGAGACGTGGTGTTATTCAAGGACTCTATTTTATGTGTGGTTAGGTACTACTCCCACCGTTCCATAATATAAGATGTTCTAGCATTTGCCCACATTCATATGTATCTATATGTATGTAGACATGTATTAGTGTGTAGGTTCATTTATTTGTGTCCACACCTAGTCATCATTTTGAGGTACGTAAAACGTCTTAGATATAGGAATGGAGGGAGTATTAGCGTTAGATTCTAAGACATGTGTCAAAATGAAGCGCTTTCCAAGCTTTCTCGAGGACAAAATAGTGGAGCCCATGTGGATGTCATTCTTTTGTTTTTTCACTCAGGTTTCAATTATTGGCCAATTTAACAGGTCATTCTCAGCGACAAGTTAAGAAAGTCTTTCACCGAACTAACATCACGGCAGCTCAGGATGGAAGTACTCCAAAAGCTTGTCAAACTTGGTGCTGGTTGGAGGACAGCATTTAAGAACGCTGGTATACGCGACCCTTTCCAGCTTGCGAAAGTATGGAAGGTCAGGGACCTTTATCTTGTTTGGAGTACTGACGTGGAGAAAAGCGAGGGAAGGTATGTCCAGATAATAAGAATCTGGGACCTACTGTCACTCCAACATGTTGCAAGAACTGTTCGACGTCTCGAAAATCTGTTTTCCATATACACGGACGATTACCTGGATCACTGTAGACGAGTGCAGACAGATGGGTACGTGTTGTTTGTTTTTGCTAGGTCATACATTGGTAATGCAGTTCCTTTTATTTCATACTCCCTCCTTTCTTGATTATAAGATGTTTTAGGAGTATATCAATTGGACTACATACCGACTAAAATGAGTGAACATACATATTAAAAATGCGTCTAAATACATGTGAATCGGAAAAAGCCAAAACATCTTATATTTAGGAACGGAGGTAGTACAACTGAATTGCTTGCAAATAGTTCTAAAAAAAAATGCTTGCAAAATTTCTTTTATGGATCTACTTGCAGATAGTTTTATATTCTCTCACTTCGTTTTGCTATGGATTGCAGGAAATTGGAGGTTCCTCTGATTTGGGATGCTGAGCATGATCTTATTCGCTATAAGAAGGATTGCACAGTAGATGTTAAAAAAGATCATGATCTCGTGGATAGAGCATATGCTTTGGAGAATTCAGAAGTTACTGAAAGCTTCTTGCTGATGAAGTTCTACTCTTTATCATCTGGAATGGCGAAGCATCTGCTGACAGCTACTGACGGGTCTCAAATCGATGTGCCCTTTGAACTGACTGATGAAGAGGAGGCGGTAATCAGATTCCCACACACTAGTTTTATACTTGGGAGGTCAGGCACTGGGAAAACCACCATATTGATAATGAAACTGATTCAAGTTGAACAGCGGTCATTAGTTGCATCCCAAGGGCTAAATGTGGCCGAAATTGATTTACCTGGGGCTGATGATAAAAATATCATGCCATTGAAGGACACAAGCAAACGAGAAGGATTTGTAAAACAAGTCTTTATCACTGTAAGCCCAAAGCTATGTTCAGCTATAAAGAATCACATTTCTAGACTTAAAAGGTATATTGCTGAATTGGAGCACTATGTGATAGCTTTGTGGATGTTTCCAGTTTGTTAAATTATTATTATTATATCTATTGGAATGTTTATTTACATTCTAAAGCATATATGAAATGGACTAAAAATCTTATCACCATACTCACACAATTCTACCGTATATCTAATCTTCTTTTCCCTTTTGGGATGCCCTTTAGAAAAGTTTAATGTTTTTTATAGTACTGGACTGCATTTTTCTAGTGATTCTTTTTTGGAATTATGCGCAACAGCTTTGTTCAGTTATTTATTCTAAAAGTAAGATATTTACTTCCATTATTTAATTGATGGTATGAACCATTTCGACATGTAAGTTATAATTTATTCCAATCCTTGTAGATTTGGCTCTAGTGATGTCTCTGATCAGCCTAGCATTCTTCATATGCGTGACGTCATTGATGACCTGGAAGACTTTACAGAAATACCTGACAAATTTGGTGATCTACCTTGCGAGTACTATCCTCTTACAATAACATATCGCAAGTTCTTGATGATGCTTGATGGAACATGCCGGACATCATTTTTTGATGGGTTTTATACTGATTTAAAGTCTAGCATTGAGGGAGGCCATTCAAAGTCTCTTGCACTGCAAACCTTTATTGAATTGAAGGAAGTTACCTATGAGAAATTTGTTTCCTCCTATTGGTCTCATTTTAATACAGAACTGACCAAGAAACTTGATGCATCCTCTGTCTTTACTGAGATAATTTCTCATATAAAGGGTGGGTATCAAGCAAGCAGGCCTTTCAGTGGAGGCAAACTTGAAAGACAGGATTACTTGAATCTCTCTGCTAGAAGATCCTCATCTCTGAACAGTGAGAAGAGAGGCAGGATCTATGACATTTTCCTTGATTATGAGAGTATGAAGTGCACTGCCAGAGAATTTGATTTGTCAGATTTGGTTAATAGTCTTCACAGCAGGATAATTTCTGAGGGCTACAATGGCGATATGGTAGATTTTGTTTACATAGATGAGGTGCAGGATTTTACCATGGCACAAATAGCACTTCTTAAATATGTCTGCCGGAACTTCAAGGAAGGCTTCCTTTTTGCTGGTGACACTGCGCAGACTATTGCAAAGGGTGTTGACTTTAGGTTTGAAGATATCCGCTCGCTTTTTTATACTACATTCCTCTTGGATACTGTAGCATGTAATCAAGGAATTGAACATGGAAAACAGGTGCATCTTTCAGATATGTTCCAACTGACTCAAAATTTTCGGACACATTGTGGCGTCCTTCGTATGGCTCAAAGTATCATGAACCTTCTGTACTTCTTTTTCCCATCAAGTGTTGACAAGCTCAATCCAGAGAGTGGGCTTGTACACGGAGAAGCTCCAACGCTGCTGGAGTCTGGTAATGGTGAGAATGCAATTATGACTATTTTCGGAGAAAACATAAGTAAACATAGTAACCTGCATGGGTTTGGTGCTGAGCAAGTCGTATTGGTTCGTGATGGCGCTGCCAAAAAACAAGTTGCTAATCTTGTTGGCAAACAGGCTCTTATTTTAACTATTGTTGAATGTAAGGGCCTTGAGTTCCAGGTATGAGCCCCTGAGTTCACTTCAGTGGTGCTAATTGTGCCAAATATTTTAACTGTAAATGTATTGTCACAAGACTTAGTTTGTGTACACTTACTTTACAAACATACTGTGTAGGACGTGCTATTATACAACTTTTTCAGTTCGTCGCCTTTAAAGAATAAATGGAGAGTTGTATATGGGTGCATGAAAGAGAAAGATATTATACCATCATCTGAGAAGATATCTTATCCGGGTTTCGACAGAGCCAAGCATTATCTTCTCTGTTCAGAGCTGAAGCAACTCTATGTTGCGATCACAAGAACTAGGCAAAGACTGTGGATATGTGAGAACACAGATGATTATTGTCGACCAATGTTTGACTACTGGAAGAAGTTGTGTCTTGTACAAGTTAGATTGCTCGATTCTTCCTTCGTTCAAGCAATGCAAACCGGAAGCAGCTCTGATGATTGGAGACTACAAGGCATCAAGGTTAATTCAGTATAGGCTACGCATTGTGTTGCTTCGTCCATGTTGTTTTAAGTTGTTAATCTCATAAAATGCTTTGCATTTTAGTCTGACAATTGGTCTATGCCATCACTCAGTCTTTTAGTCTTGTTATGGGATTATGATGGTGCATACATACTTGTAGTTTTACTGCATTTGTCTTACACATTTGTTATTCCATGTCACAAGCGCACATCTTTATCTTGCAGTTGTTCAATGAGCGGCAATTTGAGATGGCTACAATGTGTTTCGAAAAGGCTGGTGACACATACAGAGAGAAGTGGGCAAGAGCTGCCGGACTTTTAGCTACAGCTGACCATGTCATGTCCACAAATTCGGAGAGGTGTCAGGCTTCATTGCAAAAAGCATCTGAGATATATGAGTCTATTGGCATGCATGAGAAAGCTGCTACATGCTATATCAGATTAGGTGACTATAAAAGAGCAGGTGGGGGGACCTCAATAATTTTCGAGTTGTATTGATTCATCTAAGATTTAATCATTCCATAACATTTTGTAAATGCTAAATAGGCAATTTCCTTCAAGCTGCAGGTATAGCAAAGCATAAAGGGAATATCTTACTGGAGGTAGACATGTTTGACAAGGCAGAGTCCCGTGGCATCTTTCATATGGCTCAAAGTATCAGGAGCCTTTTGCAGTTCTTTTTGCCATCAAGTGTTGACAAGCTTGATTCGGAGACTGGGCTTGCACATGGAGAAGCTGCTGTGCTGCTGGAGTCTGGTAATGATGATAATGCAATTATGAGTATTTTTGGGGACAGAAAAAGCAAACATGGTAGCCTGCCTGGGTTTGGTGCTGAGCAAGTCATATTAGTTCGTGATGTTGCTACCAAAAAATATATTGTTGATCTTGTTGGTAAACAGGCTCTTGTTTTCACTATTGTTGAATGCAAGGGCCTTGAATTCCAGGTACGAGCCTACCACTGCACTTCATTTGTGCTTATTTTGCAAAATAATATTATAGCGAAATGTGGTGTCTCAACTACTATTAAGACTTGGTCTGAGTATATAAACACATATTGTGCAGGATGTGCTGTTATATAACTTTTTCAGTTCATCACCTTTAAGAAACAAATGGAGTTTTGTGTACGACTACATGAAAGAAAAAGATATTATAGCACCATCTGAACAGATCTCTCATGTGGTTTTGGGCAGAAGCAAGCCTAATCTTCTTTGTTCGGAGCTGAAACAGCTCCATGTTGCAATCACGAGAAGCAGGCAGAGACTATGGATATGTGAGGATACAAATGATTACAGTCGACCGATATTTGACTACTGGAAGAAGTTGCGTCTTGTAGAAGTCAGATTACTTGATTCTTCCCTCATTCAGAAAATGCAGACAGGAAGCAGCACTGATGATTGGAGGCTACAGGGCACTAAGGTTAGTGTTTTGGAATCTACTTTCACTGTAGTATGCAACATGTCTAGTGAGCGATGCCTTGAGGTCACTTTTTTCGAAGGAAATATGTGTTGAGCTCTTGATCTGACGAAAGACATGAAATGGATGTGCCAATTTTTTGATTGACAGTCTGTCTGTGTAGATACATTTTCTTTAGCCTTCTTATGGTGCATACCTACTTGCAGTGTTAATGCGTTTCTAGTTTTTATTCCATATCATGAGTGCACCTATCTCTTGTAGTTATTAAATGAAGGGCAATTTGAGATGGCTACAGTGTGTTTCGAGAGGGCTGGTGATACATACAGAGAGAAATTAGCAAGAGCTGCTGGACTTCTAGCAACGGCTGACCGTCTCATTTCCACAAATTTGGAGATGGTCCAGGCTTCATTGCAAAATGCCTCAGATATTTATGAGTCTATTGGCATGTATGATAAAGTTGCCACCTGCTATATCAAATTGGGTGACTACGAAGCGGCAGGTGTGTGGACTCTCCATAACTTTTAGCTCTGTCAATATGGCTTTGATTTCATCATTCCATAACGTTTTATAGATGCTGAATTTCTCTTAATGGACCGTAGATTTTTTCTTCGAAAAGAATTACCATAGAAATAAAGGCCTTAAAATTTCAAAATGTTGGGTTGAAAGAATATTATCATTACTGCGCACACTATCAAACTCTTATCTGACTGAACATCGTTGTCCTTGCATTGCCATAGGAATGGTCTATATGCAGAAATGTGGTATTTCCAGGCTTGAGGATGCTGGTGACTGTTATGCTATAAGTGAATGCTGGTTACAGGCAGCTGAAGCTTACTTTAAGGCTAAATGCTATACCAAATGTTTCTCCACATGCCTGGAAGGAAAATTATTCATTCGGGGATTGCAGTTCCTCCACTGGCTGGAGGAGGAATGTTTGGTCGATAATTCAAAATCTGTGGATGTCTCTGCAATTAAAAAGATGTATCTAGAAAATTGTGCCCACCATTATTTTGAGCGTGGAGACATCGAGAACATGATGCCATTTGTTAAGGCTTTTGGTTCTACGGAGCATGTTCGGGCATTTTTAGTCTCTAGGAATCTTGCTGATGAGCTGCTCCAGTTTGAGATAGAAATGGGCAATGCAGGGATAGAAAAGGATGAAACTGATGTCATGAGAGAGTCGGACATGTTTACAAGTCAATTTACGGATGCTATAAGGTTTGTTGTCCACCGTTTGGTTATCCATTCTTTGTGGTCTTCAAAGAGCATGAGGTCGTGGCCTCGTAAGACAACCTCAGAGAGGAAACAATTTGTTGCAAAAGCCAATGATATGGTGAAGGAAGTCTATGTTTGCTACTCCTCCTTTGATAATTTTGGAGCATGTATACTGAAAGGTTTGCCTAAATCTCTTCCCATTTTAAGTTGTGCCTTCCTCGCGGGCAGAAAATGTGGAAACTTGTTAGTAGAACTTGTTGCTGTCCGTTTGGTTCTTGATGTTCATCTACAGTCTCAAGCTTCTGGATACAATTTGGGGTTAGCGCAAGGATCGGAAGAAGAAAGTTGTTGCGATGCTATGCTGGCCTGTAACCAGATATCACCTGAAACTCTGCTGTATGTCTGGAACCATTGGAAGTCAATCATTGTTAAAGTCCTATCTCATCTTCGTCAATCCAATAGCCAGGAATCAAATGATTGTGCAGTTATGTATGATGATCTCTCTGCTAGATACTTTGGGTTGAGAAAAGATTGTGACAATGGCCGATATGTGGGTATTAACATGAACTCAAGTTGGTTTTCCGACCTAGGCAGAAGCTCTTTGCAGCAAGATGGCAATATATGTTGGCTGGATTCTATCCAGCTTGATTCATTTGTTCAGAATTTCTGGATGGGTGAGCTAAGTTCAATAAGTTTGACTGTGCTCAGTAAGTTATCTGGTGTTCAATTTTCTCCAAAGCAGGCATCTTCATACGCCTTTGGGAGAAGTATTCTTATTATGTATGAAATTGCAATGTTTCTGAAGGAGTCAGAGTTTGGTTTCCCAAAAAGTACCGAGTTAAGGAGCTTGTTTGTTAAGTGTGAAAGGCGCTTCTTTGAGTTTATTTGTCATGTTTGGATGGATGGGACAGTGAAGCCGCTCTTGTGGATGCTTGAGTCACCAACTGCATTTTGTCTGATTACTAACTCCCTTGGCACATATGTCAGGCCAATAAATAAGAAACTGACTCATGGGCATCTTGGGAGAGTTACAATGTTTCTGCTAAATGTAGGACGATGTACATCACGGCAGTCAGATGAGATGCTGCTTTCAAGACTTCTGCAGCACCTGGACAAAGAATCTGAGTGGGCAAATTTTTTTCTGTCTTTGAAGATATTTATCCATGCTGGTGGGTTTTCCGGCAGGTCCCTCTTGATCTTAAACTTTAAGCTTGCTCTTGAATTTACGTTCAATGCAAACTGGATGACTGAACCGGACTACATATCCCCAGTATGCTATACAGATCTCATAGAGTTCCTTGGCTTCTTTGCTTCGTCATATTCTTTACTGAATTGTTGTGTGTTTTGCACAAAATCTATTCTAGTCAAGATGCTAAAGTGCTGTACCAGTGCAACATACCTCTTTAGGTCTCCTAGCTCAGAGTTGGTTCCAGACCATATACCATTGTCAGCGGGGCATTTCATATTCCAGTCAGTCAGGAAGCTCTTGTCAAACAAGCATATGATCCAAGAGTGGTTTCAGAAGACCTCTACTTCAACTAGTTCATACATTCCAGTCCTTGAGAGATTAGTTATCACACTTTACGTTGTGACTCTAAATCTTAAGGTGGGGGATTGCTACGAGGTCACAGATTTCCTTCGGATGCACAATGTTTTTGAGGATTTACCTCTGGGGTTCTCTCAGAAGATTCTATATTGTTTGCAAATGAGTTCTCAGACACTTAGCAACTTCAGAATGGCATTTGCTGATGCGCTTGCGGCAATTGGAAATCGCATGGTAATTATGACTCCAAACAAAGTCCGGCCAATCTTTCGAGAATTAAATGCTCACATAATTAGCAGAGCGGATTGGCAAGATCTTGAGAAGCTACTTGCGCGTTTTTGTCCAGAAGATTCAAATCTCATAAGTAATCAGAATGTTCCCTTCTGGGAGAAATACGAGGCATTTCGTGTCAACAAGCATTCCCAGGTGAGTTTCATATGCTGTATTGTTCGTTTGGTTACCTTCCAGCTTTCTCCAATGCTCTGCAACTGCCAAGTTTTTTGTATTCTAAATGTCAGCTTGTGCAGAAAGATGCATGGATTATTGTTCAATTCCTCGGAAGTACCCTTGGCTGGTTGGAGCAAAGAGGCCCTCCAGAAAAGATGGACCCGCAGTTGGTGGAAGAGATCAGGTGCATCTGCAATAAGTTTGAAGAGTGTTCTGCTAGGTAAGCAAATGTTAAGATGCCATCAGCTCCGGAACGTTAACGAGTAGTAATATCCAGGCGATAGGACACATGTGAATGTGATGTGACAAATGTGAATGTAATGATGTCCCAGCTTTTTTCCGCATGATATTGCGTTATCTCCATATCTTCTGAATGAACCAAATTTGAGCATGCACACTTTTTTTTTAACACAGGATGGGGAAGAGAGCTTGTGACACTGCCAAGGACCTTTATGCAATGTGGGAAGACGGTGAGAACAAACTGCGGAAGGTTATGCGCTTTCTCCATTCCGAAAAGGCATCCATGAAAAAAGATTACACAAGGAGTGCAGCTGCAGCCGTTGCCCAACAGCATGCTGGTGGAGCTGGTGAGTCGAGGGGATGTTCATACAAGGAAGACGACAGTGGAGGGAATGATGCAGCGGAATCATCCAAGGAAGAATCAGCTGTGGCCCAGGTTTCAAACGTGACTGCGCAGAAGCAGAAAAGCAAGGAGAAACCCAAAAAATCGAAGCGCCATGGCAAGAAGTGAACTGGTGTAGCCTGTGTTGTAGTTTCTATTTTGCATATTTCGCTGCCAAACTAACAGCAATTGCTGACTTCTGGTTGTGTTACCGGAAGGATTATGTTGCTGCCTTAATATATTGACTTGGAGATCAGCATATGCTGTACCACTGCCTCTGCCTCTGATCCCAGTGACATCTATAAGCACAGAAGTGTTTTTCGTCGTGTCCTATCGAAGTCCCAATAGTTAGCATTGCACCTGGCTTAAGTGAATGTCCAATCAAGATGCGCCTGATGTGCCTGTGATAACACAATCAAGGCGGATCAAAACTTCTTTCTATCGATGATGAATCAAAACACAAGCTTTTGCGTTTCTGGAAAACGCAAAGGTGGTGAACCGATGAGGTTGTGTGGTGGTCTAAATAGGACGAAGTGCCCTATGTCAATATGGTTGATGTATGAATATGACGATGATGGCAGCGTTGAATTAGAAATATGCTGGGTCCTCGTTCCACGTGAAGGGTAGTCCCATGCGTACACAAGCAAGCAACTGGTATCTGTCGTCTTCTTCAAGTCATTCCTTCCAAAGCCCGTGGATTCCTTTTTTTTTTTTTTTGAAAATTCAGTATATTAAGCGTACAAACCGTCTCGTTAAAAACCTTTCAGCTCCCCTTAGATACCCGATAAGGAAAAGAGTGCTTCCGAAACTTGGAGCCTCAAGTTCCAACAATGGTCACATCATCCGCCAAAATGGCAACAAGAAAATCAGGAGGGTCTTCGTGCCACACAATGGACGAAAAACCCTCAGCATGTCTAGCTAAACTATAAGCTGCCACATTTGCTTCCGACTAAGAAAGCTGCACACTTCATAGATAGCAGATGCGGGTCCGAGAGAGTTTCCTCCATTGTTCATCACCTCAATAACATCTGAACAATCAGAATTAAGCTCGATGTGGTTGCAGCCCAATTGAGATGCAAGAAGTCGACCATCACGAAGTGCTCTAGCTTGGGTTGTTGATGGATCAGATATGTAGGGGATGCCACAGCAGCTGGCGGCCACAAAGAAGGCTCTATCGTCTTGAATAATCGCCCAAGTACTCCCTGTACCCGTGTCGGGGGGCTACCCCCGAGTAGGGGCAAGACAAGTGGTAAAAGTGAAGATCAGAGTACTATTGGCCGGGTTGGTGGCTACCCGGGTACCCTCTACCCGGTAGTCTCTATCCGGTCATAAGTACTGAAGGCCAAGAGAAGATATTAAGGAAGATTGTATTCGTCTGAATAGAGAAGTTATGGTCCGAGTAGATGGGCTGCGTTCCTACTCGGGCAAGAAGTCAATGGAGCCGTTCTGACAGGATCCCGCGTATCCTGTAGCCGTACAGGTTACGGTTCAACTTACGGAGCGTGTGATTATCTGCGCTACGGCGTGGCTACAGTGAGGTAGGCGCCTGTCAAGTCCTGTCACTGACAGAGGGGACAGGACATGTCAGGGGGCCTACTCTATGAGACTGACAGGGTGGACAGGTCCCATCCGCCGAACGGCGCGGCGACTTCCCGCACCCGGGTCGGCGAGAAGCCGGAGGCGTGCTCTGTTTTGCAGTGGGCATGTGCCATCAAGTTGTACCTTTTAGTCTTTGTTTATTCGGCCGGGCACCAGTATATAAGGTGCCCTGCCCCCTCCTGCACGAGGGACGTTGCTCCAGATCGCATTTATTACAAGGACCAGCACTAGAGCGAGAGAGAACAACAGAGTGGCTACTCGGCTAAGAGGCAAACTTGTACTGTGGCTACTCGGAGACTATACACACAGAGAGATAGGCAAGAGTAGGGGTGTTACCTCCACACGAGGGCCCCGAACCGGGGTAGTTCTTGTTGTTTGCAGTGATAGAGATACCTAAGCGCGGCTACTCGCCGTGCGATCCCTCCCCAGATACCTACAGCGTCCATCGGCCCCAACACTTAAGCCATCTCATGGCATCTGTCTTCTCCACACCACGACAGTTGGCGCCCATCGTGGGGCCAGCAGCGGCGCTGGCTGGGGTTCATATTCGTACGGGACCCGTTTCTGCTTCAGTGGAGCGCGTGGTCTGTGGCCTTGTCCACAGATTCGGCTCTTTCGACTTCGTCACCGACAACGCCGGCGATTTCGGCGGCAGGCCCGTGCCAGCAGGCGGCTCGGTGCTTTCCTTCAGCGCGCATCTGGTCTACGTCGCCACCACCGTCATTCGCGAGTTCCCGGAGGAGGTGCTCGTCGCGGAAGATCCTCCTGCTGTACTCGCTGCCCGCGGGAAACCTTCTGGCTGCTCTGCGGACAGCGTGGAGGTGATGATGACAGGCCCGGCTATCGATGCCGAGAAAGGCGCGGCCGCTACCGCGGGAGTCATCGAAGAACCTACTGGCGCAAGGGTCCACAAGACCTACGACATGCCCCAGAACATTCCGGGTTACGTGGATGCTTCCACGTCCACGGCTATACCAGTTGCTCGCGGTGGCGCCACCGAGTGGCTGGGCATGTGTCACGACCCCGGACCCAGAGATATACATACTGTTATGTGCTCCTAGCCATGGACTCACAAGGGCTTCAGGGTTACCAGCCCCGGCCGCAACAAACAACGGCAGGCAGACTGGATTCGTCGGCACGTAGTCCGGATCCCCAGTCTACTACTCCTTGTATCCATGATAGTCATAACCAACTATGCATATCAAAGCGTCCACGAATCATATGAAACTGAAGGAAACGGTACTAAAGCTATACAGAGATGCTATGTGTCCAGAAAGTGCAACAACAATCGAGGGTTACTGGGGTTACCTCGTCCCAGGCCGAATCACATCGGCAGGCGGGCTCGAACATTGATCATCGGCTCCACAACCCCTCGACTGCGACAACTATGCAGACATAGCCAAAACTGTATAACAATGAGCTCGAAACCAACAACCGATCAAAGCAGTACTCTAAACATGGAAGCTGTATTCCACAGGTGTTACTAGAGTATAGCTTTACAAGCAGAGGTCACATGACCCAACATTACATCAGACAACGGAAGACAAATTATGTTTCTAATCAACAAGAACCAAAAAGGCCTAAGAGGCCGCAACATAAGGCGACGTCCCAGCCCATAGATTTCAGGCTGCTACCTGGGAACCCCAAACTACTCGTCGATGTCCACGCTGAAACACCACCGATGTGAGATCTTCACCTGAACCAAATTAAGTAAACCTGAGTACGGGAGGTACTCAACAAGACTTAATTAACCTATTAAATATCTGCTATTTCCAGAAAGGGTTTTATGAAGGCTGATTTGCGTAAAGCAATCTTTGTTTTGCAAGTTGAGGGAGGAATAGCACGTCTCATGGAGTATTTTAAAAACAGATGAGAAAGCTACTCAACTACTGATATCATCATCTTCTTGTATTCCACCAAGTCCTTCTCATTCCCACACTATCTCATGCTACAAGGATCACCCCTATCGGCATCTCCGAGGAGGCACCCTTCAATCATGGTTAACAAGTTTTAGTCATTCCGTTGAAGTTATCTATGATCACAGAATCCGTTGCCAAGTCGTCCGTAACCGTGGACACGACTTCTCGAGGAGATTTATCCCTGCAGGGGGTACACTTTACCCACACGTACCATCCGACTCTTAACGCCACATGTACGCTCGTCCATGGAGCGCGACAGAGGGTGGCTGGCCACGACCTTTACCTTGCTCGACCCTATCCATGAGTCAACCCAAACAGGGCCACCCCGTCAACAGGGAGTTGGCCACCTCCTGACGGCACATGTTCTATGAGTCGGGAACAAGATCCGTGTACGTCCATCACTTGTCCCGGTCACGCCCTAAGTTTTCTCCAAACCGTTTTATGACTCACACGCAGATGGAAAGATCAAACTACGTGACTCATGGACGTGGCCAAACAAGTTAGTTGGTCGAGCGCGGTCTGTTAGGCCCCGCGTGTGGTTGCACGCTCAGTCTTGGCTTCGAAGGCGAGAACTCGCTCCTAGGGGCATGAACAGGACAAAACGCCACAACCCATTGTGGCCTCACATCCATGCCGTTATTAAGTAAAGTTATCAAAGATAATACAATTCACAACAACCTGACATAAATGATTCACGTATTGACCAGATTCATCAACCGGATGGATCAGATCACAACTAGGCACGGCTAAGCAAGACTCATAGGCTTTAACGAGGCGCGCACAAACAAACCTATAGCTGCTAGGAGCAGTGGATCAGGATATTGAGGCAATGCAGTATATAGGTGAACTATATCTAAGACCATAAATATTTTGAACCGCATGCAATATACGAGATTCCAAAACACTTCGAAAACCATATATGAGCAGATAAGAGGTTATGCTTGCCTTGGTTATAAGAAAACCAGATAGAGGCTTTAGGAATAAGTGCTTGACTTGTCGGTTAGGATCAAATATTCGCCATTGGAGTTGATGGCCTTCACTTCGGAGTCGCGTTCTACCGAGGGGGAAACAACACCGAAACAAAGAACAATCAACACATGGCATCGATGCAATGCGCAATATGTATGCATGAGCAGGTTAATGCACTGAAATAAAGCCCTGAGCATGATCGTTGGGTTGCTAGGGTTCATATGTCAGTTATGTAGTTTTTCTGGAATTTGCCCGAAATGGACCCCGGAGGGGCAATTCGGACGATTATGAAAGTGAGTACGATTTTAGTTGTCCAAATGGGTTTGAAAACATCATAAACATGTTGCATTTGTCATTTTGAGAAACTTGGTATATAACTTTAAATTTTCTAATTTTGGTGAATAAAAACTTATTTTTCTATTTTAAAAGATTAAACAACATTAAATAATGTTCAAAAAAGAAGTGTGCCAAACATGTATGAAAGTGACATTTTTGGGTAGAGAATAATTTTCTTAATATTTTGGTACCTCGCTTTTATTTTTCTGATTTATAAAACATTAGTTATTAATTTTACTAATTTTAAACATTTTCTGTAATAATAACCATTTTCTGGAAATTAGGAAAATTGGATTTGTGACGTCACAATGATGTCACTGTGACATCACTAGGAGGAGCTCTCCTCTGCAGAACATGGATCTATCGATTCCACGCACGAATTTCAAATCGAAGGGCATCACGGCGTGGAGAAGGACATGCTGAACTCGTGGGTGGCGGAGACTTCACCAAATGGTCGCCGGAGGAACTCCAACGAGCACCTCCCGCGGTGGCCGGAAATGGCGCACTGTGGCCGTGATGTACAGAGGAAGAGGGAGGAAGGGGGCGGTACTGGAAGGTGAAGGAGCTCACCAGGAACCTCTGGGAGGGGTCGGGGAGGTCGGAGAACCGGCGGTGGCGCCGGAATCGCTCGTGGATGCGGCGGACGGAGGCTGGGAAGAAGACCCCGATTCGCCTGATTGCGGTCGTCCCAGGAAGCGAGGCTGTACAAGAACGTGGAGGAGAGCATGGCGGTTGCAACAGTGGTCTTGATTTGCTCCGGGGTAGCTCGTAGTGGCGACCGTGTCCGGCAGCCTTTGGGCTAGGGTTCGGTTTTCTTCGCGGCGGAGCACAGAGATACAGAGAGGGGCGGAAGTGAGAGAGCCGAGGGAGAGAGAAGGAGATTCGTGGGGCTCTCCTTGGCCCTATCCACGCCACGAGGGAAGCAGGACGTGGCGCGGGGGCGCTGTCGGCGAGCTTCTGTCCTCCTGGCAGAGGTTGAAGACGACAAAAGGACTTTTCCTGGAAACCCCCCTAAATTTTTGGGAAAAAAATGCAACAAGGTCCTTTTCTTTTATAAAAGAGGACAAAAAACAAAGTTTTGAGGCCCTTTTTGCAAGAATAAAATTTGACAAAAATTTGACAGAAACCATGTGGAAAGCTTATGAAATTTCCAACAAAACCATGTGTTTCTTTGGTGTATTTGAAATATTTTCCAACACAAAATTTTGGGAACCAAAATAAGTATTATTTGTGGGATTTTCTCAAACCATTTAATTTGTTTCCACATGGTTTAAATTTTTGTTCTCATGCATGTATGATATGAACACAACACCACACACCCTAGTTTAGCAAAAATTGGGATGTTACAGCATGCCGCCTCCCACCGAGCTCGAGCTCATGACAATGAAGGCGCAACTCGAGCAACATCGTCAAGCGCTACTCGCGGAGTCCCAGGAGCTGGAGAAGGTTAGGCTTGAGCTTAACCTAGATCAAAACGAGTACAACATAACACATGGCTTTACTCCTGTTTCTAGGCTGCCTAGCAAGCTAGGCGCTACCCGTCGCAGCTTAGGCGCTGAGCTGGCTAGAGATGGTAGGGCTGCTAGCCAATCTGCTAGTTTGAACACTGATGGTTGGCCAAAATATAGCACTCCTGCCAAAACTCTTAGGGCTGCAGAGGCAGTGGCTGCTGAGTTGCCGCATCTCACTGGCGACGCGCGCGCTAGGCAGCAGGATAGACTCAATGAGCTAGTGCTAGAGGCTGGCAGGTAGAACGAGGAGTTCTAGAAAGCCAATCCGGGTGCTGGCGCTTCTCGGATTGTCCACTCGCATTCGGTCAGATCTACGGATCAGGCCTCATCGCCGCTTCCTGGCAATGGGAGGGACCAGAGTGTGAACTCTGGAAAGAACAAACAGATGCAGGTGTACGACCCGGCTGCCGCCGGAAAACAGCACGCTGTGCCGCGGCAGCCCGGTCAGAAACACAACTCTGCAGGAGCAGGCTATCAAGCCACTAAAGCTCACAGCAAGGGGCAAGGAGGAAACCGTGCAGGACCATCTCGGCATCAGGCCGCCAACCCGGTTCAGCAGAGGGTGCGGCAGCCAGCAGCTGTGCAGCCGCAAGTAGTTGTGGCAGCAGCCAACCTGGTGGCTCAACCTGGTCCTGTGCCGCAAGACCGCTATGATGATGGGTACTCGGCGATGGGGCTAGCCGGGTACGCTGACCCAAGAGATGTCACTGATCGTTTGGGTGACCGCAATGCTGGAGCCCAGCGATGCAAGGTACAAGCTGGACCGGATCAATCGGTCTGCGCAGCTCGAGAACAAGGGGCCACCCGGCCCAGATTGTTTTGGTCGCCGCATCATGGAGGAGCCCTCCGTGAACAAGTTTCAGCTGGCTAGAGGGACCAAGTGCTATGATGGCAGCACCAAGCCGGAAGACTGGCTAAGTGACTATGTCACCGCTGTGCACATTGCGGGCGGCAACAGGAGATGGGCTGTGCGGTATGTTCCACAGATGCTGGAGGGCCCTGCTCGGATTTGGCTCAACAACCTGCCAAGAGATAGCATCAACTGCTGGCTAGACTTCTCAGAAGCCTTCATCAGCAACTTCACCAGCACGTACAAGAGGTCTAATAGGCCGCAGCAGTTTTCAACTTGCAAGCAGCAAGAAGAGGAGACTGACCGAGAGTACCTTACTCGGTGGAGCACACTGAGGAACACCTACGAGGGTGTGAACGAGTCACAGGCAATCGCCTGGTTTGCTCAAGGCTGCAGGCATGGCAGCATGTTGTGGCAAAAGCTGTAGAGAGAGATGCCGAGTACGCTCGCCGAGATAATCAAGATTGCTGATATGTATGCACTCAGAGACCCTACTCAGCCTTTACTCGATGCATTTGAGCCGAGAAGGAAGCACCATGGCAGCCACAGACGCCAAGATTTCTGCAACAAGCGCAGAGGTGACCGCATAGATACTCGCTATGATCCCGAGGAGGTGAATGCTGTGATCCAAGACCCTGCGGCTGCTAGGAGTAGCCAAAGGCAAAAAACTGCTGTATCCCAATACGGGCAGAACCAGAATCAGGGCCAAGGCATTAAGAAGCCATACAATGCTCCCCAGCAGGGTAGCGGCAACCCGGATCCAAGAGAGACTCAGACTTTTGTCTTTGAGAACATGAAGGTCGGGCCATGCAGCTTCCATACTCGGCATCCGAGTAGGCCAGTCAACCACACTACCCGACAGTGCAGCTGGTGGGACCGTACCAAGAGTGAAGGCTTTGGTCAGCTGCCCCCTCATCCTCCTCTGCCGCCTGCGAATGCCAATGTGCAGCCTATCCGGGCAGCTGCTCCCAGGCCTGCAGTGAATCCGAGAAGGGAGAACGTGAACCAAGTGGCTCAGGGAGCTAATCGCAACTACAACAACGACAACCGCAACCGCAACAACAATAGGAACAACAACAACAACAACAACAACAATAACAACAACAACAACAACGACAACAATGGTGGTGGAGACCGCAACCAGTACCAGGAGCACCATGAGAGCTATATGATATTCACCACCGAGCCAGACGACAAGCAGTCGCTGCACAGGCGTGCGATGGAGGTAAATGCAGTGATCCCGGCTGTGCCTCACTACCTACACTGGTGCGACCAAGAGATCACTTGGTCCAGAGCTGATCATCCCAAGGTGATGCCCAATCTGGGTACCTATGATCTGGTGGTGGATCCCACTTTCTTGGGAACCCAGAAGAATGTCAGGTTCAGCAAGGTGCTGATCGATAACGGCAGCAGCATCAACATCATGTATCGGGATACACTCGAGAAGCTCGGCCTCGCCGAGAACATGCTGCTACCCAGCAGGACCACTTTCCATGGCATTGTGCCGGGAGTATCTTGTGCTCCAATCGGCCGCATCTGGGTTGATGTCCTATTCAGCACCAGGGAGAACTGCCGCACCGAGTGCCTGCAGTTTGAAGTAGTTGATCTTCAGAGCCCTTACCATGCTCTACTCGGTAGGCCTGCCCTCACCAAGTTCATGGCCTCAACCCATGCAGCCTACCTTAAGATGAAGCTACCTGGTCCCAATGGTGTCATCACCATCTCGGGTGATTACAAGCATTCCTTGGAATGCGCGTCTGCTAGCTCTCAGCAGGCGGAGTCCATGGTCATTGCTGCAGAGAAGAAGAAGATACACGAGGTGGTTGCTATGGCTCAAGCAGCGCAGGGTGGTGCGTCTGGCATGCCGGGTTCCCGGCACGGAACTGCTTTCCAGGCGTCTCAGGAGACAAAGAAGGTCCAGGTTGATCCTGAATTCCCAGACCGTGTTGCCATCATTGGCGCCGGGTTGGGAGAGAAATAGGAAAGCGAGCTCATCCACTTCCTCCGTGAGAATCGGGATGTCTTTGCATGGTCCAATGAGGATCTGCCGGGTGTCCCGAGGGAGTTGGTTGAGCACTCGCTACATGTGCGTACTGACGCCAAGCCAGTCAAGCAGGCTATGCGCCGCTTTAGCAATGAGAGGAGGAAGGCCATTGGTGATCAGATCACCAAGTTGCTGATAAGCGGATTTATCATGGAGGTACTGCATCCGGATTGGCTAGCCAACCCGGTTATGGTTGAGAAGAAGAAGGAGGACCCCAAGGCCGATACTGCATGGCGCATGTGCGTGGACTACACCGACCTGAACAAGGCCTGCCCCAAGGATCCATTCCCGCTACCCCGCATAGATCAGGTGATCGATTCCACTGCCGGGTGTGAACTTTTGTCTTTCATTGATGCCTACTCTGGTTTCATCAGATAGCTCTCAACCCGGATGATCAAATAAAAACTGACTTTATTACCCCGTACGGGGCTTATTGCTATCGTGTTATGTGCTTTGGGTTGCGGAATGCTGGGGCTACCTATCAGAGATGCATGCAGAAATGTTTACCTAATCAAATTGGCAAGAATGTGCAGGTGTACGTAGATGACATTGTCATCAAAACGAATAAAACACATACTCTGCTTAGTGATCTTGAGGAAACCTTTGCCAACTTGCGCAAGTACAGGATGAAGTTGAATCCGACTAAATGCACCTTTGGCGTCCCGGCTGGCAAGTTACTCGGCTTCTTGGTATCCAGTCGGGGCATTGAAGCCAATCCTGCAAAGATAAAAGCTATAGAGAGCATGTCTTTGCCGAGATCGCTGAAGGATGTGCAGAAGTTCACCGGGTGCTTGGCTTCTCTGAGCCGCTTCCTGGGCAGAATGGGCGAGAAGGCCTTGCCTCTCTATCAGTTGATGAAAAAGAGTGACAAGTTTTTCTGGACACCACAAGCCGATGTGGCATTAAAGGAGCTGAAGACCATGCTGGGTAGCGCTCCCATCCTAGCAAGCCCGCTACCCAAAGAGCCAATGTTGCTCTATATTGCGGCAACCAACCGGGTAGTCAGTGTGGTGATAGTGGTGGAGAGAGAAGAGGAAGGCAAGACTGTGCAGCGGCTGGTGTACTATCTCAGTGAGGTGCTATCCAGCTCCAAGCAGAACTATCCGCACTACCAGAAGATGACATACAGCGTGTACCTGGGTGCCAAGAAGCTGAAGCACTATTTCCAAGAGCATCCCATCACGGTGGTGAGTACTGCTCCCATCTCGGAGATCATGGGAAACAAGGAAGCAAGCGGCCGGGTAGCCAAGTGGGCAATCGAGCTAACCGCGTACACTCCTCTGTACGCGAGAAGAGAAGCGATCAAGTCACAAACTTTGGCAGATTTCTTGGTGGATTGGGCCGAGATGCAGTATGAGCCTCCCTTGCCGGAAACCAACTACTGGAAGATGCATTTTGATGCCTCCAAAGTGAAGGAAGGCCTTGGTGCTGGCGTAGTGCTTACGTCACCCAAGCGAGATCAACTCAAGTACGTGTTGCAGATTCATTTCAAGGCATCTAACAATGTGGCCGAGTATGAGGCCGTGGTACACGGCCTGAAGGTAGCCAAGGAGATTGGGGGCCAGCGCATCGTCTGTTATGGCGACTCGGATTTGGTGGTGCAGAAGGTATCCGGCACCTGGGATGCTTTGGATGCCAACATGGCGTCCTACCGATTTCTGGTGCCAACCATGACTGGCTTCTTTGAAGGGTGTGAGTTCCATCATATACACCGAGCTGAAAATGATGCAGCTGGTGAGCTGTCCAAGTTGGGGTCTTCTCGGCAGTTCATCCCGGCTGGGATTGCCTTGGAGCATTTGAGAAAGCCATCCATCAAGCCATCCCCCAACTCGGAATCTATCTTTGTTCCTTCTCTGCCAGGAGAGGAAGCTGTTCCAATGGAGATTGATTGGGATGCTTCAAAAGAGAACCCGGGGACTATCGTCTCCAACCCGGGGACTGGGACCTGCAACCCGGGGACTGCTCCATTCAACCCGGGGACTGTCGTCTCCAACCCGGGGACTGGCACCTGCAACCCGGGGACTGTCGCATTCATCGAGGAGATCATTTCTCAGTACTCGGGGACTCGCCCCCAACTCAGAAGAGGTCTTGGTAGTTGATCCAATGGAAGTGGACGAACCAGTGTTTCCCACATGGGAGACACCGAGTTGGGCTCTGCCCATATTATCCTTTCTAACGGATGGCACCTTGCCAAGTGACGAGGTCGCGGCCAGGGAGATACAGAGAAGATCCAAAGGCTACACTATCCTCAACAAGGTACTGCATAGAAGGAGTCCTACTGGTGTGCTGCAACGCTGCGTCGAGCCAGAAGAAGGAGAAGAAATTCTTGTGGAGATACAACAGGGGGAATGCGGGCATCACGCCTCTTCTCGGGCTTTGGTCAACAAGGCTTTCCGGCATGGCTTCTTTTGGCTCACTGCCTTGAAGCAAGCTGAAGATATAGTGAGAAAGTGCAACGGCTGCCAGAGATTTGCAAGTAAGATTCATATGCCAGCTTTCGAGCTGAAGACCATTCCCATTACTTGGCCATTTGCAGTTTGGTGTTTAGACATGGTGGGGCCTTTCAAGCCAGCTAGAGGCAACATGACTCACATCTTGGTCATGGTTGACAAGTTCACCAAGTGGATTGAGGTCAAGCCTATTCGGAAGTGTGATGGAGTCACAGCTGTGAGTTTCCTGAAGGATGTGATCCTGAGATACGGCTACCCGCACAGCATCATCACTGATAATGGCACAAACTTTGCTGAGGGTGCTTTCGCAAGAATTTGCAAAGAGAAGCGGATCCGGCTAGATGTTGCATCTGTTGCGCATCCGGCCTCCAATGGGCAAGTTGAGAGAGCAAATGACATGGTGCTATCCGGCATAAAGCCAAGGCTGGTGGAGCCATTACATCGAACCCCTGGTTGTTGGCTGGACGAGTTGCCGGCGGTGTTGTGGAGTCTAAGGACTACCCCTAACCGATCAACCGGATACACACCATTCTTCCTGGTATATGGAGCTGAGGCCGTGTTGCCCACTGACCTAGAGCATGACTCGCCCCGAGTAACCCTCTACACTGAGGCGGAGGCGAGAGAAGCTCGAGAAAATGATGTTGACCTGCTAGAAGAAGCAAGAGAGTTAGCACTGTCACGTTCAGCTGTCTATCAGCAAAACTTGAGGCGTTATCACAGCCGGAAAGTAAACCCAAGGGTTTTCCGAGAAGGAGACATGGTCCTTAGGCTCGTGCAGTGCACGGCCGGGATGCACAAACTGTCCCCTCCGTGGGAAGGGCCTTTCATTGTGAGCAAGGCTCTACACAATGATGCCTATTACCTAGTTGACGCACAGGCACCCCAGAAGAACAGGCCGGATAGAGCTGGAGAGGAATCTAAGCGCCCCTGGAATGTAGCTCTACTCCGCCGTTTTCATCCATGAGCAGAAAGTTGTATGTATCTCCTCAACCGAGTTAAAATTCTAGTCGGCACTCCGAATTCAAACTCGGGGACTGCCCTTGTCCAAATTTGTTCTGTGTTGTTCTACTCTGTTTTACTTTGTCTACTCGGTGTCTTTACTTAGAATTTCATAAGCATATCTAGTAATGTGTTTAAACCCAAGGGCCAACTCTTCGACTCTGCTGCTGTCCGCAACCCGGCTTCATGGCAAGCAAGAGAACAAGCCAAAGGTCAATGACCACACAAAAATTGCTAAGGAAGAGAGAGGTATAGCAACCGAGTAGGGTGTTCTTTTCTGTTTCTGTTGTCTCTTTTTGGCTAAGTGGTGGGCAGCGTTACCATGCATTTTTCTAAGTGGCTAAGTATTTGAAGCTCAAACTTTGAAATCTTGTGACTCGACTACCAAAAAAGCCACAAGTGGCAGGTAAGAGCTGAGACAAAGAGAATGAGTGGATAAAAAATGCAACTCGGGGACCTGCATAGAAACGCAACCCGACATTGAGCCAGAGTTGCTAAAGTGTTAAACAAGTAAAACTGAGTAGCAAAGGACATAATTGTACCGATTACATATGCACCCGGCATCCCGGGGATCTGATAAAAGTTTGGAGATAAGATTTGCAGGAATTACACAACAGTAGAAGCCGTGTTGTCCGCGCGGTGTTGGCAGAGGCAGCTGGATCGGAAGTTGCTGTAGCCACGGAGATGGGATCCGTTGCAGAGTCGGAGGCTAGAGGGTAAAGACCATCCGTAGCAGCAACAGTCGCGCCCAACTCAGGAGACAGGTCTTGGATCACCATCTCGGTGGTGATGGTGGCCTCCTGCGCGGCGGACTGTGGCTGCTTGGCCTCTAGGTTGGCTGCCAACTCGGAGTCCTCGGTGTTGCCTTCTTGCTAGTTCCCCTCCGTCCCCTTGGCCTTTTCCTGCTTGGATCCCTCCTCCTCGGCACCCTCCTCGAAGTCGGCCAAGTCTTCATCAGTAATGCTATCCTCATCATCATCCTCGTCATCGTCCTCTTCACCAACATCCGTATCAGGCTCGGTGGGGCCGTCGATGAAGACGCTGGTGTCGGCGTAGGAGGCGAGCTCATAGGCCACCTCTTTTCGGCGAGCAACGCAATCTGGATCTTCGGTCCACTTGGAGTCTTCACGGCGCGTACTGATCCTTTGGAGATCCAAGTTCTCGTACCAGGACAAGACGAAGTGCAGCAGCTCGTCAGCTCCTGCCCGAGCTGCGGAGGCACGCCATTTCTTGAGCTCCACCTTGACCTCATCCAGGTGATCGGCGATTTCGCGGAAGGTTTCCGGGACGTCCTTCTCGGGCCAGAAGAGCTTGTGCAGCTTGATACCAGTGGACACCATGGAGGTTCCCAGGCCCTTGAGGGAGCGGATTTGTGTCTTGATATTGAGGAGATGGTCATTGATGCTGGAGGTGTTGTCGATGTTCAGACCAGAGGAAGCCCTAGCCTGTCTTGCCTTGTCCAAAGCGGGCACACCAGCAGAACGGAGTTCCGGGAAGATATCTTCATAAGGAACTAAGTTGAGTCAGAAGAGGTGACCGAGAAGAAGTGAAACCGGGTAGAAGAAGGCAAAGAAGAAAAAGACAAGAGAAGAAGGGGGTAGCGGCAACTCACATTCCATTTCTACCAGCAGTTGCCCCAGCTTGACCTTCCAGTCCTCTGATTCTTGGAGATACTTGTCATGGACGTGGCGCGAATCATTGAACTGAACCTCGAGGGCTCGGTTCCTTTCCTTGAGCATGGAAATTTCCACCTCGAGTGCTCGCTTCTCGGCAGAGGCAGTCGCATCGAACTCCTGCTTCTCGCGGACTTGGTTGATGGCAGTCTGGAGCGCGTCTGTAAGATCGACCTGGAGTTTCTCAAACTCTTTCTTCTCGGCCGCGCGACCTTCTCAATCTCCGCTTCCCGGGCCTGCATTTGCTTTTGTACTTCAGCGGGTGTGAGGCAGTCCAGATGCTGCTCCCGGAACTTCTTGTACTCTTCTGCGGGTAGAACAGCGTCATCAGCAGAGTAGCCAACAGAGAGAAGACAAATACAGAGAAGAGAGATGGTTGTTCACCTTCCAGAGAAGTGATTTTGCTTTGTGCAGAGGCAGCGAAGACCTCGCAGTCTTGGTGCCTTTCCACCAGAGCCTTGAGCTCGCCTGCAGAGAAGACAACAATTGAGCAAAAAGCAAATAACGGGCGTAAGTACAAAACGCATAAACCGAGATGCTAAAAGCTTACTCTCTATTTCGGAAAGCTTGAGGGTGCGCTCCAGGGCCTGCTCCTCCATAGCATCCTTGTCTTTCTTCTCGGCCTCCAGGACTTGGTTCCGCTCCCTGGCTTGGCGGTGGTTCCAGAGAAGCTGACGGAAAATCTGTGTCCTTTTCTGGACGCTATTCTGCAGGGTAGAAAGGAAAATATGAGTATTGGAAGATTTGGCCTGAGTAAATATCAACTCGGTTGAGTCTTCACCTACTCGGCCCGAATCTCGAGGATTGGGGGAATGACTAAGAGAAGAAGAGAAGAAGAGAAGAAGAGAAGAGAAAGAAGAAATCAACAACTCGGAAAATACAAAGAAGAGAGAGACACTTACCACATAGCTTTGCTCGATTTCCTTGGCGTTCTTGCGCATGACAAACAGCTTTCCGGCCAGGGTGCAGCAAGGGCTGGCGACTGTCATGCCAACAGTGCCAATGTCGGCCTTGTTCCAGTCCGTTCGATAATGGTCGAGTTTCCCCAACTCGGTACCATCCCAGGAATTGTTGCCGAGCACTTTGCTGCCCCAGGCCTTCCCGATGTGGCCTACTCGGTCCAAGATGGCCGCAAGGCCTTCTTCGGGAAGCTCCTCCTCGTCTTCGCCGCGGGAAGAAAGTTCTTTGATGGCCACGGCTTCCTTCTTTCCTTTGGACTTGGAGGTTCCCACGGCTTGGCGCTCTTTGAGAGCGACTAGTCGTTTCTCCTCCTTGGACAGCGGGATTTGGTGGCGCTGCGACAGATCTACCCAGTACTCAGGATACTTGCACTGCACGCTGGCGCCAGCACCAGCACTCGACTTCTCGGCAGGGCCAAAGGTGACCCCGGAGGCAACCGGGTTGGCGCTTGATGTGGGCGGAGTGAGTGTCAGCTGGGTACTTTTGACCAGTTTCCCGGACTTCCCGTCTTGCGGCTTGGAGGGCTGCGGCGCCTGCCCAACCTGTGAGGCAACGCGTTTCGGCTGCGTCCGGGTTGCCTCAGCTCCAGACTTGGTGGTCTTCTTGGTGCTTGGCGTGGGGGTTGGCCGAGAAGGTGGTGGCACTTGTTGCACTGGCGGAGATAGTTGCTGAGTTGGTGGAGGAACTGAGGCGCGGGGTGGAGTCGCCTGTTGAGTTGGCGGCACAGGTGGCCGGCTACTCGGTGCAGCGTCTGGCTGCGCTGGGTCTTGGTGGGCTGGCTCCATCACATCATCTTCTACCCGCTGCTCCGCAGCGGGATCAGGCCTTGCGGAGACATTATCTTCTACTCGCGGCTCGGCCGCGGGGTCATGCTGCTCTGCAGCGTTGTCTTCTCGCTGCTGTTCTGCAGCAGGCTCTGGACGCTCCAGGGCGGCGTCTCCTTGCTGCTGCTCGGCAGCTCGCTCAATGTTCTCCTCCGCTGATGCAGCTGGGGGAGTTGGCGGCATCTCGAGGTTGGCAGCGTCCTGGGCAGCTTGCTGCGCTTCAGTTTGCTGCTGTTCGGTGACTTGGTCGGTGTCGTCCCCGACGCTGTCATTCTCCGCGCCGAGATCTTGTTCTTCATCAACAGGGGAGGACGCACGCGTCCTACCCTGCGGTTCCTGGTCTTCTTCTTCATCCGAGAGATTTACGAGATGATCTCGGGGCACGGTGTTTGTCTTCCTCTTGGGACGAGGTGCAGCAGTGGCATCAGCGTCGAGAGCCGCGCTGGAAGAAGAAGTAGGATCAGAAAGAAAGCAGAAAAAGGGAGAAGGGAAAAACACAACAGAAAACGGCAATAAGTCAAGGTTTACTCGGAGAACACTTACCCCTTGCTGGTGGGGGCCTTCCTCTTACGGGAAGCGACGGCTTTGTTGGCTGGCTGCTTCTTGGTTCTGTTGCCAGGAGGTGCCTGTGCATCGCTGCCAACCCTCTTCCGAGTAGTGGGAGCAGCCATGGACACAGGAACCGCGTCCACGGGCTCCTCCAGCTCGTCCACATCAGGCTCCTCTGCAGAGAAGAGGGGAGAATTCAGAAGAAGCAAAAAAGAAGGGAAGCAAAGCAAACTGCGGGTACGCGGAAAGGTGAATCAAGTCACCTTCGTCGTCTTCAGACCAATCCCGAATAGAGGCATCAGCTCGAAACTTACCGGGATGATTGGCGTGAGGGATACACAAGGTGTCTTGGGTGTCGTATGCCTTGGCGTCATCCTCAGTCCTATCATCGTGCCAGTTGGACTCGAAGATCTCACTGTCCTCTTCTCTCTGGCGATTGATGTGCTGTTGGTACAAGCAAGCACTGTGAGTTGAGTTCTCGGATAAGTATTTCTACTCGGGATAGCGTGCAAACACAAAGCACATTAAGCTAAGTGTTTCTACTCGGGATAGCGTGCAAACACAAAGAACATTAAGCTAAGTGTTTCTACTCGGGATAGCGTGCAAACACAAAGCACATTAAGCTAAGTGGTTCTACTCGGAACAACATACAAATACAAAGCATATGAAGCTAAGAGGAATTCTACTCGGTGTCAATTACAAAGAGTAAAGGTGCAAAGAAGAGCACTAACCTGAGGGATCTTCTTGGTGCGGCTGTACGGCATGGAGCCGTATGCCCAGTTGTCGGTGAGCGTGGTCTGCATGATAGACCTGGCCCAGATGGCCACCTCAGCCTTGCTGAGCTCAAAAGTCGTCGTCCTGGTGCAATCCCAAGGACCTCCCATGTAGCACATATTGTGTGCTCGCTCCTGGAGCGGGAGTACTCGGCGGGAGATCCAACAGGCGATTGGGTCGTCCTGAAGGAGCCCTTCCGAGATCAACTCGGTCATACGCTTCTCGACTTGGAGGATGTCTGGCACTATCTTCTTTGGATCATAGCCCCAGTTCTGCCCGGTGGGCAGCGCGTTCTTGAACTTTGGGAGCACTATCCGGTCTTCGATGGGTTTCCCCTTCTCGGCGGCAACATTCTTCACGTAGAGGAAGCCGCGCTGCCACTTGCGCACGGTTTCCAATCCAAGCACCCGCGGGTGGTGCCCGGTCTTGCGCTGCAACATCATCGCGCTACCCGTCTGGGTCATCGCGCGAGGGGCTTCAGTGTTGCCAGGATCAGGAACACTTTGCTTGCGGAGAAAGAAGTATCTTGCCCATGTATGGACAGTTGGGTAGATACCCAGGAAGGCCTCACACACAGTGGCGTGTATGGAGCGCATGACGATAGCATTTGGTGGAAGATGGTGTGGTTGGAGGCCGAAGTGGCGGAGGAAATCGGAAAGGAATTTCGAGATGGGAAGGCCGAAGCCGCGTTTGAAGTGAGAAAGGAAGACAACGTACTCGTCCTTCTCAGGTGCCGGGACGAGTTCGGTGCCAGGATGCCGGCAAACCACGTCGGGAGGGACCCGGCGGGTGTTCAATAGCCATTGGCAGTCCTCGGCGGTGACGTCCGAGCCCTCCCAGCCGGCTCGGGCGGAAGCCGCCTCGTCTCCGTGAGGAGCCATGGAAGGGAGGTTGCTGGAAGGAGATGAGGAGCTCGTGGAGATTGAGGATGGCGGCGATGGCGCGCCGGGATGCTTGCTCTCAGATCTCACGATGGCGGCGCAGTGAGTGCTCGCGGTGGCGCTGTGCTCGACGAAAGTGACTGCGGAGAGGGGAGTGTGATGAAGGGATGGACCTTGGACCCTGCGAGTAAGGACACCCCGTCTTAGGCCCAAGGCTAAAGCCCAAGGAGAAAGGTCCCTGAAGTATTCTGGAAGGCCCACTTGAAGCCTACCCGCAGTGCCTTGCGGGCTAAGTTAGGAAACATGTGACCGACATAGGGTTAGAGTTTGAGTCCTCTCCGGGTAGGTTTTGAGACCTGGCCCTCTTATATAAGGCCAGGAGAACCACCGAGAGAGGACCAAGCAATACCGCACCACCAAAGCCTTGAGCTCGAGATTGTACTCTCGACTTGAGCAATCATCATTGTAACCGATCTATTCGATAATACAGATCGACAGAGGCAGGAGTAAGGGTTTTACCTCCACGAGGGCCCCGAACCTGGGTAAATTGTGCCCCCTGTCTAGCCGACAATCGTCACCAGCGCTCATGGGTTCTCCTATTCGAAACCTTATGGGTTCACCTGAGGGATTTGCCGAGTTATATATTCGACAATTGGCGCCGTCTGTGGGAACGGAGGGCGCTGGATCTCCGGCATCTTCAGCTTCATCATCCAACTCACGTTGGAAACCTTCGACTTCGGATCCAACCAATCCTATTCGGATCGGATCTGTCGTGGTCACCCCTCACTCGCCGGAATCACGCCCGGTATTCAGCGATCTGGAGAAGAGCGTCACCTTGACGTTCGGAAGCTTGAAGTTCTACACCAACAAGGACGGGATCCTCCACTTCCCTGAAGAATCAGGATCTGAGTCAGAAGCCGTCGACTCGCGCCCGAATCTGGAGAAAAGTGGCGAGTCCATCCGCTTCAACACCAGCGACTACCATACCCTCTCGACAGAGGAACCTTCCCAGATCCAGAGAGCTTTCCGAGCTACGCCTAGGACGCACGAGGCACGACTGGCCCAAGTTTGCATGGCAGGATCGGAACAACCCCCACAAACAGAACAAAGCGCTGCAGAGCACACTGATATCGGCGTCTCGCGGGACGCTTGGGACCGAGCCAAAGAAGCCTTGCGAACAAGCAAGCCGCCTGTGGCTGGAGCGCCACACGAAGATATGGTCGCCTACCACTATCATCTAGTGAGAGCGGCCACAGCTATCAAAGAAGCTCGAAAATACCTGGCCCATCGGAAGAGATTGGCGGATGAATCGAGTCAACGCCGGTCCGAACTGTCCCTAACACCTTCGGTCGGAACTCGACCCACAAGGAAGGGATACGCATCAAGAACAACATCCATGGATGTCGAGTCTCTGGGTGGGATCAGCAAGTCACTCACACCTTCCCTTATGCGGGTTGACGAGGACGGAAACGTCTACCCGCAAACTCCTGCCGCCACAGTCCTGGCCGCAGCAACCTACATGCAAATGAACCAGCCAGCGGAAAACGACCCTCGAGCGGAGCAGTACAAACATGTTTGGAAAGGATTGGGCATGGCGGCCTCAAGGCTCGCCTCCTACGACCGCATGAAAGCTGCCGAACAGCAAGAGAAGGAAAAAGAAAAAGAGGCATCGCGCAAGCATAGGGGCACTTTGCCTGGGAGAGACAAATCACCTCGCCGTGGTCGAGGAAAAGAAGCTCGGCGACACGGTGATAGTCGAAGCAGCAGCGAAGACAGCCCGAGAAATAAAAGCTCGCGACGTCATAGCAGCCGATCACAGAAGCACACTAAAGAGCCAAGGAAGGAAATCGATCGCGACCAGCCAGGATATAACGCGCGGTCAGATATCGCGCAAAATAAGGTGGACAAGGCAAGAAATGCAAGGAACCGTGCGCGTTCCTCATCCAGTTCTTCGGATGACGAGACCTGCGGCGTGCTATGTTTCGCCCGCAGCATCCGCGAGGCACCCTTACCCAGGAGATTCAAGCTCAGCACAGAAGTCACGAAATAGGATGGCTCACTCGAACCTTCGTCGTGGCTAAACGACTACCTCACGGCAGTAAAATGCCAACGTGGGAACAAGAACACGACTATTCAGTACCTCAATCCACACTTGGTTGGCGCGGCACGTAGCTGGCTGGAAGCAAGACCGAAATCCTGTTACGCATCGTGGGACGACCTGCACTACGATTTCTGCAAGAACTTCCAGGCCACTTACAAGAGACCAGCAACCATTGAAGAACTGCGGGCCTGCAAACAGAAGAGCGGCAAGTCTACCCGCGAGTACATTCAGCGATGGACAACACTCAGGAACACCGCAGGAAATATCTCAGAGGAAGTAGCGGTTGAGGCCTTCGCAAAAGGCGCCCGATGAACTGCTTTCAGAGAAGAGCTGGGCCGAGCCGCACCCAAAACTATTGGGGAACTGATGATCATAGCCGACAAATGGGCTAATGGAGAAGACGCAGTGCGCAACGAGAGGGCATCATCGCCCGCGCCCGAAGAAGACCGCCATGGTCGAAAGAAAAGGAGGAAATACTACGATCACGACGATCGGGAAGAGATGGTAGCGACAGAATTCACGCGAAACCGCGATAATGGGCGCCGCGGGAGTCGTGAGTGGAAACCAAAAGCTAAAGACAAAAGTCCCGAGGAGGACCTTAACGCGTACTGCTCGCTACATCGATTTACGGATAAGCGCACGGGAAAACTAAGGCAACACACCTCCTCAAGGATTGTCGAAAGTTCATCGACATCCACGAGGCCTTCTCGAAGAAAAGTAGATCAGAAGCTAATCAAAACTACCCGCCACTTCCAGGAGGAGAACATCAAGGATTCCAACCGCCACTACCCCTACCTCCACCAGGAAATCCAAACATGGCGCTAGCCGCACTAAACGCGCCACCAGCACCAAACGCAGGAGCTAACGCGTAGCCGAACCCGGCTGGACAGTTAGGGATGATACAAAAAGTCTGCCCATCCCCCAGAGCTCAGAAGACAAACACGCGGCAACTGTGCATGGCTGTGCAGACCCCGCCAACAAAGCCCGAGCACCTGAAGATGGCGGAAAAATCGATCACCTTCTCGATGGAAGACCACCCACCACGAGTCTATCGACCGGGACACGCTGCCTTGGTAATCCAAGCGCAAATTGGTAATTACGAACTGGCTCGCGTATTTATGGACGGAGGCAGCGGCATCAACATTATCTACGCGGATACGCTCTTCCGGATGAACCTGGATGGACTTGCGGAATCAGAAACATCCTTCCACGGGATAGTTCCAGGAAAGGCGATCCGTCCACTCGGAACAATCAACCTAGAGGTTGTGTTGGGCAACCGACGCAATTACAGAAGAGAATTCCTCGACTTTGAAGTAGTCGACTGGCCCTCACAGTACCACGCCATTCTTGGTCGAACAGCGTTCGCCAGATTCATGGCAGTACCACATTACGCGTACCTGAAGCTCAAACTACCCGGAGAATACGGTGTAATCACCATCGACGGAGATTTCCAGAAGTCCAACAAGTGCGACATCGAGTTCAACGAGATCGCAAAGTCTTTCGGGATGCAAGAAGAACTGGAGGAGATAGCAAAGACCACGGACCACTCCGTGATGCCCCTCACAAAGAAGACCGCGCCAGAATTGGAATTCAGCGCCAACAGCGACACTCGAAAACATCAGGTGCACCCGACAAATTCTGCGAAGACGGTGATGGTTTCAACTACCCTCTCGCCAGCATAGGAAAGCGCGCTCGTCGAACTCCTCCGTGAGTACTGGGAAATTTTCGCCTGACAGCCCTCAGATATGCCAGGAATACCCAGGGAGTTCGCCGAGAACTCACTCGAAGTCTTCAAAGATGCAAAACCCATTAAGCAGACCACTCGACGGTTCTCAGAACCCAAGCAAAAAGTGATTGGAGAAGAAGTAAACAGATTGCTAGCAGCAAAATTCATCAGAGAGATCAAGATATCCACTTGGTTAGCAAACCCAGTGCTGGTCCCGAAGAAGAACACTAACATCCTTCGAGTGTGCATCGACTACACGTCGTTGAATAAGCACTGCCCCAAGGATAACTTTCCCCTCCCGCGAATTGACCAGATCGTGGACTCCACCGCAGGCTGTCAACGCCTCTCCTTCCTGGACGCCTACTCGGGATATAATCAGATCCGGATGAAGCAGGAAGACGAGGAGAAGACATCATTCATCACACCTCATGGTGTGTACTGCTACATGACAATGCCCGTCGGGCTCAAAAACGCAGGTGCAACATAACAGCGCTGCATGCAAAAATGCCTCGCCAAGCTCATTGGCAAGAACGTACATGTGTACGTTGACGACATCGTCATCAAGACTCGAGTAGAGGATACACTCCTCGAGGATGTTAGAGAAACATTTGGCGCTCTAAATGCATACAGGATTAAGCTCAACCCGACAAAATGCGTCTTCGGTGTCCCAGCAGGACAACTTCTCGGGTACCTGGTATCCGCCAGAGGCATTGAAGCCAACCCAGAGAAGATATAAGCAATCTTGACAATGAAGGAGCCAACCAATCTACGCGGAGTCCAACAGCTCGCAGGGCGACTAGCCGCCTTGAGCAGATTTATCGCGCGATTAGGTGAGCAGGCATTACCCTTCTATAAATTGCTGAAGAAGACGGACAAGTTCGAATGGACACCAGAAGCTAAACAGGCATTCGCATACCTGAAGCGATCCCTGCAGAGCAGGCGCATTCTGGCAACACCACAAGAGAGGGAGCCACTATACCTATACCTGGCCGCAACAAACCAGGTCATCAGCACGACCATCATGGTCGAACGACCTGAGGAAGGCAAGGCATATGGAGTTCAAAGACCAATCTACTACATCAGCGAGGTGCTATCGCCGTGCAAACAACGATATCCTCACTACCAGAAGCTTGCATATGGAGTCGTTCTCACAGTTCGAAAACTCAAGCACTACTTCCAGGAACATACCATAACGGTGGTTAATGATGCATCACTTGGCACAATCATGAACAACTCAATGGCATCCGGAAGAATAGCAAAATGGAGCATCGAGCTGGGCGCTTGGGACATTATCTATGCATGGCGCAATTCAATAAAATCCCAGGAACTCGTGGAATTCCTGAGCGAGTGGACATAACTACAAACGTCCGGGCCGCCGGAATACACGAGTAACTGGATCATGTACTTCGATGGATCCAAGAGAAACGAAGGAGCAGGAGCTGGGATCGTCCCAATATCATCCAGAGGAGACAAGCTGCAGTATGTCCTACGACTGGATTTTCCACTTGATGATCCAGCATCAAATAATGACGCAGAATACGAGGCCCTGTTGCATGGGATGAAGATGGCAGTCGCGTGCGGAGCCACCCGACTGATGATCTACGGCGATTCCAATCTCATCGTGCAACAAACAATGAAGGAGTGCGACGCTATCGCTGAGAACATGGTTGCCTATCGTGACATGTACAACCTACTCGAAGGAAGTTTCAAAGGGTGCGAGCTGAAGCACATTGCGAGGTCCAGCAATGAAGAAGCAGACAGGCTGGCAAACATGGGTTCCACAAACACACCCATACCGCCAGGGATATATTTCGAGCGGATGACTAGGCGATCAGTCAAAGTCAAGAAAACTGTAGAAGCACCCGCAGCATTGGAAACAGAGGTCAGCCCGCAGATCCCTATTATCGAGCTCATTCATAATATTTCGCGGCAAGTTTTTCTGGTCAAGCCAGTCTGGACGCAGAAATACCTCGACTAGTTGTCCGCCAAACAGCTCCCAGCAGATCCTCGCGAGGCCAGACAAATAATCAGACGCAGCAAATCCTTTCGGGTACTCAACGGCGAGTTGTACAAGCAAAGCATCTCAGGCATATTGCAACGATGCATAGCACCCGAAGATGGCAAGGAATTACTGCGGGACATCCACCAAGGGGACTGTGGACATCATGCTAGCTGGAAAGTAATCATGGGAAAAGCCTTCCGAGCAGGATTCTACTGGCTTACAGCAGCCAGGGATGCAAAGGAACTGGTCGACAGGTGCAACGCTTGCCAGCGATTCGCACCAAAACCGCACGCACCCGCTACGGAACTACATATGATACCAATCGCCTGGCCCTTTGCACAATGGGGGATGGACATGGTAGGACCATTACGCAAGTCCACGCCAGACGGATACACACACTTGCTAGTCGCAGTCGACAAATTTACCAAGTGGATCGAAGCAATGCCAGTAACCTCGGCTAGCGCCCAATGCGCCGTCAAATTCCTCAACTCCATCGTATGCAGGTTTGGAGTACCACATGACATCATTACTGACAATGGTAGCAACTTCACGGCAAAAGAAACACATCAGTTCTGTGAAGAAAAGGGCATCACCTTCAAATTTGCTTCAGTTGCCTATCCGCAAACCAACGGCCAAGTCGAAAGATCCAACGGACTAGTTTCGGCTGGTATCAAGAAACGTCTACTAGATCGCCTACACCCAGCAGCGGGACATTGGACAGAAGAGCTACCCTCCGTGCTATGGAGCCTCCGCACAACTCCCAATCGCTCCACAAACTACACACCATTTTTCATGGTATACGGAGCCGAAGCAGTCCTTCCCGAGGACGTCAGGTTCAGCGCCCCACGGGTTGTTGCTTACAGCGAAGAAACCTCCAACAGGGCACTCGCGGATGATATGGACGCACTCGATGAAATGCGCGACATTGAACTCGCAAGATCCGCAGTATACCAGCAGTCGTTGCGAAACTATCACAGTCGCCGCATACGCCACAGGGCCTTCGCAGCAGGAGATCTGGTGCTACGACTCAAGCAGAAGGAAGGACACAAACTCGAGCCACCATGGGAAGAACCCTTCATATTACACGAAGCTATCCCAGGTGGTGCCTATCGACTGAAGAATCCGGCGACTGAAGGCATCTATTCCAACCCTTGGAATGTTGCACAACTCCGAAAATTTTATCCTTAGATTTATTTCTACTCATCGTAATAAGGCTATATTAGCCATCTTGTAGCTCGAAAGAAAAACACATGGCTTTTCAGTCATTGCAATAAAATACATGGTTTCTCAACCATAGATACTCGAGTTCTCCATCCTTACATGCTAAAAGCAACAGGTATACACCCCACAAACACACGGGGGCTACACCTAACACAGCATCACGGGAAGAATTTTTTATATACAAGGTAAACACCTTACAACAGTTTTTACAACTACACAGCACAACATGATACATACATCCTACAATCATACATGGCGATGAGCATTCTCAGCCGCCAAAACCCGATCTACCTCAGCAGAGGTCAGTCGAATGATTTCCTCCTCCGCGGGTCGAACAACCCTATAATGAGTAGAAAGTTCGACGGTTGGGCCATCAGGAAGCCAAGCTACGGAGTTGAAATTCACCTCAGGATGCCACAACCGGACGAAAGAGAGGGCCACTACCGAGCCGCAAACCATCTGATTGCGAACACACTCGCGAATTTCTCCTTCGTGCCCGAACACCCTGAGGAGATGGCTCCAATCCTCAGGACCCCTCTCCAACGGATAGAAAGCGGCATTCATTGCAATCAAAACCTCGTGAAAGGAACTCACGAGTATCTTCGCCTGGATGACCCGGAACTTCAAGGTAGCAAGCACAAAGCCTCGACTACGATCGGACCAAAAGTTACTTGCATGAGGTTTTGAGCTGCCAGCTTCCTGAAGGATGTGGTTCTCCACCCACTGTTTCTTACTCCTATCATCCGGCTGAACAACTGAAAAAACAAAGGTATATGATCAAAAAAGGATACAGGACAAAGAAGAGCAGGGGGCTGAACTACTTACAGAGCAAATCCTGGGCAACATACGCCAATTCATCCATCACAAACTGCTCGCGTTCAATCGCCAGCTTTTGTTTGGACTTGGCCACATCCGCTATCCCACGCAATGCTTTTAGCTTGAGTTCACCATCCGCAACACGATCACGGAGGCCTGCGAAGGTCCCAACAGCGGCAACAAGAGGATTTGCTGGAGTAGCAAGTCCACCTGAAGACTCCACGGCAACCCCGACTACCTGGAAGAATACATGGAAATTGAAGGAATAAGATGCCCCCATTCGAGATATAACAACCACCTATTCGACAGGTGCTCGGGGGCTACTCCCATCGGGAGGAAACACAAAACAAATCAGTCACAGTAAGCATCTCAGAAAAACATCTTAATTAAATGATGAAAATACGGGAATGCATCCCAAGGTTCATTACAATCGAAAGAGTGAAATACAAAGAAAAGATACTAAGGAGCTGCAGATGTGCTGCCACTCGCGACGGTGCCTCCCCTAGCACGGGCGAACAACTCGGATAACTTCCGAGCAAGGACTCCGGCTGGCTCGCCAAAATGACGAAGCCCTACCTTTTTGCCTGTAGAAGGATCGACGGGAAGGTCCGAGTACGCCTCTTCAAGCCAGTGACTCCATGCGCCAGCGCGAACTGGATGGCGGTCTTCGCCCCAAACTCCAACTGTGCGACCGCGTAGGCGCCAAGGAGATTGCTCTCCGAGAAAATCTTCAAGAGATCACCCAGCGCGGGTGGAGACACGGCGTTGACTAGGTGGCCACGGTGAAGCTGCGTCATTACTCGAACGACATCACCAATCAGGGTGCAGATCCCTTTGGCGTGCCTTCTGAGCTGGGCGCAGGAATCGGTCAGCACATCCACCCGGTGGACCCCAGGAAGCTCCAGAGGGACGCCCAGAAGACCTGCAAAGGAAAATATTAAAATCCAAGGACCTATCAGACAACCAGCTTCCGAGCTGAAGACCATTCCCATTACTTGGCCATTTGCAGTTTGGTGTTTAGACATGGTGGGGCCTTTCAAGCCAGCTAGAGGCAACATGACTCACATCTTGGTCATGGTTGACAAGTTCACCAAGTGGATTGAGGTCAAGCCTATTCGGAAGTGTGATGGAGTCACAGCTGTGAGTTTCCTGAAGGATGTGATCCTGAGATACGGCTACCCGCACAGCATCATCACTGATAATGGCACAAACTTTGCTGAGGGTGCTTTCGCAAGAATTTGCAAAGAGAAGCGGATCCGGCTAGATGTTGCATCTGTTGCGCATCCGGCCTCCAATGGGGAAGTTGAGAGAGCAAATGGCATGGTGCTATCCGGCATAAAGCCAAGGCTGGTGGAGCCATTACATCGAACCCCTGGTTGTTGGCTGGACGAGTTGCCGGCGGTGTTGTGGAGTCTAAGGACTACCCCTAACCGATCAACCGGATACACACCATTCTTCCTGGTATATGGAGCTGAGGCCGTGTTGCCCACTGACCTAGAGCATGACTCGCTCCGAGTAACCCTCTACACTGAGGCGGAGGCGAGAGAAGCTCGAGAAAATGATGTTGACCTGCTAGAAGAAGCAAGAGAGTTAGCACTGTCACGTTCAGCTGTCTATCAGCAAAACTTGAGGCGTTATCACAGCCGGAAAGTAAACCCAAGGGTTTTCCGAGAAGGAGACATGGTCCTTAGGCTCGTGCAGCGCACGGCCGGGATGCACAAACTGTCCCCTCCGTGGGAAGGGCCTTTCATTGTGAGCAAGGCTCTACACAATGATGCCTATTACCTAGTTGACGCACAGGCACCCCAGAAGAACAGGCCGGATAGAGCTGGAGAGGAATCTAAGCGCCCCTGGAATGTAGCTCTACTCCGCCGTTTTCATTCATGAGCAGAAAGTTGTATGTATCTCCTCAACCGAGTTAAAATTCTAGTCGGCACTCCGAATTCAAACTCGGGGACTGCCCTTGTCCAAATTTGTTCTGTGTTGTTCTACTCTGTTTTACTTTGTCTACTCGGTGTCTTTACTTAGAATTTCATAAGCATATCTAGTAATGTGTTTAAACCCAAGGGCCAACTCTTCGACTCTGCTGCTGTCCGCAACCCGGCTTCATGGCAAGCAAGAGAACAAGCCAAAGGTCAATGACCACACAAAAATTGCTAAGGAAGAGAGAGGTATAGCAACCGAGTAGGGTGTTCTTTTCTGTTTCTGTTGTCTCTTTTCGGCTAAGTGGTGGGCAGCGTTACCATGCATTTTTCTAAGTGGCTAAGTATTTGAAGCTCAAACTTTGAAATCTTGTGACTCGACTACCAAAAAAGCCACAAGTGGCAGGTAAGAGCTGAGACAAAGAGAATGAGTGGATAAAAAATGCAACTCGGGGACCTGCATAGAAACGCAACCCGACATTGAGCCAGAGTTGCTAAAGTGTTAAACAAGTAAAACTGAGTAGCAAAGGACATAATTGTACCGATTACATATGCACCCGGCATCCCGGGGATCTGATAAAAGTTTGGAGATAAGATTTGCAGGAATTACACAACAGTAGAAGCCGTGTTTTCCGCGTCGGTGTTGGCAGAGGCAGCTGGATCGGAAGTTGCTGTAGCCACGGAGATGGGATCCGTTGCAGAGTCGGAGGCTAGAGGGTAAAGACCATCCGTAGCAGCAACAGTCGCGCCCAACTCAGGAGACAGGTCTTGGATCACCATCTCGGTGGTGATGGTGGCCTCCTGCGCGGCGGACTGTGGCTGCTTGGCCTCTAGGTTGGCTGCCAACTCGGAGTCCTCGGTGTTGCCTTCTTGCTAGTTCCCCTCCGTCCCCTTGGCCTTTTCCTGCTTGGATCCGTCCTCCTCGGCACCCTCCTCGAAGTCGGCCAAGTCTTCATCAGTAATTCTATCCTCATCATCATCCTCGTCATCGTCCTCTTCGCCAACATCCGTATCAGGCTCGGTGGGGCCGTCGATGAAGACGCTGGTGTCGGCGTAGGAGGCGAGCTCATAGGCCACCTCTTTTCGGCGAGCAACGCAATCCGGATCTTCGGTCCACTTGGAGTCTTCACGGCGCGTACTGATCCTTTGGAGATCCAAGTTCTCGTACCAGGACAAGACGAAGTGCAGCAGCTCGTCAGCTCCTGCCCGAGCTGCGGAGGCACGCCATTTCTTGAGCTCCACCTTGACCTCATCGAGGTGATCGGCGATTTCACGGAAGGTTTCCGGGACGTCCTTCTCGGGCCAGAAGAGCTTGTGCAGCTTGATACCAGTGGACACCATGGAGGTGCCCAGGCCCTTGAGGGAGCGGATTTGTGTCTTGATGTTGAGGAGATGGTCATTGATGCTGGAGGTGTTGTCGATGTTCAGACCAGAGGAAGCCCTAGCCTGTCTTGCCTTGTCCAAAGCGGGCACACCAGCGGAACGGAGTTCTGGGAAGATATCTCCATAAGGAACTAAGTTGAGTCAGAAGAGGTGACCGAGAAGAAGTGAAACTGGGTAGAAGAAGGCAAAGAAGAAAAAGACAAGAGAAGAAGGGGGTAGCGGCAACTCACATTCCATTTCTACCAGCAGTTTCCCCAGCTTGACCTTCCAGTCCTCTAATTCTTGGAGATACTTGTCATGGACGTGGCGCGAATCATTGAACTGAACCTCGAGGGCTCGGTTCCTTTCCTTGAGCATGGAAATTTCCACCTCGAGTGCTCGCTTCTCGGCAGTGGCAGTCGCATCGAACTCCTGCTTCTCGCGGACTTGGTTGATGGCAGTCTGGAGCGCGTCTGTAAGATCGACCTGGAGTTTCTCAAACTCTTTCTTCTCGGCCGCGCGACCTTCTCAATCTCCGCTTCCCGGGCCTGCATTTGCTTTTGTACTTCAGCGGGTGTGAGGCAGTCCAGATGCTGCTCCCGGAACTTCTTGTACTCTTCTGCGGGTAGAACAGCGTCATCAGCAGAGTAGCCAACAGAGAGAAGACAAATACAGAGAAGAGAGATGGTTGTTCACCTTCCAGAGAAGTGATTTTGCTTTGTGCAGAGGCAGCGAAGACCTCGCAGTCTTGGTGCCTTTCCACCAGAGCCTTGAGCTCGCCTGCAGAGAAGACAACAATTGAGCACAAAGCAAATAACGGGCGTAAGTACAAAACGCATAAACCGAGATGCTAAAAGCTTACTCTCTATTTCGGAAAGCTTGAGGGTGCGCTCCAGGGCCTGCTCCTCCATAGCATCCTTGTCTTTCTTCTCGGCCTCCAGGACTTGGTTCCGCTCCCTGGCTTGGCGGTGGTTCCAGAGAAGCTGACAGAAAATCTGTGTCCTTTTCTGGACGCTATTCTGCAGGGTAGAAAGGAAAATATGAGTATTGGAAGATTTGGCCTGAGTAAATATCAACTCGGTTGAGTCTTCACCTACTCGGCCCGAATCTCGAGGATTGGGGGAATGACTAAGAGAAGAAGAGAAGAAGAGAAGAAGAGAAGAGAAAGAAGAAATCAGCAACTCGGAAAATACAAAGAAGAGAGAGACACTTACCACATAGCTTTGCTCGATTTCCTCGGCATTCTTGCGCATGACAAACAGCTTTCCGGCCAGGGTGCAGCAAGGGCTGGCGACTGTCATGCCAACAGTGCCAATGTCGGCCTTGTTCCAGTCCGTTCGATAATGGTCGAGTTTCCCCAACTCGGTACCATCCCAGGAATTGTTGCCGAGCACTTTGCTGCCCCAGGCCTTCCCGATGTGGCCTACTCGGTCCAAGATGGCCGCAAGGCCTTCTTCGGGAAGCTCCTCCTCGTCTTCGCCGCGGGAAGAAAGTTCTTTGATGGCCACGGCTTCCTTCTTTCCTTTGGACTTGGAGGTTCCCACGGCTTGGCGCTCTTTGAGAGCGACTAGTCGTTTCTCCTCCTTGGACAGCGGGATTTGGTGGCGCTGCGACAGATCTACCCAGTACTCAGGATACTTGCACTGCACGCTGGCGCCAGCACCAGCACTCGACTTCTCGGCAGGGCCAAAGGTGACCCCGGAGGCAACCGGGTTGGCGCTTGATGTGGGCGGAGTGAGTGTCAGCTGGGTACTTTTGACCAGTTTCCCGGACTTCCCGTCTTGCGTCTTGGAGGGCTGCGGCGCCTGCCCAACCTGTGAGGCAGCGCGTTTCGGCTGCGTCCGGGTTGCCTCAGCTCCAGACTTGGTGGTCGTCTTGGTGCTTGGCGTGGGGGTTGGCCGAGAAGGTGGTGGCACTTGTTGCACTGGCGGAGATAGTTGCTGAGTTGGTGGAGGAACTGAGGCGCGGGGTGGAGTCGCCTGTTGAGTTGGCGGCACAGGTGGCCGGCTACTCGGTGCAGCGTCTGGCTGCGCTGGGTCTTGGTGGGCTGGCTCCATCACATCGTCTTCTACCCGCTGCTCCGCAGCGGGATCAGGCCTTGCGGAGACATTATCTTCTACTCGCGGCTCGGCCGCGGGGTCAGCAGGCTCTGGACGCTCCAGGGCGGCGTCTCCTTGCTGCTGCTCGGCAGCTCGCTCAATGTTCTCCTCCGCTGATGCAGCTGGGGGAGTTGGCGGCATCTCGAGGTTGGCAGCGTCCTGGGCAGCTTGCTGCGCTTCAGTTTGCTGCTGTTCGGTGACTTGGTCGGTGTCGTCCCCGGCGCTGTCATTCTCCGCGCCGAGATCTTGTTCTTCATCAACAGGGGAGGACGCACGCGTCCTACCCTGCGGTCCCTGGTCTTCTTCTTCATCCGAGAGATTTACGAGATGATCTCGGGGCACGGTGTTTGTCTTCCTCTTGGGACGAGGTGCAGCAGTGGCATCAGCGTCGAGAGCCGCACTGGAAGAAGAAGTAGGATCAGAAAGAAAGCAGAAAAAGGGAGAAGGGAAAAACACAACAGAAAACGGCAATAAGTCAAGGTTTACTCGGAGAACACTTACCCCTTGCTGGTGGGGGCCTTCCTCTTACGGGAAGCGACGGCTTTGTTGGCTGGCTGCTTCTTGGTTCTGTTGCCAGGAGGCGCCTGTGCATCGCTGCCAACCCTCTTCCGAGTAGTGGGAGCAGCCATGGACACAGGAACCGCGTCCACGGGCTCCTCCAGCTCGTCCACATCAGGCTCCTCTGCAGAGAAGAGGGGAGAATTCAGAAGAAGCAAAAAAGAAGGGAAGCAAAGCAAACTGCGGGTACGCGGAAAGGTGAATCAAGTCACCTTCGTCGTCTTCAGACCAATCCCGAATAGAGGCATCAGCTCGAGACTTACCGGGATGATTGGCGTGAGGGATACACAAGGTGTCTTGGGTGTCGTATGCCTTGGCGTCATCCTCAGTCCTATCATCGTGCCAGTTGGACTCGAAGATCTCACTGTCCTCTTCTCTCTGTCGATTGATGTGCTGTTGGTACAAGCAAGCACTGTGAGTTGAGTTCTCGGATAAGTATTTCTACTCGGGATAGCGTGCAAACACAAAGCACATTAAGCTAAGTGTTTCTACTCGGGATAGCGTGCAAACACAAAGCACATTAAGCTAAGTGTTTCTACTCGGGATAGCGTGCAAACACAAAGCACATTAAGCTAAGTGGTTCTACTCGGAACAACATGCAAATACAAAGCATATGAAGCTAAGAGGAATTCTACTCGGTGTCAATTACAAAGAGTAAAGGTGCAAAGAAGAGCACTAACCTGAGGGATCTTCTTGGTGCGGCTGTACGGCATGGAGCCGTATGCCCAGTTGTCGGTGAGCGTGGTCTGCATGATAGACCTGGCCCAGATGGCCACCTCAGCCTTGCTGAGCTCAAAAGTCGTCGTCCTGGTGCAATCCCAAGGACCTCCCATGTAGCACATATTGTGTTGTTGCTCCTGGAGCGGGAGTACTCGGCGGGAGATCCAACAGGCGATTGGGTCGTCCTGAAGGAGCCCTTCCGAGATCAACTCGGTCATGCGCTTCTCGACTTGGAGGATGTCTGGCACTGTCTTCTTTGGATCATAGCCCCAGTTCTGCCCGGTGGGCAGCGCGTTCTTGAACTTTGGGAGCACTATCCGGTCTTCGATGGGTTTCCCCTTCTCGGCGGCAACATTCTTCACGTAGAGGAAGCCGCGCTGCCACTTGCGCACGGTTTCCAATCCAAGCACCCGCGGGTGGTGCCCGGTCTTGCGCTGCAACATCATCGCGCTACCCGTATGGGTCATCGCGCGAGGGGCTTCAGTGTTGCCAGGATCAGGAACACTTTGCTTGCGGAGAAAGAAGTATCTTGCCCATGTATGGACAGTTGGGTAGATACCCAGGAAGGCCTCACACACAGTGGCGTGTATGGAGCGCATGACGATAGCATTTGGTGGAAGATGGTGTGGTTGGAGGCCGAAGTGGCGGAGGAAATCGGAAAGGAATTTCGAGATGGGAAGGCCGAAGCCGCGTTTGAAGTGAGAAAGGAAGACAACGTACTTGTCCTTCTCAGGTGCCGGGACGAGTTCGGTGCCAGGATGCCGGCAAACCACGTCGGGAGGGACCCGGTGGGTGTTCAATAGCCATTGGCAGTCCTCGGCGGTGACGTCCGAGCCCTCCCAGCCGGCTCGGGCGGAAGCCGCCTCGTCTCCGTGAGGAGCCATGGAAGGGAGGTTGCTGGAAGGAGATGAGGAGCTCGTGGAGATTGAGGATGGCGGCGATGGCGCGCCGGGATGCTTGCTCTCAGATCTCACGGTGGCGGCGCAGTGAATGCTCGCGGTGGCGCTGTGCTCAACGGAAGTGACTGCGGAGAGGGGAGTGTGATGAAGGGATGGACCTTGGACCCTGCGAGTAAGGACACCCCGTCTTAGGCCCAAGGCTAAAGCCCAAGGAGAAAGGTCCCTGAAGTATTCTGGAAGGCCCACTTGAAGCCTACCCGCAGTGCCTTGCGGGCTAAGTTAGGAAACATGTGACCGACATAGGGTTAGAGTTTGAGTCCTCTCCGTGTAGGGTTTGAGACCTGGCCCTCTTATATAAGGCCAGGAGAACCACCGAGAGAGGACCAAGCAATACCGCACCACCAAAGCCTTGAGCTCGAGATTGTACTCTCGACTTGAGCAATCATCATTGTAACCGATCTATTCGATAATACAGATCGACAGAGGCAGGAGTAAGGGTTTTACCTCCACGTGGGCCCCGAACCTAGGTAAATTGTGCCCCCTGTCTAGCCGACGATCGTCACCAGCGCTCATGGGTTCTCCTATTCGAAACCTTATGGGTTCACCTGAGGGATTTGCCGAGTTATAGATTCGACAATTGGCGCCGTCTGTGGGAACGGAGGGCGCTGGATCTCCGGCATCTTCAGCTTCATCATCCAACTCACGTTGGAAACCTTCGACTTCGGATCCAACCAATCCTATTCGGATCGGATCTGTCGTGGTCACCCCTCACTCGCCGGAATCACGCCCGGTATTCAGCGATCTGGAGAAGAGCGTCACCTTGACGTTCGGAAGCTTGAAGTTCTACACCAACAAGGACGGGATCCTCCACTTCCCTGAAGAATCAGGATCTGAGTCAGAAGCCGTCGACTCGCGCCCGAATCTGGAGAAAAGTGGCGAGTCCATCCGCTTCAACACCAGCGACTACCATACCCTCTCGACAGAGGAACCTTCCCAGATCCAGAGAGCTTTCCGAGCTACGCCTAGGACGCACGAGGCACGACTAGCCCAAGTTTGCATGGCAGGATCGGAACAACCCCCACAAACAGAACAAAGCGCTGCAGAGCACGCTGATATCGGCGTCTCGCGGGACGCTTGGGACCGAGCCAAAGAAGCCTTGCGAACAAGCAAGCCGCCTGTGGCTGGAGCGCCACACGAAGATATGGTCGCCTACCACTATCATCTAGTGAGAGCGGCCACAGCTATCAAAGAAGCTCGAAAATACCTGGCCCATCGGAAGAGATTGGCGGATGAATCGAGTCAACGCTGGGCCGAACTGTCCCTAACACCTTCGGTCGGAACTCGACCCACAAGGAAGGGATACGCATCAAGAACAACATCCATGGATGCCGAGTCTCTGGGTGGGATCAGCAAGTCACTCACACCTTCCCTTATGCGGGTTGACGAGGACGGAAACGTCTACCCGCAAACTCCTGCCGCCGCAGTCCTGGCCGCAGCAACCTACATGCAAATGAACCAGCCAGCGGAAAACGACCCTCGAGCGAAGCAGTACAAACATGTTCGGAAAGGATTGGGCATGGCGGCCTCAAGGCTCTCCTCCTACGACCGCAGGAAAGCTGCCGAACAGCAAGAGAAGGAAAAAGAAAAAGAGGCATCGCGCAAGCACAGGGGCACTTTGCCTGGGAGAGACAAATCACCTCGCCGTGGTCGAGGAAAAGAAGCTCGGCGACACGGTGATAGTCGAAGCAGCAGCGAAGACAGCCCGAGAAATAAAAGCTCGCGACGTCATAGTAGCCGATCACAGAAGCACACTAAAGAGCCAAGGAAGGAAATCGATCGCGACCAGCCAGGATATAACGCGCGGTCAGATATCGCGCAAAATAAGGTGGACAAGGCAAGAAATGCAAGGAACCGTGCGCGCTCCTCATCCAGTTCTTCGGATGACGAGACCTGCGGCGCGCTATGTTTCGCCCGCAGCATCCGCGAGGCACCCTTACCCAGGAGATTCAAGCTCAGCACAGAAGTCACGAAATAGGATGGCTCACTCGAACCTTCGTCGTGGCTAAACGACTACCTCACGGCAGTAAAATGCCAACGTGGGAACAAGAACACGGCTATTCAGTACCTCAATCCACACTTGGTTGGCGCGGCACGTAGCTGGCTGGAAGCAAGACCGAAATCCTGTTACGCATCGTGGGACGACCTGCACTACGATTTCTGCAAGAACTTCCAGGCCACTTACAAGAGACCAGCAACCATTGAAGAACTGCGGGCCTGCAAACAGAAGAGCGGCAAGTCTACCCGCGAGTACATTCAGCGATGGACAACACTCAGGAACACCGCAGGAAATATCTCAGAGGAAGTAGCGGTTGAGGCCTTCGCAAAAGGCGCCCGATGAACTGCTTTCAGAGAAGAGCTGGGCCGAGCCGCACCCAAAACTATTGGGGAACTGATGATCATAGCCGACAAATGGGCTAATGGAGAAGACGCAGTGCGCAACGAGAGGGCATCATCGCCCGCGCCCGAAGAAGACCGCCATGGTCGAAAGAAAAGGAGGAAATACTACGATCACGACGACCGGGAAGAGATGGTAGCGACAGAATTCACGCGAAACCGCGATAATGGGCGCCGCGGGAGTCGTGAGTGGAAACCAAAAGCTAAAGACAAAAGTCCCGAGGAGGACCTTAACGCGTACTGCTCGCTACATCTATTTACGGATAAGCGCACGGGCAAAACTAAGGCAACACACCTCCTCAAGGATTGTCGAAAGTTCATCGACATCCACGAGGCCTTCTCGAAGAAAAGTAGATCAGAAGCTAATCAAAACTACCCGCCACTTCCAGGAGGAGAACATCAAGGATTCCAACCGCCACTACCCCTACCTCCACCAGGAAATCCAAACATGGCGCTAGCCGCACTAAACGCGCCACCAGCACCAAACGCAAGAGCTAACGCGTAGCCGAACCCGGCTGGACAGTTAGGGATGATACAAAAAGTCTGCCCATCCCCCAGAGCTCAGAAGACAAACACGCGACAACTGTGCATGGCTGTGCAGACCCCGCCAACAAAGCCCGAGCACCTGAAGATGGCGGAAAAATCGATCACCTTCTCGATGGAAGACCACCCACCACGAGTCTATCGACCGGGACACGCTGCCTTGGTAATCCAAGCGCAAATTGGTAATTACGAACTGGCTCGCGTATTTATGGACGGAGGCAGCGGCATCAACATTATCTACGCGGATACGCTCTTCCGGATGAACAGGAACCTGGATGGACTTGCGGAATCAGAAACATCCTTCCACGGGATAGTTCCAGGAAAGGCGATCCGTCCACTCGGAACAATCAACCTAGAGGTTGTGTTGGGCAACCGACGCAATTACAGAAGAGAATTCCTCGACTTTGAAGTAGTCGACTGGCCCTCACAGTACCACGCCATTCTTGGTCGAACAGCGTTCGCCAGATTCATGGCAGTACCACATTACGCGTACCTGAAGCTCAAACTACCCGGAGAATACGGTGTAATCACCATCGACGGAGATTTCCAGAAGTCCAACAAGTGCGACATCGAGTTCAACGAGATCGCAAAGTCTTTCGGGATGCAAGAAGAACTGGAGGAGATAGCAAAGACCACGGACCACTCCGTGATGCCACTCACAAAGAAGAACGCGCCAGAATTGGAATTCAGCGCCAACAGCGACACTCGAAAACATCAGGTGCACCCGACAAATTCTGCGAAGACGGTGATGGTTTCAACTACCCTCTCGCCAGCATAGGAAAGCGCGCTCGTCGAACTCCTCCGTGAGTACTGGGAAATTTTTGCCTGACAGCCCTCAGATATGCCAGAGCAGACCACTCGACGGTTCTCAGAACCCAAGCAAAAAGTGATTGGAGAAGAAGTAAACAGATTGCTAGCAGCAAAATTCATCAGAGAGATCAAGATATCCACTTGGTTAGCAAACCCAGTGCTGGTCCCGAAGAAGAACACTAACATCCTTCGAGTGTGCATCGACTACACGTCGTTGAATAAGCACTGCCCCAAGGATAACTTTCCCCTCCCGCGAATTGACCAGATTGTGGACTCCACCGCAGGCTGTCAACGCCTCTCCTTCCTGGACGCCTACTCGGGATATAATCAGATCCGGATGAAGCAGGAAGACGAGGAGAAGACATCATTCATCACACCTCATGGTGTGTACTGCTACATGACAATGCCCGTCGGGCTCAAAAACGCAGGTGCAACATATCAGCACTGCATGCAAAAATGCCTCGCCAAGCTCATTGGCAAGAACGTACATGTGTACGTTGACGACATCGTCATCAAGACTCGAGTAGAGGATACACTCCTCGAGGACGTTAGAGAAACATTTGACGCTCTAAATGCATACAGGATTAAGCTCAACCCGACAAAATGCGTCTTCGGTGTCCCAGCAGGACAACTTCTCGGGTACCTGGTATCCGCCAGAGGCATTGAAGCCAACCCAGAGAAGATACAAGCAATCTTGACAATGAAGGAACCAACCAATCTACGCGGAGTCCAACAGCTCGCAGGGCGACTAGCCGCCTTGAGCAGATTTATCGCGCGATTAGGTGAGCAGGCATTACCCATCTATAAATTGCTGAAGAAGACGGACAAGTTCGAATGGACACCAGAAGCTAAGCAGGCATTCGCATACCTGAAGCGATCCCTGCAGAGCAGGCGCATTCTGGCAACACCACAAGAGAGGGAGCCACTATACCTATACCTGGCCGCAACAAACCAGGTCATTAGCACGGCCATCGTGGTCGAACGACCTGAGGAAGGCAAGGCATATGGAGTTCAAAGACCAATCTACTACATCAGCGAGGTGCTATCGCCGTGCAAACAACGATATCCTCACTACCAGAAGCTTGCATATGGAGTCGTTCTCACAGCTCGAAAACTCAAGCACTACTTCCAGGAACATACCATAACGGTGGTTAATGATGCATCACTTGGCACAATCATGAACAACTCAATGGCATCCAGAAGAATAGCAAAATGGAGCATCGAGCTGGGCGCTTGGGACATTATCTATGCAGGGCACAATTCAATAAAATCCCAGGTACTCGTGGAATTCCTGAGCGAGTGGACAGAACTACAAACGTCCGGGCCGCCGGAATACACGAGTAACTGGATCATGTACTTCGATGGATCCAAGAGAAACGAAGGAGCAGGAGCTGGGATCGTCCTAATATCATCCAGAGGAGACAAGCTGCAGTATGTCCTACGACTGGATTTTCCACCTGATGATCCAGCATCAAATAATGACGCAGAATACGAGGCCCTGTTGCATGGGATGAAGATGGCAGTCGCGTGCGGAGCCACCCGACTGATGATCTACGGCGATTCCAATCTCATCGTGCAACAAACAATGAAGGAGTGCGACGCTATCGCTGAGAACATGGTTGCCTATCGTGACATGTACAACCTACTCGAAGGAAGTTTCAAAGGGTGCGAGCTGAAGCACATTGCGAGGTCCAGCAATGAAGAAGCAGACAGGCTGGCAAACATGGGTTCCACAAACACACCCATACCGCCAGGGATATATTTCGAGCGGATGACTAGGCGATCAGTCAAAGTCAAGAAAACTGCAGAAGCACCCGCAGCATTGGAAACAGAGGTCAGCCCGCAGGTCCCTATTATCGAGCTCATTCATAATATTTCGCGACAAGTTTTTCTGGTCAAGCCAGTCTGGACGCAGAAATACCTCGACTAGTTGTCCGCCAAACAGCTCCCAGCAGATCCTCGCGAGGCCAGACAAATAATCAGACGCAGCAAATCCTTTCGGGTACTCAACGGCGAGTTGTACAAGCAAAGCATCTCAGGCATATTGCAACGATGCATAGCACCCGAAGATGGCAAGGAATTACTGCGGGACATCCACCAAGGGGACTGTGGACATCATGCTAGCTGGAAAGCAATCATGGGAAAAGCCTTCCGAGCAGGATTCTACTGGCTTACAGCAGCCAGGGATGCAAAGGAACTGGTCGACAGGTGCAACGCTTGCCAGCGATTCGCACCAAAACCGCACGCACCCGCTACGGAACTACATATGATACCAATCGCCTGGCCCTTTGCACAATGGGGGCTGGACATGGTAGGACCATTACGCAAGTCCACGCCAGACGGATACACACACTTGCTAGTCGCAGTCGACAAATTTACCAAGTGGATCGAAGCAATGCCAGTAACCTCGGCTAGCGCCCAATGTGCCGTCAAATTCCTCAACTCCATCGTATGCAGGTTTGGAGTACCACATGACATCATTACTGACAATGGTAGCAACTTCACGGCAAAAGAAACACAGCAGTTCTGCGAAGAAAAGGGCATCACCTTCAAATTTGCTTCAGTTGCTCATCCGCAAACCAACGGCCAAGTCGAAAGATCCAACGGACTAGTTTCGGCTGGCATCAAGAAACGTCTACTAGATCGCCTACACCCAGCAGCGGGACATTGGGCAGAAGAGCTACCCTCCGTGCTATGGAGCCTCCGCACAACTCCCAATCGCTCCACAAACTACACACCATTTTTCATGGTATACGGAGCCGAAGCAGTCCTTCCCGAGGACGTCAGGTTCGGCGCCCCACGGGTTGTTGCTTACAGCGAAGAAACCTCCAACAGGGCACTCGCGGATGATATGGACGCACTCGATGAAATGCGCGACATTGCACTCGCAAGATCCGCAGTATACTAGCAGTCGTTGCGAAACTATCACAGTCGCCGCATACGCCACAGGGCCTTCGCAGCAGGAGATCTGGTGCTACGACTCAAGCAGAAGGAAGGACACAAACTCGAGCCACCATGGGAAGAACCCTTCATATTACACGAAGCTATCCCAGGTGGTGCCTATCGACTGAAGAATCCGGCGACTGGAGGCATCTATTCCAACCCTTGGAATGTTGCACAACTCCGAAAATTTTATCCTTAGATTTATTTCTACTCATCGTAATAAGGCTATATTAGCCATCTTGTAGCTCGAAAGAAAAACACATGGCTTTTCAGTCATTGCAATAAAATACATGGTTTCTCAACCATAGATACTCGAGTTCTCCATCCTTACATGCTAAAAGCAACAGGTATACACCCCACAAACACACGGGGGCTACACCTAACACAGCATCACGGGAAGAATTTTTTATATACAAGGTAAACACCTTACAACAGTTTTTACAACTACACAGCACAACATGACACATACATCCTACAATCATACATGGCGATGAGCATTCTCAGCCGCCAAAACCCGATCTACCTCAGCAGAGGTCAGTCGAATGATTTCCTCCTCCGCGGGTCGAACAACCCTATAATGAGTAGAAAGTTCGACGGTTGGGCCATCAGGAAGCCAAGCTACGGAGTTGAAATTCACCTCAGGATGCCACAACCGGACGAAAGAGAGGGCCACTACCGAGCCGCAAACCATCTGATTGCGAACACACTCGCGAATTTCTCCTTCCTGCCCGAACACCCTGAGGAGATGGCTCCAATCCTCAGGACCCCTCTCCAACGGATAGAAAGCGGCGTTCATTGCAATCAAAACCTCGTGAAAGGAACTCACGAGTATCTTCGCCTGGATGACCCGGAACTTCAAGGTAGCAAGCACAAAGCCTCGACTACGATCAGACCAAAAGTTACTTGCATGAGGTTTTGAGCTGCCAGCTTCCTGAAGGATGTGGTTCTCCACCCACTGTTTCTTACTCCTATCATCCGGCTGAACAACTGAAAAAACAAAGGTATATGATCAAAAAAGGATACAGGACAAAGAAGAGCAGGGGGCTGAACTACTTACAGAGCAAATCCTGGGCAACATACGCCAATTCATCCATCACAAACTGCTCGCGTTCAATCGCCAGCTTTTGTTTGGACTTGGCCACATCCGCTATCCCACGCAATGCTTTTAGCTTGAGTTCACCATCCGCAACACGATCACGGAGGCCTGCGAAGGTCCCAACAGCGGCAACAAGAGGATTTGCTGGAGTAGCAAGTCCACCTGAAGACTCCACGGCAACCCCGACTACCTGGAAGAATACATGGAAATTGAAGGAATAAGATGCCCCCATTCGAGATATAACAACCACCTATTCGACAGGTGCTCGGAGGCTACTCCCATCGGGAGGAAACACAAAACAAATCAGTCACAGTAAGCATCTCAGAAAAACATCTTAATTAAATGATGAAAATACGGGAATGCATCCCAAGGTTCATTACAATCGAAAGAGTGAAATACAAAGAAAAGATACTAAGGAGCTGCAGATGTGCTGCCACTCGCGACGGTGCCTCCCCTAGCACAGGCGAACAACTCGGATAACTTCCGAGCAAGGACTCCGGCTGGCTCGCCAAAATGATGAAGCCCTACCTTTTTGCCTGTAGAAGGATCGACGGGAAGGTCCGAGTACGCCTCTTCAAGCCAGTGACTCCATGCGCCAGCGCGAACTGGATGGCGGTCTTCGCCCCAAACTCCAACTGTGCGACCGCGTAGGCGCCAAGGAGATTGCTCTCCGAGAAAATCTTCAAGAGATCACCCAGCGCGGGTGGAGACACGGCGTTGACTAGGAGGCCACGGTGAAGCTGCGTCAGTACTCGAACGGCATCACTAATCAGGGTGCAGATCCCTTTGGCGTGCCTTCTGAGCTGGGCGCAGGAATCGGTCAGCACATCCACCCGGTACAAGCAAGCACTGTGAGTTGAGTTCTCGGATAAGTATTTCTACTCGGGATAGCGTGCAAACACAAAGCACATTAAGCTAAGTGTTTCTACTCGGGATAGCGTGCAAACACAAAGCACATTAAGCTAAGTGTTTCTACTCGGGATAGCGTGCAAACACAAAGCACATTAAGCTAAGTGGTTCTACTCGGAACAGCATGCAAATACAAAGCATATGAAGCTAAGAGGAATTCTACTCGGTGTCAATTACAAAGAGTAAAGGTGCAAAGAAGAGCACTAACCTGAGGGATCTTCTTGGTGCGGCTGTACGGCATGGAGCCGTATGCCCAGTTGTCGGTGAGCGTGGTCTGCATGATAGACCTGGCCCAGATGGCCACCTCAGCCTTGCTGAGCTCAAAAGTCGTCGTCCTGGTGCAATCCCAAGGACCTCCCATGTAGCACATATTGTGTGCTCGCTCCTGGAGCGGGAGTACTCGGCGGGAGATCCAACAGGCGATTGGGTCGTCCTGAAGGAGCCCTTCCGAGATCAACTCGGTCATGCGCTTCTCGACTTGGAGGATGTCTGGCACTGTCTTCTTTGGATCATAGCCCCAGTTCTGCCCGGTGGGCAGCGCGTTCTTGAACTTTGGGAGCACTATCCGGTCTTCGATGGGTTTCCCCTTCTCGGCGGCAACATTCTTCACGTAGAGGAAGCCGCGCTGCCACTTGCGCACGGTTTCCAATCCAAGCACCCGCGGGTGGTGCCCGGTCTTGCGCTGCAACATCATCGCGCTACCCGTCTGGGTCATCGCGCGAGGGGCTTCAGTGTTGCCAGGATCAGGAACACTTTGCTTGCGGAGAAAGAAGTATCTTGCCCATGTATGGACAGTTGGGTAGATACCCAGGAAGGCCTCACACACAGTGGCGTGTATGGAGCGCATGACGATAGCATTTGGTGGAAGATGGTGTGGTTGGAGGCCGAAGTGGCGGAGGAAATCGGAAAGGAATTTCGAGATGGGAAGGCCGAAGCCGCGTTTGAAGTGAGAAAGGAAGACAACGTACTCGTCCTTCTCAGGTGCCGGGACGAGTTCGGTGCCAGGATGCCGGCAAACCACGTCGGGAGGGACCCGGCGGGTGTTCAATAGCCATTGGCAGTCCTCGGCGGTGACGTCCGAGCCCTCCCAGCCGGCTCGGGCGGAAGCCGCCTCGTCTCCGTGAGGAGCCATGGAAGGGAGGTTGCTGGAAGGAGATGAGGAGCTCGTGGAGATTGAGGATGGCGGCGATGGCGCGCCGGGATGCTTGCTCTCAGATCTCACGGTGGCGGCGCAGTGAGTGCTCGCGGTGGCGCTGTGCTCGACGGAAGTGACTGCGGAGAGGGGAGTGTGATGAAGGGATGGACCTTGGACCCTGCGAGTAAGGACACCCCGTCTTAGGCCCAAGGCTAAAGCCCAAGGAGAAAGGTCCCTGAAGTATTCTGGAAGGCCCACTTGAAGCCTACCTGCAGTGCCTTGCGGGCTAAGTTAGGAAACATGTGACCGACATAGGGTTAGAGTTTGAGTCCTCTCCGAGTAGGGTTTGAGACCTGGCCCTCTTATATAAGGCCAGGAGAACCACCGAGAGAGGACCAAGCAATACCGCACCACCAAAGCCTTGAGCTCGAGATTGTACTCTCGACTTGAGAAATCATCATTGTAACCGATCTATTCTATAATACAGATCGACAGAGGCAGGAGTAAGGGTTTTACCTCCACGAGGGCCCCGAACTTGGGTAAATTGTGCCCCCTGTCTAGCCGACGATCGTCACCAGCGCTCATGGGTTCTCCTATTCGAAACCTTATGGGTTCACCTGAGGGATTTGCCGAGTTATAGATTCGACAATTGGCGCCGTCTGTGGGAACGGAGGGCGCTGGATCTCCGGCATCTTCAGCTTCATCATCCAACTCACGTTGGAAACCTTCGACTTCGGATCCAACCAATCCTATTCGGATCGGATCTGTCGTGGTCACCCCTCACTCGCCGGAATCACGCCCGGTATTCAGCGATCTGGAGAAGAGCGTCACCTTGACGTTCGGAAGCTTGAAGTTCTACACCAACAAGGACGGGATCCTCCACTTCCCTGAAGAATCGGGATCTGAGTCAGAAGCCGTCGACTCGCGCCCGAATCTGGAGAAAAGTGGCGAGTCCATCCGCTTCAACACCAGCGACTACCATACCCTCTCGACAGAGGAACCTTCCCAGATCCAGAGAGCTTTCCGAGCTACGCCTAGGACGCACGAGGCACGACTGGCCCAAGTTTGCATGGCAGGATCGGAACAACCCCCACAAACAGAACAAAGCGCTGCAGAGCACGCTGATATCGGCGTCTCGCGGGACGCTTGGGACCGAGCCAAAGAAGCCTTGCGAACAAGCAAGCCGCCTGTGGCTGGAGCGCCACACGAAGATATGGTCGCCTACCACTATCATCTAGTGAGAGCGGCCACAGCTATCAAAGAAGCTCGAAAATACCTGGCCCATCGGAAGAGATTGGATGAATCGAGTCAACCCCGGGCCGAACTGTCCCTAACACCTTCGGTCGGAACTCGACCCACAAGGAAGGGATACGCATCAAGAACAACATCCATGGATGCCGAGTCTCTGGGTGGGATCAGCAAGTCACTCACACCTTCCCTTATGCGGGTTGACGAGGACGGAAACGTCTACCCGCAAACTCCTGCCGCCGCAGTCCTGGCCGCAGCAACCTACATGCAAATGAACCAGCCAGCGGAAAACGACCCTCGAGCGGAGCAGTACAAACATGTTCGGAAAGGATTGGGCATGGCGGCCTCAAGGCTCGCCTCCTACGACCGCAGGAAAGCTGCCGAACAGCAAGAGAAGGAAAAAGAAAAAGAGGCATCGCGCAAGCACAGGGGCACTTTGCCTGGGAGAGACAAATCACCTCGCCGTGGTCGAGGAAAAGAAGCTCGGCGACACGGTGATAGTCGAAGCAGCAGCGAAGACAGCCCGAGAAATAAAAGCTCGTGACGTCATAGCAGCCGATCACAGAAGCACACTAAAGAGCCAAGGAAGGAAATCGATCGCGACCAGCCAGGATATAACGCGCGGTCAGATATCGCGCAAAATAAGGTGGACAAGGCAAGAAATGCAAGGAACCGTGCGCGCTCCTCATCCAGTTCTTCGGATGACGAGACCTGCGGCGCGCTATGTTTCGCCCGCAGCATCCGCGAGGCACCCTTACCCAGGAGATTCAAGCTCAGCACAGAAGTCACGAAATAGGATGGCTCACTCGAACCTTCGTCGTGGCTAAACGACTACCTCACGGCAGTAAAATGCCACCGTGGGAACAAGAACACGGCTATTCAGTACCTCAATCCACACTTGGTTGGCGCGGCACGTAGCTGGCTGGAAGCAAGACCGAAATCCTGTTACGCATCGTGGGACGACCTGCACTACGATTTCTGCAAGAACTTCCAGGCCACTTACAAGAGACCAGCAACCATTGAAGAACTGCGGGCCTGCAAACAGAAGAGCGGCAAGTCTACCCGCGAGTACATTCAGCGATGGACAACACTCAGGAACACCGCAGGAAATATCTCAGAGGAAGTAGCGGTTGAGGCCTTCGCAAAAGGCGCCCGATGAACTGCTTTCAGAGAAGAGCTGGGCCGAGCCGCACCCAAAACTATTGGGGAACTGATGATCATAGCCGACAAATGGGATAATGGAGAAGTCGCAGTGCGCAACGAGAGGGCATCATCGCCCGCGCCCGAAGAAGACCGCCATGGTCGAAAGAAAAGGAGGAAATACTACGATCACGACGATCGGGAAGAGATGGTAGCGACAGAATTCACGCGAAACCGCGATAATGGGCGCCGCGGGAGTCGTGAGTGGAAACCAAAAGCTAAAGACAAAAGTCCCGAGGAGGACCTTAACGCGTACTGCTCGCTACATCTATTTACGGATAAGCGCACGGGAAAAACTAAGGCAACACACCTCCTCAAGGATTGTCGAAAGTTCATCGACATCCACGAGGCCTTCTCGAAGAAAAGTAGATCAGAAGCTAATCAAAACTACCCGCCACTTCCAGGAGGAGAACATCAAGGATTCCAACTGCCACTACCCCTACCTCCACCAGGAAATCCAAACATGGCGCTAGCCGCACTAAACGCGCCACCAGCACCAAACGCAGGAGCTAACGCGTAGCCGAACCCGGCTGGACAGTTAGGGATGATACAAAAAGTCTGCCCATCCCCCAGAGCTCAGAAGACAAACACGTGGCAACTGTGCATGGCTGTGCAGACCCCGCCAACAAAGCCCGAGCACCTGAAGATGGCGGAAAAATCGATCACCTTCTCGATGGAAGATCACCCACCACGAGTCTATCGACCGGGACACGCTGCCTTGGTAATCCAAGCGCAAATTGGTAATTACGAACTGGCTCGCGTATTTATGGACGGAGGCAGCGGCATCAACATTATCTACGCGGATACGCTCTTCCGGATGAACAGGAACCTGGATGGACTTGCGGAATCAGAAACATCCTTCCACGGGATAGTTCCAGGAAAGGCGATCCGTCCACTCGGAACAATCAACCTAGAGGTTGTGTTGGGCAACCGACGCAATTACAGAAGAGAATTCCTCGACTTTGAAGTAGTCGACTGGCCCTCACAGTACCACGCCATTCTTGGTCGAACAGTGTTCGCCAGATTCATGGCAGTACCACATTACGCGTACCTGAAGCTCAAACTACCCGGAGAATACGGTGTAATCACCATCGACGGAGAATTCCAGAAGTCCAACAAGTGCGACATCGAGTTCAACGAGATCGCAAAGTCTTTCGGGATGCAAGAAGAACTGGAGGAGATAGCAAAGACCACGGACCACTCCGTGATGCCCCTCACAAAGAAGAACGCGCCAGAATTGGAATTCAGCGCCAACAGCGACACTCGAAAACATCAGGTGCACCCGACAAATTCTGCGAAGACGGTGATGGTTTCAACTACCCTCTCGCCAGCATAGGAAAGCACGCTCGTCGAACTCCTCCGTGAGTACTGGGAAATTTTCGCCTGACAGCCCTCAGATATGCCAGGAATACCCAGGGAGTTCGCCGAGAACTCACTCGAAGTCTTCAAAGATGCAAAACCCATTAAGAAGACCACTCGACGGTTCTCAGAACCCAAGCAAAAAGTGATTGGAGAAGAAGTAAACAGATTGCTAGCAGCAAAATTCATCAGAGAGATCAAGATATCCACTTGGTTAGCAAACCCAGTGCTGGTCCCGAAGAAGAACACTAACATCCTTCGAGTGTGCATCGACTACACGTCGTTGAATAAGCACTGCCCCAAGGATAACTTTCCCCTCCCGCGAATTGACCAGATCGTGGACTCCACCGCAGGCTGTCAACGCCTCTCCTTCCTGGACGCCTACTCGGGATATAATCAGATCCGGATGAAGCAGGAAGACGAGGAGAAGACATCATTCATCACACCTCATGGTGTGTACTGCTACATGACAATGCCCGTCGGGCTCAAAAACGCAGGTGCAACATATCAGCACTGCATGCAAAAATGCCTCGCCAAGCTCATTGGCAAGAACGTACATGTGTACGTTGACGACATCGTCATCAAGACTCGAGTAGAGGATACACTCCTCGAGGACGTTAGAGAAACAGTTGACGCTCTAAATGCATACAGGATTAAGCTCAACCCGACAAAATGCGTCTTCGGTGTCCCAGCAGGACAACTTCTCGGGTACCTGGTATCCGCCAGAGGCATTGAAGCCAACCCAGAGAAGATACAAGCAATCTTGACAATGAAGGAGCCAACCAATCTACGCGGAGTCCAACAGCTCGTAGGGCGACTAGCCGCCTTGAGCAGATTTATCGCGCGATTAGGTGAGCAGGCATTACCCTTCTATAAATTGCTGAAGAAGACGGACAAGTTCGAATGGACACCAGAAGCTAAGCAGGCATTCGCATACCTGAAGCGATCCCTGCAGAGCAGGCGCATTCTGGCAACACCACAAGAGAGGGAGCCACTATACCTATACCTGGCCGCAACAAACCAGGTCATCAGCACGGCCATCGTGGTCGAACGAACTGAGGAAGGCAAGGCATATGGAGTTCAAAGACCAATCTACTACATCAGCGAGGTGCTATCGCCGTGCAAACAACGATATCCTCACTACCAGAAGCTTGCATATGGAGTCGTTCTCACAGCTCGAAAACTCAAGCACTACTTCCAGGAACATACCATAACGGTGGTTAATGATGCATCACTTGGCACAATCATGAACAACTCAATGGCATCCGGAAGAATAGCAAAATGGAGCATCGAGCTGGGCGCTTGGGACATTATCTATGCAGGGCGCAATTCAATAAAATCCCAGGTACTCGTGGAATTCCTGAGCGAGTGGACAGAACTACAAACATCCGGGCCGCCGGAATACACGAGTAACTGGATCATGTACTTCGATGGATCCAAGAGAAACGAAGGAGCAGGAGCTGGGATCGTCCTAATATCATCCAGAGGAGACAAGCTGCAGTATGTCCTACGACTGGATTTTCCACCTGATGATCCAGCATCAAATAATGACGCAGAATACGAGGCCCTGTTGCATGGGATGAAGATGGCAGTCGCGTGCGGAGCCACCCGACTGATGATCTACGGCGATTCCAATATCATCGTGCAACAAACAATGAAGGAGTGCGACGCTATCGCTGAGAACATGGTTGCCTATCGTGACATGTACAACCTACTCGAAGGAAGTTTCAAAGGGTGCGAGCTGAAGCACATTGCGAGGTCCAGCAATGAAGAAGCAGACAGGCTGGCAAACATGGGTTCCACAAACACACCCATACCGCCAGGGATATATTTCGAGCGGATGACTAGGCGATCAGTCAAAGTCAAGAAAACTGCAGAAGCACCCGCAGCATTGAAAACAGAGGTCAGCCCGCAGATCGCTATTATCGAGCTCATTCATAATAATTCGCGGCAAGTTTTTCTGGTCAAGCCAGTCTGGACGCAGAAATACCTCGACTAGTTGTCCGCCAAACAGCTCCCAGCAGATCCTCGCGAGGCCAGACAAATAATCAGACGCAGCAAATCCTTTCGGGGTACTCAACGGCGAGTTGTACAAGCAAAGCATCTCGGGCATATTGCAACGATGCATAGCACCCGAAGATGGCAAGGAATTACTGCGGGACATCCACCAAGGGGACTGTGGACATCATGCTAGCTGGAAAGCAATCATGGGAAAAGCCTTCCGAGCAGGATTCTACTGGCTTACAGCAGCCAGGGATGCAAAGGAACTGGTCGACAGGTGCAACGCTTGCCAGCGATTCGCACCAAAACCGCACGCACCCGCTACGGAACTACATATGATACCAATCGCCTGGCCCTTTGCACAATGGGGGCTGGACATGGTAGGACCATTACGCAAGTCCACGCCAGACGGATACACACACTTGCTAGTCGCAGTCGACAAATTTACCAAGTGGATCGAAGCAATGCCAGTAACCTCGGCTAGCGCCCAATGCGCCGTCAAATTCCTCAACTCCATCGTATGCAGGTTTGGAGTACCACATGACATCATTACTGACAATGGTAGCAACTTCACGGCAAAAGAAACACAGCAGTTCTGCGAAGAAAAGGGCATCACCTTCAATTTGCTTCAGTTGCCCATCCGCAAACCAACGGCCAAGTCGAAAGATCCAACGGACTAGTTTCGGCTGGCATCAAGAAACGTCTACTAGATCGCCTACACCCAGCAGCGGGACATTGGGCAGAAGAGCTACCCTCCGTGCTATGGAGCCTCCGCACAACTCCCAATCGCTCCACAAACTACACACCATTTTTCATGGTATACGGAGCCGAAGCAGTCCTTCCCGAGGACGTCAGGTTCAGTGCCCCACGGGTTGTTGCTTACAGCGAAGAAACCTCCAACAGGGCACTCGCGGATGATATGGACGCACTCGATGAAATGCGCGACATTGCACTCGCAAGATCCGCAGTATAGCAGCAGTCGTTGCGAAACTATCACAGTCGCCGCATACGCCACAGGGCCTTCGCAGCAGGAGATCTGGTGCTACGACTCAAGCAGAAGGAAGGACACAAACTCGAGCCACCATGGGAAGAACCCTTCATATTACACGAAGCTATCCCAGGTGGTGCCTATCGACTGAAGAATCCGGCGACTGGAGGCATCTATTCCAACCCTTGGAATGTTGCACAACTCCGAAAATTTTATCCTTAGATTTATTTCTACTCATCGTAATAAGGCTATATTAGCCATCTTGTAGCTCGAAAGAAAAACACATGGCTTTTCAGTCATTGCAATAAAATACATAGTTTCTCAACCATAGATACTCGAGTTCTCCATCCTTACATGCTAAAAGCAACAGGTATACACCCCACAAACACACGGGGGCTACACCTAACACAGCATCACGGGAAGAATTTTTTATATACAAGGTAAACACCTTACAACAGTTTTTACAACTACACAGCACAACAGGATACATACATCCTACAATCATACATGGCGATGAGCATTCTCAGCCGCCAAAACCCGATCTACCTCAGCAGAGGTCAGTCGAATGATTTCCTCCTCCGCGGGTCGAACAACCCTATAATGAGTACAAAGTTCGACGGTTGGGCCATCAGGAAGCCAAGCTACAGAGTTGAAATTCACCTCAGGATGCCACAACCGGACGAAAGAGAGGGCCACTACCGAGCCGCAAACCATCTGATTGCGAACACACTCGCGAATTTCTCCTTCCTGCCCGAACACCCTGAGGAGATGGCTCCAATCCTCAGGACCCCTCTCCAACGGATAGAAAGCGGCGTTCATTGCAATCAAAACCTCGTGAAAGGAACTCACGAGTATCTTCGCCTGGATGACCCGGAACTTCAAGGTAGCAAGCACAAAGCCTCGACTACGATCGGACCAAAAGTTACTTGCATGAGGTTTTGAGCTGCCAGCTTCCTGAAGGATGTGGTTCTCCACCCACTGTTTCTTACTCCTATCATCCGGCTGAACAACTGAAAAAACAAAGGTATATGATCAAAAAAGGATACAGGACAAAGAAGAGCAGGGGGCTGAACTACTTACAGAGCAAATCCTGGGCAACATACGCCAATTCATCCATCACAAACTGCTCGCGTTCAATCGCCAGCTTTTGTTTGGACTTGGCCACATCCGCTATCCCACGCAATGCTTTTAGCTTGAGTTCACCATCCGCAACACGATCACGGAGGCCTGCGAAGGTCCCAACAGCGGCAACAAGAGGATTTGCTGGAGTAGCAAGTCCACCTGAAGACTCCACGGCAACCCCGACTACCTGGAAGAATACATGGAAATTGAAGGAATAAGATGCCCCCATTCGAGATATAACAACCACCTATTCGACAGGTGCTCGGGGGCTACTCCCATCGGGAGGAAACACAAAACAAATCAGTCACAGTAAGCATCTCAGAAAAACATCTTAATTAAATGATGAAAATACGGGAATGCATCCCAAGGTTCATTACAATCGAAAGAGTGAAATACAAAGAAAAGATACTAAGGAGCTGCAGATGTGCTGCCACTCGCGACGGTGCCTCCCCTAGCACGGGCGAACAACTCGGATAACTTCCGAGCAAGGACTCCGGCTGGCTCGCCAAAATGACGAAGCCCTACATTTTTGCCTGTAGAAGGATCGACGGGAAGGTCCGAGTACGCCTCTTCAAGCCAGTGACTCCATGCGCCAGCGCGAACTGGATGGCGGTCTTCGCCCCAAACTCCAACTGTGCGACCGCGTAGGCGCCAAGGAGATTGCTCTCCGAGAAAATCTTCAAGAGATCACCCAGCGCGGGTGGAGACACGGCGTTGACTAGGAGGCCACGGTGAAGCTGCGTCAGTACTCGAACGGCATCACCAATCAGGGTGCAGATCCCTTTGGCGTGCCTTCTGAGCTGGGCGCAGGAATCGGTCAGCACATCCACCCGGTGGACCCCAGGAAGCTCCAGAGGGACGCCCAGAAGACCTGCAAAGGAAAATATTAAAATCCAAGGACCTATCAGACAACCAGAAGATGACAATAGACCAAAAGCAACTTACCCGCAAACCGTTCGGCTAGAGGACGAAGGAAGTCGACAAGGTCGAAGTCCGCCTTCGTGCCAGCCTCCTCCAGGTTTTTCACAGCATCTTGGGCGGCCGCAAGCTTTCCTTCGAGGTCATTCGACAGCATGCGGGAGGATTCAAGTTCTTCTCGAATAGCTGTCAACTGAGCCTCTTGAGCAATTGCCCGAGTGGAGGCATCCGCCTTCTCGGCCTTCATAAACTCAATTTGAGCTGCGCAGCAATGATTGTCAGAAACGAAGAAATTGGCAGAGGTAAAGAGATAAAGAGGGGGGAAGGTAATAGACTCACTTAGAAGGAGCTCATTTTCGCTGGTGAGTCGATCACGATCCGACCGAAGGTTACTGCATTCCGCTTCGGCAAGAACGACACGACGACCAACGGCCACAAGGGAATCAATGAGAGACTGCAAAGAATATGAAGATTGTAGAATCAGAAAAGAGAAATTTGAGCCTATACACGATTGAAAACATTCGAGTATAGCCTCGGGGGCTACTCCCATCGGGAGCACTGTCGTGCACCCGATAAAGCCAGAAGAAAGGAAAAAGTCTATCTTTAAGCATGTAGCCAATCGCATGCGATCAACTACAGCCTTGGGGGGTACTCCCATCGGGAGCACCGCCGTGCACCCGATAAAAAACAGATCCAAATTGACGGAGTACTGAAGAAGCAAGCAGCAAGGTTTACCTGGCCTTGGGAGAAGGAATGGGGATCGCTGAGCTACCCGACACCTCCTTCGGAGTCGAGGCCCCAGCAGCAAAACTAGGAATTATGTATTCCGTAGTCGCCGCTCTAGGGGCCGCACTCGGCGAATTCTGCACGGTGTCGGCGGTAGGGCTCCCACCCGCGGTTTCAACCTTCTTCATCTTGTCAGGACGGGAAGAGACGAATCTATGTGGGCTGATAGTTTGTAGACTACAATGAAGACAATATGTCAAAAGACGCGAAAGAAAAATGTTCGACTAAGAACAAGAAGAGACACTTACTCGTCGTCATCTTCATCATCCAACATATCCGCATTCCAGGCGGTTTGGATATTTGGAAATGAAGGAGAAGGGGCGAGTGTGTGCAGCGGAGTCATGATGAGGGGCCCCTTCCCGGGCGATTCCTCGAAAGAGTTGTCCTTGGAGGTGGCCTCATCCCCTTCCACTCGACGGCGTTTGCGCTGGAGGAGACCGTCACCCGAATCCTCCGCACTATCCGAGGAGTCACTCTCGGAGCTCGAGGAGGCATCAGCAACGCTAGTATCGGCGGGGCCGTCCAAGTTGCTCGCCAACAAATCCGAGGCATCTTCCCCGGACATTGGCGGGTAGCAGGTGGCCACGGTTAAGCTCTATCAAAAAATTACGGGAGAAAAGTAAGAGAAAAATTCAGTCGGCAAAATTTCAGAACAAGGGAAGAAATGAAGATTGAAGGAAAGACAAACTTACTTCGGGTGGCGGAGGCTTTGATGCCTCGAAAGCTGCGACCGTGCAGTCGGGGAAAGTTTCGCCCACCTTAAAGCTGGTGATGGTCGTGATCTTCTTCTCGAACTCGACGTTCGAGAGCTCTTCGCGGCTCACGCGACTAGAGTCTTCAGTGCCCTGGTACTCCCACATCGTGGAAGGCCTGTGCTGCAGGGGCTGAATCCTGCGCTTGAGGAAGATGCTCGCTAGGTGCAGCCCGTTTAGCACGACTCCAGCGGCTTGGTCCCGAAGGGCGGCCACCTTGGCGAGTAGCGGCGTAACGATCTTGTTCTCTTCCGCCGACTGTCTATGCGCCCAGGATTTCTGCCTCTTCAGAACAGCGAACGGGTGGAATTCCTGAATTCCACCCGAGCTGTTGTCGGTGACGTAAAACCACTTTTTCCACCATCCTTGGGCGGAGTCGATGAAGTACATCCCAAAGTAGTTGTTTTCTGATTTCGCCTGAATGCCGAAACCACCCGTGCGTAGCGGCTCGCCCAGCTCAGATTCTACCTGCGATCTCTCGCGGAAGACTCGAACCTTGAATAGGGCCTTCCAGAGGCCCCAATGTGGGCGAATGCCCAAGAAGCACTTGCAAAATACAATGAAGCACGAGATGTGCTGCACTACATTCGGAGGCAGATCGTGGAGCTGTATGCCATAGACATACATCAATGCCACGAGGAAGGGGTGAAGAGGAAAGGAGAGTCCGCGCGACACGTGGTCCGTGAAAACCACGCGTTCGTTCGTGTGAGGATTGGGTACCTCCTCCTTCTTGCCGAGGCGCACCCGTTTCTCAGCTTCCGGAGGCAGCAACCCCTCCCGCTGCATCTCCTTGATGCTCTTCTGGGTGGTGTTGGGCGAGCGCCAATCGCCCGAGCGCGGTGCGGGTGGCGCAGGAACCTCCTCCGGCGCCTTCGATGAAGAAACAGCGGCGCCGCGCTTCTTGCTTCCTGCCATTGGCGCTGGTGCGAGCTAGCAGAGAGAAAGATTGGGGAACGAGGAAGAAGAAGGACGAGGAAGACGAAGGCTGGGAAATTTTCACCGTTTCACTAAGGCCCGCATTTATACACAGCGCCAGTCGATCTTGATCGTTCACTGGGCTACGTGGCATCCATCGCGGCCGCCGCGTGCGAAGGAGAAACGAAAGGGCGGCAGATGCTGTTTCGTGCCACGATCCTAATAGTGGATCGTGCGCATTTACTGCGCGTAGTTCGCGTAAAAACCGGGAACGGCGTCTCGTTTCGGGTCAAAAGGCTGACAGGGTGGGCCAGCATTTCTGCTCTCTCCCCGTCACGTCCCATCGGGAGGATGAAAATGCGATGTGATGTCATAGCGTGCATCATCAAGGTGGCGAATCTTTCGAGTAAAGCTCCAAACACGAAAATAACTTCGTATGGAAGAACTATGGCGTGAAATTTCTTTCACAGGAGAACAGTATCCTAAGCACGAAAGCTCTTTCGTATGAGATTAAAGCTCCAAACACGAAAAGAACTTCGTATGGATAAATTATGGCGTGAAATCTCTCTCATGAGGGAAAAACTCCAAACACGAAAACTCTTTCGTATGGACAAAGATAGCTTGGTTCTCATATCTAGAAAATCACAAGCTCAAAACTACGCGAGTAGGCAGATCCTGCCACTCATTCGCACGATGTTTACGCATCATAGACCTGGATTGTTCAGCCGACTAGGTACATCCGGATGCCATATTTTTTCAAATATGAAGGTAAGACCCAAAAGATCTCTCTTGAGGGCCTGGAATCGCACTCAAGCTGCGTCTTCTGGTACAATTCCGTGTCAACAACACGAAGAAAAATCCTAGCGGACGCGCCAGGTACCCCCCATAGGTTAAGTTCGACTCGGTAAGACCACTACGGCCCAGTCGCAATGATCACCTCATCGGGTTCGAGTCGGAGGTCTCTAATCTGTGTAGGCCAGAAATGTTTTTGCCCTAGTTGCAATTAATTAACCCTGATCTTTCGGGAGAGCCAATCTGCTGTGCCATCCTTCTGCGATAAACAGCCATAAAAACAGGCACTTTCATTACTCGATACTCGGGTATAAAATCTCATCACACAGGGTACACGCCCTCCGAGAAATGACCATAATGGTTATCCGAAAGAAAGCGGGATGAAAAATCTGACCGTCTACTCGACTGGAAAATCCCAATCGAGCAAACGCTCGGGGGCTACTGACGAAGGGATGGACCTTGGACCCTGCGAGTAAGGACACCCCGTCTTAGGCCCAAGGATAAAGCCCAAGGAGAAAGGCCCCTGGAGTATTCTGGAAGGCCCACTTGAAGCCTACCCGCAGTGCCTTGCGGGCTAAGTTAGGAAACATGTGACCGACATAGGGTTAGAGTTTGAGTCCTCTCCGGGTAGGGTTTGAGACCTGGCCGCTTATATAAGGCTAGGAGAACCACCGAGAGAGGACCAAGCAATACCGCACCACCAAAGCCTTGAGCTCGAGATTGTACTCTCGACTTGAGCAATCATCATTGTAACCGATCTATTCGATAATACAGATCGACAGAGGCAGGAGTAAGGGTTTTACCTCCACGAGGGCCCCGAACCTGGGTAAATTTGTGCCCCCTATCTAGCCGACGATCGTCACCAGCGCTCATGGGTTCTCCTATTCGAAACCCTATGGGTTCACCTGAGGGATTTGCCGAGTTACAGATTCGACAGAGTGCGAGATTGGGAAATGCGGAGGAAAGAGAACAGGCAGGCGGCGCGGGGGTATTTATCTCTCCCCGCGCGTTGCAGTTACTACTGGATCAATCGTGGGCATTGATCGTGCGGCATGGGTTAACTGCCCGTTAGAAACGCACACAGTGCAAAACGCGCGCGTAATGGGCGTAGTTAATCCCACGTCCCAGATCGTGGGCTCTCGAGTACCCGTGCGACGTGACCTAACGGGCCGTGGGCCCTACGCACAGTGGCTGGCGCGTGGCCTGCGGCAGCACCGAGGCGTCGGAGGTACGTGGGCTTGACACGTGCCAGTAGCGACACGAGAAGATGGATTTGGTCTGATCCAGCGGGATCGCGTTCGAAATTTCACGAAGTCAATTTACTCGGCCGCACAGTAGAGAGATTGCTCTACTCGGCTACAAGGAAGTTTCTCTCGTAACCACAGTTGGAGAGAGTAGAGAAGGAGTCCTTGATCCAAGTGGAGGTGCAACTCGGCATTACTACGTCAAGAAGACAAGTTGGTTTAAGCTGGCAGGGCCCCGTGAACAAGTTCACTGGACTCTACCAGCTTCGGGGACTAATTTCGGGGGGCTACCCCCGAGTAGGGCAAGACAAGTGGTAAAAGTGAAGATCAGAGTACTGTTGGCCGGGTTGGTGGTTACCCGGGTACCCTCTACCTGGTAGTCTCTATCCGGTCATAAGTACTGAAGGCCAAGAGAAGATATTAAGGAAGATTGTATTCGTCCGAATAGAGAAGTTATGGTCCGAGTAGATGGGCTGCGTTCCTACTCGAGCAAGAAGTCAATGGAGCCGTTCTGACAGGATCCCGCGTATCCTGTAGCCGTACAGGCGTGCGGTTCAACTTACGGAGCGCGTGATTATCCGCGCTACGGCGTGGCTACAGTGAGGTAGGCGCATGTCAAGTCCTGTCACTGACAGAGGGGACATGACATGTCAGGGGGCCTACTCTATGAGACTGACAGGGTGGACAGGTCCCATCTGCCGAACGGTGCGGCGACTTCCCGCACCCGGGTCGGCGAGAAGCCGGAGGCGTGCTCTGTTTTGCAGTGGGCATGTCCCATCAAGTTGTACCTTTTAGTCTTTGTTTATTCGGCTGGGCACCAGTATATAAGGTGCCCTGCCCCCTCCTGCGGGAGGGACGTTGCTCCAGATCGCATTTATTACAAGGACCAGCACTAGAGCGAGAGAGAACAGCAGAGTGGCTACTCGGCTAAGAGGCAAACTTGTACTGTGGCTACTCGGAGACTATACACACAGAGAGATAGGCAGGAGTAGGGGTGTTACCTCCACACGAGGGCCCCGAACCTGGGTAGTTCTTGTTGTTTGCAGTGATAGAGATACCTGAGCGTGGCTACTCGCCGTGCGATCCCTCCCCGGATACCTACAGCGTCCATCGGCCCCAACACTTAAACCATCTCATGGCATCTGTCTTCTCCACACCAAGACAACCCGCGTCCCGCATCACTGCAAAAGCCCACATCAACAATGATCTTCACAAAATTAACCTTGGGTTTAATCCAGCCATGCTTATCCACACCCAGCTTCTTCTTCCTAGCTCAGAAGTAGTTCAGAGTTAATGTTAAAATTGCATGAACTGTTCTAGCCGAGGATTGGACAGTTTCACCACGCGTTACACTCCTCTGTTGCCACCAAATATACCAAATTTTTGTAGCTACTAAATCATTATGATCTGTCTCGGGTAGGAGTGGCGCCTTCGCCGATCTGTCCATCGGTAGTGCTTCAAGGACAGCACCACCATTCACTTCTCTCTCGCATACGTGCAAAACCAAACCCCCCAGGAAGAGTCCGCCCCGGATCTCCTTCACCCTCGGGCAGACAAACAAGGTGCTTCTGAACTCGGCTGCATGTGCCTATTTGCCAAAATGTCATTACATGGAATGGCTCCAACCAAGCAGCGCCCCCAGGGACATTCAAGAACCATAGTGTTTTCCACACCGGCAACTCAGTAGAAGTACCATAGTTGTTTATTCGTCTAAGCTTTTCGCCATGTTGATGTTCCCAAAGAACCCAGTAGCATGACACCTGTTTTTGTGTGTGATGCCAGGCGATAATGTCTTCCATCATACCAACAGTTAAGGGAATTTTTAGAATTCTTTCAGCATCCACTGGCAAAAAAATGTCTCTTATAATTTCTTCATCCCAAATATTTGTCTCGGTGTCAATTAGATCAGCCACCCGAGTGTAAACAATGTTGCGTCTTCCCGTCATGATTCTCCTCGTGGGGCTACTAGGTATCTACGCATCTTCCCATATATCAATTTTTTTTGCCATCTCCCACTCTCCATACATGGCCATGTTTGAAGGATTGAATACCCGTCCAAATACTTTGCCAGGTATACGAGGTTCTTTTCTTCATTTGACAATTAAGGATATCCCTAGTTGGGAGGTATTTAGATCTCATAATAGAAGCACATAGGGAGTCAGGTTCAAGATCAACCTCCAGCATTGTTTTTCAAGCATGGCCAAATTAAAGCACTATAGGTCACTGAAACCCATTTCCCCCTGTCATTTTGGAACACACATTTTCCACCATGTAAACCAGTGCATATGTTTATATTGTTCATCATCTCCCCACCGGAATTGGGACATTGCAGTTATTATCCCTTTAATAATCTGGACATGCAATTTGAAAACATACATTGCATAAGCAGGAATGGCTTGTATGAAAGCCTTGAGTAACACTTTCTTTTCTCCAAAGGAATTTTTTTCTCCTTTCAACCACTTAGAATTTTGCATACACGGTCAACCAAGTGTTGGAAGCAATCTGATCCGTCAATCCCCACAAATGATGGTAGTCCAAGGTACTTGTCACTAATAGATTCAGTCATGATATTCAAAATAGAGCAAATCTGCACCCTTGTGTCGACATCAATATTCGGGCTAAAGAATATGCTAGATTTCGCTTCACTAACCAGCTGGCCCGAGGCCTTACAATAATCCATCAGTGCACGCCGGAGAGCATTGGCATTCCCCGAGTCTGCACGCATCAAAATAAGAGAATCATCCGCAAACAACAAATGTGAGACTGACGGCGCCAATCCGCATACCTTCACTCATAGCAGGTTACCAGCCTCTTCTTCATATCTCAAAAGACTATAGAGGCCTTCCGCAAAGAGAAGAAACAAGTACGGCGATAGAGGATCACCCTGACGGAGTCCCCTTATTAGGTAAAAATACTTAAAGATGACGTTATTAAGACGTACCTGGTATCTAACCGAGATTACACAAGCCATGATAAGATCGACCCATCCTCCGTCGAAACCCAGCCGCGCAAGAATACTCCTCAGAAAACTCCACTCAACCCTGTCGTAAGCCTTGTGCATATCCAGCTTCACCCCGCACAAGCCATATTGATCGTTCCGTTTGTTTTTTGTCGAGTGGTATGATTCATATGCAACCAGTATGTTGTCAGTAATCAATCTCCCAGGAACAAAAACACTTTGAGTAGTTCCAATAATCTCCGGGAGAAGTGATTTCACTGTGTGAACAATCGATATTACCTTGTAAACCACATTACATAAGCTGTCCGGTCGGAATTGAGTAATAAGCTCCGGGTTCTCCACTTTTGGAATCAAAACGATTGCAGTATCATTCCACCCCTCAGAGATAACCCGAGAATTAACCGCTTGTAACACGTCATCTGTCAAGTCTTCGGCGATGATATGGCAAAAACGCTTATAAAAAACAACGTGTAACCCATCCGGCTCTGGTGCTTTCAGGTCTCCGATGTTGCCTTCTTCACCTCTTCTCTTGTATATTGCTTTAATAGAGCTTCATTCATGGACGTAGTCACACATAACCTTGTCCACACTCTGATGTCTTGGTTACATGCACCTCCGCAGTGAACAAATTTTCAAAGTACCCTGATGCCAAGGACAAAAGCCGGTCCTGGTCCTCAACCGTCTCGCCATCCTCATCCTGCAGTGATTTGATGAAATTTTTCTTGCTACTGGCCTTCGCAAACCTGTTAAAAAAAGATGTTTTCCGGTCCCCATGTTGTAGCCAGTTAACTCTACCACACTGTACCCAGTATAATTCCTCATGTTCAAGCAAGTTCTCAAGATGAAGCTGGATATCATGTTGTTGCGCTATCGCTTTGTCAGTTAGAGGGCCAGACATGATTGTATTAAGTTCCTTCTATAATTATCTTAATCTCTTGCGAGGACCTTTCAGAATTTTCCTATCTCACTTGTGCAAGGCATCGTGAACTTCGGTTGTGTGAGATTTGAGCGGCTCGCCTCCATGTAATAACTTGGCACGTTTCCATGTTGTTTCGATTATGGTATCCACGGATTGTTCACACAGTCATCTATCCTCGAACCTCATCGGTGCTTTTTTTTTTGAAAATCGAACCTCATCGGTGCTTGTTTCCGTACGATCTGCACCCCAGCCTTATCTTCTGTGTCCATATAAATTGGGAGGTGATTCGACAAAACTCCTCATTTTAACCCCAGCGCATGGAAATATCACCGCCCAACGGGGGTCACAAATAGCACGGTCAAGCCTCTCTCTCTCTTATCAGTCCTCATCGCCAAGTAAAGATATCCCCGCATAACCCATGTCTTCCAAATTACAATCACCGAGTGCATCTCGGAAGGCCTGCATGCAACGTAGCGGGTGTACAACACCTCCTGCCTTTTCATGCGAGTACAAAATCTTGTTAAAATCTCCAAGCATCACCCATGGCAGATCAATAGCCCCGTGAAGAGAACGTAGGTACTGCCATGTCAAGTGTTTCCTCTCACTGCTAGGCTCGCCGTATAAACCAGCGGGACTAAAAAAACCTCGGGGTACTCTGTTACCAGGGAGGCAGAGTCTTGGACGAGTTAGTGCGACCAAGGCCTGGCCCGTGGATTCCTTTGGGAGGGCTTTGGGATAATTTCTTGACTTTGTCTGTTTGGGGCCACTTGGCCAATAGGGGGTACACAGTGTCGGGTTAAGATAATAACAACCCGTCTTCACCATCGACAACACGAGATAGATGTTGGTTAATTATCTGAACCGTGCTATGATTCTCAAGTCGTAAGTCCTCCGAGAGCTTCTTAATTCTCTGAGAGTTGATTAATTCAGGCCTTCATGGACTTCCTCGACTTTGTTGGTGACGATATTTGACATTGGTGGCTCTAACTCACTTCATTATTTTCACTTCCGACTTTACAGGTGAAATCACGAATAGACTAGAGCATCAACAGTTGGGTTCATGGAGATGGGAGTATTTCAAGTGCTAGTTTTGATTGGTGTAACGTCCCAGGACCGACACTATACAGATCTAGCATATCCGCTAGGAGGCCCACTAAGAACAACGTGCAAGTCAGAACATACATGTGACCGAGGCGTCGAGTGGTGAGGCGCCCATGAGGCCGAGGCGGCGGCATCTGCGAGCTTGCAAGTCGGATCTAGGCCAGGCGGGCCCGGATCTGGCGGCTGCTTTATAGGTTTGTTTAGGCCCGAGATTTGCGGGTTGCGATGCATCAGGCCTACTCGACGTCCTGTTGTTGTCGTGCCATTCCCTGTCTGTGCAGGTGCGACCCCGCGGGGCTCCTAGGACTCGATATTTTGGGGTTGTGATTTGGAGGGATCTAGAAAAATCCTTACTAGCATGTCCGGCACCGAGGCGGCGACACTTGTGGGTGTCTCCATTCTACCTTGGAGGGTGTCGGTCCCTCTCCTCTCCGCTCTGAGTGTCGGGGGAAAACCCTAGGACCAACTCGTTGGTCCGGGCAGCAACGTCGTTGCCGCATCCCTTCCTGAAGATGCTGCCTCGGTACTCTCGATCTAGGGTGCACGTAGCATGGTGGGACAAGTTTGGAGGGCGCATCGGTTGTGGATTCCCATCGCGCCTCTTCGGCTCCTTGTTTACATCCACACTATTTTAAAATATGTACCACTTTTTTCTTTCTTTTTGGGCATGTATGTGTTGTTGCCCTAGCCTTTCATGATTTTGAACTCTTGTATGGTGTGTTGCTTTATTTATAAAGCATGGCAAAAGCCTATTTCGAGAATATACATGTGATGTAGCTGGAATAGCAAGCATCATAACACGGTTCATGAAAGAAACCACTACAACAGAAGATCTACATACAAAAACAACTTCGAAGAGTCAAATTTAACAAAAGATACATTACAAAGAAGATACAACTCACGGTGAAAGAGAAATAACATCTGAATACGAATAAGTTTTAAAAAAATGGTGCTAACGGACCGGAAAAAAAATGGCGTCATTACCCCTCCCCGGGCCAAGCCGAATGAAATTCCAAGTTAACATTGTCATTTGTCATACCTTATTATGGCAACATTCGGGAAAAGAAATTTAAAGCAAGATGAGTACTCAATTGTATTCACAAGACTTACAACAGATATATCGCTACATATGCAGGTGACAAAGGAAGGGGTATATTTGGGTTTAGCACCTAGGCTAGAACCTATAGAGACATGCTACAAGTTCCGTTTAAAGTTAAAGAGGGTGCATATGGAGAAGAGATTGCAGGTGAATCATCTAATACTTAGAATATAACACCTCGCCATGAATCCTCCCTTATATCCCCGTAAGGAAGTAAAGCCATTGTACTCGCACTATTGGCAATTTTATAGATTATTGGTGGAAGGTATCTATCTTACGAATAAAGTTATTATTATTAGTTTAAGTTGTTCTATGATCAAGGAAACTATCTTCAAGTCGTCCATAATCGTGGACACGAATAAAAAAAAACTAACCTCGCATTGGCGCACCAATGTTACATACACTCTCAATCAACCCTCAATACCATGTGAATCCAAGGAGACACCCAACTAGGTTATCCGCATCAAAAGTTCGATCGATCCTCCATCGACGAAGATGAGCAGAGGCCATAGGTATAAACACTTAAAGATACATCCCACGCCTATATGTACACAAGGCTAAGACGGTCAGACGCCATAGGTATAACCACTTTTCCATAAAGTAACAAATCAGACCATAAAAAATGTGAAACATGCACACACATATATATGTCGAATGGAAATCCCAAACTAGGTGTGACTGCTTGAAAAATTGCAGACCTGGTACTAGGTCGAGAGGGGGCCCTCAACCGTCCCTCGATTGGTTAGAGCGCTTAGTCTTAGATCAATAAACAAGAACTTGGGTCTTAGGAGGCCCAAGTGGAATAATACACGAAGTCATGTAGGCCTGACCTCCCACCTTTGCCTTATACAAGTTTATTCCATCTTATTCCACAACATATCATAACATGAATATGATTCAAAGTAATGCTGCCATGACTTCATAACAAACATAAAGTAAGACTCGAGGTACCCTAAGAATGTACCAGGGTATCACTTGCTATACATGGAATAACAAACAAGCATGATTATAGAAATGTAAAGGTACACAACTATATAGGGCGACCAAATAGGCTATGCAACATATGGGTATAGAGAATCACTACAACAAAATTATTCTAATTTACGCATGAGGGAGAAGAATGGATTGTGGAGAACATGATCAAGGTTTCTTTCTTTCTTGGAAATCCACGCTTGGTAGAATATATTGCTCGTACCACATCATCTCCGAGTCCTAACGGGGAAGAAGCGAAAACACCGGCAAGCGCAAAATATTTATCTTACACCTATGGCAAAATATCTAGCATGTTCATGATATGCAATGCTATGACGTGGAAAGGATGTGGTGGAATGATCCAATGCATTTACTATCTTGTTTATCTTCATGTTAGGGCGGCCTGGTGTTGCAGTTCATGGGGAGGAACACCCGTAGTCATGCCCGCTGATGTAGGCATTAAGCGTCAACTACATTATCAAATATCAATGTCATTGTCGTGTTGTGATTGATGTACTCGGTTGATCACTTGTGCGCCTACGACGGTAATATGAAAAATGTCCTTGTGTAGAGTTCCTAGAACAGTGTCATAATCGTGTCCTGAATACACTCCTAAAACTTTTGAAAGAAATTGACCGAGATGTCGTCCGTTCAGGGGGCGATTTAGCAATACTTCCCCGACAAACCTCCTCGGGGAGGAATGTGAGGGTGTGATCCGCATTCTCGTTAGCAGAGACCATGGTCGCATCTAGGCAATAGTTCACAGCTAGCATACCACCAGAGCGGGGTCCTTTCATGAAGAGATTACCACAGAAGGAGTATAAGTGAGTGAAAATATCCCTAGGGTCCTTCTAAAGATTCCGATCGCATGTATGGGATTGAGCATTTCCGACGCATTTCGTTAGAGAATGCGCGGAAGTAGCACTAGTAGTAAAAAGTCTTGTAGTGGCATGTTAAATCGGCTCTTACTCGTGTGTATTGGACACGCAACCGATTATGCGCCACCGGTAATGTCCACCGGTGTTGTGTTGGCATGCAAGCCACTAATATTGGAGCAGCGGTACAACCGCTGGTGCATGGCCAGAGCGCCCAAATCTGGGTCCTTTGACCCTTGTATCTTCCCTTCCACCTACCCCTTGCATTTGGACTATAAATAGCACCCCATGGGTTCAGATCTAGGGTTAGAGGCGATTTGAGATTTGAGCTTTGCTCGTTATATTCCTCCTTAGATGCTACTTCTAGTGTATATCTAGAACCGTATCAGAGCCTACCCCAATTATCGTCATGATTTGGTTCGTATCAAGGATTTCCTTGAGCTAGCTAGTCTTTCCCCTTGATATTCAACTAGCAACTTTCCAATCTTTCTCAACTAACCTTTGAGATTCTATTGGCTCGACAGACCCGTCGTGAAGGTGAAGTAGTTTCAACAAGAGTGAGTTTGACTTGATCCGAGAGATCCGTACACTACCCTCGGGTTTTGTTGCTGGATTCTTGAATCGGCAGGGTTTGCTATTTATCAGTTATTCCTTGTTCCCCTTTTTGATTTGCCCCTTCGTGTTCTTCGCCCCCTCTTGGTCAATTCGTGAACATGGGGACTCCATCGTGGTAACCAACCACATCATCTCGTATCAGCAACCATGTTGCCTTGAATTTGACCTCCCAAACTGCCTCTTCCACCAATTTTTTCTCTCCCATACCTAATTTCGAAAATCCCCACAAAAAATAGACTCAAAAAAGGATTTTGGGGATCCTTGATTCCTTGAGTTTTTGGTAATTTGATCCATGGATTTGTTGCGCAAGACCATATTCCATCTTTCTATTCGGCCACTTTTCCAAAAAAAATATCCACGCGTTTTTCTTAGATTTGAAGGAATTTCGAAATTGACAAAAATCCCAGAAAATTTCCCAGAGTTTTGATTCTTGGACAGATTTTCAAACTAGTTTTTCTTTGTCGTCGTTGCTCCGATTTGAGTGATTCGAGTTTTCCCGTGAAGCCCTTGACTACATCTATAACACGACATCGGCGGATCAACACGACATCGAAAATCCCCGACCACAAGTTCGTGATCAATCATCAACTAGGTATAACTTGTTTCCGCTTGAACTAACTCATATTTTGCGGTACCTTGCCCATTCGGACTAACTCTTTTATATTTATTGGAATTGCATTAGTGGCACCGAGAGTGTGTGTTTTGGCACTTGTGAGAGCATAGTTTCGAGTAGGCTTGAAATTGAAAAAACCAAAAAAAAGGAGATAAAAAAAATCGATGTAAAGTGTTATCCATTGTAGGAACGAGGAGCTTCACAAGCAAACTAGAAAGAGTGACCAGTTGCCCCTTGGTGCAAATCTGGTTGCCTTTTCAAATTTTCAATTCGAGCTAGCGCCATCCTTGCGTTCATGTGGCATTAGTCTTAGTCTTCGTTAGGAATATTTCATCGTTGCTTCTCCATTGGTTGTACTAAACCACTCATCATTTGCGTGTGTGTGCTCCTTTGTTTTCCTATTCTCGTGAATTTGGTTCTTTTGTAACTTGCCATCGTGGTTCATTTCTACTTTTAACAACAAACTTTTCGTTGGATTTGTTGATTTTCTTTGCCACTTTCCTAACCCATTTGAGCTCCTTATATAGTGTGTGTGTGTGTTGGTTGTCCTTCGAGTCTCTCTTTTCAAGTCTTACGCTTTTGTTATAACCCCTTTGCCTTTGGCAAGCCACTTGACCCAGTACTATCAACAAAGGTAAGATTTGGTAAGTCCTAGCCACATTTGTTACCTCACTTGCTTCTTTGAGATGACTAGGGGAGGTGTTTTCACAAGTGTGAGCTCGGACGATGACGGAAAGCCCTTCTACATTGACAACCACCACAACTTCATCACTCATAATGGTATATGCAACTACGCCAACTTGTGTGTGATGGATTGGAGTGTTATGAACATCGTCTCCAAACTCAATATGAAAGGATTAATGATCAAATGGCGAGAATCAACTTAAACTTAGCAAATCTTTCTAACCACCCTCGGACATCTTCCTCGTCGCATAGAACAATGAGTTCATCAAGGTCAAGCCGCCACCGTGACATCCCCATGCTCCTCATCAAGAACGCAATCATGATCGACACCAACATATGGAAGATTTTGGACTTCATTTCCAAGAATACGAGCCACCACCATCACCACAAGTACATCGCTGCAATTGGTATGATGATAGCTCACCTCATTCTCCACCTCCAAGGCATCGAGAAGGACGGGATGACACACCGCCACCTCCTCCTCGACGTCAAGATCTTTGACACCATCCTCCACCACCTTATTTAATCTCCGCCAATGACTATGGTGCAAATGATTTTGTGGAAGGTGCAAGACTACATAGAAATCCTCCCAGGCATCAACATCGGCAATGCCCTCCGCATGCAAATGAACCTCAAGCAAATGTGTGTTGCGGCCATAATGACCGCAATGAGCAAGATCATCCTCAACATCAACGTCATGAGAAAGAAACCAGTGAGCCTCGTGAAGCTCGACTACATCATTAACATCAACATGAAGCTCCACATGATCTACCACCACCCATCTATGATGAAGACCCCAATGAGCGCAGTCATCAACCAAAGGAAGATAACAACATGAGCGCCATTCGCTGCTATGTCCCAACATTCTATATTACAATGAATCATCACACTTTTAGTACTCATAACTCATAATGAAATATCTATGTATAAACCTGGATATAACAATAGCACATCATCAAGTAACATAATGTAGATGGATGTTGTATGGCAAACTATATCAGAACGGCTATGGAAATTCCGTGGTGGGTAGGTATGTGACTGTTTTGAGGAAGATATATGAGATTATGTGTAGGAGAACAAGATGAATTCCTCCCACGAGGTTTGGATGTACTGGAGAAGTATGCACCTACTCTCGATGTGAGAAAGGGAAATGCACAACACCGTAGAGGCTAGAAAATATGGTTAGTGGAAGTGCCAGAAGCCGCAACTTAACTTGAATAAAAAGAACTCACAAGTTTAAAGATTCCAACTAGCAGTATGATCTTGCAAGACATAATGAAAATCACTCAAAAAGGGTCCGTGGCAATGACAAGTCACTATTTGCTACCCCGACCGTAGCGGGTAACAAAAATTATCACAGTTGCTATCAATATTGGAAATCGTATATCGTCGTACTTTCAACTGATTATTCAAGTGTGACACAGTTTCAAGGTTTTATACCAACCATTCATTGTTTTTACTTTACTAAACCAGCAAGTTTTTACCCATTAATCATATTAATATCTCAAAACTACATCAATTATTCAAGTGAAACAGTTTAATGATCTACAAGATTATGCGGTTTCTTCTCATACCACTACCACATGCATGACAATTTTTGTTCCAATAAATCACGAATCAATTTGAAACAACTATGTAACAAAATATTCAATTAAGACCAAAGAGCTAATAATATCAAAATATAGCAAACACATGATGCTATTGACGTGATCACACGTTTGTTGGGTTACCCCAAGTGGAAGGTATGATGTAGTCTAACGGAAATTTTCCCCAATTCTGGAACAAGATTTATCGACTAGTAGGACTTTGAAGACTTAGAGAAGGTTACTTGTTGTCTGGCACATCAACAAGCATAGAACATGCACACAACACACAAACTCTCTTTTGCCCCAAGTTTTCGGAAGGTTGTGAGTCTTCCAGAGTTGCCAAAACTAGAGAATTAAACGTATAGAGCAATGAAAAGCAATAAAAGTAAAAAACGGTACAACGATAACCCACAACTATATGGGATCGCAATAGTCTTTGAGGGTAAGTATTACCCAATTTATTGATTAGACACGAGGTGAGCCAAAGAATACCTATAAACCTTAGTAGCTGAGTTGTCAATTCAGCCACACCTGAGAAGCACTTAACAAAAGATATTAGAAACAAAAGGTCGATTCTCTTGCGTCCTCAACACACTGATGACACACAAGTATAGGGGATCGCAACAGTCTTCGAGGGAAGTAAAACTCAAATTTATGTATTCGACACAAGGGGAGCCAAAGAATATTTATAAGCCTTAACAGATGAGTTGTCAGTTCAGCTGCACCTAAAAGTAGACTTGCTCACACAGTTTATCAGTGGTAACAGTTTTATAACAGTAGCAGTAGTAAAATAACAACAGGAGTAAAATAGTAACAACAATATCAATTGTGGTAAACGGCAGGATTAAAGTATTGTAGGCATGGGGAATGGATGAACGAGCATTGCATGGATAAGATAGTTCATGCAATAATAAAAACATGGACATTGCATATAGATAATAATAATAAAGCATCCAAGTACTAGGCAAACGATAGGCATGTGTTCCAATTTAGTCGTACGTGCTCGCAATGAGAAACTTTCACAACATCTTTTGTCCTACCAGCCTGTTACAGCGGAGCCTCAAGGGAAACTACTGGTAATTAAGGTGCGCCTTTTAAGAAATCACCGGAGCAAAGCATTAACACTCCGTGAACACATGTGTTCCTCACATCGCAGCCATCCCCTCCAGTTGTCTCAATTATTGTCACTTTGGGGCCTCGGGTTCCGGACAACGACATGTGTAAACAACTTGTAGATATGATCAAGAAATATAATTATACTCATGAAACAATAACATGTTCAGATCTGAGATCATGGCACTCGGGCCCTAGTGACAAGCATTAAGCATAACAAATTGCAACAACGATATATAACACTAACAACGGATACTAGGCACTATTCCCTAACAGTCTGGCATTATTACTTGAACAATCTCATATAATCCCTACCATCCCTCTCAGCCTACAACGGGGATTACTCACACATGGATGGGGGAATCATGGATGGTTGATGGGGAAGTGGTGGCGGTTGAAAGTGCATGGTGCCCCATATGTGGTTTTGGTAATTAAAGACAATCCTTATGGACTAATGTTTGCATTGAGTTATCCTTGTAGATCTTGTCCATAGGAAATAATGGAGTTCATGTATATTCAAGGATTTACATGAAGAATGGTCATGGTTTGAGTTGAGCTTATTGCTAGTGTGTCTTGAAGAAAAGTATTAGGTTATCCTTCATGGTTATCTTCAATACATCATCATTTGAAGTGAGAAGAAAAGATACAAGGTTGATCAAGCTAGTGATCAACACACAAAGCTACACGATGTACCAAGTGGGATTGTGTATCTCATGGTATGGTAAGCAATTGCCAATATAGCTTTGTGATCTAACACATATATGTGTGTGTGGCATCTCTATGTGTGGTTAGGTATCTTTCCATGGGAATGAACAGAAAGGAAGATTTCATATTGCCCATGGTATATGTCATCGTCAAGCGGTGTTCATCACCTAGCTTGACGTGGAAACTCAAGTGAAGCATCTAGAAGAAATCCTATGCTTGAATCTTGCCACTCATATGGAGATTATGGTCAAGTGAAGATGGTCATGTGATAAGCTCTCTAATATTAGCTTATGGGGGAGCAATTCACAATCTTCACGAAGCGAAGCGCAATCAAGAAAGGTGGTCCAACTTGAGGTGATTAAGATCGTTATCATATAGCTCAATTGGATTGCGCAAGGCAAAGGTATGACTTAGATAGGGTTTCTATTTTACCGGTCTCATTATGCTATTTGGGAGACCGGATTATAGGATAGATAACCGTACTATCAAGAGGGGCTCTTGAATGCATATCTTGATCGTATCTATCGTAGAGAGCTCAAACCTTTGCATACTTGGCATCATCCTTCTTGGTTCTTATTTTGGTTTTCTCCATGTAAGGTTTTAGAGCTTGTCATGTTCTTCATGTCAAGCTCAAGTTCATCAAAAATGGATTTCGTATGAAAAACTTATCGCATTTTTGTTGTTGGAGGTTTCTACCGGTTGTCCTTTATTGATAGGCCAAACCTTTCATAATTTGGTTTTATATTCCCATTTTGGACTATGATGTTTCTCTGCATATTCTTGTATTGCTCGTCGTTGCGATTTCAACGAGCCCAAGAACATCGAAAACGGAGTCCGGATGCAAAAGTTACGACCGTTTTCATATAGGGTGTTCTGCAGAGTCATTGTTTCAGCCATTTTGGTGTCCTAACTCATCCGGGGGGCGGAGGTTCCGGTGGTTTCACCGGAGGTTCCGCCCCTGCGCGATTTTTCCTCCAACGGTTGGATATTTGGGTGACCTATTTAAGGGGCCTTCTTCCCCAATGGTTCCCCAACCTTTTGGGCAAGTTTGACCTCCATTGTTGACCTCCAAAAGCTTGCTATCTCTCAATCCCTCCAATGATTCTTGCTTCCACTTGAGGGAAAAGAGAGAGGAGATCTAGATCTACCACTTCACCAATCAATCCCTCCTCTTTGTGAGGGGAATCTATTGGATCTAGATCTAGGGATTCATTTGTTGTTTTCCTTGTTCTTCCTCCTTCCTCCCTCCATAGCATTAGTTGCTTTGGTGGGATTTTAGAGAGAAGTTCTTGACCACTTTGTGTGTTCTTGCCATTGCATTAGGTGCATCGGTTTGAGTTCCCCACGAGATTCGTGAAAGAGAAGTTCGTGAGCTTGTTACTCTTGGGTGCTTGGTCACCGGAGAGATTGTTCCTCTTGGGTGTATTGAGCACCCTAGACGGTTAGTGCTTGGGGCTTCCACCTTGTTGCAAGAAGCTTCGTTGAGAGCCTCCAATTGAGTTGTGGAGATAGCCTCAACCTCGTGTAAGGTTTGGTCAACGCCTTCAAGTCGACCTCATAGTGGAAACGAGCATCTCCCTCACCGGAGAAGCTCAAGGAGAATAAGGTGTGCACATCCGTGCTATTGAGGAGCGCCTAGGTTGCTCCCCACCTCTTCAACGAAGACGTACTTCCCTTGGGAAGGAATTTCGGTAATCACACCGGTGTCTCCTTGTGCTTCGGTTATCTCTATACTCTAGCTCGTTACTTATGCATTTACCTTTGTGATAGCCATCGTGCTTGAAGTCATCTATCTTGCTATCTCATAGTTGTATATCATGCCTAGCATAAGTTGTTGGTGCACATAGGTAAACCTAGCTTGCATAGGTTTTGTGCTTGATAAATTAAACCCTAGTTTTATTCCGCATTTACTCAAGCCTAAACCGTAATTATTTTAAAGCGCCTATTCACCCCCCCTCTAGGCGGCATCCTTATACTTTCAATTGGTATCAAAGCCAGGGCTCTCATTGTTAGGCTTCACCGCCTTGAGAGTAATGATGTCGCTTAGTGAATTAGTGCACAACCCCACATTTCATTTCGATGGAACAAACTATGATCTTTTGAAATTTCGCATGCTCATTTATTTCCGGGTCATGGACCCACACATGGAGAAAATTGTAGAGATGGGTTTTTCTCCTCCAAAGGATCCTCAAAATCCAACTTTAGAGGAAGATAAAAACTTATCTCTCGATGCTCTTGCTATTAATGCGTTTTTCCTTCTTGTGAGCCTTGTAGTTATGAAGCCACTTTTTCCTATTCGGAATGCTCATGAGTTATGGACAAAGCTTCAAGATAAATATGGAGTGTCCAATATTATTGTGGATGATTGCTCTCCCTCCATCTTCGGTAGTGATGAGTTCTCAACTTCTTCTACTTCACCAACATGTGGTAAGCCACAAACTAATGAGATGGTGAGTAGTGATAGTCTTTGCAATAATGATAGTGAGATTATTATTGATGATCCTTCATCTCTATCTTATTGCAATGTCTCATCTTTGGACTTAAACACAACTAGCACCAAAAATGTTTTACATCCTTGTGTTGATAGTCTTTGCATATCATGTCGTCATTGCTTGACTAAATCTCATGATGATATGCTTGCTTTATCTTGTTCCCATGATAAAAATGATTGTGTTTCCTCTAGTATTTGTATGGCTAACAATTTAAAGGAAACTCAACTCTCTACGGAACAAAATGTGGACTTGAGTGGTGCCTCAAGTAATGATTCATCATCATCTACCACATTTTGCCTTATGGCCAAGGATTCAAAGCTATCTTCCACTTTGAACCCCAATATACATTATGATGATAGTAGTGATGATGATGTTGGTAAGGAAGATGATTATGAGTCTAATAAATTAGGCTTATGGTTCGCAAGCCTTGTTGGTGAGACCAAAGAAAATGTGAATGCTCTCCTAGAACAACTTGATGAGGCTAACTCTCTTGTAGATGAAAAGGAGGATATCATCGTGACTTTGGAAAGTCATAGTGGTAGTCATTCTATCAAGGACAAAGAGCTTGAAAAGGCTTTTGAGAAAGAGCGGTCCCTTAGATCTTCTCTTGAATAGAAACTATATAGTCTAGAAGAAACATATGCTATTAGAGTTTCTAAGCTTAGAAGGGACAATGAATTATCTCTTTCTCTTGCTAATGACCTCAAAGCTATAAATGTTGATGTTTGTGCTACTAACTCTATTTCTTGTGAAGCATCCACATTAAAGGAGAATGTTGAGCTACGGGCTCAACTTGAATTGCTAACTAGTAATTATGGGAAATTGGAAGAAACTCATGAAAAGCTCTCAAGCTCTCATAAGGATCTTCTAGTCTCCCATGAGAGTCTAAAATTATCTCATAAGGCTATGTTAACTAAGGTAACATCTTGTGAGCCTCATGTGGACAAAGGCACAATATCTACTCTAAATGCTATATTGCCTTGTGCTAGTCCTAGTAATTCATCCTCTCATAATGTTCATACTAACCATGTAGAGGAAATCAAAGAGCTCAAGGCCCAAGTCACTTCATTGGAGAAAGACTTGGACAAGTGTCATAAAGGGAAGTCCACACTTGATAATATGTTGAGTGTCCAAAAATCCCCCAATGACAAGAGAGGACTTGGATTCATTTCCAATCACAAGAACAAGTCCAAGGTCGACAAGAAGAAGGGCCATGAACAAGTCAAGAATTTGGCAAATATTGTTTGCTTCAAGTGCAAGGTTGAATGGCATCATGTTAGATCATGCCCTTTGAAGAAGAAGAAACTTAGCGAGAAGCAACAAGGGAAGCGGCCACAAGTTCAACCTCAATCTCAACTTCAAGTTGAAGAAAGGCCTCTTCCTATGAAGACTCAAGCTAATGCTTCTCAAGTTGAGAAATCAACTAAGAAGAATGGAAGGAGTCGTTGTTGCTACTTATGTCGTGAAAAGGGCCATCTTGCTTCTTCATGCACTAATGGTACATTATCCAACCCTATCATAATTGATGATGTGTATTCCATTCGAAAGGATGATGTGGGCAATGTGTTTGCCAAATATGTTGGTACTCAAAGTGGTATCAAGAAAAGAACCATTTGGGTTGCCAAGCCTATTGTGACTAACCTCTTAGGACCCAACTTGGTTGGGGACCAACAATCTCAAACTTGATAAATAGGTGTTATCGGAGGGCATTGGAGACTTGGCTATATCATGAAGAATTAAGGGATCTTCATCACGTATATTTTCCTTAAGCCAAGTCATTTGGATTATCACGTCTCTATCTCTTATCCCATGCTCCTTCTTGCGGTAACTTGTATTTATTACATTATATATTTACATTGAAAGTTGCTTGCCCCTTTGCATTTATTGGTTTTGTACCTTGCTTGTATTTTGTATATTTTGTGCTTACTAATTACTTATCCTTGAGTAATCTAGTATGTGTTTGTCGGTTCGCACAAAATGTATATATGAGTTTGCTTTGAGCCTAATTGCATCTTGTGTGTATCTTATTTGGCTCTTTTGAGTGATTAATGGACTATCCCATTTTGGGAGAGTAATATGCCTTTGGCACTTCACAATCCCAAAATGTGTGTACATGAGGAATACCACATAGTGTTGATATTTCAATATTATCTAGTCTCTATGTGGTATCTCATACTCATGAGAAATTCAAATTCTAATGTCTATTAATTATCTCAAGTTGGTCTTTGTTTGCCTCTTGCTAAGAAGATATGGATTATCATATTATGGGGGAGTAATATGTTTGTGCATATTACAAGCCTAAAGAATGTGAACATTTAAGGTTTTGCCACATAGAATGGATATTGTTAATTATCTTGTTCCTATGTGGCATGTGTGCTCAAACAAGTTTCAATTTGCTTAAATGATTTTATTTTCTCATCTTTTGGTATCTTATTTGTGAGAGAATTTCTTGGTGCGGCTTTCCACAAATTAGCACTAGAATTTACCTTCTCGGGAACCGGTTGCTTCTTGATATATTAATCATTTCTTTGCATGATCATTCGACTATTGAAGCCACCAAGAATCTCTATTTAAGTATGGTGTTTTCATTCCTATCTTTTACCACATGCTTATGTTTTGTGAATATGATTGTGAACAAATATACCACCGAGAAATATCTCCATACATATATTGTCTTTGACAAGTTATAATAATTTGTGGTAAGTTTATTGATCATATTTATTTTGTCCATTGCTCTAAAAATTGCCTTGTTTCTTGCCAAGGATTTGTTGTGGTTCAAACTCTTTTGTGTCTGCCTTGCTCTACTCAAAATTCGTTTTATGCTTTCTTGAGTTAGGAAAAGCAATGATCCCATTCGTGTGCACTTTCATTCAAAGTCATACTTCTTTGTGTTGCATTTTTTTGGGGAAGCTATCCTACATTGAGTAGAACACAATTCTTTAATTGGTATTGCATCTTATTGCTTTTCTTGAGCTTGACTAGTGTTTGAACAATATATATGGAGAGTAATGATTCCATTGTGCGCATCTTGTATTCAAGTGCAATATCATAATTAATGCACTATTATTGGAAGAAATATTCTATATATGTTTGAACACTTGTTGTCTTGAAATTGGTATTTTATCCCAATGACTTGTCTCTTTGGAAGACGAACATTTTCCGTCTTGGTACTTTGTGTGCCATCATGAAAAGTGTAGAGGGTTTGTTTATTCTTTGATGTTTTTTATCTTCTCTATTTTGGTTTCCTAAATCATGTGTTGATTTGGGATTTTGATATAATTTGGACACTTTGTTTGATTTTATCTCTTGTGAGTGTCTTCTTTGTTTTAATTGGTATTTTGTCCAATTTGTATCTTGTTTGTGTCTTGAAAGTTTTGTGCATGTATATTTACTATGTATATCCTTTGACATGCTTACTTTAGTTGATCCAATATATAGGATAAACTCCATCAAATCCTAAATGGCTAAGATGTGCATGAAATTAAAATTCATATTAATATGCACATATTTGTGTGGAGTTTGTCCTATGTATTGTAGTTTTTCTAACTACTTTGGACCCAATAAGTTTGGGAACCATTTTGTACTTGATTTTTGTTTTTAGGTACAATGGAGATACATTGGTTGCTTTCTCCATTCATATGGAAGGTGTTCTCACCATGGTATTACAGGAGTAAAGCTACGATGATTATCAAACTCTCATCCTCTTCATCACCAATGCCGTATCGGTAACAAGTATCTATTTCATGCATACATTTCTAGATTTCAACCTTGTGTAGGTTGCATCTTGGCATGAATTCCATTTGTTGCATTTCATTTGGCTCTTGCAAATGTCTTATCAAAAACAACTTTATTGCAACTATGAGTAAGCCGGGATGATTACATACTAAGGGGATATTTATAATCATTTTCATGATTCACCAATCCCAAGTATATTAATCTAGTTACTTCTACTTGAAGTATCTCATATGAAATATTGATGAATTCTCAAAAACCATTTGAATCTTTTGTGATATGCGTTACCTTTCTCGAAGCATTCCAACTATCACTTTTCCCTTGTGATATTTGTGATGCTTTGATGAGTTTATTGTTTGTTCATCTATACCCCCTTAAGATTAAACTAAGCCTAGTGCTTTGCTTTCAAGCAAAAATCTTATTGGTATATTTATGAACCTATCTTGGATATCATGTTCTTCACCCTTGTACCTATTTTTGTGTGTGCATATTTCTTTGTGGATATATATCTTTGTGATTGGTGTCCACTTAGAAACTTATACACACGAGAATAGTTACATCTTTAATTGATATTCTATTTCTTTAGTGACCATGTTTTATTTCTTTATATTACTTGGTGGTTCCTAAAAGGCACAAGCTTTGCTTTTCTTTTGGTATTCCTTTTGCATCTTATAAATCTTGTGGACCTATGTGTTTTATCATTTTTTAGTTTGTGTGTATGGGAAAGACATGATATGCACTATGTGCCTCATATATTTAAAGACTATGATGAGGCTTTGCTCATCCTATTAGTCTCCTACAAATGTCTTTCCTTGTCACACTCATCTCTTTCGGTTGAGTAAATCTTTACTTGTCGCTTCTTGATCTTAATTTCTCAACTCTTGTTTGTTTGCAAGTTGCTTTGCTTAATTTCCAATCTATTCTCTTGCTCTTGTTTGTGTTCAAAATTATCTAGAAGGGAGTGATGATTCCATGTTGTGCACATTATATAGTAATTCAAATCTAACATTGTGCATGTACCTTGGGGAGTTCCCTCTTGATTTTCTAGAACACTTGGTTGATCTTATCATAATATTGATTTTGGTCAACTGGTTTTTCGGATCCTTTGGTTGGTTGCTTCTTTATGAAAGTATCCTTCAATTTGACTTTGCTTGTAAATCTTTGGATCCTCAATATAGTTTGATCTCCCTCCATATATTCCCAGTTAGATATATGCTCTTGATTTCACTCATATGATGAGGTATGCATACACTATGGGGGAGCTCTTATTATATTGGCCTTCTAATCTTTTTTTCCATTTTGGCAATGGATGCCAATGGGGGAGAAGTTTAGAGGGTTTAAGGGAATTTGGTTCTATGCTTTAGTTTCGTTCTTAAGCATTTGCCTTCCATGCTATTGCATCCTTGCTCTTTGTTTTACATGGTTGCTTAATTCATCATATAAACCCTCGTAAAAAGGGATTGTCATCAATTACCAAAATGGGGGAGATTGAAAGTTCATGGTGCCCCATATGTGGTTTTGGTAATTAATGACAATCCTTATGGACTAATGTTTGCATTGAGTTATCCTTGTAGATCTTGTCCATAGGAAATAATGGAGTTCATGTATATTCAAGGATTTACATGAAGAATGGTCATGGTTTGAGTTGAGCTTATTGCTAGTGTGTCTTGAAGAAAAGTATTAGGTTATCCTTGATGGTTATCTTCAAGACATCATCATTTGAAGTGAGAAGAAAAGATACAAGGTTGATCAAGCTAGTGATCAACACACAAAGCTACACGATGTACCAAGTGGGATTGTGTATCTCATGGTATGGTAAGCAATTGCCAATATAGCTTTTTGATCTAACCCATATATGTGTGTGTGGCATCTCTATGTGTGGTTAGGTATCTTTCCATGGGAATGAACAGAAAGAAAGATTTCATATTGCCCATGGTCTATGTCATCGTCAAGCGGTGTTCATCACCTAGCTTGACGTGGAAACTCAAGTGAAGCATCTAGAAGAAATCCTATGCTTGAATCTTGACACTCATATGGAGATTATGGTCAAGTGAAGATGGTCATGTGATAAGCTCTCTAATATTAGCTTATGGGGGAGCAATTCACAATCTTCACGAAGCGAAGCGCAATCAAGAAAGGTGGTCCAACTTGAGGTGATTAAGATCGTCATCATATAGCTCAATTGGATTGCGCAAGGCAAAGGTATGACTTAGATAGGGTTTCTATTTTACCGGTCTCATTATGCTAGTTGGGAGACCGGATTATAGGATAGATAACCGTACTATCAAGAGGGGCTCTTGAATGCATACCTTGATCGTATCTATCGTAGAGAGCTCAAACCTTTGCATACTTGGCCTCATCCTTCTTGGTTCTTATTTTGGTTTTCTCCATGTAATGTTTTAGAGCTTGTCATGTTCTTCATGTCAAGCTCAAGTTCATCAAAAATGGATTTCGTATGAAAAACTTATCGCATTTTTGTTGTTGGAGGTTTCTACCGGTTGTCCTTTATTGATAGGCCAAACCTTTCATCATTTGGTTTTATATTCCCATTTTGGACTATGATGTTTCTCTGCATATTCTTGTAGTGCTCGTCGTTGCGATTTCAACGAGCCCAAGAACATCGAAAACGGAGTCCGGATGCAAAAGTTACGACCGTTTTCATATAGGGTGTTCTGCAGTTTTTTCCACCACCGGAGGCTCCGGTGGTTGGGTCATTTTTTCAGCCATTTTGGTGTCCTAACTCATCCGGGGGGGGCGGAGGTTCCGGTGGTTTCACCGGAGGTTCCGCCCCTGCGCGATTTTTCCTCCAACGGTTGGATATTTGGGTGACCTATTTAAGGGGCCTTCTTCCCCAATGGTTCCCCAACCTTTTGGGCGAGTTTGACCTCCATTATTGACCTCCAAAAGCTTGCTATCTCTCAATCCCTCCAATGATTCTTGCTTCCACTTGAGGGAAAAGAGAGAGGAGATCTAGATCTACCACTTCACCAATCAATCCCTCCTCTTTGTGAGGGGAATCTATTGGATCTAGATCTAGGGATTCATTTGTTGTTTTCCTTGTTCTTCCTCCTTCCTCCCTCCATAGCATTAGTTGCTTTGGTGGGATTTGAGAGAGAAGTTCTTGACCACTTTGTGTGTTCTTGCCATTGCATTAGGTGCATCGGTTTGAGTTCCCCACGAGATTCATGAAAGAGAAGTTCGTGAGCTTGTTACTCTTGGGTGCTTGGTCACCGGAGAGATTGTTCCTCTTGGGTGTATTGAGCACCCTAGACGGTTAGTGCTTGGGGCTTCCACCTTGTTGCAAGAAGCTTCGTTGAGAGCCTCCAATTGAGTTGTGGAGATAGCCTCAACCTCGTGTAAGGTTTGGTCAACGCCTTCAAGTCGACCTCATAGTGGAAACGAGCATCTCCCTCACCGGAGAAGCTCAAGGAGAATAAGGTGTGCACATCCGTGCTATTGAGGAGTGCCTAGGTGGCTCCCCACCTCTCCAACGAAGACGTACTTCCCTTGGGAAGGAACTTCGGTAATCACACCGGTGTCTCCTTGTGCTTCGGTTATCTCTATACTCTAGCTCGTTACTTATGCATTTACCTTTGTGATAGCCATCGTGCTTGAAGTCATCTATCTTGCTATCTCATAGTTGTATATCATGCCTAGCATAAGTTGTTGGTGCACATAGGTAAACCTAGCTTGCATAGGTTTTGTGCTTGATAAATTAAACCCTAGTTTTATTCCGCATTTACTCAAGCCTAAACCGTAATTATTTTAAAGCGCCTATTCACTCCCCCCCTCTAGGCGGCATCCTTATACTTTCAGCGGTGACGATGATGATTATATCCTCCGAATCCCCATCCCGGCAGGGTGCCCGAACATGACGTTCTGATCCCCGAATTGGGTTTCGAGGCGGTAGCGGCGCTCGGGTGTGTTTTTCTGGAATACGACGAACCCCCCGCGGTTTTTAGGTCACGGGGCTTATGTAGTCGAAAGGGGATCCCGAGGGGTGGTTGAGGTGGCCACACCACCAGGCGGCGCAACCAAGAAGGGGGCCGCGCCAGCCTATGGTGTGGGCCCCTCCTTGCCCCCCTCCGGCTCTTCTTCTGGCTCCGTGAGTCTTCGGGTAAAATAAGGACTTCGGGATCTTTTCCAGGAAATTTCCTGAAAGTTGATTTTTCTGCAAAAAACAAGACACCAAGGTAATTCTGTTGAAAACAGCGTTAGTCCATGTTAATTGCATCCAAAACTCACAAGTTTAGAAGAAATCAACAGCAAAAGTGTTCGGAAAAGGAGATACGTTATGGACGCATCAACTCCCCAAGCTTAGCTTATTGCTTGTCCTCAAGCAATTCAGCTAACAACTGAGTGCGATAAAAGAACTTTTACGAACACATGTATTTCATATGATGTAAATATTCTCACTATATGATCAAGTGTGTCGAGACACCATAGTAAGGATCTAGATGGGGTGCCATGAGCCTACGGGTAGAGACGTGGGGGGCGTGGTAGTATGACCATTGAGAACACCAGGTTTTACCCAGGTTCAGTACGACGCAACTAGGCGGCATTCCTACTCCTGCAATCTCACTAAATCAGGGCTGAAGCCTGAAGTATACAAAGTACAATGTGAGTATGGTTTCGGCGAGGATCAACTTCTCGACGAGTTGGCTTCTAGCTAATTGTTCTCTCTGTTCCGCCTCTCCCGTTCGGCTTTATATAGATAGCCAGGTTAGGGCTTACAGACAGGAAACCTAGAAGACTACGGAAAGTATCTAAGTTGGAAAATAAGGAATCCGTCTTCTTCTCCAAGCCGCACCACTTTGGGCCGTGGTCTGGGTTCTTCTAGAATCCGGCTTCCTGCGCATCAGCTTACTAGGCCGCCCAATGGACTGTGATCCATTACCAACAAGCCACCCTGGTAATCCGGCTCTTTAGGCCAATGCCGGACATACCCCTAATCGGTATATATCCGACAATAGCCCCCAAGAAGGATTAAGACTTCATTCTGCCGCCTTTTTTCGATTAGCATTCTCTTCCGAGAAATGTCGGCTTTTTGTCTTGATTCTTCTTTTTCCCAAAATCTATTAACTCAAAACTCGGATTTTATCAAAGTCCGGCTTTTCTTCCACGAGCCTTCATGGAGAAGGAACTTCGTGACGTCAGTGATAAAATCCTGCTGACATCACGGACGTTTGGGTTCAGTCAAAACCCTGAAACGTATCCTCTGATAGATTCTCGCGGGAAACTAGGAGATAACAATTATCACCCCGTCCCCTCATTTCCCGGAAATTTCGGGCGTAAGACGTATCGAGCATCCAACGGTCAAAATAGCTGTTGGAGCTAATCTCCGCGCATCCGGCTATAAATAGCCACCTCGAGGGCTCCGTTTCTTCTTCTGCTTCTTCTTCCTCCTTGCGCCCCAGTGTCCCAGCCTTATCTTCCAAAGCACGAGCCCGAGAGAACGCAGAGCACTTAGCCCCCGAGCCCTTGCCCGGAACAGCCATCGGAGGGTCCAGCTCGCGACTGCGCCACCCAAACATGGTCGACGGAGAGTGTCGTGGGATAATCACGGCAGATGTTACCAGGGGTAACTGATCTTGGGGCAAGTCGACACAGGCGTTTGGGAGAGGGTTTAGCTCAAGGGAAGACATGATGCAATTTGATCTGATAGCCGGCAATCGAAGTCGCCGGATCTCTATTCTCGATATGATAACTCGATTAGGGTTTACACTAGATGCTCGATATCACGCGATATTGCTAGGGTTCTTAGATCTCTACCTGAAACTATACCTGGGGGTCGGTTTATAAAGCACCCGTACCCCCTAGCTTATTCGGCAAGGCATATTTCGGATCCTACCTGGACACGGCGCACTAACCATAACTTTCCTTTACAATAACCCATAACCCGGGCCGTTAAGCCCACAAGTTTGGGCCTTCACAAGCTTCTTTATTCTTAGCCGAATCCTGCACACCATCCTTTGGGCCGGGTTATTCCTCAGAGCTTGGCATACCGGGTTAACATCCCCCTGTCAGTAGTCCCCAGAATAGCCTGGGCTTCATGGATCCTCCTTGAAGCGCTTGCTATTCCCCGCAAAGATGTCGAACATACGGGCATATGGAAGCCGAGTTAAGATGTTTTGATATTCTGCTAGGCCTCACTCCATGGTGGCCATGTAATAACCCGGATTTGTCCTCCAAACACTTAGGTTCAAATTCCCAGGTCCAGACTACAATAAAAGATGCCAAGATCTCATGCTCGATAATCAGTCCCGCCATTACGGGGCAAATCCCTTCCTTCTCCTATCCCAATGCCTTGCCCAATACTTGACGCATATCTCGCAAAATCTTCGCTGATAACCATTACCCCGCGGTTTCCGGCTTCTGGCCGTTAGGATAGGCTCACCCTTGCCTTATAAATAGCACTTAATGGGTAACCCTAAGCCCCTCACCACGCCACAACTTCCCCTCTTCTTCCTTGCTCCTAACACCCTCGCAGCACCACCGTGAGGAGCTTGTACCTGCTACCAACGCAAGATCACCAGCGGCCGCGCCCGCCCTCGAGTCGCCTTGCGCCACCGTCAAGTGTCACCGTTGCCCCTCCATTTCTCTCATTCGCGCCACGCCGCTCGTCGCCATCGTATTAGACTCCAATCTCCCCGGTAAGCTTCTCGCAACCAGTTAATTCAACCTCACAACTTTCAATTTATCCAAGATCAGATCTAGGTCAACCCGCAAGTCATTTGTCCGATTGCACCAAATTAGATCGATTCGATGCTTGTCAACTCCTTTAATCATCTGCCCTATAGTCACAAATGATCCTCCAACCATCATTGATTACCAATTTTACTTAAAAATCATCCGCAAGCATTTCCATCTAGATCCGTTCCTCCTCGATTTTCCGCTTATTGCATTAACACCCGGAAAAACCCTCCTTTTCCAGCTATTTCATTTGCGGTATAAATATGGGCAACCATCCGTCATCCCCAAATACCTTTCCCTACGTAAGCGACCAACAATTTCCACAAGTGCGCTCAATACCCGGACAGTTCTCAGCTTCGTACCTTCTTGATACCTTTATACTCGGATATTTCAGCATTCCCGGGTCTTATTACACACGCCTCTTCTCTTTGTGTTTTGCAGGCTGGCCCCATGGCTCCCAAGCGACAAGGAAAACAACCGGCTCCAGCGAGGACCACCCAAACCATATCCGCCAACTGGGGGCGCTCCACAACCACGAAAGCCAAATTGGACGAGCTAGCCGAATTAGGAACCCTCCCTTCTAAAAAAGACATCCACTGGAGGATACCGGGTAATGAGACTCGTCCCACCCCCGAAGAAAACGAGGTAATCTGCTTCGTTGACCACGTGACCCGAGGATTTCGTCCTCCGGGTCATCCTTTCTTTAGGGAGGTCTTAGATCATTATGGACTCCGGGTGTTCGACATAGGGCCTAACTCCATGTTGAACATTACCCACTTCATTGTTCTATCTGAGTCGTACTTGTGCATGCCACCGAGTCTGACTCTTTTCATTGAGTTATTCCAGTGCAAGCCGTGCCGCGAAAGCGGCGACGGAGCGCTTCTCACTTGCGGCGGGGTATCCATCCAACGCCGTAAGAATTCTTTGATGCCAACCCTCAACCTGCACTCCCACGTTAAACATTGGCAGCTATCTTTCTTTTACTGCCACGATACCTCCCCCGACAGCGAAAAGAAGCTGCCGGGTTACTCAGAGACCCCCCTCAAGCCCTCCGAGTCTTTCAATGCCTTCGCATCAGACTCAGACAGGGAGGCAATCCTTCCTTCGCTAGCCAAGATAGCCATTCTCTCGGCCCAAGGCCTCCTAGGGCTCAATTTAATAAAAACTTGGGTCGATTTCCGAATCCAGCCTAATTCCGTTCGCACCAAATTGATGTGCGAGTATTCAGGACACACCACAGACGCACTCCGCTACTCCACCAAGAGCTTTGCGACCGGTGATACTATAAAGACCATCAAGGGCTTCTTGGCGGAGAAACTGGAGGTGATAAAGGGCATCGCCGGGTTACCCCCGTTTACCCGGGAAAATCCAGCTCCAGCGGTAATACCCGGCGCTCATAACTTGTTTCCACATTTCAACTCGATACTGCTTCTAAGCCTTAATCTTATCTTTTTACCTCAGGCTGATGACCCTTTCTGGAGAGTTGAACCACTCCCCCCTTCCAGAGACCCGGAAGAGGAGGACGAGGCGGCTGACGATAGTGAAGGTACTCACTCAGGATCTGCATATTTTTACTTGCACTACTTTCCTCTCGTCTGTCTTTTTTCCAATGAATACACACCTGGTTCGCAGGGCTAGAGGACGAGGGTGGAAACAATGAAGACGACCCGGAGAGAACCGAGTCTGACCCAGAGGCAACAGTCGGGGCCAAGAGGAAAGGCAGGGGGACAGTGTCCAAGGTTCCTTTTTCCTCATTATCCTCTGAACCTTACTCCTTTGACGTCATGCGACGACTTAACCATCAATTATCAAATTCGTCATGCTTGAAGGATTCTTTCCCAGCCAAGCGCAGAGTAACTCGGAGCTCCCCAGGTGAAGATCCCCTTAACCCGGGCATCTCCGCCCCCTCGGTCCCTCGTGGCAGTGCTCCTCCATCTCGCTCTTCCAACTCTCCTCAGCGCCACCCTTCTCCTAACCACCCACGTGCCGGGCAATTCCGGGTTCCACTAGTGGTTCCTGCGAAGACCTCATCTGCTTCCAGTGGCGAACTCCCATCGGATTACACCGTAAATGCCGGGTAAGTTTTTGCTATATTATTTCTTTTTGCATCTGACGAATTTTCATTCAAGCCGCCGTCATCATTAATAACTGCCTTTTCTCATCTTTCCTTCAGCGCTCAAGTCACCGCCAGTGACCCGGAAAACACAGAAACGGATAACCTCCAGGTGGAGAAGCCGACTGACGCCGCAGACGCCGCAACTGGTGGTGATGCGACAACTAACCGGGAACAAGGCCCTCTGAACAATCCACTTTCCCAAACCGTCGGATCTCCTTCCTTATCGGAACCAGTAGACGAAGAGATAGAAATTCTAGATACGAGGATGAGTTCTCCCAACCCGGACACTCAGACTGTCCGAGTCTCCACTCCAAATGCGAGGAGAACCCCCCTACTAGATGATCAAACTGCCGGCTCTTCCGGGACTCGCTCCGAGGAGTTAACTTTTGCCCAGATGCTGGAAACTCTGCGCACCTTAAGGGCTAACGAGGAAAACATCTTGGGGTCTTTAATAACCAAACACGAGGTAAATTCGATTAATATTGCTTGTACCCTTGTCCAGTCCCCAAGTTCCGAGTGAGTTCATTCATGACTTGCTCGGGACTTTTATTATACCAACGACTGATAACTGTGCTCTTCTACCTGACTAATGCTTTTTTAACATCCGTGCAGTCTTTCGTGACTCAATACGAGGAGAAACTTGCGGACGCCGCCAAGCTCATTGAAAAGGAGATATCTTTACGTGAAGCAGCCGAGGCTGAAGCCAGGAGGAATAGGCAATTAATGAAGAAGTACCGAAGAAGAGCTCACCAAGCCGAAGATGACCTGACAAGCCTTTCCGTCGAAATATCTGATACCTATTGTTCTTTGCTTGGTACGCTTCCTTCTCCGGGTTTATCCTTTTAACAAACAGCAAAAATTTTCCAACTTATATCTTCATTTTACTTCAGGCCCGGACGAAGCCATGCCGGATGAAGATGACATTGCCAAGCTGAAAACCATAAAGAGTGTTATCCGGCAGCTATGTGCCGGAACCAGATGGATCCTTGACGAGTTGCGGTGTCCGGGTAGAGGACATGTTGATCTGAAAAGGCTGTTGGACGCCCTATCCACTGTTCCCGAGTGGATTCGGCACTGGAAGCGCTCATCTTGCCGGGTTGGAGTGACCCGGGGGCTTGGACTTGCGAAAGCTTATCTCCCCAAGATCGAGCTAGCGAGGCTTATGGGCGGCTTCCCAGAGTTCAAGCTTGACGGATCCAAGTTTTCAGTAAAGGATTTTCAGGCCGTCCAGAAGGAGGTCCGTTACCCGGCCAGCGTAATTGCTGATGAACTGGATGTTAACATACTTGTTCCAGCATATGATTCTGCCGATAAAGTAATTAAGTCGGATCTTCCTGAGCCGTATGACATGCTGGCTCGGTGGAAGGAGGAAGCTGCTGCGATAAGGGCGGAGGCTGCCAAGAAGCAAGCTGAAGCCGGCCCTGCTCCTGCTGCCTCAACACCAGTTGTTCCGCCCCCTGCAGGGGCTGGTACCGCTGATCCGGGTGCTGCTGCTACCACCAATGATGGCAAGGGTAAGGCCAAGATGGACGCCGAGTGATATATGGTTTCTAATGCCTCTTCTTAAGCGCCAGTCGGTCGACATACTTTTTAAAATAGTCATATTTTGGGCGGTGCGCCTGTGCACCTTTGATATTTTCTCACCAGGATTTTGTAATGCACGCTAAGGCCTTGATATACTCGATGCCTGTTCCGGCCTTTTTAAGTTTAAGCTCATCTGTTCTCGATATCTGGTTTTACTTATTGTTCCTTTTGTGAAAACTCAATTTCCGGGTCTCATGGGTATTGACAAGCGGATTTTGCTTCGAAGTCCCCAAGTCCCCAAGACTCGGATATTTGGATTTTTGCAACTATACAAGTAAGCCAGTTTTTCTCTTTTCAAGATTTCAAGCTACCGGGCCCGGATTGCCGAGTTTAGGATACTTGATTTTGAAAAGGGAACAAAATGCTTATTGCTATTTTCACAAAGATCCACGAGTTGTTTCACATAGGCTTTGAAGTTATGCTTAATAGTCGTTGAGTTTCCAGCTATTCAGCCTTGTACTCTGCATAACTTGTGGTTTAGATGACCCTTTTGACTGTCTTGTACTGTAAGCCGGCTTTCGCGTGGATACCATGTTGTTACATCAATACGAAGACGTAGCCAGCCAATCCCCGCCGGGTTTCATGACTAACTGCCATCGTGAGCGAACAAATCATGCCACTTTAATGCGAGTCACATCGAGCTTAAGTAAGAATAGCCAAGAAATTTGGACTTCTTTGTCCGGTTATAAGATTGTAGCCGTACTCGTTTGCAAGTAATCGGCCCTTATAACTCATAGGCATCATGGCCGGGTCTTTGAGTTTGTAACTGTGCTATTTAAGCGACCAGCCCCCAAGACCTAGATATACACATCGTACTGAGAATTCATAACCTGATAACAGCCATCTCTTTTCTTGATAACCATCTCTTTACTTGATATGAAAAATGTCTCTTTTCTTGATAACCATCTCTTTACTTGATATGAAAAATGTAGGTCAGCAAGCCGCCTCATTAAAAACCCGTCCAGTCCCCAAAGGTACCCTGGATAGGAAAAGAGTACGTCAGAAAACATGCTGCCTATTACATCGTGCAATTCCACTTGCCAATATAGTCTTTACTAAGTATAATACGGACGTAGCTGAGCCACGTTCCATGGTCTATCTCTTTCTTGCATAGATGAAGTGGTGTGTGCGGTGTCGTTGACTGTAGCCGACTCTTCCCTTGCATCTATCAAATAATATGATCCGTTATGCAGGTTCCGGCTTATGATAAATGGTCCTTCCCATGGTGGTGATAATTTGTGTTTTCCTTCGTTTGACTGTACCAGGCGCAGAACCAAGTCTCCTTCCTGGAATACCCGGGTCTTCACACGCCGGCTATGATACCTCCGTAGATCTTGCTGATATATGGCTGATCTTTCCAGGGCTTGTTCTCTTTGCTCTTCTAACATATCTACGGCGTCCTGCCGGGTTTTTTCGTTCTCTACTTCGACGTAAGCTGATACTCTAGGCGAATCATGAATAATGTCACTCGGTAATACTGCTTCTGCACCATAGACCATGAAGAAGGGTGTCATCTGAGTGGATCTGTTAGGTGTAGTGTTGATACCCCAAACCACAGAAGGAAGTTCTTCGACCCATGCACCAGCAGCCCTGACACAGGGAACTCGCAATCGTGGTTTTAATCCGCGAAGCAATTCTTGGTTTGCCCTCTACACTTGTCCATTGGCCTGGGGATGAGCCACTGATGCCACATCGAGCCGGATTCCATTGTTGCCACAAAACTTCTCCATCTCACCAAGGGACATGTTGGTTCCATTGTCGGTAATTATGCTGTGCGGGTACCCGAACCGGTAGATAATCCTTTTCAGGAATTTGACTGCTGTAGCTGCTTCGCAATTAGTAACTGGCATAACCTCAACCCACTTGGTAAACTTATCAATAGCCACCAAAAGATGCGTCTTCTTGCATGGTGACATATGAAAGGGGCCAACCATGTCCATACCCCAGACGGCAAACGGCCAAGTTAACGGGATAGTCCGCAACTCCATAGCCGGCACATGGGTTTGGCGAGCGTACCTTTGACATCCGTCACACCTTGCTACCAATCGTTCCGCATCCGCTAGGGCCGTGAGCCAGAAAAACCCGTGTCGATAAGCTTTAGCCACAAGAGACCTTGTGGACGCGTGATGTCCACAGTCGCCTTTGTGGATTTCCTTGAGAATCTGTCTGCCTTCTTCCGGCGCTACGCAGCGCAAAAAGACTCCTGCTGCACTTCTCTTGTACAATTCCCCATTGATGATAGAATATCCCTTTGCTTGCCTCAAAATTTGCCTTGCTAATACCTCCTGTTGTGGTAACTCGCCTCGTGATAGGTAGGCCAAAAACGGTTCTGTCCACTCGGGAATGGTACGTACAGTGGCTACGAGTCCTGAATCCGGGTCTTGATTTGCCAATTCCTCCTCTGACTCGATTTTAACTGATGGTCGCCATAATTCGTCCAGGAAAACATTAGGCGGAACCGGCTCTCTGCGCGAGCCGAGTCTGGCGAGGGCGTCAGCTGCCTCATTCTTTCTTCTGTCTATATGCTCCACCTCATACCCGGAAAAACATCCTGCAACCCTATCAACTTCCCTGCGGTATGCTGCCATAGTTGCGTCCTTTCTATCCCACGTTCCTGACACCTGCTGTACCACAAGGTCCGAATCTCCGAAGCATCGTATCCTCTTGATGTTCATCTCTTTGGCTACCTTTAAGCCATGCAATAGGGCCTCATACTCGGCCACGTTGTTGGAACAGTCGAAGTGAATTTGTAGTACGTAACTCAATTTGTCTCCTTTGGGTGATGTTAGCACCACCCCAGCTCCTGATCCCTCGTACTTCTTTGATCCATCGAAGTGCATGATCCACGACTCGGAATTTGGAACCGTCGTAGTCATGCCTGTATGTGTCCAGTCGTTAACAAAATCAATTAAAGCTTGAGATTTGATTGCTGACCTGGGTTCGTAGTTGATGTGATAATCCCCCATCTCTATCGCCCATTTGGCTATCCTTCCCGTCGCGTCCGAGTTTCTGATGATATCCGACATTGGTATTGAACTAACCACTGTTATGGGATGTTCTTGGAAATACGGCTTCAGCTTCCGGCTGGCCATAAAGACCCCGAACACCAACTTTTGCCAATGTGGATAGCGCTGCTTTGCTTCTGATAATACCTCACTGACGTAATAAACCGGCCTCTGAACCGGGTATCCTTTCCCATCCTCTTGGCGTTCCACAACAACTACTGCACTGACGGCTCGGGGGCCAGCTGCCACATATAGTAACATAGGCTCTTTAGGACCCGGCGCCGCTAGTACTGGTGCTTCAGATAACTGTTTCTTTAGTGCCTCAAATGCCTCATCCGCCTCTTGATCCCACACGAACTTATCCGACTTCCGCAAGAGCCGGTACAAGGGTATTGCTTTTTCTCCGAGTCGGGATATGAATCGGCTCAAGGCTGCTACGCAGCCCGTGAGCTTTTGAACATGCTTCAAATTTTCCGGTTTTCTCAGACTCTGGATGGCCTTGATTTTATCCGGGTTTGCCTCGATTCCTCTCTCGGAAACTATGAAGCCGAGTAATTTCCCAGCTGGAACTCCAAACACGCACTTTGTCGGGTTAAGCTTCATCTGGTACCTCCTCAAGTTTTTGAACGTCTCTTTTAGGTCGTCGATAAATGTCTCCGCCTTCCGGGTCTTGATGACCACATCATCCACATAGGCATGGACGTTACGTCCGATTTGGTCCTCAAAGCACTTTTGAATACACCGTTGGTAAGTTGCGCCAGCGTTCTTCAACCCAAACGTCATAGTTTTATAACAAAAGGCCCCAAAAGGGGTTATGAATGATGTTTTCTCCCAATCCTCCCTTTTGAGCTTAATTTGATGATACCCGGAATATGCGTCCAGGAAGCATAACAGATCGCTTCCAGCTACTGCGTCTATAATCTGATCTATCCTTGGTAGCGCGAACGGATCCTTTGGGCAATGCTTGTTTAGATTCGTAAAATCAATGCACATCCTCCACTCATTAGTCTTTTTCATCACTAGAACCGGGTTAGCCAACCAATCCGGGTGAAATACTTCCATGATAAAGCCGGCTGCCAATAGCCGAGCGATCTCTTCGCCTATAGCCTTCCTTCTTTCCTCATTCATTTTCCTCAAACCTTGCTTCACGGGCCTGGACTTGGGATCCACATGCAAGCTGTGCTCAGCCAGTTCTGTAGGGATACCCGGCATGTCGCTAGGTGTCCAGGCAAACACATCTGCATTCGAACGAATAAACTCCACGAGCGCTTCCTCCTGCTCTTTTCCCAAGTTAGACCCTATGGTGAACTGCTTAGTGGAATCCCCTTCGACAAAATCCATCTTCTTGGTGTCCTGCGCTGCCTTGAATTTTGCTCTCTCATCCTCGGTATTCGGCTTTTTCAAGGCTGTTCTATCGTCCGGATTTACTTGAGACCGGTAATATTCGAGCTCTTCCTTCCTGCATGCCTGCTCGGCCATAACTGAATCTCCTTCGTCGCACTCGGCCGCTATATCCCGGTTCCCATGTATAGTGATGGTCCGCTTAGGACCCGGGATTTTCAGCTGCAAATACACGTAGCACGGCCTAGCCATGAATTGGGCGTAAGCCGACCTCCCAAACAGTGCGTGGTAAGGACTGCGCAATTTGACCACCTCGAACGTGAGCCACTCAATTTGATAATTATCCGTCGATTCTCCAAAGGCAACTTCCAAGGTGATCCTTCCCTCGGGGCTCGCCGAGTGACCTGGCACGATCCCATGAAAGATTGTCGAACTTTTTTGTAACTGAGACTCCTTGAGATTCATCCGTAAGAAGGTTTCCCAATAAAGGATGTTGATGCTGCTTCCACCGTCCATCAGGACCTTCTTCAATTCGTAACCATTAACCTGTGGAGCAACCACCAATGCCAAGACTCCTGGACGCTCTATTTTCTCCGGATGGTCTTTTCTACTCCATGTTACCTCTTGTTCCGCCCATCTGAGATGTCCCGGCGCGGCCAACGAAATCGAGTTTGCCGCTTGCTTTAATGTCTTCTCGTTCTTGCTGGAAGTTCCTGTAGTATGCACATGATATTGTCCTTTTAAATTAGTCGTTCGTACCGTGCCGATGAAGATGTTGATCCGGCCGATCGTCAATATAGATCCGGACTCGAGGTGATCCGACTCTGGCCCCCAGCCGGAATCGTCCACCATCTTTTCTCCTTCGTGGTCGATGTAGATTTCGCCAATGACAAGGTTCTCCATGCCCTTCCGAGCTTCTCCCGTGATGTAAACACCTTTGGACGCAGGCCCCACGGTGGGCGCCAACTGTCGTGGGATAATCACGGCAGATGTTACCAGGGGTAACTGATCTTGGGGCAAGTCGACACAGGCGTTTGGGAGAGGGTTTAGCTCAAGGGAAGACATGATGCAATTTGATCTGATAGCCGGCAATCGAAGTCGCCGGATCTCTATTCTCGATATGATAACTCGATTAGGGTTTACACTAGATGCTCGATATCACGCGATATTGCTAGGGTTCTTAGATCTCTACCTGAAACTATACCTGGGGGTCGGTTTATAAAGCACCCGTACCCCCTAGCTTATTCGGCAAGGCATATTTCGGATCCTACCTGGACACGGCGCACTAACCATAACTTTCCTTTACAATAACCCATAACCCGGGCCGTTAAGCCCACAAGTTTGGGCCTTCACAAGCTTCTTTATTCTTAGCCGAATCCTGCACACCATCCTTTGGGCCGGGTTATTCCTCAGAGCTTGGCATACCGGGTTAACATCCCCCTGTCAGAGAGTCTCCCCGCGGCTTGATGTATCGAGCACCGCCGTGAACCTCGACGACATCATCAATGATCTTGATCCCCTCATCGACTCCCCAGTACGCGCCGCGGCGAACACGCCGGAGGGGACCGCCAGCGACCCGGCCCACAGGGATCTGCCTCCCGCGGCCAGAAACGTGCCGCCGTCATCAGCCACCGGTCCTCTTCCGCCTCCCTTCACCAAGCCCGCGGAAGAAAACGTCACTCTCGGTGTAACATCCCAAGTATGAAAATCATCCCCTTAGAATGTTTGTTGCATGTTTATTAAAGTATTGCATCATGTCATCATTTTGTTTCCATGTTGTTTGCATTTGTTTCTTAATTGTTGCATTTGTTTTCCATTGTTTTCACAACTCAAATTCAAACCTTATTCAAACAATGGTTTCATACTTGCTCTGTTACAACATTTTGAATAAAAATCACAACTAAAAACAACCCATTTGTGTCATGTTTTTCCATAGTGATCACTTGTGAAAATGTTGGTTTTAATCAATCCTTTAATTTCCAAAAACACATTTAAAATTCAAATCCAAGCACCCAAAACAGAATCATTTTGGAATTATGTTGTTACCAAAGAAAATCAACTCAAATTGGCTAATTGCCATAGGGGTTACCCTATTTTAGATGTTGGTTTTATCAATGATTATTAATATTAAAAATTTCTCCCAAATTTGGTTTAAATTTTAAACAGCAATCAAATATTTGAACTTTTGAAAATAAAAGTTACCAACTGTTAGTAATTGGCCTAAGGAGCTTCCCTAATTTTTCTCAAATTTTTTCACTAACCAAAAACCCATCTTTTTCTCCCAAAACTAAACCCTACAAAAAAAAACAGAAGGGAAAAAAATAAAAGGAGAAAACCCTGCGCGCGCAGCAGCTAACCTAGCTGGCCCAGCCCGTTTCCCTCTCTTATCTCCCGCGCGCGCAAGCCCAGCCCGTCTACCCCTCACTTACCGCTTCAAAATGCATGCAGATCGTCTGTTCGAAGTACGGCACCCCATCGGCCGGTGCCACCGCGACAGTGCCGCACTCCGACGGCGATCCGAGCTCCCAGCAGCCTATAAATTATCCCTAGGGCCGCGCCGTCAAACCCTAGCCCCCTAGGTCCCTGCTCCTCGCCTCCGTCGCCGTTCTCCCCCCCTCTACCACTGTTTCCCCCTCTCTGCAACTCACTCCGGCGACCCCTCTCTCTGAACCCCGATAGATTCTGTCGCCACCGTGCACCACCAACCCACCTAGGCCACTGAAATCGAAACCCCTCTCTCCCCGCTTCCGTTTAAACACCTAAGCTGCCCCGGTGACCCCCTGGATCTCCCCCGCCATCCTCGTCCACGCCGCGACCGCCGCCGTGCACCCGAGCACTGAGACAGCGACGAACTCCCGGTGAGCTCCCCGTGCTACCCCTCTCCCATCTCCCCCTCTGTTGCTTCCGTGCGTTTCCACCGCGTCCACCACTCTCTGCACACCACCAAACTCGAGCACGGCCGCGTATCTCAACGCCGGCGAGCCACATCTGCTTCTGTCAGTCGAGGAAGAAAACGCTCGTCAGAAAAATTCAGTTAACTTGTGCTGAATGTTAACCTGTCCGCGCCTGTTACACTGTCAAACAACTGAACACTAGCGCACTGGTTGCGCTCCTCTGAAACTTGCGGCCGGTCACGGGTTCGATCCCCGCAGCGCCAAACCTTTTTGTGGTTTTTTCCCCCCACGCGCAGAGGCCCACAAGTCAGCGGCTCCCTCTCCCACGCGTGCGCGCGCGCGCGCCACGCTGGCCACGGGTCCACTGGACAGTGGCTAGGGGTAGAGAGCAGCGTGGTAACAAAAGTTCCTGCGCATTTCTGTTAATTCCTAAATCATTTAATTAACAGATTTAAACCTAAAACTTCAAACTTTAATAACTTATATTCTGTAATTCCAATAAATAAAAGTTTTATATGTTTTCTGTTCCAAATTTCATAACCTTTCCAAATAATCTATTTGTGTACTGTTTTGAACTTTCAAATTGCAATTCAAATTTAAATTCAAATCATTCAATTGTATTTTACCAAAATTCATAAGTAATTCATAATAAATCCAAATCATGCAAATAAAATATGTTTTCAATGCTATTTTAAATAACCTATTCAAATATAAATTTTGCTTCATGGTTTGAATAATTTAAATTGCCTAAATAATTTAATACTTGTTTAGTTCATTTAAATTTGATAAAATCATATCTTTCTCAATATAAAATATTTTGAACATGCAAAATATGTTTTCAAACCATCAAAGTGTGAACTTTTCAAATGTGAGTTTGAATTCATGTTTTGAACAAATAAAAATTCAATTAAATCCAAACTTGTTCTAAATTCATTTAAAACTTGTTAAATAATGTTTAATTCATAATAAATTCATCCTAATTCCAATTTCAATATTTGAAACATGTAATCCAACTAAATTTGATGTTCTTTTCAAATATAAACTTTGTTATTTGTTTTGAACAATTTAAGTGGTTGAAAACAACAAATACTTGTGTGTCACCGTTAAGGCACCCAAAATTTCCCTAAATTAATAATAAAATTCTAAATTGCTACACCCTATTTTTAAATTGGTTCTAATGTTGTTATTTTGCTGTTTTCCTTTTGCATGCATCATACTAAACCACTAGCACCTGTTGATTAGTTGGAAAACAAATAATCTAACCAAAATCCATGGACTTTTCATATGCAACTCAAGATTGCATATGTGTCCATTTAAATTGTGTTATCATATCAATTAGTTTATTTTGATGCATCTATTAACTTGTCATGCATCATATTTGATTGTGCACTATGCCATGATAATGATTGTTTATATTTCTGCCTTGTTTGTTTGCTTCTTCTCGGATAGACGACGACGTTGATACCGACGATCTTTACGACACCCCTTCTGAGGATCTAGCTCAGTACCCGGCTACTGGGTTTGCAGGCAAGTTATCACTCACATGAACCATTGTGTTCCTTTCAACATTGGTTACCGATACTTTCCGTTGTCTATATTTTCTAGCCCTATGTATCGTGCTTCTGTTACGAACCTATCACATGATACCCTAAACCCTGATATTGCCACACCTCCAGTCCTAAAACCCCGTTGCTTGGGCCCGTGTCTTACTAGCATGCTTAGGGTTGTTTTGCTCGAGTCTGTTATCCGTTACTTTCTGTTATTATATCTGTTATATTCTGGGGCTCGATGTTAAACAACAATTTGTTAATTTGAGGTAATAATAACTTGCTGATAAGGCACCGGCAGGAGGCCCGGCGTGGTTTTGAGGCCTGCTAGTGTCGACCCTAATAGGAAAAGGGTCTTGTCTACTGATCCATGATGAGCGCACTATCCGCATGTGGGAAGCGTGTATGGGCGCCCCCCTCAATTTGACTCGATCCGCATCTCGTCCAAATCACCACACTTAGTTCGGGCTTTCCATTTGATGCACGCATATGCAGGTACGAACCCGAGGCCAGGGTGGAACTTTTGTAGTCGGCATTTAGGGCGGCGTGGTCTTCCAGTTCTATGAGGGTCCTCCTTTTCTTCGGGGGGCTTGATTAGCCGCGCACGCACAGCACGTGGTGCTTTGGGCTTGATGCGAAGAAGAGTTGAGTTGTGTTGAGTGCCCCGCTTGGTGGGAAAGGCCTTCCCATCTGGCGGGTTATTCTTACGTGTACGGCCAAATTGGTGCACCCCTGCAGGGATAAATCTTCTCGAGAAGCCGTGTTTTCCGCGGTTATGGTTGACTTGGTGAAAGTACTGGCTAACAAGTACTCAGAACAACTTACACCTAACTAATGATAACTTGACTAGTAATAGGCTTATTGACACAACAACTTGATCCATCATTAATCCAACTGTGTGAGTTATCCTCGGATTGCTTCTTTGAATAAGGGGCGAGATCCAGGATGGGTTTGATTGGTGGTTAGTTATAGTTGGTTACGATACGCTATCTTATCTCTTTCTGTTACACCGGAAGTTGTAGTATGTTCTGTAGATGGTTAGTGCAGCCAGTTGCAGCATCTTTCATACCCCTTTTCTTCCGTTGATCCCAAGGCATCTGTGCTTGGTGTTGACGGGCTACACTTTGGTGAATTGTGAGTCTTGCTTGCCAGTACGTTGTTGTACTGACCCCTTTGGGGTTGTGGTTTACGCAGACTACGACTACGGCTACGAGGACCACCAGGATGGCTACTTCGTGGAGTTTGACGAGACTGCAGACGAGTAGATAGCTGGACCAGGGCTGGATCCAGGACCTACGTGGATGGGCTTCGTCTTCTTTATTTTTCCGGCTTCTTAAGCCTTTTGGATTTGTCTGTACTCAGACCCCCTTTGAATGCTTCCGCTGAGTTGTAATGATGCTATGTTGGGACATGTGTCCTCTGGATGATTGTATTTGCTATTCTCTGCCCTAGTGAGGGCCATTTGCAACTTATTTCGATCTTTGTGTCTTAGAGGCATGTTGTGTTATCCTTTTGTTCAAAGCCGTTGACGTACCATGTGTGTATGGTATGAAGTACGTCAATGGTAGTATCCTGATTTCTACGGGATAGTTTACATCGACGGTGAACGGTAACGGTTGGTTGTCGCACATAAGTGCTGGCCTACCCGTAAGGGGACGCGGGAGCCGTTAAGCCCCGTAATCCAATCAAAATACTGTTCAGTTCGTACGGTGAGTATCCTCTAGAAGTCCGGGTGCGACAAATGGTATCAGAGCCTGTCTGCCTGTAGGATCCCTTTTTACTGGTCGCAGTTGAGTCTAGAAACTATTTTGTAGCTATATAGGGAAAATGAAACGTGAGAGTAGGAATTCTGCCATTTTTCTTCTTTCCCCACCCACCCACCCTTTTCTGGTAAGGAAGTGCAACGTTGTTTTCTGTTCTCACCTAAACTTTCAAGTTAGGATTTCACGTGTTTTGGGTTCTCCGTAGTACCTCAGGACTTTTGGTCTCGTCTTCCCGATGTTGCTTCGATATCCTGTTCTTCTAAAGAACCTTTCGCCCGTTGAAACCTTGTTGTTACTTTCCACTTCAGTTTCTTCTACCGGCGTCTAATCAAAACCTCCCAAATCATCTGCAGATGGATCTCAGGTTCTACCCGCAGGTGGTTCGGATGACTCGCTGTGAGAGCACCGCCGGTTATCCGGAGATGCTGAGAGACATGGTGACTTATCTGGGGTTCCATTGGGCACCAGAGTACCAGGTCTACGAGCAGCAGCGAGAGTTTGACCAGACCTACTACCGGGCTATCGTCTACATTCTGTCAGATGATGGCAGGAGCGTTGTCCACCGCTACGAGGCAGTAGGTTCCACAGTGGATATGGCCGTGCAGCAGGCAGCTTACGTGAGTCTCACCGTCCTCCGTGCTGACTACTGGGGGTTTGACGATTCTATCTATCGCCACATCCCCCGTGGTTACATCACGTCGGCGGGAGTTCACTTCACTCTCCACGGCAACCTGGACACCTACGAGTCTGATAGCTCCAGGCTGCACACCACTGCTCAGTTTGTGAGGCACAGTGACGCAGTTGCTTCCACACTGTCTCAGGAGTTGGCTTCAGTCAGGGAGCAGCTCCACCTTGCTCTCACTCGTCTGGCGACGTACACCACATATTTTGTTGGAGACGAGCGCTTTGCACGTTCCGTTCAGACAGCTGGGTTACCGCTTCCAGATGCTGGAGGATACGAGCCGATCAGAGGTCCACTTCTCGACCTTGGTCCTGGTTACACAGGGATTCCCCGCTTTGGAGCACAGGGAGACGACGCTTTCTACTTCACCACACCGAGAGTCCCTCTCAGAGCAGTTCCGCTCTACGTGGATCGTCGTCATACCTACTTCCGTGGGATTCCTCCTCACCGTATCTCTCGTCGTACTACTCGCCGCCGTCCTGCGTGATGAGCATGGGAGAACCGATGTATCTGTTCCTAGCTATGTTTAGTTATCCTGCGGCATTCGAACCATGTATGGTGTGTTGGATATTCTGATGTATTTGAACATGTGATGATGTACCTGTTGGTTATCTATTCATGCGTCGGAATAATCTCTCTTTCGGTTACCAAGTCTATCCTTTGCTGTTATTGTGCTAAAATGCATTTCTGTTCAGGATGCCTCCAACCAGGAACTCCCCGCCTGAACCACCTCCGCTCACGGAGCTGTTGACTCAGATGACTCAGGTCGTGGCTCAGATGGCCCAGATCCAGGCTAACCAGCACAACAACCAGAATGCTCCGCGAGTCAGCATCAAGGAGTTTCTGAGCATGGGGCCGAGAGCTTTCGTGGCAACACGTGAGCCTCTGGATGCTGATGACTAGGTCAGGGAGATGAACAGGGCTCTGGAGATTGCTCATGTTGCTGAGGAAGATAAGGTCAAGTATGCCACCTACCTACTGAAGGGTCAGGCAGCTACCTGGTGGGAGAACTACCAGACCATGAGAGCTGGCTATCCTATCACCTGGGGTTGTTTCAAGGATGCCTTCCTGAAGCACCACATCCCAGATGGTCTCATGGAAAGGATGCGTGAGGAATTCTGCTCTCTCAAACAGGGCAAGCTGGACGTCCTCGGCTACCAGAACGAGTTCAATCGTCTCGCTCGATACGCCGGTGACGAGGTGTCCACTGAAGCCAAGAAGATGGCAAGGTTCCGCCGAGGTTTTAACCCGGAACTGAAGTACGCTCTCACCAACATCAAGTGCAAGGACTTCGTGGAGCTCGTGAACACCGCGCTCAATGAGGAGAATGGGCGCAAGGCGTTCGAGGAGTCGCGCAAGCACTCGCGTGAGGGTGGTTCCTCCTCCAACATGACCACCCCTCCGCAGAAGCGCCGCATCTGGGTGCCAAACAGTGCTGTCACTAGGGCTCCAAATGCCCAAGCTTCTCCAGGCTTTGGTCCCCGCCCACCCAACCCATCTCAGATGCAGGGTCAGAGGTTTCCAATGGGGCAGCCAAGGCCAGGTCCTCCTCGTGTCGTCACTTGCTTCAAGTGCAAGGAGACTGGACACTATGCTGATAAGTGCACTCAGAGGCAGCTACCTCCACCACCTCCTCGCCCCAACGCCAACCAGGCAATGGTTCGTGCTCCCCCGGCTAAAGCCTTCAACTCCAACAACAGGCCTGTCGGGAGGACCGCGAGGGTGAATCATATCAAGGCCGACAAAGCTGAGGAAGCTGCTGACGTCGTTCTCGGTACATTCCCCGTAAACTCTAACCCAGCTAAAGTGTTGTTTGATACCGGAGCATCGCATTCGTTCGTGTCAAAGATCTTTGCAACAGCAGTTAAACTACCTTTTGATGGTTTGGGTTCCCCGCTAGTAGTAAACTCCCCTGGAGCAACTATGCAAACTTCCAAGATCAGTCACGAGAATCAGATCTTGATTGGAGGTCACATATTCCTTGCTTCCCTCATTCTGCTTGGCAATTCTGACATTGATGTCATCCTTGGCATGGATTGGTTGAAGGCCAATAAAGCTACGATTAATTGTGCTAAGAAGTCAATAACTCTGTTCCACCCCTCCGGCCAGATAGTCTATTCTCCAAGTGAATCAAGTTCTGTTCAGCTGTACACCCTGGATGCTAAACCTCTACCTCTGCTTGAAAATGTTCCGGTGGTTTGTGAATTCCCTGACGTCTTTCCAGAAGAGTTGCCAGGGATGCCTCCGGACAGAGCAGTTGAGTTCGTGATCGAGCTTGAACCAGGTACTGCTCCAATCTCTAAGCATCCATACAAGATAGCTCCTCCTGAACTGAAGTTGTTGAAGGAGCAAATTGATATGTACATGGAGAAAGGTTACATTCAGCCTAGTTCCTCCGCTTGGGGTTGCCCAACTCTGTTTGTTGCCAAGAAGGATCAAACAAAAAGACTCGTGGTTGACTATCGTCCTCTCAACGAGAAAACCATCAAGAACAAGTATCCAATTCCTCGTATCGATGATCTTTTTGATCAACTTGCTGGAGCCTCAATATTCTCAAAGTTGGACTTGAGGATGGGTTACCATCACATAAAGATCAGAAAGGAAGATATTCCAAAAACAGCTTTCACCACTCGTTACGGTCTATATGAATACACCGTCATGTCCTTTGGTCTCACCAATGCACCGGCGACCTTCTCAAGACTCATGAATTCTGTCTTCCATGAATATCTCGACAAGTTCATTGTGGTATATCTCGATGACATTCTTGTCTACTCAAAATCCGAGGAAGAGCATGGAGAACACCTTCGTCTCACTCTCATGAAACTTCGCGAGCATCGTCTGTATGCCAAGTTCTCCAAATGTGAGTTCTGGATTCCAGAAGTTGCTTACCTTGGTCATGTCATCTCTGCCAAAGGCATAGCCATTGATCCAGAAAAGGTTAAGGCAATTGTTGATTGGAAACCCCCTAAGACGGTGAAGCAAGTTAGAAGTTTTCTTGGCTTGGCTAGCTATTGTCGTCGTTTCGTCCAAAACTTTTCCAAGATTGCCAAACCTCTCACTGATCTCACAAAGAAGGAAAAGAAGTTCGTTTGGACTCCACAGTGTGATGAGAGTTTCAATCTCCTCAAGACTAAACTCACTTCCACCCCAGTTCTGGTTGGCCCAGATACTACCAAATCTTTCCAGATATTCTGCGATGCATCTCTCCAAGGCCTAGGAGCAGTTCTTATGCAAGAACATCAAGTTGTGGCTTATGCTTCACGTCAGTTGAACCCACATGAGCAAAACTATCCCACTCATGATCTTGAACTTGCAGCAGTTGTGTTTGCCCTCAAGAAATGGAGGCAATACTTGTTGGGTAACAAAACTGAAATCTTTTCCGATCATAAGAGATTGAAATACATCTTCACTCAACCAGATCTGAACCTCAAGCAAAGGAGATGGATTGAGAAGATTAAAGACTTTGATCTCACCATTTCTTACACTCCAGGCAGGGCTAATGTTATGGCCGATGCTCTCAGTCGCAAGTCCTATTGCAATAATCTCATGATCATGGAAAGCCAACCTCCACTTCATGAAGAATTCCAGAAGCTGAACCTTGGTCTTGTTCCTCAAGGCTACCTTGCTAGTTTGACAGCCAGTCCAACTCCCGAGGACAAGATTCGTTCTGAACAACTTCGTGATACTGAAATCAAGAAGATGGTTGAGCACATCAAGGAAGGCAAGGAGAAATTCAAGTCCTTCTCAATTGATGATAAAGGAACTGTGTTCTTTGAAGGACGCATTGCAGTTCCTCAAGTTCAAAGTCTAAAAGATATCATTCTCAAGGAGGCTCATGAAACTCCTCTCTCCATTCACCCTGGAAGTACAAAGATGTACCAGGATCTTAAGACACTGTATTGGTGGCCTGGCATGAAACGTGAAATTGCTCAATACGTTTCTGAATGCGATGTTTGTCAACGTGTTAAGGCAGTCCATCAGAAAACAGCAGGTCTACTCCAACCTCTGAAAATTCCTGAGTGGAAGTGGGACATGATTGAAATGGACTTCGTTACTGGGTTTCCAAAGTCCAAGAAGGGCAACGATGCAATCTTCGTTGTCATTGATCGTCTCACTAAGGTTGCTCACTTCTTTGCTGTCAAAGAGACAATATCAGCTAGCCAGTTAGCAGAACTCTACACAGCAAGGATTGTTCCTCTTCATGGTGTTCCATTGGAAATAAGCTCAGACCGTGGAAGTATCTTCACTTCTCATTTCTGGAAAAGCTTTCAAGAAGCATTGGGCACTAAACTTCTGTTCAGCACAGCTTATCACCCTCAGTCTCAAGGGCAAGTCGAAAGAGTCAATCAGATTCTCGAGGATATGCTCAGAGCATGTGGTATCTCCTTTGGCATGAAATGGGAGGATTGCCTTCCATATGCTGAATTCTCCTACAACAACAGCTACCAGGCAAGCCTAGGCATGGCACCATTTGAGGAACTGTATGGTCGCAGATGCAGGAGTCCAATCAATTGGTCTGGAGCTGGTGAACGTTCACTCTTAGGCCCTGACATTGTTAAGGAAGCCGAGGAGAAAGTTCGTATCATTCGTGACAATCTCAGGATTGCTCAGTCTCGTCAGAAGAGCTACTATGACAGCAAGCACAGGGATATGATCTATGCACCTGGTGACAAGGCATATCTCCGTGTAACTCCCCTCAGAGGCACTCATCGTTTCGGTGTGAAAGGAAAGCTTGCACCAAGATACATTGGTCCTTTCAACATTCTCTCAAGGCGTGCAGAAAATGCTTATCGTCTTGAACTTCCAGAAAAGCTATCCAAAGTGCACGATGTGTTCCACGTGTCACAGCTCAAGAAGTGTTTCAAAGATCCAGATCGTGCAGTTGATCATGATTCTATCGAACTGCAAGATGATCTATCTTATGAGGAGCACCCTATTCGTATTCTCGATGAGACCGAGCGTAACACTCGCAACAAGAGCACCAAGTTCTTGAAAGTGCAGTGGTCGCATCATTCCGATAAAGAGGCAACATGGGAGACCGAAGAGGATCTTCGCAAGAAGTATCCGGACCTTTTCCTTTCTCAGTAGGAATCTCGGGGCGCGATTCCTTCAAGGGGGGGCGTTTTGTAACATCCCAAGTATGAAAATCATCCCCTTAGAATGTTTGTTGCATGTTTATTAAAGTATTGCATCATGTCATCATTTTGTTTCCATGTTGTTTGCATTTGTTTCTTAATTGTTGCATTTGTTTTCCATTGTTTTCACAACTCAAATTCAAACCTTATTCAAACAATGGTTTCATACTTGCTCTGTTACAACATTTTGAATAAAAATCACAACTAAAAACAACCCATTTGTGTCATGTTTTTCCATAGTGATCACTTGTGAAAATGTTGGTTTTAATCAATCCTTTAATTTCCAAAAACACATTTAAAATTCAAATCCATGCACCCAAAACAGAATCATTTTGGAATTATGTTGTTACCAAAGAAAATCAACTCAAATTGGCTAATTGCCATAGGGGTTACCCTATTTTAGATGTTGGTTTTATCAATGATTATTAATATTAAAAATTTCTCCCAAATTTGGTTTAAATTTTAAACAGCAATCAAATATTTGAACTTTTGAAAATAAAAGTTACCAACTGTTAGTAATTGGCCTAAGGAGCTTCCCTAATTTTTCTCAAATTTTTTCACTAACCAAAAACCCATCTTTTTCTCCCAAAACTAAACCCTACAAAAAAAACAGAAGGGAAAAAAAATAAAAGGAGAAAACCCTGCGCGCGCAGCAGCTAACCTAGCTGGCCCAGCCCGTTTCCCTCTCTTATCTCCCGCGCGCGCAAGCCCAGCCCGTCTACCCCTCACTTACCGCTTCAAAATGCGTGCAGATCGTCTGTTCGAAGTACGGCACCCCATCGGCCGGTGCCACCGCGACAGTGCCGCACTCCGACGGCGATCCGAGCTCCCAGCAGCCTATAAATTAGCCCTAGGGCCGCGCCGTCAAACCCTAGCCCCCTAGGTCCCTGCTCCTCGCCTCCGCCGCCGTTCTCCCCCCCTCTGCCACTGTTTCCCCCTCTCTGCAACTCACTCCGGCGACCCCTCTCTCTGAACCCCGATGGATTCCGTCGCCACCGTGCACCACCAACCCACCTAGGCCACTAAAATCGAAACCCCTCTCTCCCTGCTTCCGTTTAAACACCTAAGCTGCCTCGGTGACCCCCTGGATCTCCCCCGCCATCCTCGTCCACGCCGCGGCCGCCGCCGTGCACCCGAGCACTGAGACAGCGACGAACTCCCGGTGAGCTCCCCGTGCTACCCCTCTCCCATCTCCCCCTCTGTTGCTTCCGTGCGTTTCCACCGCGTCCACCACTCTCTGCACACCACCAAACTCGAGCACGGCCGCGTATCTCAACGCCGGCGAGCCACATCTGCTTCTGTCAGTCGAGGAAGAAAACGCTCGTCAGAAAAATTCAGTTAACTTGTGCTGAATGTTAACCTGTCCGCACCTGTTACACTGTCAAACAACTGAACACTAGCGCACTGGTTGCGCTCCTCTGAAACTTGCGGCCGGTCACGGGTTCGATCCCCGTAGCGCCAAACCTTTTTGTGGTTTTTTTCCCCCACGCGCAGAGGCCCACCAGTCAGCGGCTCCCTCTGCCACGCGTGCGCGCGCGCGCGCCACGCTGGCCACGGGTCCACTGGACAGTGGCTAGGGGTAGAGAGCAGCGTGGTAACAAAAATTCCTGCGCATTTCTGTTAATTCCTAAATCATTTAATTAACAGATTTAAACCTAAAACTTCAAACTTTAATAACTTATATTCTGTAATTCCAATAAATAAAAGTTTTATATGTTTTCTGTTCCAAATTTCATAACCTTTCCAAATAATCTATTTGTGTACTGTTTTGAACTTTCAAATTGCAATTCAAATTGCAATTCAAATCATTCAATTGTATTTTACCAAAATTCATAAGTAATTCATAATAAATCCAAATCATGCAAATAAAATATGTTTTCAATGCTATTTTAAATAACCTATTCAAATATAAATTTTGCTTCATGGTTTGAATAATTTAAATTGCCTAAATAATTTAATACTTGTTTAATTCATTTAAATTTGATAAAATCATATCTTTCTCAATATAAAATATTTTGAACATGCAAAATATGTTTTCAAACCATCAAAGTGTGAACTTTTCAAATGTGAGTTTGAATTCAAGTTTCGAACAAATAAAAATTCAATTAAATCCAAACTTGTTCTAAATTCATTTAAAACTTGTTTAATAATGTTTAATTCATAATAAATTCATCCTAATTCCAATTTCAATATTTGAAACATGTAATCCAACTAAAATTTGATGTTCTTTTCAAATATAAACTTTGTTATTTGTTTTGAACAATTTAAATGGTTGAAAACAACAAATACTTGTGTGTCACCGTTAAGGCACCCAAAATTTCCCTAAATTAATAATAAAATTCTAAATTGCTACACCCTATTTTTAAATTGGTTCTAATGTTGTTATTTTGCTGTTTTCCTTTTGCATGCATCATACTAAACCACTAGCACCTGTTGATTAGTTGGAAAACAAATAATCTAACCAAAATCCATGGACTTTTCATATGCAACTCAAGATTGCATATGTGTCCATTTAAATTGTGTTATCATATCAATTAGTTTATTTTGATGCATCTATTAACTTGTCATGCATCATATTTGATTGTGCACTATGCCATGATAATGATTGTTTATATTTCTGCCTTGTTTGTTTGCTTCTTCTCGGATAGACGACGACGTTGATACCGACGATCTTTACGACACCCCTTCTGAGGATCTAGCTCAGTACCCGGCTACTGGGTTTGCAGGCAAGTTATCACTCACATGAACCATTGTGTTCCTTTCAACATTGGTTACCGATACTTTCCGTTGTCTATATTTGCTAGCCCTATGTATCGTGCTTCTGTTACGAACCTATCACATGATACCCTAAACCCTGATATTGCCACACCTCCAGTCCTAAAACCCCGTTGCTTGGGCCCGTGTCTTACTAGCATGCTTAGGGTTGTTTTGCTCGAGTCTGTTATCCGTTACTTTCTGTTATTATATCTGTTATATTCTGGGGCTCGATGTTAAACAACAATTTGTTAATTTGAGGTAATAATAACTTGCTGATAAGGCACCGGCAGGAGGCCCGACGTGGTTTTGAGGCCTGCTAGTGTCGACCCTAATAGGAAAAGGGTCTTGTCTACTGATCCATGATGAGCGCACTATCCGCATGTGGGAAGCGTGTATGGGCGCCCCCCTCAATTTGACTCGATCCGCATCTCGTCCAAATCACCACACTTAGTTCGGGCTTTCCATTTGATGCACGCATATGCAGGTACGAACCCGAGGCCAGGGTGGAACTTTTGTAATCGGCATTTAGGGCGGCGTGGTCTTCCAGTGCTATGAGGGTCCTCCTTTTCTTCGGGGGGCTTGATTAGCCGCGCACGCACAGCACGTGGTGCTTTGGGCTTGATGCGAAGAAGAGTTGAGTTGTGTTGAGTGCCCCGCTTGGTGGGAAAGGCCTTCCCATCTGGCGGGTTATTCTTACGTGTACGGCCAAATTGGTGCACCCCTGCAGGGATAAATCTTCTCGAGAAGCCGTGTTTTCCGCGGTTATGGTTGACTTGGTGAAAGTACTGGCTAACAAGTACTCAGAACAACTTACACCTAACTAATGATAACTTGACTAGTAATAGGCTTATTGACACAACAACTTGATCCATCATTAATCCAACTGTGTGAGTTATCCTCGGATTGCTTCTTTGGATAAGGGGCGAGATCCAGGATGGGTTTGATTGGTGGTTAGTTATAGTTGGTTACGATACGCTATCTTATCTCTTTCTGTTACACCGGAAGTTGTAGTATGTTCTGTAGATGGTTAGTGCAGCCAGTTGCAGCATCTTTCATACCCCTTTTCTTCCGTTGATCCCAAGGCATCTGTGCTTGGTGTTGACGGGCTACACTTTGGTGAATTGTGAGTCTTGCTTGCCAGTACGTTGTTGTACTGATCCCTTTGGGGCTGTGGTTTACGCAGACTACGACTACGGCTACGAGGACCACCAGGATGGCTACTTCGTGGAGTTTGACGAGACTGCAGACGAGTAGATAGCTGGACCAGGGCTGGATCCAGGACCTACGTGGATGGGCTTCGTCTTCTTTATTTTTCCGGCTTCTTAAGCCTTTTGGATTTGTCTGTACTCAGACCCCCTTTGAATGCTTCCGCTGAGTTGTAATGATGCTATGTTGGGACATGTGTCCTCTGGATGATTGTATTTGCTATTCTCTGCCCTAGTGAGGGCCATTTGCAACTTATTTCGATCTTTGTGTCTTAGAGGCATGTTGTGTTATCCTTTTGTTCAAAGCCGTTGACGTACCATGTGTGTATGGTATGAAGTACGTCAATGGTAGTATCCTGATTTCTACGGGATAGTTTACATCGACGGTGAACGGTAACGGTTGGTTGTCGCACATAAGTGCTGGCCTACCCGTAAGGGGACGCGGGAGCCGTTAAGCCCCGTAATCCAATCAAAATACTGTTCAGTTCGTACGGTGAGTATCCTCTAGAAGTCCGGGTGCGACACTCGGCGGCGAGGAGGTCGCCGCTTCCGGCACCGCCGGAGGTGAAGAAGAAGGGAAGGAGAACGTCGGGAACTGGAGCCACTGCAACGTGGTTCCGTCCCTTCCTCCGGCTTTGGAGAAGGAGGGGTTTGTTGTAAAGGACAAATGGTGGTACAACGAAGACGACACCGAGTCGTCTCCGGTACCCGACGAACGGGTTCTCCTCGCCTCCCACATAAATCGAGGTATGGGGTTTCCGCCATCCGCCTTCTTTCTGTAAATCCTAGATCACTATAGGATCCAGCCACATAATCTTCCTCCCCAGTTCCATTCTATATTTATCGGGTTCCAGGCTCTATTCGAAGGTTATCTAGGAATAGAACCCCGATTATATTTATGGCAATACTGCTTCGGGGTAAAACGCAACCCCTCCGAAGGCGCCCTTCCGACATGCGGGACCATATCCTTCACCCTCTGTAGGTTTAGGGAGGATTGATTTCCGAAAATCAAAACCTCCGAGTCCGTCAAATTTGGGATGGGATCTTTCTTCTATCATGCGGATGTCCCATTTCTTGGAAAGGAAACGGGCATTTCGCCTTTTGTCAATTCCGCGGCCACTCCCAAGACAATTGAGCAGTGGACGCGGTCCAGACTATGCCTCCAGATCTGATGAGGATTAAGAGGCGAATCGCCAAACTTGTTTCCGCCACTCAGGAGGTTATCGATCTTGACGGCGTTGCCGTCGCAACTTCCAGGTAAAAATCCCAAGCGTTTTCATTTTATGCTTTTTATTGCATGTTTTTTATTTCTCGGAATCTCATTTCTCGGGTTTTCTTTTCCTTTTTCTTTCTTAGCCTTGCACCTACAACTCTGAAGGGAAAAGGCCGGAAGAGGCACAAGGCCGCTGTGCACAGGGGATTGAAGCCATCTCCCGCCGCTGCGCCGGATACCCCGACAACGGCAGGGGAAGAAAACTCGGCTGCCAGGGAAGAGTATCCCCTGCAGTCCAGCCAGCCCGTTGCATCCGAGTCGGATGCGAGGAAAAGGGCGGTGCCAGATGAGGATGGACCTTTGAACATCCCGAAAGAGGAGCCCATCCCGAACTTTGACCCCGAGTTCAAGGTAAAGCAAGAAAACTGTTTCGACGAACATGGATGTATTCATCCGTTGGCGAAGAAACACTTCAGTCGTGCTCTCTTAATCCGTCCCTGGCCAGGAATAATTACGTGTTCTCGCCTCGCCAGGTCATAGAAGACGGCCTTTGCCATGTCGGCGTTACCTTCAGAGAATATGCGAAGAAATTTACTGAGAATTTGGCGAGCTTGCAGAAAATGAGCCAGGTAAACACCTCTAGCCCCGAAGTATTAAGACAAATGTATACTTTTTTGACTTAATGCTTTTCTCTTATGCCTGCTTGTTTTTTGACTTAACCGACTTTTCCTCATCTATGTTTCAACAAACTGCCGAAACAATAAACATGGAAGTTTTCAACAAACTTACCATCAAGAATAAGGAGGTTAAAACTCTCCTTAACATTCTTGAAGAGAAAGACTCGGAGTTGGCCTCGGTTCAGCAGCAGCTGAAGGAATCAGCAGGTAAATATTTTTTCCATCCGCGCTGTTGTTTGATGAAATTTTTCTAAGTCATTTTCCGAGTTTTAAACTCATCGTTTTACCTAATTTTCAGATTCTTTGGCGAAAGCCAAACAAATCGCTGAAGATGCTGACAACACCGAGAACCTCTGCAAAGAGAACTCGGAGCTTTACAAGATGACTGCAAAGCTCCAGAAGGACTTGGAGGCTAGTTAGCTGGCTGTTGGGATTGCCGAGTCCCGCGCATCTTCTCAAGCTGAGAAACATGCTGCAACTATCCGGGACCTGGAGAACGCCCTCAACCAACACCTTGAAGAAGGCGTTGAGATGGACATGATTCTCGGTAAGTTTTAACATCTTTTACCGATTTTTTTCCTTATACTATTTGAAATATGTTTCCTTTCTTCTCCTTCTGTAATTTTCTAACTTTTCCTTGTTATTTTGAACAGAAGGGAATCCCTTGCTTACCCGGATTGACAGAATCCGGGCTTTCGGGAAGATCTTCTCCGCCTTGAAGACTGCGGGGATGCTGCTTGTAAACAAGTACATTCCCGACAAAGCGAAAGAAATCTCGGAAGTAAGCAAGCTTCCGGAGGCAGTAGAGGAGGTGGTGAACCAGAAGGAGTCTTGGTTCCGCTCCGCTGCTCGCGGTGGTGCGCGCATGGCCCTTGGGCTAATGCGTATGCATTATACCACCACGAAGTCCTGGCGTGTTGCAACTGGTATCCCTCAAGGGTACATGGAAGCATAGAGAGCCGAAATTTTCGAGTCTGTCAAAGGGCATGCCACCAAGATAGCTCCAATGGTGTCAATCTCGACCTTCTACCCGGAGGAAGAGATTCCGACAACTCCTGAGAACGCCAGCGACAGCGACGAGGAGGACTCAGATTTTGTGGAGGCCGCCTGATTCCTGAGTAGCTGGCAGGAACAAATAGAAGCATTACTATTCTTTCAATGTAATATCAATTGCATTGATTTCTATCTTTTGTATGAACAAGTATTCCCCCTTTTGCAGTAAAATTTAAGTCTTTGCAGGTTTTCTAGGTTTTAATTCCTTTTCCTTCTAAGTTCTCTGGCTTATATGTTTTGACTATTCTTAGTGTTGAAATGGCTCAAATAGTACTTAATCTTCTTGCCAAGTGACTGGGTTCAAGCCTATCAGTCAAAACTCGGAAACATGGATTGTACTTAGGCATTTTTACTTACTAATTCCAGTGACCCAACATACAAACTATCAGATAATACTTAGGAAAAAGTAAGGAATTTTGAAAAAGTATGAAACTCAGGCACGCAGGTAAAATCTGGATTTCCTTAAGCCTCCTTAGGCTAGAAAAGCATTCAGTTTTATAACTCTGAGCACGCAGGCAAAATTCAGGTTAACATCGAAGCAATTTAAAAGCTAATTGGGAAATAAATAAGGTGGTACTATGAAGGATCGAGAGGTTAACTAGAGGGGGGGTGAATAGGTTAACTACAAATTTTAACTTTTTTTTAAAGTTAACAAGGTAATGCTCAAATATAGATTATCCAGATTATGCAACTAGGTGAACAATCCTATATGTTGAGCAAGTACAACTAGCACAAGGTAAGTATATGACTAAGCTAGTAGTAACTAGTAAAGGTAAGTTGAGGAATAACCGAACATAGTGACGCGGAGATTTATCCCGAAGTTCACTTCCCAATGGAAGCTAATCTCCGTTGGAGCGGTGCGGTGCCACCAAAGTGGAACACCGAGTAGGCCTCAAATGCCACACCGTATCTCCTTCGAGTCCTTCCACCGATGTGGATAGGCTCGAATCACTATGTTGCCTTTGAGGTTGACAACTACAACCTTTACAAGGATGAGGCACACTCCACAAGATTGAGGGTCCTCACCAAATCCCAAGAGCCTCCAAGACTCCGAGAAGCAAGATCCACGGGCACAAAAGCACCGGGGATATCAACAAGGCTCCGAGCTCCGATGAACTAAGAGCAACAAGATTCCTAGCTCCAATGAACTAAGAATGACAAGATCCCTAAGGGATGAGTGGGTGGATTTCTAATCGACTCGGTGGAGTTGTAGATCGGGGGTGTCTCCTTCAAATCCCAAAGTATCACGAGCTTTGGTTGGGGATTTGTGGAGATATTGTTCTTGAGCTTGAGCTTGGTCAATCAATGGTGGTGTAAGAAAGTGTGGGTGAGATTGACAAAGCAAGGAAGTAGGCGGAGACGCCCTCTTTATACCCGTACGAAATACGGTCGTTGGGGGGGGGGGCAGTTTTCACCTTACAGCGCCCCCCCCCCGGCCTGGGGCAGCCAGGGCCGGGCCAAACCCACCCCGGCCTAGCACCCGGCCTGGGGCCGGCGTGGACGCGAGAGGGAGGCCGGCGTGGGGTGGCGAGCCGGCCAGCCAGCCCGGCCTGGGGCCGGCGTGGGAGCAGGGCGGGGCCGGACCCCCACCCGAAGTGCCCGACCTGGCACCCGGCCTGGGGCCGGCGGGGGCTGGTGGGGTGAGGCCGGACCCCCACCCGAGCTTCCCGGCCTAGCACCCGGCCTGGGGCCGGCGTGGGGCACCGCGAGGCAGGCGCCAGCCCGGCCTAGAGCCCGGCCAGGCAGGCCGGCCACCCCTTTTCTTCTTCTCTCTTTTTCCTTTCTTCTTCGTTTCTTCTTCTTTCTTCCGCATCTTTTTCCGTAAGCTTTTCTCCCTTATTGCTGCAACTTGTATGATGTTTACGGGTAGATCTTTTCTGAGTACACTTAGCAAAACACATTAGTCGATCTATATGTTGTAATCGAAAACTCAAAATAGGATTTAGGAACTATGTTCTTTCAATATCCCCCTTTTTAATGTTTGATGACAACATACGGATTTGCGTAAGAAATAATTTTGCATGGCTATTTGTGAGAGAATTAGCATATATTCGTACTCCCCCTATTTGTGTGCCCAAAACAATTGACATGTATATTTGAAAATCATGTTGAGTGCACCTAACATAATCTCATCTTCATACTATGTTTTACAAGATAATGTAGTATATGATGTGACTACGATATACTTATGTGAAGTGCGAGAATTTATCCAATCATGATTTTAACATTGAGAATACACATGTATGAACACAAAGATGAGCAATAGTATTTACCACTAGAATGATCTTACCATAGCAACACATCAAATAGTGAGTAGATGAAATAACATAATAGCCTTGCTATGATCTTCAATATATCAACTATCACACGCATAATATGTAGATAGAGAGTACGATAGATAAATAAAGACATAGTCTTACAATAACACCAAAGTTCACCAAACCACACAAATAGTCTCAACGAAAGCAAATAGCGAAGACAAGACACAAATGGATGCATGAAATGCAATGCAATGCGTGAGTGTTTCTCCCCCTTGGCATCATACACCAAAAAGGGAGAAAAATGCAATCCCAATCACTCGTCGCCCATCTCATCATCTTCCTCAATGAAGTCCTCTGGAGGAACATGACTGGAGCTGGCAGTGGTAGTGTAGGGTGCCGCAAACGAGCCGAGTGAGCTAGCATCATCTCCACACCAATAAGTATGTTGAGACTTCCACAGATCCTCTGAAATCTCTTCTGAGCTGGGAGGACTAAGGAGAATCTGAAGAGCAGTCTGGATGGAACGCTGACGGCGACTAGAGGCCTTGCCCTTGCGATAGGCCTCATAATCCTGATGCTTCTTATCAATGAAGAAGCAGTTCATCTTCTGGAGAATCTTCTTAAGGTTGAAAGTTTCAGGAGGAGGACTTGGAGAAGGAGAGCGGCGCACCCCCTGAGATGTACTAGGAGCAAAGGACTTGGTGCGGGTGCGCTTAGGCCGTGGATCATCAGCAGACTCAGGCGCAGCATCAAGCATAAGAATAGACTTCTTGGGAGTCACCTTGGCATAATTGTTGACGAGACCAGCTGGGATCTTGGTCTCAATAAGGCGCTGAATATACGAGCCATAGATGGGAACCCGCTTCTCACGAACCACAGTCTGCATCTCATGCCACATGTAATCCAGAACATCCAATTGCCTCTTGGCCCTCATTTGAGACTCAATGTGATATAGAAGGTTGATCATCCACTTGCGTACCTCGCCCTTCTCACCAAATTTGGCATTGATGGTATTGCGAAGAATAGCGTGCACCATATACCAATGTTCAGAAAAGAACTTGACTTTAGGAATATGCATGGAGCCGGTACCTTCGGGATAGCAATGGCGAATACCCTCCTTGGCTTTCATAACATTCTTGGAATCACCATGAATGCGGAAATAGAACATATAATCAAACCGATACTCAGGAATACCCAGAATGGTAACAAAATCATCCATAGTAGCAACACACTTGGAGCCACCGCTCATCCATGTCAACGTACGTGGTAGCCGCGCGGGGCCTCCAGATGAGAAGTGAATAGTAGCATAAAATTCGTTGAGCAGCTCTGGGGAAATGGATAGGCAAGATTGTCACCCATGAGAGGAGTGATGTTGTGGTAGTCCATGAGTTCCATAACTTCAGGCCACTTGGTGCGAGTATACTCACTATCAAAGTAATGTTGATCCACATGTCCATGCTGAAGCTTGCCAAGAATAAAGTCATGCATGACTTGATGCATCTTGCAATAGAACCTACGATCAAGGCATGTGCGTTCACCAAACTCATAAGGATTAAATTTCAGCCTTGCTTCCTCAAAGTCGGTGGTACTAAGACCACCCCAGTTCGTGACCACGGGTTCCTGTGGATTGATTGGAAAAGATGAACCATGTCTCCGTGAGGGAGTAGAACCAGCAACATCTGCGGCACTCTTCTTGCGGGAGGTGCGAGGGCGGAGAGAGCGGGGGACCTCAGACTCATTTTGGGGATTGGAATCACCTGAAACATATGATGCATGGATATGGAGCATGATAATGAGTGCACATGGTCGTGGTTTGAGAGAAGGGAAAAATTAATCAATCAATGAATATATGTGATAGCGCCAAGGGGATAAAACAAACACGAGCACAATATTAATGAGGACAAGGCACATTATTATTAGTGTGAGTACATTATCATAGCATGTGTATAGGATTGTGTTGGTGTTCTTAGTAAAAATAGGCATGAACATATATATTGGGCATGATAATCTAAACACCATTATTATGAAAAAAATGAGGGCATAGCATACACATCATGGCATAATGAACATAATAATTTAGAATCACGACACTAGGACAATCATGAGAGAATAATGTGCAAAGTTAGGTAAAAACATAGTAGCATACGGCTAGAACATGAGGAGCATATGACATCAACATAGCATGGCATAGGAATAGATGGAGCATATGACATCAACAAATCATAACATAGCATAGCGGTATGAACCCTAGCATGAATAGATGGAAAAAAAATCTTAACACATGAACACTAGCACTAGCACACCGATAGATAGCACTCACATACACGTAATCTATAGAAAAGCCCGAAGAAAAATTACCCGAGTTCGAAGCCATCTTCAAACAAAAGGCACTAGGCAATAAAAGGGACCGATCTCCTCCAATAAGGGGCCAACGAGAAATCCGTGTGGAGGAGGTGGCGGAGAAGGGAGAGGGCTTGCGGATCCGTGAATTTGGGCGGTAGGGATGGGCTAGGGAGGTGGGGGGAGGGGGGTTGGGAAAGAGCACCAAGGGGCTCTAATGGAGGAGGAGGGAGGAGGAAGAAGGGTTATGGGGGGTTTGGGGTCGGGTGTGGGCAGTGTGTGCGTGTTAGGCGTGTGTGGGGCGTGGGCAGCGCCCACCCCGGCCTGGGGGCGGGCGTGAGGCCGGCCTGGCCGGCTCGTCGTGCGGGTGGGGCGGGGAGGCCGGCCTGGGGCCGGCGTGCGGGTGGCGAGGCCGGCATGGTGGCCGAGCCCCCCGGCCTAGCCCTCGGCCCGGGGCCGGCGCGGCGGCAGCGCGAGGCCGGGCAGGTGCCCGAGCGCCCCGGCCTGGGGCCGGCTCGGCGGTGGCTGGGGCCGGGTGGGGGCGAGCGCGCGCGTGTTTTTTTTTGCTGTCTGTTTTTTTTCGGCTGGTGGGTTGGGTTGTGTGTGTTTTTTTTTTGTAAAACAAATCTTAAAGCAACTACCTACACAACTACCAAGCCACAACACGCAACAAAAAACAACAAAGAAAATTCCAATTCAAGGATTTACATGACATATACTCTAGCAAACAAAACGACAAGGTGAAGCTAATAGCATGTTTTCGTGAGTTTGTTTCTTAGAGCAATTTTATTTGACCATGTGCATGAATGAAATGAGGATGATGACATGCATATGATGTTTTCATTTGTATCCAACGGAGAGAGAAAAATGAGAAACGAAATGAGCAACATTGGATACCAATGAAATATGAAAACAAGTGGAAAGGCAAATGAGTGAACACTCGAACACAAATATCTCATTGATATAAACACCAACCAAAAATTGGGCGGCGGCCGTAGCCACCATGTATGAGTATGTTCGATATGTCACCGCGAAGATGTATCTTGGGTGCATTGTCGAGACTCATCATTGAAGCACATGATGTCATTAAAAATGATCATTAGGCATGATTTGTTTATTTATGCATTATAAAGGTAGTGTTGGCTTATTGATTGAGCTACACTCCCCCTATGTCTATGCGTGCATCTAGAATCCAAATAAGAGTCTAGTAAGGGTGTGTATGCAAGATTTTCAATCAACTAAAATTTCTTGCACATACGATGTTGAGCTCACTCCTCAATTCCTTGAATCTCTTCACATCTAGAGGCTTGGTAAGGATGTCGGCAAGTTGATCTTTAGTGTTGACATAAGAAAGTGAGATATCACCATTGGCCACATGATCCCGAATAAAATGATACCGAATCTCAATATGCTTGGTCTTGCCATGAAGTACCGGATTGTGACCAATCTTAATAGCACTCTCATTGTCACATAAAAGAGGCATTGTCTTAATCTTAATTCCAAAATCCTTAAGACATTGCCTCATCCATAAGAGTTGAGAGCAACAACTTGCGGCGGAAATATACTCCGCTTCCGTGGAGGAGGTGGCAATGCAATTTTGCTTCTTGGAAGACCAACACACAAGGGACCTACCAAGGAATTGGCAAGCACCCGAGGTTGATTTTCTATCCACTTTGTCACCTCCCCAATCCGCATCCGAGTATCCCACAAGATCAAAAGTTGTGTTTGATGGATACCAAAGCCCATGTGTGGGAGTGTCAACCAAGTACCTAAGAATCCTCTTGACCGCAATCATATGGCTTTCCTTGGGGTTAGATTGAAATCTTGCACACAAACCCACACTAAACATAATGTCCGGTCTAGATGCACAAAGGTAAAGCAAAGATCCAATGATAGATCGATAAAGTTTGGGGTCTACCGGTATACCTTCATGATCCATAGTAAGATTCGTGGTTGTTGGCATTGGATAAGGTAATGGTTTGGCATTGTTCATATCAAATTTCTTGAGCATGTCTTGAATATATTTGGCTTGACAAATAAAAGTCCCTTCATAATATTGCTTGATCTCAAAGCCTAGAAAGAACTCTAATTTTCCCATCATAGACATCTCAAATTCACTTGTCATTAGTTTTGCAAATTGATCTACAAAACTCACGTTAGTGGATCCAAATATGATATCATCAAAATATACTTGGCATACAAAGAAATGTCCATCTACACTTTTGGTAAAGAGAGTGGGATCAATTACCCCAAGTATGAAACCACGATCCACTAAGAACTCCTTTAAATGATCATACCAAGCACGTGGAGCTTGTTTGAGGCCATACAAAGCCTTATGGAGGAAGTAGACGTGGTTAGGATACTTGGGATCCTCGAACCCCGGAGGTTATTTAACATATACCATTTCATTTAGAGGTCCATTTAGAAAAGCACTTTTAACATCCATTTGATGCAAGATGAAGTTATGACTAGTGGCAAATGCAAGTAATATACTAATGGATTCAAGCCTAGCTACGGGAGCGAAAGTTTCACCGTAGTCAAGTCCTTCGACTTGAGAGTAGCCTTGAGCAACCAATCGAGCCTTGTTGCGAATCACTTTCCCATGAGAATCTTGCTTGTTTTTTAACACCCATTTAGTTCCAATGATATTATGATCCTTGGGTCTTTCCACTAGTGACCATACTTTGTTTCTTTCAAAATTATGGAGCTCTTCATGCATAGCTTGAAACCAATCTTCATCTTCAAGAGCATCATAAACTTTGATGGGTTCAACATGAGAGACATATGAATGAAAACCACAAAACTTGAGTACTTGTCGACGAGTGGAGACACTTCTCCCCAAGCCACCAATGATGTTCTTTTGATATAGTGACTTTTGTTGCAATCTTGATGCTTGACGAGTCATGATACGAACAAGTGCATCATCGGGATTTTCATTGGGGGGAATATCCTCATAATTTCCTTCATCAAGGCCATTGTCCACTCGTATTGGAGTTCTTGGTGACGAAGCACCAAAATCATTTCCACCATTATCATTGGGTGGATCTTGATCACTTTCTTGATGAGAGGTATCCACATCAAGGTCTTCTTCTTGATCTTGGTCTACCATTTGATTGGTGGTTGATGTAGAGGGCTCCACTTGCGTGGAGCTAGTTCCATCCTCATTTGCCACAAGGTGTCCCTCAACGGGTATAAGTGGACCTACACCCATTCTTCCTATGGCTATGGAGGACGGTTCATCACCTACAACATCACAATCAATTTGCTCCACTTGGGAGCCATTATCCTCATGAAATTCCACATTCATAGATTCTTCAACACACCCGGTGGATATGTTGTAGACTCTATAAGTGTGGGAGTTCATGGCATAACCAACAAAAATGCCTTCAAAAGTTCTAGCATCAAACTTAGACAATCTAGTTCCCTTTATGTAGACTTGCCATTTGCACCCAAAAACTCGAAGATATTTGAGGTTGGGTTTGTTACCGGTTAGGAGCTCATATGGAGTCATGCCAATCATCGGACAAAGGAAGAGTCGGTTAGATAGATGACAAGCGGTGTTGATGGCTTCGGCCCAAAAGTTATATGGGGATTTGAATTCGGCCATCATAGTTCTTTCCATATCAATAAGTGTGCGATTCTTCCTCTCCGCTACCACCATTTTGTTGAGGGGTGTACGCGGCGGAATATTGATGTCTTATCCCCTCTTCACTCAAGAATTCATCCATGGTGTAGTTCTTGAACTCGGACCCATTGTCACTCCTAATGGACAAGATCTTGGTGTCATATTGGCGTTGCACTTCGGTGGCCCAAGTTATGAATCTTTCTTGAGTTTCACTCTTCTTCTTGATATAGAAAACCCAAGTGTATCTTGTATAATAATAAACAATAACCAAACAATACTTCTTGCCACAAAGACTATCATATGTGGGAGGCCCAAACAAATCCAAGTGAATGCGCTCAAAGGGTCTTGTTGTGGCGATGATTGATGTCTTGGGATGATTCTTCTCATGCATCTTTCCGGCAATACAAGAGCTACAAGGACGATCTTTGGAAAAATTCACACTTGTTAGTCCTAGAACATGCTCACCCTTCACAAGAGTTTGTAAATTTCTCATACCGACGTGGCCTAGGCGGCGATGCCAAAGCCACCCCACGTTAGATTTAGCCATTAGACATGTGGCGATATGTGTAGTTTCTTTCGAGAAATCCACTATGTACATACCGTTTTCCACAAATCCAACAAAGGCTACTTTAAGAGAAATAGTGTGTAGGACAAGCACATGATGACGCCCAAATACACATGTAAAATTGCACTCACAAAGTTGCAAGACGGAAAGAAGACTATAGCCAAGGGACTCAACAAGGAGGACTTTCTCAATGGATGAATCCGGAGAAATAACCACCTTGCCATGTCCCAATACCTTAAGTTGTGAGCGATCACCAATAGTTACATGAGCAAATTTGAGAAGTTGGAGCTTCAAGTCTTCTAATACTTCTTTGCTTCCGGTCATGTGTGCGGAACAACCACTATCAAGCATCCATGATGTTCCACCGGAGATACAACCCTACAATGAATCAACTTCTTGTTTTAGTTACCCATTTTTGGATGGGTCCTTTTTTGTTAGTCATAAGGGTCTTGGGAACCCAAATAGCATGCTTGTAATCATCACCATATGAGGTGCCTACATATTTTGCATAAACATGACCATTAATAGATTTAAGAAGCACATAAGATGGGTTATATTTTCCCGCAAAGTTGTTGTGAGTAGTAGTGTTCCTAGGAATAATACTTTTAGCAATAATATCAAACTAATCTTCCTCATTAGCCAACTCCCCCTCCTTCACAAAAACAATAGAGTTAGTGGAGGGAGTTGACTTCTTCTTGTAAGTCACCTTCGATGTGGAACCAAAACCAAGGCCTTCTTTACCAATAACTCTCTTATGATTACTCAAAAGATCATTGAGGTTCTTTTGGCCTTGGATGCATGTGGCAAGACCCTTGTTGAGTTGTGCCTTCAACCTATTGTTCTCCTCAATGAGTGTTGCCTTGACACACAAAGGGTTAGTAGTACAAGAGTTTTCATTCACAACTCTTACTCCTTTTAAGGTTTTGAGCTCATTTGAGATAGTACGATGATCAATTTTAAGATTATCAAAATCCTTAATGAGTTCATTATACCCTTGGTTCATTGCATCATTTAAACTCATGAATTCCGTTACCTTAGCAAAAGCATGTTGACAATCAAGTTTTACTTTAGCTATGTCAATTGCAAATGTTTCTTCTATGCTTTCTCTTAAGCAATGTGATTCATCTAGAGCTTTCTCAAGCTCCTCAATTTTACTAGCATCATCACGAGCAAACTTTTCAAGTAACATTATTCTCTCCTCATGTTCATCAATGAGGCCATGTGCCTCACTTAATTGATCCATGAGAGAGACAAAGATAGATTTAGTTTCTCCTTCTAGTTTTTCAACAAAGTTTGTCAAAGGGTCTTCCTCGACACAATTTAGTAGTTAAGGAATAGAGGAGTTAGCAAGTTTAAGTGTAGGAGTCACCTTTGGGGGTATACCCTTGGCCATGAAGCACTTGTAACTCGAAGGACCCTTGTGGTCATTTGGGTTGGAGAAGAGAGAGCTTAAGTTAGGAGGTACGACGCAACTAGCCATGGCCTCCATACCCACTTGTTCGCCTTCACCATCACTCTCTTCACCACCGGATGTGTACTCAACTTCTTTTGCAATCAATGCCCTAGGAGGGCCTCTCTTGATGAAGTTCTTGGACTTGGGAGTGAAAGTGGATTTCTTGATGAGTCTTCCTCCATTCTCAATTCTACTCTTGAAAGGGCACTCGGCAACGAAGTGCTCGGAATCTCCACAATTGAAGCAATTTCTTGCTTTCTTCGTGCTTGAGGATTCCTTCCCTTTATTCTTGGTGGCATTGGATCTAAAGTCTCCTTTCTTCCACCACTTGTGTTGATCAAGAGCCAAGAATTCTTCATGTGATGTCCTCATTTCTTTCTCGGAGACCTCATGAGTGGATCCACCATCATCACTTGAGTCATTATCTTCATGGGGAATGACCTTGGCCTTCAAGGCAAGAGATGCTTTCTTTGCTCCGTTTACACGGGCCATGACATCATCGGAGGTTTGCTTCATGACCTTTAGAGTGATAAAAAGACCTAAGACATCATTGGGGGATAGGTCCAAATAGTCGGCCCTTGCTTGTACATTCATCACCATGTTTTCATTGTATGGCATCAAGGTGAGTAGAAATTTCTCCTTGACCCAATTCTCCGTACAATCCGTGAATCCACTATCTCTCATATCATTTACAAGAGACTTGAGCCTTCTAAACATGTCTTCTATGTTCTCTCCATCACCCAAATGAAAGTGTTCAACTTTTCTTTGAATGATTGACCTCTTGGACCTTTGGAGGTTGACATTGCCGTCAAACATATCGACAAGACCATCATAAGCTTTCTTTGCACTAGTGAAGGATCGGATGTGCTCAACTCCTTCCTTTTCCATTGCCCTCTCCAACATGTGCAAAGCATGAGCGTTGAGTTGCTCATCTATGATGTCACTTGAGCTTAGATTTGCGGGGTCCTTTGGCTCATACCCTTTTTCCACAATTCTCCATATTTGCATTGAAGAGCTGCACATGTAAGACTTCATGGAAGCTTTCCAATTAGTAAAACGATGCCGATCCACCAAAGGAGGTGGACCAAGATGAGAAACATGTGGATGTTGAACATTAGGAGCATTGTTATAAGCAAAGCCAAAAGAATTTCCATCACTACCATTTAATGGTCAAGATGATGCGGATGCTTCTTTAGTTGGAATGGGTTTTCCATGTTCATCTAAAATAATCTTTTCACTAGATTGTCTAGATGGAGATGTCAATTCTTTTATTAGTCCCTCCATCTTTTTCTCGGAACTATCAATCATAGCTTGGATTAGCTTTTGAATCCCATCCATGCTGACGGGATCATCAGCCATCCTTACCTCGTCTTTTAGGCGGTAAAGCCTATATAAAGAGACGAGGCTCTGATACCAATTGAAGGATCGAGAGGTTAACTAGAGGGGGGTAAATAGGTTAACTACAAATTTTAACTTCTTTTTCAAGTTAACAAGGTAATGCTCAAATATAGATTATCTAGATTATGCAACTAGGTGAACAATCCTATATGTTGAGCAAGTACAACTATCACAAGGTAAGTATATGACTAAGCTAGTAGTAACTAGTAAAGGTAAGTTGAGGAATAACCGAACATAGTGACGCTGAGATTTATCCCGAAGTTCACTTCCCAATGGAAGCTAATCTCCGTTGGAGCGGTGCGGTGCCACCAAAGTGGAACACCGAGTAGGCCTCAAATGCCACACCGTATCTCCTTCGAGTCCTTCCACCGATGTGGATAGGCTCGAATCACTATGTTGCCGTTGAGGTTGACAACTAGAACCTTTACAAGGATGAGGCACATTCCACAAGATTGGAGGGTCCTCACCAAATCCCAAGAGCCTCCAAGACTCCGAGAAGCAAGATCCACGGGCACAAAAGCACCGGGGATATCAACAAGGCTCCGAGCTCCGATGAACTAAGAGCAACAAGATTCCTTGCTCCAATGAACTAAGAATGACAAGATCCCTAAGGGATGAGTGGGTGGATTTCTAATCGACTCGGTGGAGTTGTAGATCGGGGGTGTCTCCTTCAAATCCCAAAGTATCACGAGCTTTGGTTGGGGATTTGTGGAGATCTTGTTCTTGAGCTTGAGCTTGGTCAATCAATGGTGGTGTAAGAAAGTGTGGGTGAGATTGACAAAGCAAGGAAGTAGGTGGATACGCCCTCTTTATACCCGTACGAAATACGGTCGTTGGGGGGCAGTTTTCACCTTACAGCCCCCGCCGCCCCCCCCCCCCCGGTCTGGAAGCCGGCCTGGCCGGCCTGGGGCAGCCAGGGCCGGGCCAAACCCACCCCGACCTAGCACCCGGCCTGGGGCCGGCGTGGACGCAAGAGGGAGGCCGGCGTGGGGTGGCGAGCCGGCCAGCCAGCCCGGCATGGGGCCGGCGTGGGAGCAGGGCGGGGCCGGACCCCCACCCGAAGTGCCCGGCCTGGCACCCGGCCTAGGGCCGGCGGGGGCTGGTGGGGTGAGGCCGGACCCCCACCCGAGCTGCCCGGCCTAGCACCCGGCGTGGGGCACCGCGAGGCAGGCGCCAGCCCGGCCTAGAGCCCGGCCAGGCCGGCCACCCCTTTTCTTCTTCTCTCTTTTTCCTTTCTTCTTCGTTTCTTCTTCTTTCTTCCGCATCTTTTTCCGTAAGCTTTTCTCCCTTATTGCTGCAACTTGTATGATGTTTACGGGTAGATCTTTTCTGAGTACACTTAGCAAAACACATTAGTCGATCTATATGTTGTAATCAAACACTCAAAATAGGATTTAGGAACTATGTTCTTTCATACTATGCTTTGAACAATAACAACAAGGCAGATAAAAAATGCATGAATTTCGACAACTTTATTTCATGATCTCAAAGACGTTTACATAGAATTTGAACTAAATGTAAAAGGGATGTAACTGCTGGATGCTGCAGGGTCTCTTTGTCTCTCCGAGTTCTACATCTATCTTTCTCTTTCTCTTGCGATTCGGTTTTTTAGGATCATCTTATGTATCCCGAATATCTACAAGGTAATAAGATCCATTTTTCATAGCTTTGCCGATGACAAATGGTCCCTCCCAAACTGGGGCTAATTTTTGCTTCCTTTCATGCACCAACCTTAGCACAAAGTCACCTTTTTTGAAAGAACGATGTTTGATTTTCCGACTATGATAATGTCGCAATCCTTGCTGATAAATGACGGGTCTTTGTAGCACAAGCTCTCGCTCTTCTTCTAAGAGATCGACGGCATCCTGTCGTGCGTTTTCGGCATCCAAGCCTTTTTATGCTAGCACTCTTGGGCTATCATGGAGCATGTTCTGCTTCTCCATCATAAACCAGAAAAAATGGAGTTTGTCTTGTTGATCCATTTGGCGTCGTTCGAATACTCCAAAGCACCTAAGGTAATTCTTCTACCCATGCTCCAGCTGCTCTATGAAGAGGAGATTCGAGTCTTGGTCGTATTCCCTGCAGGATAGAACTATTCATACGTTCAACCTATCCATTGGATTGTGGGTGTGCCACAGATACAAGATCTAGGCGAATTCCCGTTTGTCGGCAATATTTTGCCAACTCTCCAATAGAGTAATTTGTCCTGTTATCCGTGATTATGTTGTGTGAAACGCCGTATTTCATGACTATGTCAATGATGAAATTTCTGGCAGTCACACCGTCAAGTTTTTTGATGGGTTTCGCCTCCATCCACTTGGTGTACTTATCTACTGTAACGAGTAGATGTGTAAGTCCGCCTCTTGAAGTTTTGAATGGTCCCATCATATCTAGCTCCCACACCGCAAATGGCCATGTTATGGGGATAGTTTTGAGTGCTTGAGCTGGCATATTCGTCCGCTTGGCATAATACTCACATCCGGCACATGCATTGACTATGTGCTCTGCATCTGCCTTGGCTGTAAGCCAGAAAAAACCTGCGCGGAATGCTTTTTTAACTATTCTTTTTGATTGAGCATGATGTCCGCAATCTCCCGCATGGATTTCCTGCAGAATTTCTCGTCCTTCTTCTGGCGAAATACACCGCTGAAAAATTCCAATAGTACTTTGTTTATACAGGCAACCGTTAATTACCGTGTATCCTTTGCATCGGCATTATATCTGCCTTTGCAAGACTTCGTCTGCTCCATCCGGGAACTTCTGATCAACTAAGAAATTTAAGTATGTAATTGTCCAATCCGGCTTAACAAGCAGGACTTCAATTGACTCGGAAACGAGAGGATAATCAACATATCCACCTTTGATTGATGGTTCATGTAAATGTTGGACAAACACACCAGGTGGTAGGGTTTTCACTCTTTCTGAGCCCATGCGGGCTAATGCATCGGCGTTCCAATTATCTTCCCTTTTGATATGGAGTACTTCAAATCCTTGGAAGCAAATGGAAAACTCGTCCACAGTTCTCCGATATTCGGCCATAATGGGGCTTTTGGCATCCCATGTTTGGTTTAGCTGATATTGTACCAAGTCCGAGTCACCATAACAAAGTATACGCTTGACGCGTATCTCCTTTGCAATATGCAAGCCATGAAGCAAAGTTTCGTATTCTGCCACATTGTTGCTGGCGTTGAAATGTATTTGTAATACATATTTCATTATGTCACCTTTTGGGGATTTTAGCACTACACCAGCTCCAACGCCTTCTTTCATTTTGGATCCATCAAAATGCATGATCCAATATTCTGACTCCGACATTGGTGTGTTTTCCATTGCTTCTGTCTAATCAGCGACGAAATCTACCAACACCTGGGATTTAATTGCCGCCCGGGGTTGGTACTTAATGTCGAATGCAGCCAGTTCAATGCCCCATTTGGCGACTCGGCCTATTGCGTCCGCATTGTTCATGATCCCCTAGTGGTGCTTTGCTTACCACTGTTATGGAATGTCCTTGGAAATAATGGCGGAGTTTCCGAGATGCAAAAAACACGCCATATGCCAGTTTTTGATAATGTGGATACCTTTGTTTTGACTCGGAGAATACCTCGCTGACGTAATATACCGGATGTTGATCCGGTACACTTTGTTCGTCTTTCCACGATTATCACTCCACTGATAACCCTGTTTGTTGCTGTTAGATACAGTAACATGGGTTCTTCGTCTTTTGGTGATGCCAAAATCGGGGTTTTCATCAAGGTTTCTTTCAGCTGAGTTAATGCTTTGTCCGCCTCTTCTGTCCATTCAAATTTGTCTGACTTCTTTAAAAATTTGTATAATGGCAGAGCTTTGTCACCTAGTCGGCTTATAAACCTGCTGACAGCGGCTGCAGAACCCGTCAGTCTTTGGATATCTTTTAGGCACGCAGGCCTTGTGATGTTCAAGATTGCCTTGATCTTTTCCGGGTTTACTCCTATTCCTCTGTGAGAAATGATAAACCCATAAGGTTTCCCTAGGGAACCCCGAATACGCATTTTAACGGATTCAACTTCATCTCATAATTTCGAAGGTTTCTCGTAGATCTTCAAGGAGTGTATCTTTTTTCTTGGAAACGATGGCAATGTCTTACACGTAAACATGGACGTTTTTGCCGATTTGACTATGCAAGCATCTTTGCATGCAACGCTGGTAAGTTGCATCGGCGTTCTTCAAGTCAAAAGGCATGGTTATGTAATAGTATGTTTCATACGGGGTTATGAAAGAAGTTTTTATTTGGTCCTCCTCCTTCATACGTATTTGATGGTACCCGAAATAAGCATCCAAAAAGCATAAAAGCTCAGAGCCAGCTGTGGCATCTATTATTTGATCGATTCGCGGCAACACGAACCTATGTTTTGGGCACAATTTATTCAAGCCGGTGTAATCTATACACATATTAGGAACAATAGTGTCTTTCTTCGGAACTAATACTGGGTTCGCAGATCAATCAGTATGTATAACTTCCCGGACAAAATTAGCTGCTAAAAGCCGGATAATTTCCTTGCCTATAGCCTTCCGTCTTCTTCCATCAAAACGATGGAGACCTTGTTTGACGGGTTTTGATCCTGGAATTACTTTGAGTTGGTGCTCAGCAAGTTCCCTGGGTACACCTGGCATATCAGCAGGACACCAGACGAAAGTGTCCCAGTTCTCACGTAGGAACTTGATGAGCGCGTATTCCTATTTGTGAGTCATCCCAGTTCTCACTACGACAAACTTTATCGGATCTTTGGGATCTAGGATAACTTGTCTTGTATTCTCCGAGGCCTTGAAACTATCTGCCAGCTTCCGGCTTTCCTTTACTGCCGGCATTTCCATTGGCGAAACTTCTTTAGCTAGCTCCTTCAATTCTTCCTTCCGAATCACCTGTTCGGCGCAAATGACATTTCCTTTCTCCAGCTCGTTCGCCAATATGTAATCTCCAGTTATGGTGATTACTCCTCCTTTTGGCCCTGGCATCTTCAGCTTGTTATAGATATAACACGATCTTGCCATGAATTTGGCGAAAGCCGGATGTCCGAGTATTGCGTGATAAACACTCTCGAACGGCACCACCTCGAATGAGATCTTTTCCTGGCGGAAGTGTTCTCTTTTTCCAAAGGTTACATATAGGGAAATTTCTCCTAGGGATTGTGCTTGTCTGCCAGGAACAATACCATGAAAACGTATGTTACTGTGCCTGAGCTGGGTCTCGGAAATGTGTAGCTTCTTCAATATACTCAAGTACATGATGTTGATACTAGTTCCTCCATCCAGCAACACTCTTTTGAGCCTAGTGTTTTGAACAATAGGGCTTACGACCAAAGCATGCGTGTCGGGTTCAGGGATGTTTCCGAGATGATCTGACTGATCCCAGGTAATTGGCGCATTTGAATATTTCAAATACTTTGGTGTCGGAGAAACAACCGCGTTGATTTCTCGAAGTGTTCTTTTCGCCTGTTTTGCTGAGAGAGTTGTCAGGAAAGTTAAGTTACATTCTCCTTCAACTCTCGGGAATTTTGGCTCGCCTTTTTGCTGTTGTTCCTCGATTTTATCATCAGTGTCCGATTCACTTTCTTCTTTCTCAGCTTCTGGCTTTTGCTTGTTGAATTTCCTCTTGGAATTCTTTCCTTTATTCCCGAATCCTGCAGTGCCCTTCATATGCTTGTTGAGACGGCACTGCGCATTTGTATGGGTAGGCTTCCCAAATTGCGAATAGTGGACACGGTTTTCCGACTTTATCTTTTCCCATTCTTCCTTAGAGTAGGAGATTGGTTCTGTGCTTCTTCCTTTCCATTTGCTGCCATTATCCTTTCCAAAGGTTGCGTTTACTTCTTTGGGTTTTGGCTATGCCTCTGGAGTAGCCTTCTTTTCAGAACAGGGTGTCTTCTTGGCCTGAGCCAAAGCATCAATATTTCCACCTCTTGCTCTGATATCATCTTCAGCTGTTGCGTGCTCATTGGCGGTGGTAAGCCTAGACCCGAGATCTTTGTGCTCTTTCGAACCAACGATGAACGGTACAAGGACGGTTTTCAGGCCGTTGGTGAAAGCATGCATTGCTTGTACATCACTTACTCCAGAGCAACTATTCTTCATTGTTGTCCATCTTGAGATAAAGTCGACATACGACTCATCCTCATATTGGACACAACGGTTCAGCTGGTTTATACTCTTAGGACGTTTGTATGTGCCCTGAAAGTGCTGAGCGGATACTTTCGCCATATCTTCCCAGCTTTCGAAAGTTCTTGATGGTAACCCATTGATCCAATATCTGGCTCCGTCCAATAACATAAGGGGAAGAAACTTCATATCCTCCAAATCTATCCCTTTGTTAATCTGGACGGCAGTATAGTAATCTGAAAGCCACGTATCCGGGTTTGTACTTCCGGTATACTTTTGATAAGTTGGACCAACTTTGGCGAAACCAGAATGTAGACTAATTCTTCGGATCCTGTCAGTGAAGCACTTAGGTCCAAAGTATAGATCGTCTCTTTCCGCCTTATCGACGTGAGCGGAATATCTGCCGGCTGAATGGACAGAAGGGGATCTGCTCCTTTCTTGTCTATTGTTGCGCGAGTGCGCTCTTCCGGGATTATCCCTATTTAGTCCGTTGTCGTGTCCTTTGGAATAAGGTGGAGCTCTACTCCTTGGCCTTTCTTTGTTCCTAGGAGGAGTACGGGATCTCTCACGCCTGTGAGGACTGTCATATCTTCCGGCTTTATCAGTTGGGCGTTTTGGGGGCAGCATTATTTATCCGTCTTTCCGGTTTTGTTCCTCCCGTTCTTTGTGATCACCGGGATTATTTCCACCTTTCGGCAGATGGGATCCTATCCTGGACGCTGCATCCTTATTATCCGGAATTTTCTTGTCCTTTTTGGGATCTCCCTTCTTTTCCTTAGAATCGCCTGAATCTCCAGGTTCGCCAGGTCCAGGTGTTCCAGCGACTGATGCACCCAAAATGCATCTACTTTTCCAAGCACTTTGCATCGTATTTCTCTCTAGAGTCCCCCCATAATTGAATAAATCTGCAGAATCTGACGCTATTTTTAGCAAAAGTCTTCTTTCCGTCTATTTTCGCACGACTTTTCACAGGGGACGAAAACCACGTAACTTTTTTATGGAAAAGAAGGGGAATGAGCACCAGATGGGGCCGGGGGGCCACCCGAGGGCCAAAAGGGGGCCCCACACGCGGCCAGATTCCTTGGCCGCGTGGGGTCACCCCTTTTGGGCCCAGATGGCCCACTCCGGCTAGGTCTTCGACGTACCCCTCCATATATACGAGAAACTGACGGGTTTCAAAGGAGAGGGCTGTTCGCGAAACGGAGCGCCGCCGCCACCACGATCTTCGATTTCGGAGTCAGATTGATCCGGGATTTCACCCCCGGAGATGGAATTCGAGGGGCTTCGTCACCATCATCATCACCACCATCATCTCCATCAACCATGAGCTCCATCACCCCCTCCATGTGTGAGTAGTTGTTGTAGGCATGTGAGGTGTGAGGGGTTTTGGATGAGATTGATCATGTAATTGCTACCCGGTATGCGGGATCTAGGGGTTTGCCTTGAGAATTCTTATGTCTTATGTTGATGCACTATTGCTAGGCTTAATGCTTGTTACTAGGGCCCAAGTGGCATGATTTCAGTACTGAACTTACATTGCTACATCATATATTTGAGTTTGGTATCTATCTGCAATGTGTATTACCTGCTATTATGTTGAACCTGCGAACCCTAAAGTGACAGCTAGGGAAAACAAGGGGGATATGTTCTAGTTTGAGGATTATGTGTGTTCATGGAGTGTTAATGCGTTGGTCCGGGCTATTCGAAAGGGTAGACCTTAATTACCTGTAGTTCCAAATTGGCCCCGGTTAAATGGGCAGGTAGGACAATAGGCTTTGTGCAAATTCTCTTGGTTAGTACGCACAATAATTTACGGAACACACACCTACATAAAACTGAGATAGAGAAAGGCCCCGCTGCTAGCAAAACATTATTACATGATGAATCTTATCCGTGCAACACCCCGCTGTCACCTCATGCCTGCGTTTTAGTCTCTGGTTTACTTTCACTCTTTTCCGGTGAAAACTGGGAAAACACTTGCTCTCCATTTACTTTCTGTTTGCTTACTTTCACTGCATTATTACACTCACCACTCTCGATGCAAGTTTGTTGATACACAGGTGTGGTTGGGAGTGACGTCCCAATTGCTAAAGTCTCACTGGTATTCTTGTGTTCCCACTGAGTCGAACTACAAATTTGGGTAATACTTCCCATCGAAGACTACGATTGATCTCCTGCACTTGGGAGCCATCAAGACTGTTTTCTGGCGTCGTTGCCGGGGAGCCTAGCTTTATTGGTAAGACCACTTGTTATTGTCTACTTGCTGCACTTTCTTGTTCCCTACAATGGGAAAGGGAAAGGACACTTCGAAGGAGGTAATGCCTTCGACTACTCGTTCTGGTAATGATTTGCCTAGTAGACCAAAATTTTCACCTAATATTGTTTCTACTGTGGATGCTAAGAAAAAGAAAGGAATAGCTGGTAACTCACCATTGTCAAAAATGTCTACTAGTACACCTAATGATCAAACACTTGATAATGTAGACAAAGAACTAGCTTCTGAAATTCCTGAAACTATTGAAACACCTGAGGCAAATGAAACACCTGAAACAACTGAAATTCCTGAATCTTCTGTAGATGAAAATGTAGAACTTGAGCTAGAAAGAAATGAGACTCGTAGAGAGTATGAATATGGGGCCTCTTCTGAAGAAGAAGAAGCATTTATTGAGGCCTTTATATCACCTAATTATACAAAAGTTGATGAACTCTCTATTTATGATGATGCATCTCTTGGAAACTGTTTTGCTGCTACTAGGAATTTGTGTGGCCCAGCTATTAGAATTAGAGATAAAGATTGTGAATTCAATGTTAATCCTGAGATAATTGAGATAGTTGAGAAGTCTAGATTCTGTGGAAAGGATGAGGAGTCTCCTCTGGATCATATTGCTAAAGTGCATGCTTTATCTACTACATTTGGAAATGATGAAATCCGTCAACATTATTTATTCTTAAAATTGTTTCCTTTTTCTTTGGGTGAAGATGCTAGAGTTTGGTATAATCGTTTAGGACCTGCATGTATTACTAGTAAGGAAGAATGCTTGCAATTGTTTTTCAATATATTTTCCTGCTGAAAGGATACATGCATTAACTGTTGAAATTGGCAATTTTAAGCAAGATAAGAAAGAGAGTCTACCCCAAGCTTGGGGGAGATTTGGTAAAATGTGTAAGAAATGTCCTGGTCATGGTTTTAAACCTCATGAATTGCTTGATATATTCTATAATGGACTAATGGGGGAAACAAGACACTACCTTGATAGTATTGCAGGGAATATCTTTAGGGACAGAACTGTTGATGAAGCAATTGAATTACTGGAGTCTATTCTCGAGAATGAAGCTGATTGGAACATTGAGGAGATAGATAAAAATGAGACACTCCTAGAGAAGAAAGGAGGTATAATCGAATTGAACCAAGAAACAATGGCTGAAGCTTCCAAGGATATTAAAGAGAAGGGAATTAAAACCTCTCATCTCAAGGAATTATCTGAAATGGGTATTAAACTTCCTACTGATGAACCATGCTTTCCAATTCAAGTGAACTCTATACTCCCTATGGAAGGTAATGAGGAGGTAACACCTCCTGTTGATGTCTCTTATGTTAAAAAATTTGCTTATCATGATAATCCTGAGGAGCGTAAAATTAGAATGACTATCATGGAAAACCATCATAAAATTAATTTCCTCCGTGAAAATTTAAATGCTAGTGTAGGGGAAGTTAAAAGAATTGTTAAACATTGTGAAATGATGAACAATCAAGTTGAGCAAATGATTTCTTTACAAAATCAATTGTATGAAAATCTGAATAAACAAAAACAATTATGTGGAGTTAATACAAGGGGAGGTGCAAGCACCCAGGATCCTGATTATCCTGATGATCATCCTAAAAGAAAAGAGCAAGTTGCTCTTAGAGATAAATCTTTTGCAGGAAAATCTCCCAATGAAAATGAGCATGATGATGACTCCAATGAGCAAGACAAGGATATTTCTATTTCTGATGCTGAAACTGAGGAAGATAATAATGAAGAAGCTGCTGGTAAGGAGGATCCTCAGCCTCCTATTGAGAAGACCAAGAAGAAGAAGAAACCAAATAAAGATAAAGATAAAGGTAAAGAAAGGGATCCATGGGTACAAAGACCCATTCCATATCCCCAAGAGGTATCAAAAACAAAAGATGAAGAGAGGTATGGGCAATTTTATGATATGATTAAGAATATGAAATTAGAGATTCCACTTATTGATGCTATTAAGAATCCTCCATATTCAAAATACATGAAAGATATTGTCACTAATAAAAGAAAGATACCTATTGATGCTATTACTGCTATGCTTGCTGATTATTCATTTAAAGGAAAATTGCCTGAAAAACGTGGAGATCCTGGTATTCCTACTATTCCTTGCAAAATTAAAGAAGCCTATGTGAAATATGCATTATGTGATTTAGGAGCTGGTGTTAGTGTTATGCCTTTCTCACTATATAAGAAGCTTAATTTGAACAAACTAGTTCCAACAGAAATATCTTTACAAATGGTTGATAACAACTGTTGTACCTATAGGAATATGTGAGGATGTTCCCATCTCTATTGCTAATGAGTTGATACCTACTGATTTTGTTATATTAGAAATGCCTGAAAATGATAATCTATCTATTATTCTTGGTAGACCTTTTTTGAATACTGCAGGAGCTGTGATAAATTGCACTAAGAGCAAAGTGACATTTAATGTTAAAGGCAAAGAGCACACTATTTATTTTCCCAAGAAGAAACATGTTACAAGTATGAGCACAAGTGTGAATGCTATACAAATAAATTCCATCAAGATTGGTAGCATTGAAATACCTATACCACCTCCAGCACCAAGGTATGAAATATTGATGATTGGGACCATTCCAATCAAATATGAGGTAACTTGATTTATTGTTTTATAATAAGTAATAATAGGAATCATGAGCTATATTCTTTACATGTTGCTAATGAGACCTGATCAACCTCATTACTAATGTGGAAATGATAAAGGCATGATTCACAAATATTTAAATTGCATTTTTTATGTTATTTGCTTTAAAATTGCGAGACATAGACATAGTATTAAAAAATTTAGAATCAGAAATCACAGAATATGAAGTTTTAAAAATTCTCTGTAGAAAAGTTTCACGTAAAATTCCAGAAAAATTAGGGGGTCGGTTTTTTGCCCGAAGGGACCAGCAGCCAGTGGGGGAGCACCAGCAGGCCACCAGGGGCCAAAATAGGTACCTCCACGCGTCCAGATTCCTTGGCCGCGTGGGATACCCCATTTTTGGCCACAAGTGGATGTTGGGGCCCATCCAATGCTCATCTGCTCCCTTTCGACCGAAAACCAACCCCAGTTCATCTCCTCCATTTTTCCCGTGCTCTGTTTCTCCGTCAATCCTCGATCTCCACATTTGAGGCAGATTTTTCAAATCTGTTTGATGGAATCACTCCTTGGTGTGTAACTCCTTCACTCATCCAATTACTTTTTGCTCCCATGCTTTGTGTATGAAGTATTTTGCTGCACTAGGTGTCACCTATTATGTCTAAGAACTCCATGAATTTAAGTTTTCTAGTTGATATGCATGCATGATATTGATTAGAGGACTAGTTATGGATGCCTTAGCAATGTTTTAGAGTGATACAATTTAATTTTTGTTGAATTTTATTTTGGTACAGCAAGGTAACATGTTGAACAAGGGAAAGGCATTGCTTGGGATGTCCTCAAGGACAAGGAGAAGAGAATCAAGGGTGTCCAAAAATCATGATGATAATCAGTTATGGGAGGATGAATTGGTTTTTGCAGGTGAAAATCTGCGTGTCCATACCACAAGATGGCAAGACCCCGAAGTTCTTGAACATTGGGGGATTGCTGAAGATTTCAAAGCCTTTGCTGCAACTACGGGGCTGCTTGAGTTCTCACGCCATCCACGCAACACATATGTGGAACTCTCGAGGGAATTCCTCTCTACATTCAGGTTTGAGGGACCGGTGGTGCACCGGAAAAGGAGACAAAGTGGACCGTGCAAGAAGAGCCACAACAAGAAGAGCAACAACAGGAGGAGCCCCAATACCAGGAGCCTATGGCATATCCCTGGGGCTTCCCTGAACCACACCTTGGAGCACAGGCATGGCAGGATCCATCCTTCTTCCAGGGAGGTTCGTGAGTGGTGGACATGATTACCACCCAGGATACTAGCTTGATCACAAGCTTGGGGGAGTATTTCTCTCTCTCCTCATTCGTTGTGTTATATCACTTGCATGTTATTTGTTGTTTTATGTTCTTTAAATCTGAAAAACACAAAAATATTTTTGTTATTTGTTAGCTAGTTTACTTCTGGTTATTTACATTATGTTTCTAAAAATCAAAAACCACAAAAAGATTTTTGTTTTCTTGAGTTTAGTATAAATACGGAGCTGCAGGAATTGCTGAAATATGTTCACTGTTATATGCTTTAATCTTTACTTGTGACTCCGTTTGAGCTGAAAATTTAATCACTACTGCAACTTTTTATGGCCTTCACCTCTATAAATCATGAGAAACTTTTGAGGTGTTTAGGTAGGTAAACAAATTGCTGAATGCAGTAACTTTTTATAGCAAGATTTGAGTTTTTATTGAGCAGTTCAAGTGGGGAGAGGAGAACAACAATGATATGATAATGTGCTTGAAGGGATGAAAGGTATGACACCTTTGCCGTGCTTATGTATGCTTTTTAATACCAGCAAGTGCACGCCTTATGATTCCCTTAACACTTAGTGACATAATAGCCATTGTTTATCTTCTCCGTGGTTTAGTAGAATATATTCTGATGCAACCGAAATATTGTTTAGTGTCATTACTTGGCTGATGGATTGAATAATTGTAGCCTTAAGCAAAGGTTTACGCATCCCATTGTGCTTACTGAACTTGCCAACCAAGGAAAGAATTAAAAGAGAAAATTTCATGAATGATAAAAGTGGAGTCTTATGCTTGACGAACTTATGGTTGGGGGTTAGTCTAAATGTGTATCACATGGAAAACTTTCAACACTGCACTAAGAATTCTATATTCAAGTTGATATCATGTTCTTTTAACTATGGATGCCTGTCATGCCGAAATGAGGTAGAGGAATAGTAAGTCTTGATGAGTAAGTATATATGATTAGAGAGACGCATTGGGCCGCTAACCCAAGCCATGCGATATCATGGTGGAAATTTACTTATAGCTAGAATGGACTCCGCAACATATCCTATAATAAAATAAGAAGCTATGCATATAGTGAATGAAATAAAAAAGGATAATGAGTCCATTCCATTTGTTTGTCTTGCCATTTTGACATGGGATGGTTTCCATGTCATGGGGCAAGAGGTACCCCAATTGCTGCTCTCTATGATGTCATTAATACTTACAATGATTGTACAAGGCTTATTAGGAATCTAGAGTTGAGTAATCATGGTGCGGGACTTCGCTTTTAAGGGGCATGAGGCTTTCAACTTGTAGTTTGTCAAGCATAAGAATCAAAATGAAAAATTAATGATTTAGAAAAACTGAGGGAAAGGTAGTAAGCACAATGATTTTACTTGTCAACATATGAAAGAATCAGAGATCTCAAAAATCTTGATATGATTCAATCATCAGCGATGCACAAGCCTTTGTTTATGTCTACAATTGAGCAAACTCATTCAAGTATTAACACTTCATGTTATTTTTATTGCAACAAGTATATATGCTTCAACAATGAGTAGATGCACACTTGCTAGTATTTTGCTACTTGTTACAGGAATCACGTCTTGAGTATTTGCTAGTATTAATTGATGATGCATATGCAATGCAAAGTTCTTGCCAAAGTTTTTATCGCTTCTGCACTGCGTTTGAGTTGTTCGAGGACAAACAACGAGCTAAGCTTCAGAGAGTTGGCTTGACATATCTCGGCTGGGGGGGAGTTGATGCACCCAAAATGCATCTACTTTTCCAAGCACTTTGCATCGTATTTCTCTCCGGAGTCCCCCCATAATTGAATAAATCTGCAGAATCTGACGCTGTTTTTAGCAAAAGTCTTCTTTCCGTCTATTTTCGCAGGACTTTTCACAGGGGACGAAAACCACGTAACTTTTTATGGAAAAGAAGGGGAATGAGCACCAGATGGGGCCGGGGGGCACCCGAGGGCCAAAAGGGGGCCCCACACGCGGCCAGATTCCTTGGCCGCGTGGGGTCACCCCTTTTGGGCCCACATGGCCCACTCCGGCTAGGTCTTCGACGTACCCCTCCATATATACGAGAAACTGACGGGTTTCGAAGGAAAGGGTTGTTCGCGAAACGGAGCGCCGCCGCCACCACGATCTTTGATTTTGGAGTCAGATTGATCCGGGATTTCACCCCCGGAGGTGGAATTCGAGGGGCTTCGTCACCATCATCATCACCACCATCATCTCCATCAACCATGAGCTCCATCACCCCCTCCATGTGTGAGTAGTTGCTGTAGGCATGTGAGGTGTGAGGGGTTTTGGATGAGATTGATCATGTAATTGCTACCCGGTATGCGGGATCTAGGGGTTTGTCTTGAGAATTCTTATGTCTTATGTTGATGCACTATTGCTAGGCTTAATGCTTGTTACTAGGGCCCAAGTGGCATGATTTCAGTACTGAACTTACATTGCTACATCATATATTTGAGTTTGGTATCTACCTCCAATGTGTATTACCTGCTATTATGTTGAACCTGCGAACCCTAAAGTGACAGCTAGGGAAAACAAGGGGGATATGTTCTAGTTTGAGGATTATGTGTGTTCATGGAGTGTTAATGCGTTGGTCCGGGCTATTCGAAAGGGTAGACCTTAATTACCTGTAGTTCCAAATTGGCCCCGGTGAAATGGGCAGGTAGGACAATAGGCTTTGTGCAAATTCTCTTGGTTAGTACGCAAAATAATTTACGGAACACACACCTACATAAAACTGAGATTGAGAAAGGCCCCGCTGCTAGAAAAACATTATTACATGATCAATCTTATCCGTGCAACACCCCGCTGTCACCTCATGCCTGCGTTTTAGTCTCTGGTTTACTTTCACTCTTTTCCGGTGAAAACTGGGAAAACACTTGCTCTCCATTTACTTTCTGTTTGTTTACTTTCACTGCATTATTACACTCACCACTCTCGCTTCAAGTTTGTTGATACACAGGTGTGGTTGGGAGTGACGTCCCAACTGCTAAAGTATCACCGGTATTCTTGTGTTCCCACTGAGTCGAACTACAAATTTGGGTAATACTTCCCATCGAAGACTACGATTGATCTCCTGCACTTGGGAGCCATCAGCGGTGCATGTGGCAGTTTTAGATAGGGCCGAGTCATCGTGCAACTTCCCTGATCTTGCATGTCCTCGCTGTTGCTGTTGTAATGCTTTTCCTAGGAAAGCATACACTCCCTGAAGTTTTTCGTTGTTGGAGTACAGATCATCATTAAGGATGGCGAACACGGCTTCCGCGTTTTCAGCTGCGGTTTTGTAGATGCGTTCGCCCTTAACGTTTACGCTGTTAACCTGTCTTTGCCAAGAAGGGTTTTGCAACCGTTCTTTTCCTGACAGTACATCCGGCTTTGCAATTCCGTGTAATCTCGCGGGTTTTATCCCGGACATATTCCGTCGTTCGAATTCTTCAATTTCCTCCTGCTTTGCTTTTACAGTAGCTTGCGCTTGGAGGAGGTTTTCTTGAGATCGGAATAGGTGTTGCTGCTGCCGCATAAGGGCTTGCCTTCTGGCTTCCAGCACTTCCGGTGGTTCGTGAGGTCCAACCGGGGTTTTGATCAGATCGATCTCGTCCTGTTCCGACATTTGGGGAATAGGGATTTCTTTCTTTTTCTTCTCCGCAGGTGTGACTCTGCTTCCTCCTCCTACTTCTAGGTTTTGGTTGGCAATATCTGCTAGCTTTTTCTTATGGAGTTTATACTGGAGTTTCTTGGCAGTCTTCTTTTTCTTTTTGGAAGAGGGAGACTTTTTTCCAGGTTCTTCCTCTGTCAATTCTTTGACATCGGGGTAGGTTGGACTAGTTTCGCCCTCCTCTCTTTCCTCATCTGGCGGAGGTGTTTTGGGGTCTTCATCTTCTTCGGCATCCGAGTTTTGATTCGGTTTTGCCATAAGTACTTCATGGAAGCTCCCTGCATAGATTTGACCTTTCTCTCGAAAGCGTCTTCATCTTCATCTTCGGAATCTATGTCTTCAGATCCGGTTTCCGACTCCAATCTTGCTTCTATAGCAGCTAACACAGAGTCGGCTTCCAAGTTAGTCGTTTCGCTGATGGGTGTCGGATCTTCCACTTGTTATGTGGGGTTATTGTTTTCTGCTTCTTCCACGAGATTAGTTTCTTCCGTGTTATCCACAACCTCAGATTGTACCATGCCAATAAAGTGAGATCTGATTGCAGTCATCTCCGGAGAGGCGGCAGTTTCAACACAGTTTTGGCGATTTGAGGAGAATCCGGTATCGTAATTTTCCTCAATTAGGTATAGGGCGGGTGAGATAAATTTTCTTCCACCACAGAATCTCATAGCCTCTGCTATTAATCCGATAAAAATATTTGCAGATCCGATTGGTAAAACGCATGCACTTTCCAGGTGATTCCGTGCTGGCATGTACGATCCGTTGTCGAGGAAGCGCCCGACATCACCGTCGAAATCCAAACTTCCGTCAGTTATTATACTGCCGATTCCGCCGAGTATTCCCGATCGAAACGTAACTCCTGACGCCGCTGGCCCCACGGTGGGCGCCAAATGTCGAGACATCGTAGTAAGGATCATAGATGGGGGTTCCATGAGCCTACGGGTAGAGACGTGGGGGACGTGGTAGTACGACAATCGAGAACACCAGGTTTTACCCAGGTTCGGTACGACGCAACTAGGCGGCGTTCTTATTCCTGCAATCTCATTAAATCAGGGTTGAAGCCTGAAATATACAAAGTACAATGTGAGTATGGTTTTGCTAACTCGGAAGGATCAACTTCTCGGCGAGTTGGCTTCTAGCTAATTGTTCTCTCTGTTTCGTCTCCCCCATCCGGCTTTATATAGATAGTCGGGTTAGGGCTTACAGAAAGGAAACCTAGAAGACTAGGAAAGTATCTAACTTGGAAAGTAAGGAATCCGTCTTCTTCTCCAAGCCGCACCACTTTGGACCGTGGTCCGGGTTATTCTAGAATCCGGCTTCCTGCGCATCAGCTTACTGGGCCGCCCAATGGACTCTGATCCATTACCAACAGACCACCCTGGTAATCCGTCTCTTTAGGCCAACGCCGGACATACCCCTAATCGGTATATATCCGACAAAGTGCTTAGGCAATTCATAATAAGAAGTATGCAAAATAAAGTCACCTAATAGTTATGCAAATCATGAAGAGATTCCAACACACTAATAACAAGCAACATCAAATATATCAATTCGGAGGACTGCAATGTTCATAATAAGATATGATAACGTGGTATCTCGCTTGCCCTTAATAGTGGGGCAAAACATAAATGCTAGGTCACCTCTAAGGTTCAAGTGAAGACTAGAAGTAAAGATATCAAAGATAAAAGTATCAAAGTTATACCACAATTAACCGTATCCCGGGACAAGCACATTACACTAAGAATGACGACTATGCTCTCAAGAAAGTGTGTAAAGTTAGAAGGTGAAGACTCAACATAAAAGTAAAAGAAAGAACCTTCGCAGAGGGAAGCATGGATTAACACGTGCTAGAGCTCTTTATTTTATTGAAAACAGAAGTAAAATGATTTTGAGAGGTGGTTGTTCACGTCAACGAATGGTAATAGAGTTCTTGCTATCTTCCATATTAAAGAAGTTGAGAGCGGTTCTGAATTACTTATATTAGGCACTTATAGCATGCACTTTATATAGTATGACACTCCCCCCACCTTGCTTTCACAAACCATGGCTAACCGAATCCTCGGGTGCCTGCCAACAATCTCATGCCATGGAGGAGTGCCTATTTAGTTGTTTAGCTTTTTGTTGTTATAATGGTCTAACCATCTCTTTGCAAAATTAGTGACAAGCAGACGAGGCATGCAAGTTGGGGTACCTAATTAGCATGGAAGATAACAAACCCAACTACTACTTCGTCATGACCTAATTAGTCGGGGTACCTCATGAGAGAGAGAGAGAGAGAGATAACCACATATCTACTAGCACGAGCCCTCAACCCCGAGGAGAGACTACTCCCACATCATCGTGGGAGGCAACAACATCGATGAAGAGGCCTCTAGTGACGATTCCCCCCTTTGGCAGGGTGCCGGAAAAGGGCTGCAGAAGCCCTACATTGGACTTTCAAGGTGAAGGCGCTTCTCTGTATGTTTCGTGGAAAATAACTCCGTCCCCGTGTTTTTTAGAGTTTGGGGCAATTTATAAGCAAAGGGGGGCGTGAGGCGGTGTCTAGGACCCTGAGGGGCCCACTAGTCGCGGCAAAGGGAGGTGCCGCGTCTGGTGACCTCCTGGTGCCCCCTGGCACTCCCCGTCTCTCCTTTGGACTCCGTCTTCGTTCCGGGCAAAAATTGATCTCCGTGAATTTTCAGCCCTTTCCGGGAATATTTCCATAAGAACTTCTCAGAAATAGAAAAACAACAAAAAACTGGCCTAGGGCATCTTGTTAATAGGTTATCCGATGAAAACATCCGGAAAACGAACGAAAACAACATAGGGGTAATGGATAGAAAACAAGCATGGAGCATAAGAAATTATAGATACATTTGCAATGTATAAGCATCGCCAAGCTTAACTCTTTCTCGTCCTCGAATAGATAAGTGATAACAAAATAATTTTTGGGGTGACATATAGCCAACACAAATCTTAATCAACATTATGTAAAAGCATTGCAAGCTGAGATCAAAGTACTTTAACAAAGACATGATAAATATTATTTCAACTAATGTAAACTTAGCAACCATGTTGCACATGAAAAGTACCACAAACAAAATAAAATGAATAATGAAACATTGAAAGTGATATGGTTGTTTCAATCATAAAGAAAAACATAATAAAGTGGTATCCAGCTAGTCCTTCGTGTGGTATCAAAACATAAATGTCAGGACACCTTCAAAGTTTAAATGGTGACTAGATACAAATAATTTGAGAGCAAACAATGCCACAATCATGAATCAATCAATGATAAATTTTTGGGATATGCACATTATACTCAGAATGACAACTATGCTCTTTTAATTGGTGCATAAAGTAAGAAGACGAAGAATCAACATAAAAGTAAAAGAAAGGCCCTTTGTAGAGGGAAGCAGGGATTACTCATGTGCTAGAGCTTTTTATTTAGTAAAACAGACATATTGAAAACAATTTTGAGAGAGGTGTATGCCTATGCCAACGAATGGTAATGAAAAATTGTCATAATCCATGTCAAGCAAAGTGTTTAGACTTTTGAGAGCGGTTTCCGTTGTTTATTAGTTTGGCACTTTCCCCAACTTTCTTTTCACAAACCAGGGCTAGCCATTTTCACGGGTAACCACCAGATTTCAAACCATGGGGAAGTGCCTTTTTGTTATTATTTGGCACTATCTCTCTGAAATTTTAAATGAGCACATATTTCATACTCATCGGGTGAAATAAGAAAGAAGAACTTTGCTTGACACAAACCATAATAAACTTTAAACTACTTGTAGTGGCGGTTAAATGCCACAAGTAGGTAGGTATGATGGAAACATTTGGCCAACTTTGGTTTTAAGAGTTGGATGCACGAGTAGAGCTCATACTCAGTATATGTGTAGGCTAGCAAAAGACTAGGAGCGACCAACTAAGAGAGCAATAACGACCATAATCATGCATAGCGACAAAACATCATTAATCAAAGCATGAAGTAATATTACAAGTCAAAAACTAAATCATCATCAAGGCTAAAGGTGACTTTGTTTATAGTCATAACATGGTGTGAGCATGCACCAAGTCAATCCAAGTGAAGCATTTAAAGGAGAAATACCACAATACCATGCTTCAATATGAGGAAACAACACATGATTAAATTCAATGGCACATTAAGCACTCTTAGCTATTTGAAACTAGTCATGATACCTCATAAATAACTAATCACACAATTAAAATAACATCTAACATGACATGCCAAAGTTTAAGCCACAGTCAATACAAGCTTCCTTTTGCACCATTTTACGTCATAAACGTATCCTTAATTTCTGATGTTCCATGTTATTTTCATGCCATATGCTACATATTTTCCTTACACTTTATGTCATTTTTATCAATTTCCCGGGACTAACCTATTGACAAGATTCCACAGAGCCAGTTCCTGTTTTCTGCTGTTTTTAGTTTCAGAAAAGTTGTTCTCGAAATATTCTTGGAATTGGAAAATTCGAAGCCCGGAAGTCTTAGAATTCCCGAATGTTCCACGGAGTCCCGAAGAGGCCCGGAGGGGGGCTACACCATAGGGTGGCGCGCCACCGGGCCGCGCCTAGGGGTGGCGTGGGCCCCTCGGGCGCCCACCGCCATCGCCCTTTCGCCTATATAATCCCCCCGATGCGTGAACTCACGGTGGGCGTTCGGGTTGTCCCGAATTTTTGGGTCGGGTTATTCGGGAAAATAATAGTTCGGGTTTTCATAATTGATTCCCGAAATTCCCAGAAAAAATAGCTACCCGACAATTCGGATTCGGGTTCGGGAAATCCCGTATATCCCGAATTGCAGAAATGTGACCAAAGCAAAAGGAACAAATCATGTTTTCGACCGTGGATTATTCAGCGGACCTCGCCTTCTTTCAACCATCAAGCACTCGAGCTATCGCCGTCCTTCACTGGAACGAACAGGATGTAGGTGTCAGGTCGGAGAAGACACGCAGAATGCAGGCAGCGAGTTCCTTTGATTTGTCAGGCCGGGAAGATGCAGGGGCGGCTTGGCGTGGAGAGAGCTTGTGGATGACGGCCGGCGGAGGCAGTAGAACGGTGCGGTCGCCGGTGGGACTTGGGCCCGTGGCAGTTGCGGGCGCCCTCTGCTGGTTGCCGGTGGATGGGGGACGAGGAAGTGGCGGAGCCTCGACCCAAAGGTGCACCGACGTGGGCTCGAAGATGGCGGCGGCGGATCTGCTCAACGCCGGCGTGTGGAACTGGCAGGTGTCCTTCCGCCCCTTCCTGTGCGGCTGTGGTTGCCTGGTGGGGACTCGGGAGTGGGGATTAGTCAACTAGGGCACGGGGCAAGGGATTGGGGCCTTGCCGACTTGGGCACTAGGAGTTGGGGCGTTGGGTTGCGGTGCTGCGCAAGTGGGCTTCTGGCCTTAGTTTTTTTCGGGAAACTCGGGACGTTCGGGTGTCATGACTATAATTCCGAATTACCCTATTTAATTTCGGGTTTTCAAAACATCTACCCGAGAATGTGATCGGGATTCTCGGGTTCGGGCTATTCGGGATCGGGTTCGGGTATTTCAGATTTCGGGTTCGGGAATCGGGAAATATGCCCGGCGTGAGCGTGAACCCTAGAGATATACCACTTTTCCACGAAAAACACCCGAGGCCGCCATGTTCATCAACCCGAGATCAAGCGGGTTCTGGAATTCTCCCCCGCATCCTGCCGGGAGGGAAAATCATCACCGGAGGGCTCTACACCACCATGCCGACCTCCGGAGTGATGCGTCAGTAGTTCATCCTTGGACTACGGGTCCATGGCAGTAGCTAGATGGTTGTCCTCTCCTCTTTATGCCTCATGTTTAGATCTCGTGAGCTGCCTCACATGATCGAGATCATCTTAGTGTAATGCTACATGTTGTGTTTACTGGGATCCGATGATTATTGAATGTTATGTCTCTTGATTATCAATCTATCATGTTGTCTTCATGTGTATGTTATTTATGATCTTGCATGATCTCCATTATTATTAGATGCTCTGGCCAAGTAGATGCTAGTGATTCCAAGAGGGAGTATTTATGCTCGATAGTGGGTTCATGCCTCCTTTGCATCTGTGCTCGAGTGACAGAAACGTGACAGATGGAGGATGTCTTGTTGCCATTAGGGAGAAAACAACGACGTTTACCTTGTTTACATTACACACTTTGCTTACTGTGATAATATGTTGCTTGCAACTTAATACCCAACGTTTGTTCGGATGATATTCTAAGGGTGGATTATTAGTCATAGATGCAGTTGGATGACGGTCTATGTATTTTGTTGTAATGCCCGCATGGATCTCATAGTAATCATATTGTCATGCATGTTTCATTATCTATCAATTGCCCAACTGTAATTTGTTCACCACACATGTAGCTATCTTTTATGGAGAGACACCACTGCTGAACTGTGGACCCCGGTCCATTTTCTCATACTGATAATACACACACTGCTTCCACTGTTTTCACGCTGTTTCCACTGTTTTCACACTGCTACTGTTGTTTTCATATTGTTCTCATACTATTTACCACATCATACGTTTAACCTCTTTGTGTTTAGCAAAATCGGTGATATTGACAACCTCACTGCTTCGGTGGGGCAAAGTGAATTGATTGTGTTGTGTAGGTTCCACGTTGCTGCTAAACCGGTAGTGCGCCCTGCCACCTCAGCTGCATCAACCTTTGGAAATTGCTTGTCCTCGTACTAGTCGAATCAACCTTGGTTTCTTTTCTGAGGGAAAACTTGCCGCTGCACTCTTCATAACCTTTCTCTTGGGGTTTTCCAACATCAGCCATCACACCACTATAAGCATGAAACAATTTACTCTTTTCCAACACCAATTAACTTATTTGAAACAACTCTCAAAGAAAATAATAATCAAAGACCAGAGAGATAATCATATATAAGTGAAGCAAAACAACAAGCTCTGAACAAAATAAGAGTAAAAAACAAGAGCTAAACGCAGTATTAGCAAAAACCAAACACTCACAGAACAATACATGTGAAAAGTAGTTTTTTCTAGGCAATGAAAACAGAGCGTGTCTCTCTCGAAACTAAAATATGCTAGGATCTAACCATCAAATACAGCAAAGAAACCAAAAAAACTGAAAACAAAATAACGTGACGCTCCAAGAATAACACATATCATGTGGAGCAATAAAAATATAGTGTTTTGAAAGAAATCTGATATTTTTGTTGATGAAGAAGGGGATGCCTTGGGCATCCCCAAGATTTGACGCTTGCACTTCTTGGATATGTCTTGGGGTTACATTGGAATACCCAATCTTGAGCTTTTTTCTATCGTTCATCTCATCACATCATACTTCACTCCCTACACTTGAAAACCTCCTCCACCTAAAACTTCTCACAATCTTTATTAGCTACGTTAGTGTAATCAAAATAACAAATCCACTTGGTTCGGTTTAAACACAAGTCTAACAACCATTTAAAATATTATCTACTGTCACAACTTATTTTAAATCTCTTACCCTCAAAAAAACACAAAAGAAAAAGATTAAGAGGAACATTCGGTAGAGATAAATTTTTTTGAGGACTTTCGGTTGCTCAAATCATCAAGTGGTAAACCAATGAAAGTTATATAACCACCTCAGGCAGGTGCCCAAAAATTATAAAAAATTACTGAAGCGACCCAACCTGAGAAGGTGGAATCTTCTGTGTATAGTGTCAATCCCTGGATCGGTTCACCGGCACACACAGCATCATAGATATCAAAGAATTTAACAGTGCATCAAAACTATGCGAATATGATCCAAAATTTCATTTATTACAAGTTGCATAGCATATTGCTAGCTCAAATAATTATTCATAGTAGCAGCGGAACATAAAAATAAAATAGAGCTCCATTCTTCAATGCGCCACAGGCGAACAAATGTTGAGTGGCGTCTCGCGACCTAACGAACCTTCTTCAACCTTGGAAATCTGCACAGACGATTACAGCCAACACAATGTTGGTCAGAGCATGGAACCATGCACGACAAGTGGCACTTAGGAATGGTAATGGTAAATTTGGTCTTCTATCTCTACATGCATATTTGGCTGGTGGATCTCAGGCTAGTTTGCGAAAAGATATTCATTTTATCCTAACACTTTATTTCATTAAAACAAAATTTAAGAACACGCTGGTTGCAAAGCAGGTGCTTTTAGAAACAAACAAAGGAACACTTGGTAGAAACGCAAGTGATCCTATTTAGAAACTAAGGACACTTGGTAGAAACGCAAGTGCTCCTACCCAATTGGTTAACCCTCACATTTTAAGAAACTTATAAAGTTGGGATGAGTGAGAATTGTCATAGCCTCAAATCTAGTTGCTCATAATTGTCCGTAACCGGAGACACGGGTAAGTCACTTAGTTTGACACTCTCGAGAGGTTGTACTCTTTACCCACATGGCCAAATCAACCGGAGGAAGACCAGGCCGAGACCTTTTGGAAGTAGTCCCTCAAACCACCCACGCGCCATACCAACCTATAATAAACTACTTTCTGACAAATCGTCGGGTTCGAGTTCCCACATCTTAATCAGTCAAGTCAGAGCCCATGTGACATGTGGCAGTACTCGTAAGCTACTAAACACAAGAACTAATCCATTCTCTAATCCTGAGTGGCGAGCCGCAAGTGAGATACCAAGAAGAGCCATGTATATGGATGCAAGGTAACCACTCAACAAAAACCAATCAAACCATTCCACCCAGGCGATTCATTAATTAAGTTGTTTTATCATTTGGCAAAAACATAAACATTTGATCAATCATTTCATTTGCATGAATCTAAATCCCCATCTAGGCATGGCTAAGCAATTCTATAATACGGTGGCGACAAAAGGATAGTCGGAAAAAGGGATCATGTGGCTATTCCACTAGGACAATAAAGCATAGCTTACACTCAACTCCTATACATGCATACTACAAAAATAATACTACATGCATAGGCCAAAACATAGGTAATTCATGACAGTGACACTTGCCTTGGTCGTCAGTGTCGTCGCAGTCTAGACACTCACAACAATCGCAAGCAACGTCACACCCTTCACAATCTATACGATCCGATAAAACAACATAAACAACAAGACAACAAAACAAGAATAGGCAGTAAGAAGATGTGATCATAATCATGCATGGCACATTAATAGAACTTTAGAATTTAGTTGAATGCTTCTCTGGTTATTCATGGGTGAATTTGGATGCATGTGTACGTGGTTTAACATTGCAATTTAATAAGGCTAAATAGCTAACGGACTATTATATAGTTAAAATAAAATATATTGATAAAATTTTGTTTTGCGTTCTCTGGTTAGACAACGTATTTTTAGGTTCGGAGTAAAAAAGAATTAACTTAATTTGACTTGCGAAACAGTAGATATGAATTAAATACTCATTAAAAGGGTAAATAAATAAATATGTTTCCAGTACGGTAAAGATGCAATATTATTATAGATTAAAATTCTGCATGCTCTTAGCAGTTCGTGGATATTTTTCTCATATTTTTCTGAGTTGTGAAACTCTCCATACGAATTTTAGAAGTTTTCTACGTATACTGCAGACTAGACGTACGGACGTGCTGATCGTTACCCTCGGCGACGACGTCGGCGTCTCGGATGGTCGATGGTGACGATGAAGTGGACGACGACGTTCAGCTTCTCATCGCGGTCACTTCAGCGTCAACGGTGTTGAGTTCCTCCTCCTACAGTGGCGGTGAAGGTCGGCTGATCGTGCCAAAACTCCGGCAAACTCCGCCGACGTATTCCGGCTGCTCTCGTGCGCAAAACAGAGGGTAAAAAGGTCAGGAAGATGCGATGCATCGAGGGCAAAAGAACGAGATGGGAAAGAGGGTTTCGGGCGCTCCAAGGCGACGGCGGCAACCACCTTTCGAAGCTCCGACGGCGGCGGCGGCAGATGCGAATTGAAGCTCTGTGGCTAGGGTTTTGCGAAATTTTTGTGAGGGGAAAAGTGCGGCCGGGCCTGAGTATTTATGGGAGTCAATTTCGTGGCCGGGGGGAAGAAACAGAGGCGGAATCGGAGATTATCTGGGGCTGTTTGCAGTTCAAACGAACTCAGTTCGTTCATCATGGAGATAGAGTCCGTGAGGAAGACGACCGGTGGGACCACCTATTGATAGAAAATAAATAAATAAAGGAAACGGACAGACGCCGACTCGCTGGTACGCACCTGTACGCGCGGGTACGTGCGATGCTTGGCTGGTCTGGGCTGCTACACCCGTGTGGGCTCCTCTTTTTTTTTCTCTTTTCTATTTTCTGATTTCCTGCTACGCACTACGAGTCAGTAGGTTGGCCGTTTATTTTTTTTCTGTAAGCTTATTTCTTTAATAACTATTGGAATATAACTCCGATTTGAGTGAAATAAAATTCTGAAAATTTGTAATTTGAAGACCCCTCACATTAGGTTATTTTTAAGTGACATTTTTGGTAAAATAAAATATAAAAATAAGTTTGGCTTATAGCGCCATATAGAAGAATTATTTTCTTTAAAACATGATTTTTATTTTGGAATTTGAATGCAACAAACAAATGCAATTTTTGAAAACATGCCATGCTATGCGTATGCACTAAATGCAAAACATTCCAAATGTAAGATTTGGAATGTTACAATTACTCGGGTTCTGGCTAAGAGAACCGGGATTTTTGGTGAAGCGCAAAAATCTGGACAGAAACATCAATTTCTCCAAATCATACTAACTGTCTATTTAAGGTTATTCTTGGGGCAAAACGAAATAAAAAGGATATATAGCGGTTGCTATAGAGGTAACAACTTCCAAAGTAGAAAAATAACAAAAGAAAACAAAAAGATAACGAAGGAAAACAAAAGTGGGTTGCCTCCCAGAAGCGATTTTCTTTAACGCCTATTAGATAGACATAGTTATTTCAAATGATGCTCACATAAAATAATTGAAGAGAAATGAGAGAGCATAAGAAATCACATATAGAGCACATTTAAGTCTAACCCACTTCCTATGCAAAAAAATCTTGTGAATAATCAAGTCAATGAAGCACAAAGTCGCTAGCATAGGAAGGAAAAATGAGTGCAACTTCAAAATTTTCAACATAAAGAGAGTTTTAATAACATGAGAATTCCCACGACCATATTTTCCTCTCTCATAATAACTTTCAGTGACATATGAATAGACTCAACAATATAGTTATCACATAAAACATTATTGTCATGATTCACATGCATAAAACTACCGTTACTCTCCACATAAGTATAGTTATTCTTATTAATAATAGTGGGAGCAAATTCAATAAAGTAGGTATTATTATAATCGTCAGAAATAGGAGGCGTATTATAAATTTTCTCCTCAATTCTTGAGGAACTAAAAATATCACATTCGTAAAAACCAGCTTCCCCAAGCTTAAAGTTTTCCATAGCATTAGAAATAATGGCGTTTAAAAAAATTCATACTAATACCATTGCTACTAGCATGCAAATAAATTTTCATTGGTTTTTAAATTTTCTCTTCAAACACTTCATGTCCTAAGTCAAGATAAATCTCATAAAGCTCTCATATTTTTATTGTTTTCCATTAACACTAACTAGTAAAATTAGAAGCAAGTAAAAAGTAAGAGTGTACTTTCCAAGTGGAATTATAGATAAAGCTATGCTCTCCCGCAACGGCGCCAGAAAACAGTCTTGGTAACCTATAACTGTATGAGATCACGACAGTCTTCGAGGGTAAGTATTACCCAATTTATTGATTTGACACAAGGTGAGCCAAAGAATAGCTATAAGCCTTAACAACTGAGTTGTCAATTCAGCCCACCTGAGAAGCACTTAATAAAAGATATTAGAAACAAAAGGTCAATTCTCTTGCGTCCTCAACGCACCTAATACAACTGTCAGTTGTATAGGTGCACTACTTTAGCGAAGAGATGATAAAATATGGGTATGGTAATATGGATGGGAATACAAAGTTTTGTAGATCTGTAATAATAATGGCTGCAAGCAAACAAAGACTGAAACTAAAAGAAAACAATATAGCAATGGTGAAAAATAAAGTCTAGGGATCATACTTTCACTAGTGGCCACTCTTAACAACATTAACGTAATTAACATATGATACTTCCTCTAAGAACATGCATGAAAGACATAGTTTGGAGACCGGTGAATCAAGTAAGATGAGAATCATGTAGGACTGCATAAACACACCTTAAAGTTCACGTTTCCGTCAATAAACTTGGCGAAGACACATTTGGGTGGTGTGTTTTAGCAAATGCCACAAAATAGCGGTGTGGCGTGGCGAATTTTCCTTTTTTTTTTTTTACTATATGTACCTTGAATCGCGCACTCGAACTGCTCCGTTAGCTGGAGGGAAACTCATTTCAACTCTACCGTACTCTATAGTGTCACTAAAATGTGAATTTGTTTGTCCAAAAAATAGAAGAGCATTAAGATTTTCCAGAAAAAGATAGTCGAAACATTGTTCAGCAGTCTCCTTCTTGTACTAGTAGTAGTATCGAAATGGTTATTTACCAGAAAAGTAGGCCCGCCCGTCTAACGACGACCGAGACCCTGGAACACTGACGGACAGAGAAACACTGAAACACGCACATCCATACGACCGTCGGCCCGCCCGCACGCGTAAATCTCCGAGGACGTCACCGGAGGCAGGCGGCGACGAGCTTCGGTTCCGGCGGCCTCCTCGCCGGACGGAGGTAGCGCCGCGCCGCGCTCTAGGCGTCGGCCTCCATGGCTCGCCGGTCGTCCTCCTCCTCCTCGTCGGGAGCGTGGCGGTACCTGAACCCCGCCTACTACCTCAAGCGGCCCAAGCGCCTCGCCCTCCTCTTCTTCGTCTTCGTCGCCGCCACCTTCGCCTTCTGGGACCGCCAGTCGCTCGTCAGCGAGTACGAGGTGCGCCCCCCTCTCGCCGCGGGCAAATTCTCCCTGATCCAGCTGTGAAACAGCGAGGATCTGATTGATCTTGGTTGCTGCCGAGCAGCTTCCAAGTCGTTGCGGCGCCGGATCTGGGCATAGCGATAACTCGTGGTTAAATCTGCAACTCGCTGTAATAGTATTAGCAGCCGGGATGAATTTTACACTTGTGCTATGTCTGCCTATCTGGGATCCATTTTTTGAGAGATTGTCTCGAGGATCTGCCATTCGGTTAGAACCTTGGCGAGGTTTTGTTCCAGATTGGATCTTTTGAGCGACTGGATCTTATGAGGGACCATGAGACTAAAATACATTCGGTTAGAACCTTCGGTGTGTGTAACGATTTTTCTCGTTAGCTTACCTCAGATTTCTCTCCAGCTTTGGCTGTCATTGGGCGAAGAATTAGGGGCTCTTTCCAGTTCTAGAATTAGTGGGATGAATATCGGCATAGTGAGCTACTTTTATCAGCTTAAATTCCTCTAAAGTCGGAAGTTTCTAACCTTTTAATTCAATTTGAGCGAATGGTCCAGACACCGCCATGTTTTGGGGATTACTACATGGTGTAGTACATTTGGAGAACTGAATTTAATTAGAACATTATACAGGGCACATGCACCTCTGTGGTTACTGTCTGTATCGAAACTGTTTGATACATAACTGTTGCGTTTTGAGGAGCCATAGTACTTATGAACCCCTTATTATGTTAGTGTGGTCATGTGGAGACCCATGTTGGTTCAAGTTTGGCAAGATATAAAAGTGGTTAGGTTGGTATTTCCCGCTTGTTCCTTGAGACTCGTAAGCAATTACATAATTCGATGGATGCGACACGAGAGCTGAACTATAAGTTATACGATTTATTGGATTCGCTAGTTCAATCAATCCCAATTCCTTAGGAATAAATGAGTGGAAATCTAGTTAGAAATGTGATTTATCTGTCCTTTTTCTCTAATTTCGTAGTGCCCTTTGTCTGAGAGTGAATGAAGGATAGTATTCAGGCAAGAAATTTTGGTAGCGGCTCATATCTTTGACGTCATCACGGATGACAAGGTATAGCGTGGAATTAGATTGTTGTAGTTCATTGTTAGTGATACTGTGATCAGTGGGTATATTTGGGAGTTGCGTGTGTACAGCTGTATGCTGACATATTATTTGAATGAATTTGAGTAACATAAATCTTTCTTTAAATATGCATATGCCTTTTGCTTGAGTTCCATGTAAAAGTGTAGAACTTAGGAACCTGAGCATAACTACTCCCTCTGTCTCAAATTAATTGTCTCAAAGTTAGACAAAAGTGCATGTATCTAACACTAAAACATGTCTAGATACATCCATTTTTGTCTAACTTTGAGACAATTATTTTGAGACGGAGGGAGTATAATAAATGATATGCAAAAGCAGCATGTGGCCAAGTTCAGCTTGCCGGCATGATACTATAGCTGCTAAATACGAATGAATACTGAAATGAGGTTCGTGAGGCACTTGATAAATGCATTCTCGTTGCTTCATTTATTTGGCACCATCTGTAACTTTAGACATGCAATTTAGCTTCTCTGTTCTTTGTTGAAGAAAAGTATTGCAGTTGTCATTTTATATTTTTATTATTCATGGCTTGTTTTTCGACCTTGTTTACTACTCCCTCCGTCTCAAATATAAGTGTCACAAAGTTTGACAAAGGTGGATGTATCTAGCACTAAATTGTGCTAGATACATCCACTTTTGTCAAACTTTGTGACACTTAATTTGAGACGGAGGGAGTATATTAATTTAGTTTTTCTGTTTTCTTTATTGCAGTTTGAGATTTCCCGATTAGAGAATGAAATAAATCAGTTGCACGGTCAGGTACATATTATTGCAGCTTACTGGTTTACCTTTCTCTTTTTGAACATTTTTTTTTCTTTTCAAAATATTGATCTTTATGTTTCACTACTTTTCTGTAGTTAAGAAAGGCTGGGGTTCATGTGGACGAAAATCCAATAAGTGGCGAAATGCCCAGAAAAGATCTTTTAGAAATCGACCCTATTAATACTGAAAGGAGGGAAAAGGTTAAGGAGGCTATGCTCCATGCCTGGAATTCCTATGTAACGTATGCCTGGGGAATGGATGAGCTTCAGGTCTGCTTTAGTAATTCTATTCTATTTTTTTTTTCATATTTTAATTGTCTCGACAAACTTTAAAATGTTTATCTTTTCCATTCCAGCCACAATCAAAGAATGGTGTTAATAGCTTTGGTGGTCTCGGGGCAACCCTTGTGGACGCGCTCGATACACTGTATATAATGGGCCTAAAAGATGAGTTTCAGAAGGCCAGAGAGTGAGTTTCACTTGTCTATTACCACGTCGATCTTTCAAAATGTCCCACCTGGTGCTTTCATTTGGTCCATTACTGAAATTAGCGTTTGATTTTATTTGCTTTTATGAATATATTCTGTTATATACACGTAGCTGTGCCATCATCACCTTTTGTATTAGATGATGTATAAATATAAATACCCTAAATTTAGAAAGTAAGCTTGTTATAGACTAGAATTAGATGGCCATGTTACCAAGCGGCCTTTTGGCCCTTTGATGGAAGGGGAACCATGAGGTGGAAAGGGATGAAAAGTCCGTGCCTGTACAGCTAGCCACATAACAAGGATATCTAAACATGTGCCTCTATAGCCAGCCATTAAAACATGTTGGGTTACATGGTGGTGTGCCATGGCGCGTAAAAACATTTGTTTTTCTGTCTTGAACCTTGTGACTGTTTAGCAGTTTCATTGAGAAATGAAATTGGTGGCTTGATGAGCCATAGTCCTCAGCTGGCCTTCAGGGGTGGGTTGGGGAGTCTTGTCTACGTAGGGTCGTAGGCGCATGGCTATGGTAGGGCTTATTGGGCATTTAGGTCTTTTGTCCATGCATATGTCCATATATTCCCACCATGATATAGGATAACTAGAAGGGTCTTCTTGATTCTTCTTTTATTGGCCATTGGATTGGCTTCATGGCTTTCATTTGTTTGTTCCATCCATGTGGTAAAAGACTTCCATTTTCTTATCATACTAGATCTTAAGTATTCTCATTGTCTTCTGTATCACCTCACTTCACACAATTGTATTCCTTGCACCATTTCAATATCTTGTTGTGATTTATGTCATACTCCTGATATGACTTGTGTCTATTTCATGATAACAGCTGGGTTGCGGAGTCATTAAGCTTTGACAAGGATTATGATGCGAGTGTTTTTGAAACGACCATAAGGTTGCATTACCAGGTTCATCTTTGTTATAGTATTCTAGCAGATATTTGGCTGCATAGGTCTATTCGATGTATCCATATCATGTTATGGTTTAATAGCTAAATTGTCTAAGCTTCTGTTATCCATTCATATTCAGGGTTGTTGGAGGTCTCCTCAGTGCATATGATATGTCGGGTGACAAAGTATTTCTCGAAAAGGCGAAGGATATTGCCGATCGATTGCTACCTGCTTGGGATACAACATCTGGTATCCCATTTAATTCAATCAACTTAGCTCATGGCCGAGCCCATAATTTTGGATGGACCAACGTGAGTAGAGTAACTTCTATTGAGGACCTGCTGCGAGTGCAATTTTCTTCCGAAACATGCTAAACTTACAATCAAATATATTGCTAGCATCTTGTTAAGCTTAACTTTTATACCAAGGCTTCAAAATACATCTCAAGCCACAATGCTCAAATACATAAGTTAAAGTCATTAACGTGTTACTAAGCATTGGTCTCTGCAGTACAATTTATCATTGAGAATCACTAGATCGTAGGTTGTCCTTTTTTCTTATAAATCATCTCACCTGGACTACTGGACGATGAATCAAATGCTTTTATGTTTCTGCAGGGTGATAGTATCCTTGCAGATTCTGGGACGGAGCAACTTGAGTTTATAGCTTTGTCCCAGAGAACTGGTGATCCCAAGTATCAACTGAAGGTTAGTAATTCATGCATCCTAATTAGCTGGATAAATTCGTTGTTGGTAAGGGTTGTAACTAGTTTTGTGCAAAACATAGCTACTGTCTAAGCACTCTGAGGATGAGAAATTTTCTTGTTGGATGTGCAGTCCCAGTTTAATGCTGTTTCTTTGCTAGTAAAATTCACACGCATGTTTAGCATGCTTATACACTTCTGTTAGCTCCCTTTTTCTTAGTATCGATCTCTCATGTAAGTTCCCAAAATATGATTGTAGGCAGAAAATGTCATCCGACAGCTTCAGAAGATATATCCAAGTGATGGCTTACTTCCTATTTACATAAATCCTCATTCGGGAACATCGTCATACTCAACAATAACATTCGGTGCTATGGGAGATAGGTAATGTTCTTTGTCTTCTTGTATTTGTATCAGGCTATATTCTTCCTCAAATGGTGGTGCCCTATTTTCCCATTCAACCATGTATTTTTTTTTGGAAATCTGTAAGCAAGTTTCCTCTATCTTATTGGACCATTGCTAAGTTTTGTATCACAAACTCTAGTTGGTATTTTCCCCAAAAGATAACAGAGAACTGACATTTGCGTGTGCTTTTCAGCTTCTACGAGTACTTGCTTAAGGTTTGGATTCAGGGGAATAAAACCGAGAGCGTAAAACATTACAGGTTCAAGCCTAACTTTGCCCTTTCATCGATGTTTAGTGAAAATTACATACATTATGCCTTCAAACATGACTAATATTTCTATCTGCGGTGCTTAACTCAGACAAATGTGGGAGACATCAATGGAAGGTTTAATAAGCTTGACCAGGAAAACTACACCCTCTAATTATTCATACATCTGTGAGAAGACTGGTGGCTCATTGTCTGACAAGGTAAGTTTCCCTAAGGATGCAAAAGTGGGAACCCCCAAATGCACTATAAGTGGAAGAAGTGGGATCCCACTTTCACATCCCGAAGTTTCCCCATTCTGCTCACTGCCAGTAGGATGCTTTTTGAAGCTTATCTTACATTGTTTATCTAAAGTTTTGATTGGTTTAACTTTGCAACTGACACAGATGGATGAACTTGCATGCTTTGCCCCTGGTATGCTGGCACTTGGAGCCTCTGGATATGGGCCTGAAAAGGCTAAAGAAATTATGGATCTTGCAGAAGAGGTAAATCCTCTAGGGAATTACATTTTTGTATTATTTTGGATTCCTTGCATCTGGTTTCTGTTATGTTTGTCCATCTGATTTCCGCATTCATTCTCTTTATAGCTTGCTCGAACTTGTTATAACTTCTACCAAACAACCCCCACGAAGTTGGCTGGAGAGAATTATTATTTCCATCCTGGACAGGTAGGGTACCAACCCTTACCTTTCTTGTTTTGAGTACCATGTAATCAACTATTATGTTCAAAAAACAATTTCATGAACTAAGTGGTACTTTCCAACTTTATAGGATATGAATGTGGGCACGTCGTGGAATATTCTGAGACCAGAGACCGTTGAATCACTTATGTATCTGTGGCGCCTTACGGGGAACAAAACATACCAGGATTGGGGGTGGGACATATTCCTGGCATTTGAGAAGAACTCCCGCATAGCATCTGGATATGTGGGACTGAGAGATGTAAGTTTTCAACGATGCTTTCCGTCCTTGAATTTCTACTGAAAGTGCTCTGCCTTACACAAACCTTTCTACAACATTTTGGTCTCCAGGTGAACAGTGGTGAAAAAGACGACAAGATGCAGAGCTTCTTTCTAGCAGAGACGCTCAAGTACCTCTACCTGCTGTTCTCCCCTCCGTCAGTCATATCCTTTGATGACTGGGTCTTCAACACCGAGGCTCACCCATTGAGAATTGTTCCCATACATAGCAAAGGTGACTCAACTGACAATGCAACGCCGGTGGTCCGACCGTTCGGGAGGAAGCAGGGGAAACAGGGGTAGGCCTGAACGATAGAGCAGAGGATTTTTGCATCTGCCATCTGATTTTGACCTGCCTGGTTTAGAACGTTACATTACGAGGGGAGTTCTTTCCTGGAATGGCAAGGGTTGCAAATCTCGGCATTAGGCAACTTAGGCTACAAAACTATAGGTAGAGCATGATGAGATAATTTGGGGCACACTGACCCTTTGGGGGCAAAATTTGAGGTTCGGTAGACAGCAGCCCCATGAAAGATTTCGTCTTTGAACTTGCTTACGCTCCCTGCGTTATTGATTTGCAACATACATGTAACTTATTGTCCGTATGTTGCTTGCCTAGGGCTCTTATGTGGAGTTGTATCCTCATTATTTTTGTTATATGATACATAAAAGAGGGTTGTGAGTGCATTAAAAAAAAAGGTTCCAGAGGCCTGGATCTGGCTTACTTGGTGATTTACATATATTCATGGTATATAGCAAAAGATGAAGAACTAAAATGAATATGGGACAATTTGTAATCAAACCAGAAGATTTTTTTTATTTATGAGGATCAGTGTCAGTAATGGATTTGATGACGATCTGGAGGGTTCAAATATTTTGTTGATTTATATACTCCCTCCATCCCTAAACGTAAGATGGTTTAGCTCTTTACCATATTCATGCATGTCTACGTGTATCTAGACAACTTTAGTGTATATGTTCACTCATATTAGTTCACTTCTAGACAACATGAGCAATAGATAGAACATCTTATATTTAGGAACGGAGGGAGTACATGTTTGGTGCTGTCATTTACTTTTTGTCTTTTCCCCTTTTTATCAACATTGCTAACATGTTAATCTTCAACGGTACCCGTAGACCATAGTGCATCAAAATATTTTGACGGAAAGAATGAATGTGTACGTGTGAAATAGAGGGGAAGCAGTAGACAGAAAGACTTGGGGGCATGATAATTTTGTTTTTTAAGCCCATGACTGGATTACCACACCATGATTATTTCACGGCCAGGATGGAGCCAGGCTTTTGACTGCATGAGCCTGCATAGGATTGGGACGCCATAATGCACCTCAGAGTCAGAGATGTAGGTTCTCAACAACAACTACACTCATAAAAGAAAGAAAATAAATCACTGGCATGTGAAGTTTGGTGAAGCAACGAAGTTTGCATTTACACCTAGTCTATAAATAAACTCACTTTCTCGCCCGGCAGAAGCAATGCTTGAAACTACAATAGAGGTGTGCAAGGTAATCAAGTAGCGGTAGTATAGATAAGTACACGAGAGGAGCAAAAAGGTCAATCTAAGAGTGCAAAAAGGGCCAACCCAATGTGTGCGGCACCTTTAGCTGAATTGAGCCATCTTTTAGAAATGGGATGCACGGGAAATTCCATTAGCAATCAATTCTTGGAGTAAGTCCGACATAATACGAACACCGCCGCCTCAGGACACGAAGTGGCCTAGGAATCCATGACTTGCAGTTAAACATTAGGAACTTGGTGGGCAAGTTTCTCTTGAAGCTGTTGAACTTAACACCAACAACACTGTAGACCTTGTTTGGCAGCAGTGTTTTGTGGTGTTAATCCGGGCATTATTTTCAGAGTTTTTGGTGAAAACACTAACCTCACCCAATCCACTTGCCCCATCCCAATCCCCCTTCCTCATCAATCCCGTACCACCACATCACTGTTTGGCAAAGGGGGTAACGTGAGAGGAGATCGTTCGTCGTCAGCTTAGCGTTCTGTGCCGCCAGAGACGAAAACGCGAGAAGCAGGAGCGTCTCACATACGCCCCGACCCGACGTGGATTGTGGTGTTTTTTGGGGCAGAGCCCACCTAAGACCTTCCTGCCAACCAGCCCATTAGTGGTTTTGCGAGTATTTGGTACGTGCCGAGAAAATACACAATAAAACACTTCAAAACGCTGCCGTAGTGTTTCAGCTAGTCCGTCATTTAGTGTTTATGTTTTTCAGTATTAGCAGAATAAACGGTCAGCTCGTCGAGTGTGTTCACAGGTTGACCATGTTGTAAAGCAAGGAGTGTATTTCATCGTGGGATGGCATAGTAACGTGCTCGAGATATTCCCCGTTTTTAGGATATTCCGACTACAAAATAAAAGAGAAGAACAAACAGAAAAGCTGCAACGTTTTAAGCGACAAAAAACCTTTGTGTCCATCTGTGTTGATCGTGAGTTTAGCTGCAGGTCTGACAGAAGCCTCTCAATGACAAAGGCACGTAGCAAGAAAGCACTGGTTGAGTGGAAGAAATAGAGATTCTCACTGAGAAAGATTTAATAAGGCTGACCAGAAAAACTACACCCTCTAATTATCCATACATCTGTGAGAAGACTGGTGGCTCATTGTCTGACAAGGTAAGTTTCCCTATTCTGCTAACTGTCGGTCATATGCTTTTGAAAGTTATCTTAAATTGTTTCTCTAAAGTTCTGATTGGTTTAACTTTGCGACTGACAGAGATGGATGAAGCTTGCATGCTTTGCCCCTCGTATGCTCACACTTGGAGCTTCTGGATATGGGCCTGAAAAGGCTAAACAAATTATGAAGCTTCCAGAAGAGGTAAATCCTCTAGGGAATTTAATTTTTGTATTATTTTAAATTTCAAGCATCTGGTTTCGAAATGTTTGTCCACTTGATCACATCGTAGAATATTCCGAGACCAGAGACTGTCGAATCACTTTTGTACCTGTGGCGCCTTACGGGGACAAAACATAACAAGATTGGGGGTGGGACATGTTTCAAGCATTTGAGAAGAACTCCCGCATAGCATTTGGATAGGTGGGACTGAGAGATGTAAGTTTTCAACGATGCTTTCCATCCTTGAATTTCTACCGAGAGCACTTTTCCTTATACAAAACTTACTGCAACACTTTGATCTCTAGGTGAACAGTGGTGAAAAAGACGACAAGACGCTCAAGTACCTCTACCTGCCGTTCTCCCCTCTGTCAGTCATATCCTTTGATGACTGGGTCTTCAACACCGAGGCTCACCCATTGAGAATTGTTCCCATACGGCCATACATAGCAAAGGCGACTCAACTGACAATGCAACACGCCAACACCGGTGGTCCGACCGTTCGGGAGGAAGCAGAGGAAACAGGGGTAGGCCCGAACGATACTCCCTCCGTTCAACAATAGATGACTCTCACTTGTCTAGATATGAATGTACGTGGACACTAAAGATATCTAGATACATCCATATTTAGACAAATAAAAGTCATCTATTATTGAACGAAGGGAGTAGAGCAGAGGATTTTTGCATCTGCCGTCTGATTGTGACCTGCCTGGTTTAGAACGTTACATTATGAGGGGAATTCTTTCCTTGAGTGGCAAGGGTTGCCAATCTCGGCATTAGGCACCTTAGGCTACAAAACTATAGGTAGAGAATAATGAGATAATCCGGGGGCATACTGATCCTTTGAGGGCAAATTGAGGTTCAGCAGACAGCAGCCCCGTGAAAGATTTCATCTTTGAACTTGCTTACGCTCCCTGCATTATTGATTTGCAGCAGACATGTAGCTTAAGTGTCCATATGTTGTTGCTTGCCTAGGGCTCTCATGTGGAGTCGTATCCTCATTATTTTTGTTACTCTCTCCGTTTTACCGTTTACTAGACAACATGCACCTAAACATGTTCTAGTGCAAGATGTATACGGATCTACCCACTAAAACATGTTTAGATACATATTATCTAGGAAAAGCTATAACATCTTATATTTTGAAACGAAGGGAGTATATGATATATAAAAGTGGGCTGTGAGTGCATTAAGAAAAATGTTCTAGAGACCTGGATCTGGAGATGGTTCGCGATCTTGCTTGGTGATTACATATATTCATGTTATATAGCAAAACATGTGAAGAACTAAAATGAATAAGGCACCATTCGTAATCGAACCCGAAGAAATGGTGCTTCGTCTAGTTTTTGTGTCTTTCCCTTTGGAATTTCTGCGGTACCCTTTACTACCTAGCGGAGGTGAGTAGTATGAATTAAAATCCAGCCGTTGATTTATTAGGTAATGTAGATTTTTTTAAGTAGGAAATTATTTATAGAATAACTAATCATACTAAACATCTTGTTAGTTAAGACTAAATCTTTGCAATCAGATCTCCCTGCTGATTATTACTACAACTTCCGTAGCACCTGGACAGAGTTCATGGCTGCATGCCGGCCAGCCGGCCGTGCCGTACCGTACCGGAATTCTATGGCATGAAGTAGCCATGATCCGGCAGGGATGCAGTTCATTTTTGTCAGGAAATGGCGAATATACAATTGTGTTTATTTTTAAAATTTGTTATAGTTTCTACGGAGCTAAGATGTAACGACCCTTGCAGCTTCAATGTAGATGTCCATGGAGCCTTGAAGTAGCCAGGATCCGACAAGGATGCACGCTGTTCTTGTAGTGGTTATCAGCCTTTTTTTAGGGATTCTTTCTTTCTGGATTTACAAGCCTTCCAATTTTACCATGCATGCAGCGGATCTAGGCACTAGTATTATTTATACTACTCAAGTTTTGGACACTTGTATGAAATAATACAAACCATTAGATCCACCAAAAATTAACGGTTTATATCCAATTGGGGATACCGTAGAAGCCCTCTTCCCTTTTTATCCAACATTGCTAACATGTAGGAGTAACTCTTCAAGGGTACCCATAGACCATAGTGCATCAAAAAAAATTGACGGGAAGAATGAAAGCGTGTTGTGAAATAGAGGGGTAGCAATAGACACAAAAGGACTTGGGGAAACGATAATTTTGGGTTTTAAGCCCGTGACCGGATTTTCATACCATGATTATTTTCGAAAAAACCAGCCAGGATGGAGCCAGGCTTTTGACTGCCTGCAGTATTTTTTGCCAAATCTGACCCTTTTTGCGGACTAACGTCAAATCTGACCCCTTCTTGGAAGTATTTTCAAATCTGACCCCCTGAGGCCGGCTTCAGGTAGGATGGAGCCGAATTTGTTTAGGTCGGCTCCATTCTACTTGGAATGGAGCCGACCTCCCGATTTTTTTTATTTGACCGGAACAACGTTCGGTGCAAAAATAAGATGGCGTCAAAATGCACAAGTTCGGCTCCATGTCTCCTGGCGCCGACCCGAGGGGTCAGATTTGAAATTACTTTCCAGGAGAGGCCAGATTTGACGTTAGTCCGCGAAAGGGCCATTTTTGAAAAAATATACGAACCTACATACGATTGGGACGCCATAATGCACCTCGGAGATGCTAGTTTCTCAACAACAACTACACTCATAAAAAAGAAAATAAATCACTGACATGTCAAGTTTGGTGAAGCCATGAAGTTTGCACTTACACCTAGTCTATAAATAACTACCTTCCTTGTGTGGCGGAAGCAATGCTTGAAAGTATAGTAGAGGTGTGCAAGGTAATCAAGTAGTGGTATACAGACAAGTATACAAGAGGAGCTAAAAGGGCCATCTTAGAAGAGTGCAAAAAGGGCCAACCTAATGCGTGCGACACCTATAGCTGAATGGAGAAATCTTTAGAAATAGGATGCATCAGAAATTCAATTAGCGATCAATTCTTGGAGCGAGTCCGATGTAATACGAACTTCGTGATCCACGGTTTAAAAGATAGGAACCTAGTGGATAAGTTCCTCTTGCAGCTGCTGAACTTAACCCTGACAACACCGTAGTGTTTCAGCTAGTCCGCCAGTCCGAGTTTATGTTAAACGGTCAGCTGGCCGAGTGTGCTCACAGGCTGAACATATCATGGATCAGAAGTGTATTGCACCATGGTATGGCCCGATACCATGCACACACGGCTGCCTAGTGTTAGGAGCTGACCGATTGATCGTGGGATGGGACGGTCATCTCCGTTTTTAGGATCTTCTGTTAGAGCATCTCTAGCAGACTCTCCATCCCGCGCGGAACTGCAAAATAACTATTTTTTTTGCGGTTTTGAGAGATAAAAGTGGCCCGAACAGACGCACCAAATCCCGTCGACACATTTTTTTAAAGGGCACCAGAAAACGGCCTCCTCGACCGCCCAAGAAAAGAATTCTGCCTCTGCCCCGAGCGTGACCCCCATTCGTGAAAACACGTGGCGGGAGAGACATTTCAGCACGGCTCCCCTCCCGCTCCCCTTTTGTTGCCAACCGCTATCATCGCCGCCCGCACCGCCGCCTGAGATTTCGCTCTGGATCTCTCTGTCGTGAGTTTCTCCACGGGCCCCAAGGACCCGCCGCCACTTTTCGAGGTCCCGACATCGCTACGACGCCTTGCCGTCGCCTCGTGGAGCCGGATTCCACGATCAAGCTGTTGGGAATATGCCCTAGAGGCAATCATGTATGATGTTATTCCCAATGTATTCATAAAGTTATTAAGTTGTCCTTTGGTTTGAACATCTGATATATGTCATTGAATATGTGATTCGATTGTGGAACTATGTATTCATGTTGTTCATACTAATTGTCCTTGATCGTTAAGGTTGTGCTGGACACACACGCTAGACTAATGTGAGTGTTGGCTGATGACACGGTTCCACTTGTCATGGGCATGGTGATGCCATTCCAACGTTCACAGACTTGGCTAAAGAGTTTAGCAAGTCGGACTGACCCATATTGAGATGCAACGAGCAAGTCGTCATTTGCATGTCTCAATCAATGTAATCCTTAGACCTGAGGTTATCGCACAATCCGAGTTGTGGATCACTGACTTAGGTTCTGTCAAACACTGTTCTATGACAAGGCAGCCATAAAGGCAGAGTTTGGGTCGAATGAGAAGCAAGCTGCGTGATGTGGATAATCAAGATGGGATTTTGCCCATCCGAATGGAGAGATATTCGTTGGGCCCTCTCGAGTGATATGATTCAGGAAGCATGGCCATGCGCGACTCAGTTAAGTGTTAAACGTGTCTGTTGACTAAGAGTTAGTCAGATGAATCACATATCACGGATCGAGAAGAGAGTCGAACTATTTAAGGGATGATGATAAATCGCCTATAGTTCGACAAGGTATATCGTGAGGCAAAAGGGAGTAAGATGAATATCATATTGAAAGGTATGTCATCATGACTCAATGAGACTTGGGAGTCGGCACGTTCTGCTAGGAGCCGCTACCGATCGATCGATTGGGAGTTGGACTCCAATCGTGTCCAAGTCGCCATGAGCCTGCAGGGTCACACACTTAAGAGCGGGAGAAAATGTATTGGTTGGGTTGGACCCGAACCGGAATTGGACTGAGCTTGTGAGTCGGACTCACAGAGGGAATGTGCCACAAGTGTTGTGAAGGCCACTACCATTCGCTATATAAAGAGGGGGGCAGGTTGCCCAACGGGCACGTTAGTCCACTCCCATGCGTTGGGAACCCTAGCCCCACTCAGTCCAGCCGTCGCACCGGATCTAGCAGTCCGCCGTCGGAACTCCTCCTTGTACGTGTGGATACCGGCAGAGGTGCTGTACGTTCAGCACTTCGACGATCACGGGATTGGATCGGCTGGATCGGATCGTGGGACTACACTGCTCCGACGCGCTGCATCGATAATCCGCACCTACGCGTTTAGTGGTAATACTCGTGGCCTTCTACTTCGGCTAGATCTTGGAAGTACCGCGTAGAAAAAGTTTTGTTTATCTCTACGCGTTCCAACAGTGGTATCAGAGCGGTAGCTTCTGGTATTAGGCCCGAGATCCGTACATATGTGATATGTAGTTAGCATTAGATTGGATCTAAGTGCTGTTTTGGTGGCCGTTCTATGAGATAGATCGGTTTTGTACAAGGTTGATTGGATCAATCGTACTTGGGGTTAATGGATGATCTGGTTTCCGTGATCATACTGCTAAGGTCGTGGAACAACTTACCCCTACCGGCCGGTTTTCGCGATCGGGGTATACCGTGACACATAAATCCAGTTGCAGTGATCGAAGATCAAAGAGTTTGATCGAATCGGAATACATATCAGATTTGGGTAAAATCGTTTTATCCGATGAAGAAATCCATGTTCGAAATGCAGATTTGGGACCACCGGCTTCGCCCTGTCGTAGCGGCTTAGATGTCGTTGCGAGTTTCACAACGCCGGTAGATATCGTATTTATGCATAACTTGTTTTTGTAGAAAGTTGTGAATGGTATGGCTTATGTGCATGTGATGTGTGTAATCCATACATGATCTATGTATCATGTTTTTGTCAGCCGGCTGGAGTCTAGGTACTGTCATTTTATTGTATACCGGCGGCCTGCGTGTCGGATTCTCTATGTAATTTTTATTTACTAGCTAGTATAGCTTGTTGGAGAATCCGAAAGACATGCAAGTCGATGTACAAGTCGGCTACATGGAGTAAGATGGCACGTGACAAGAGTTGGCACGAGTCGACTTACAAGCTTCGTGGAGATGGAGATCGCCATGAAGAGAGCCATAACATTTCACATATATAATTGCCTTATTTGTGTTATTGTTATGTCTCTGTTTACCTCTATTTAGACAGCTGCTAGATTTTAATCCCTCAAAGAAGGTCTAGTCGGTCGCCCCGCCAGTGCTGCACCATCACAAGTCGGACATTCTTGGTAGTGGGCTCATAAAATTGAGGTGCTACCAATTCTTTCCGATTAGGTGGGTTTTGAGTCGGACTTTTACAAGCGGAAGCACTTGGTAATCTAGACGAGTCCATCACAACGGTTGTGGGGCTCGAGGCGAGGTACGTTGGGAGCCGGGACATGTGATGCCACCCAACTAACAGGAGTCGTATTGGATACGATTGGCAAGGTGTTGCCTACCTAGACCACTTGACGACTAGCGGTGATGCTAAAGCTCACTAGTCGTCTTGCTTATTTAGGATCTTGAATCACTAAGCAACCATAGGAGGGGTGTTGGTTCTAGTGGGAGCATGAGTATTAAAGCGTTTAATATGCCTGCTCTTTTATGAATACATGTCTTAAGTGTTTTGCATATTTCTGTTGTAGATCAATGACACCTAGCAACCTTCCTTAGTTATCCACTTTTGTGTTGAGGTCAATCCTAGAGAAATATAAACTTAATGGAGCTAATTTCACCAACTGGTACCGTAATCTGAGGATAGTCCTCAAGCATGACAAGAAAAAACATGTTCTAGAAACTCTACTTCTAGAAGAGCCTGATGATGATGCGACTGCCGCAGTCATGAATGCCTACCGTAAGACTAGAGATGAGTCTACGGAAATTAGCTGTCTTTTGCTTGCTCACATGGAACCGGACTTGCAGCAGCAGTTCGAGAATGTTGAGGCCTACGATATGATCAAAAGTCTCAAAAGTATGTTCCAGGCTCAGGCAAAGACCGAGAGGTATAAGTCTCTCAAGATTTGCTGGGCTGTAAGCTGAAAGACGGCGATCCAGTGAGTCCGCATGTAATCAAGATGATTGGTTACATACAGTCTCTGGATCGGTTGGGTTTCCCAATTAACGAAGAGTTCGCTACTGATATAATTCTGAACTCTCTTCCTAGTGCGTATGGTCCGTTCATCTCGAACTACCATATGCATGGTATGGTTAAGAGTGTCACTGAATTACATGGGATGCTCAAAACAGCAGAGCCTGATATCAAAAAAGGCGCCAGTCAAGTGTTGATTGTGCAGAATAAGGCTAAGTTCAAGAAGGGTTCTTGGACTAAAAGAAGAAGGATAAGTCAGGAGGTAGCGCCCATGGCCCTGTCCAGAGTGCTTCCTCAAAGACTAAGCCATCTCCTAAAGCCGGAGCCAACTGTTTCTATTGCAAGCAGGATTGGCCACTGGAAGAGGAACTGCACCAAGTACTTGGCTGACAGAGCCAAGAGTGGAGGTGTGACTTCCAACTCAGGTATGCTTGTATGCAATGTTATAGACATTTATCTTGCTGATGCACCTAACAGTTCTTGGGTATATGATACCGGATCAGTTATTCACATCTGCAACTCATTGCAGGGACCGGTAAGAACTAGGAGCGTGACAAGAGGAGAAGTTGATATTCGAGTCGGCAACAAGGCGAGAGTCGCTGCGTTGGAAGTCGGCACGTTGCAACTTCATTTACCTTCAGGATTCTTAATGGAGCTAAATAATTGTTATTATGTTCCAGTGCTTAGTCGAAACATTATTTCTGCCTCATGTTTGATGAGACAAGGTTATGAGTCGAATATTAAGAATAATGGTTGTTCTTTATATTTGAAAGATATGTTTCATGGCTTTGCACCCATTCAGAACGGGTTATTTATTTTGAATCTTGATAGTGAATCAGTCTATAACATAAATGTTAAGAGGTTGAAACCAAATGATCTGAATATGACTTGCTTTTGGCATTGTCGGCTTGGTCATATAAGTTGGAAGCGCATGAAGAAGCTCCATGATGATGGACTTCTAACTTTGTTCGACTTAGAGTCATTCGAGACATGCGAATCATGCCTACTAGGAAAAATGACCAAGACACCTTTTGCAAGGAGTTGTGAAAGGGCGCCCGACTTGTTGGAACTAATACATAGTGATGTATGTGGTCCAATGAGCACGACAGCCAGAGGTGGATATGAGTACTTCATTACCTTCACTGATGATTTGAGTAGGTATGGATATATCTATTTAATGAAACACAAGTCGGAAGCCTTTGAAAAGTTCAAGGAATTCCAGAGTGAGGTACAAAATCAGCTCGGCAAGAAAATAAAGTTTCTACGGTCGTACCGTGGAGGCGAGTACATGAGCCATGAGTTTGATGACCATCTAAAGAGTTGTGGAATAGTTCCTCAACTCACTCCGCCGGGTACACCGTAGAGAAACGGTGTATCATAACGGAGAAATCGGACCTTGTTGGACATGGTACGATCAATGATGAGTCGGACAGATCTACCTTTATCATTTTGGGTTATTGTCTAGAAACTGCAGCGTTCACACTAAACAGAGTACCATCAAAGTCAGTAGAGAAGACACCGCATGAGATGTGGACTGGCAAGAGGCCAAGTTTGTCTTTTCTTAAGATTTTGGGTTGTGAAGCATTTGTCAAGCGAATTCAGTCGGACAGGCTCACTCCCAAGTCGGGTAAGTGTATTTTCGTGGGGTATCCGAGGGAAACCTTGGGGTACTACTTCTACAACCAGGAAGAGGGAAAGTGTTTGTCGCTCGGAATGGTGTCCTCCTTGAGAAAGAGTTTCTCAGTCGGGGAGTCAGTGGGAGCACAGTGCATCTCGAAGAAATTCGAGAGGAACCATCTAGGGGCGAGTCGGCAAAGGCCTTGGAGGCTGAGCCGGTCGTGGTACCTACACCGGTAACAGCACCTGAACCACGGAGATCTGCCAGATTACAAAATGCTCATGATGTTTTACTGTTAGACAGTAATGAGCCGGCAACTTATTCAGAAGCGATGGTGGGATCTGATTCCTAGTCATGGCTTGGAGCCATGAGATCCGAGTTAAAATCCATGGATGAAAACCAAGTTTGGAATTTGGTTGATCTGCCCGACGGTGCAAGACCCGTCGAGGGCAAATGGGTCTTTAAGAAGAAAGCTGATATGGATGGAAATATTTCCGTCTATAAAGCACGACTTGTCGCGAAGGGGTTCCGACAGGTTCAAGGAGTTGACTACGACGAGACTTTCTCGCCCGTAGCGATGCTTAAATCAGTTCGGATCATGTTAGCCATAGCAGCCTATTTCGACTATGAGATATGGCAGATGGATGTCAAGACAACTTTCCTTAATGGAAATTTAGCTTAGGACGTGTATATGATACAGCCCGAAGGTTTTGTCGATCCAGCTAATGCTGACAAGGTATGCAAACTTTAGAAATCCATCTATGGGTTGAAGCAAGCATCTCGGAGTTGGAACATTCCTTTGATGAGGTAGTCAAATCGTTTGGCTTCATCAAGAGCGATCATGATTCTTGTTTATAAAAGAAGTTTAGTGGGAGCAAAGTAAATTTTCTAATCTTATATGTGGACGACATATTACTGATTGGAAATGATGTCATGATGTTGCAAGAAACCAAAGAGTCATTGGAAAAGAGTTTCTCAATGAAGGATTTGGGTGAGGCGACTTACATATTAGGAATCAGGATCTATAGAGATAGATCAAGGCGGCTCATTGGATTGAGTCAGAGTACATATCTGGACAAAGTTTTGAAGAAATTCAAAATGGAAGAGTCTGGACAAAGTTTTGAAGAAATTCAAAATGGAAGAGTCCAAGAAGGGATTCTTACCGATGTCCCACAATATAAAACTTAGCAAGACTCAGTGTCATTCAACGACTGATGAGCGAAGTAGGATGAGTGTGATCCCGTATGCTTCGGCAATCGGATCCATCATGTATGCCATGATTTGTACTAGGCCAGATGTTTCCTATGCTCTAAGTGTTACGAGCAGATACCAGGCTGACCCTGGCGAAGCCCACTGGGAAGCGGTTAAAAACATCCTTAAGTACCTGAGAAGGACTAAGGAAATGTTCCTAGTTTATGGACATGATGAGGATTTCAGTGTAAAGGGTTACACGGATGCGAGTTATCTCACCGACTCAGATGATTCTCGTTCGCAATCTAGATACGTGTTCGTAATGAACGAAGGAGCTGTGAGCTGGAAGAGTTCCAAACAAGATACGGTGTCTGCATCTGCAACAGAGGCTGAGTATATTGCAGCCTCGGAGGCAGCAAAGGAAGCTGTTTGGATCAGGAACCTCCTGATAGATCTTAGTGTGGTTCAGGGCACGTCCAATACATTGGACGAATATTGTGACAACAATGGTGCTATCGCACAAGCCAAGGAACCTAGACAACACCAGAAGAACAAACATATACTCATGCGTTATCACCTCATTCGCCAGTTTGTCGAACAATGTGATATCAAGTTATGCAAAGTACACACTGATGCAAATATTACAGATCCGTTGACACATGCGCCACCACAGCCTAAGCATGAGGCGCACATGAGAGGCATGGGCATTAGATGCCTAGGCATATGATGCCAAGATGATTGGCTCTAGTGCAAGTGGGAGACTATTGGGAATATGCCCTAGAGACAATCATGTATGATGTTATTCCCAATGTATTCATAAAGTTATTAAGTTGTCCTTTGGTTTGAACATCTGATATATGTCATTGAATATGTGATTCGATTGTGGAACTATGTATTCATGTTGTTCATACTAATTGTCCTTGGTCGTTAAGGTTGTGCTGGACACACACCCTAGACTAATGTGAGTGTTGGCTGATGACACGGTTCCACTTGTCATGGGCATGGTGATGCCATTCAAACGTTCACAGACTTGGCTAAAGAGTTTAGCAAGTCGGACTAACCCATATTGAGATGCAACGAGCAAGTCGTCATTTGCATGTCTCAGTCAATGTAATCCTTAGACCTGAGGTTATCGCACAATTCGAGTTGTGGATCACCGACTTAGGTTCTGTCAAACGCTGTTCTGTGACAAGCCAGCTATAAAGGCAGAGTTCGGGTCGAATGAGAAGCAAACTGCTTGATGTGGATAATCAAGATGGGATTTTGCCCCTCCGAATGGAGAGATATTCTCTTGGCCCTCTCGAGTGATATGATTCAGTAAGCATGGCCATGCGCGACTCAGTTAAGTGTTAACTGTGTCTGTTGACTAAGAGTTAGTCAGATGAATCACATATCACGGATCGAGAAGAGAGTCGAACTATTTAAGGGATGACAATAAATCTCCTATAGTTCGACAAGGTATATTGTGAGGCAAAAGGGACTAACATGAATATCACATTGAAAGGTATGTCGTCATGACTCAATGAGACTTGGGAGTCGGCACATTCTGCTAGGAGCCGCTACTGATTGATCTATTGGGAGTTGGACTCCGATCGTATCCAAGTCGCCATGAGCCTGCAAGGTCACACACTTAAGAGCGGGAGGAAATGTATTGGTTGGGTTGGACCCGAACCGGAATTGGACTGAGCTTGTGAGTCGGACTCACAGAGAGAATGAGCCACAAGTGTTGTGAAGCCCACTACCATTCTCTATATAAAGAGAGGCGCAGATTGCCCAGCGGGCACGTTAGTCCACTCCCATGCGTTGGGAACCCTAGCCCCACTCAGTCCAGCTGTCGCACCGGACCTAACAGTCCGCCGTCGGAGCTCCTCCTCGTACGTGTGGATACCGGCAGAGGTGATGTACATTCAGCACTTCGACGATCGCGGGATTGGATCGGCTGGATCGGATCGTGGGACTACACTGCCCCGATGCGTTGCATCGATAATCCGCACCTGCGCGTTTAGTGGTAATACTCGTGGCCTTCTACCTCGGCTAGATCTTGGAAGTACCGCGTAGAAAAGGTTTTGTTTATGTCTACACGTTCCAACACAAGCGCGCCGCAGACGGAGAAGCGGCAGCGGAACGACCTTGCCGTTCACGCCTACACCGGTGAGTGGTTGCCTATGCTCGGATTTCACAGAGTCGTGGTAGAAATTCCCTCACCCGCTAGTTTTTCTTTTTTCGGATTCGTAGATGGATTTGGCCCCGTGCGAGGAATTTCTGACAGAGGATTCCTCGGAGGACGGCGACTCGGATGTGGAAACCTTGCTCGCAAACCACCGCCAGCAGATGATAGTCGTCGTATTCGCGGTGAAAGAATTCGAGGACAAGTGCAGAAGGGCGCGCCGCCGGGGATCGAAGGTCGGGCACCTTTACATCCCGCGCAACCGGAAAATCGGTCACGAGATGCTGATGCAAGTTTACTTCGCCGACAATCCCACCTACCCTTCTCACCTCTTGGGACGAAGGTACCGAATGCGCCGCTTAAAATTGTTGAAGCGTGTGAGGCGAACTACCATTTCTTCACTCGGCGAAGGAACGCCACGGGATTAAATGGATTCAACGCGTACCAAAAGATCTCCGCCGCGATGAGAGTGATTGTGTATGGTATTCCGGAGGACTACACCGATGAGTACCTTCACATTGGCGAAGATACAACAATCAAGTCCATGCGTAGGTTTGCCAAAGTCATCATTCTTGTCTTTGGTCCGACCTATCTTTGAGCACCGAACGAAGAAGACAAGGTGAAATTGATGTTGAAAATGCGGAAAGAGGATGGTCGGGATGGATAAGTAGTATTGACTGCATGCATTGGACTTGGAAGAATTGTCCGAAGGCATGGCAATGACCAATATTGGAGCAAACGCCGTGATGCAACCATTGTTTTAGAGGCGGTTGGGTCACATGATTTGTGGATATGACATTCTTTCTTTGGTTTGCGGGGAACCCTCAACGACATCAACGTCTTGCACCGTTCCCATCTTTTTCATAGACTTGCAAATGGAGATGCCCCTGCTTGCAACTTTATTTTCAATTGGAATCTAATACACAACGGGGTACTAACTTGCGGATGGTATTTACCCTACATGGTGTAACTTCGTGAAGACTATTTCAAATCCCACTAGTAGGAAACAATCTGAATTTGCCAAACAACAAGAGGCAATGACGAAAGGATATTGAAAGAGCCTTCGATGTTTTGCAAGCAAGATTTCTATTATGCGAGGGCCTGCTCGTTTCTGGGACAAGAAAACACGGAAGAACATAATGATATGTTGTGTGATTATTCACAACATGATCATTGAGGATGAGGGAGGCTTGCGTTTGGAGTTTTTCTATGACAATATGGGTAGTTGTGTCAAGCCAGGAAGAAACCCACACAAGGTAGAGATATTTCTTGAGACCTACCGGCAAATTGAGGACCATGACACTCACACGCAGCTGCAGCATAATTTAATTGAGCATGTGTGGCAGAGGCATGGGCAGTAATAAACCATTCTTTCATTTCAAGATATTGTTGTATTATTTGAACCATTCTTTGAGCTTGATACAATTATTGTATTGGATTATTTTTTTAATTGCTAGATTTTCAAGTGTTGTAATAATGGACTATTCTTGTACTGTACAATGTATAATTTATTTATATTTTATTTGACATGGTTTGTTATTAATTATGTATAGATATGTCATACATATATGTTGAAATGGTGACATAACAGTTGATTTGAGGTCTCATATTCTGCCCCGGCGGAACGGATTCCTCAAACCGGAACGGTAAATCAGATATCCCACCGATTTAGGGTATTTGTTCCGCCCGACCGTTTTTCGGTCCATAAAACCGCGTTTTTTGTTCCCCTTATCCGCGTTTAAGGATCCACGGTATAAGGGGTCACTACGGGAAACGAGATATACGCCGACGCCCGGCGGATACGCCGATGGCCAAGTATCGGCCCCCTCGGCGTAGGGTGGTCGGTACGATTGGCCACCCGCCTGCCCTTCGGCGTCTCTTCCCCCTCGGCGTATGCTCTCTTTCCCCGACAGCCACCATCGGCGCAGGTAACCCCGTCGGCGTAGGCTCTGAACAGAACGGCAGTGGAACGCGCCCCCCGTTACGCAGGTAATACGCCGAGGGGGGCCGTCGGCGTATGTGCCATAGGCTACGCCGAGGGGGGGGGGGCGTCGGCGTAGGCTGATTTTTTTTTCACTCGTGTCCAACAAATGTGTCTAAATTTAACATTGTTTTATTTGTTCCCTATATGATTTTAATATATTTGTATTTTCTAAGTTAATAGGAGTGGTTGTACCTCCGAATGTCACTATCCCGCCATCCGCGCCCATGCATGAAATATTAGGGTGAAATCTCCCGGACCCGACCCAACAACACATTAATCTAAGATAAATAAATAACATACTTATTATATGATATACTTAAACATTAATATTAAATACATAATTGAATTTGTACGGATCCCGAGGCCCCACATCCCCTCTTTTGGGAAACCCTATAACTTACGATTGCGTCGTGTACCCCCCATAGATGGACATCGAAAGGCGGTAGAATAGTAGAACCTTCATTGCTATATGCATGGTGAGGTAATATAAACATGTAAGACAAGTGTGGCCCCGGAATTCAAGAAGATTAATTTGGGTAGACCCGTAGCGGGAGTTTCGCGGTTTCTCGTAGCGGTCCAATGAGAGGGAATCTTCTGAAGAGTTGGTCCATGCCATTGTTTTTATGCTTCCTAGGGCCCACTAAAACACATCCAAGCAACTAGTTCCACTTTGCTACCCCATTTTTACATCGGTGCCGGTCGTAGTCTTATAAGGTTTTTTTAGTCTCCAGCAGGTCTAGGGTTTCACCGGAGAGGGGGTCTGGAGCGTCGGGATCCCACCACAAGTTAGGGTTTTGGATGTCAACTAGTTCCACATTTCTACCCCCATTAGACTTTGTTACCGCGTGTATTCGTATAAGTCCGGTATTTCTCCAGCGGGTCTAGGGTTTCACCGGAGGGGGGCTCCGGAGCGTCCGGATCCTGACACAAGCTAGGGTGTGCCATACCATGTTAGTATAGGTGTGTTGTGTGTTTTGGATGGCAAAGATTGCACTCCGGGGTGTGATCCGCTTCAGCGGCATCCACTTCTCTCTACGGAGTTTACATGCGCTTATAGGCTGAAACTCCCTTATCGAACGAAACGTCGGGAATCTTCCGAAGAGTTGGGTTCTATCTTTGTGTTTTGTGTTGCTATGGACTACCCAAACACATACAATCAACTAGTTCCACATTGCTACCCCCATTCAACGTCGTTACCGCGTGTATTCGTATAAGTCCGGTATTTCTCCAACGAGTCTAGGATTTCACCGGAGGGGGGCATGACTATTCGTAGCTAGGGGTTGAATATTGAGAAAATCTTGGTTTATCTATGATAAAATAGGTATTTGTGTACCTAAAAATGATTTTTGCCAAAAATCATGAGCAAACTATGAGGTACCTGTATTTGTGTAATCGGCAGAAACTTGTGTTTTTCAAAAGAGCTGGATGAAAACCTTTTTATATGAAACAAATTGGTTATTCGTGCATATAATATGGTCTAGTATTTTCAAAAATTATAGATCTCAAGTTTTGCAACATATTTGTGGTAGGTCCTTCACAAAAAAACCCATTTTTCACACTCGAAAAATGGAAAATGGTTTTTTCTTCAATGAAAAGGAAAACTTCCTCCGTCAACATTGTACGTTCTTCCAAGATGCATGTTTGTGTGAAATATGGGAATATTTGAACAAACTATGCCATGGATATGACCATAACACCCGTCATTTGGCCCAAAACCCTAGAATGTTCGGAGGAGATAACTCATTTTTGTGAACACATTTTCAACACAACTTTCGTATTCCAAGTTTATTATTTTTGGTGTATACTAGTACCTATATAATGACACCACGCGAAGGTCTTGCATCATTTTGGGTTGTTTTGAATTTTTTGGAATTTTCTAAGCCGGTTTAAGGAAAAAAGTCAAGGCGGCGGGCATGACCGTTCGTAGCTAGGGGTTGAATATTGAGAAAATATTGGTGTATCTATGATGAAATAGGTATTTGTGTACCTAAAAATGACTTTTGCCAAAAATCATGAGCAACCTATGAGGTACCTGTAGTTCAAATTTGACCAGTTTCCAACGGAATCGGCAGAAACTTGTGTTTTTTAAAAGAGCTGGATGGAAAACTTTTCATATGAAACAAATTGGTTATTTTTGCATATAACATGGTCTAGTGTTTTAAAAAATTATAGATCTCAAGTTTTGCAACATATTTGTGGTAGGTCGTTCACAAAAAAACCCATTTTTTACACTCGGAAAATGGAAAATGGTTTTTTTCTTCAATGAAAAGGAAAACTTCCTCTGTCAACATTTTCCGTGCTTCCAAGATGCATGTTTGTGTAGAATATGGGAACATTTGAACACACTATGCCATGGATATGACCATAACACCCGTCATTTGGCCCGAAACCCTAGAATGTTCGGAGGAGATAGCTCATTTTTGTGAACACATTTTCAACACAACTGTCGTATTCCAAGTTTATTATTTTTGGTGTATACTAGTACCTATATAATGACACCATGCGAAGGTCTTGCATCATTTTGGGTTGTTTTGAATTTTTTAGAATTTTCTAAGCCCGTTTAAGGAAAAAGTCAATGCGACGGGCATGACCGTTCGTAGCTAGGGGTTGAATATTGAGGAACTCTTTGTTTATCTATGATGAAATAGGTATTTGTGTACCTAAAAATGATTTTTGCCAAAAATCATGAGCAAACTATGAGGTACATGTAGTTCAAATTTGACCAGTTTCCGCCGGAATCGGCAGAAACTTGTGTTTTTCAAAAGAGCTGCATGGAACCTTTTCATATGAAACAAATTGATTATTTGTGCATATAACATGGTCTAGTATTTTCAAAAATTATAGATCTCAAGTTTTGCAACATATTTGTGGTAGGTCCTTCACAAAGAAAACCTATTTTTTACACTCGGAAAATGGAAAATGGTTTTTGCTTCAATGAAAAGGAAAACTTCCGCCGTCAACATTGTCCGTGCTTCCAAGATGCATGTTTGTGTGGAGTATGGGAATATTTGAACAAACTATGCCATGGATATGACCATAACACCCGTCATTTGGCCCGAAACCCTAGAATGTTCGGAGGAGATAGCTCATTTTTGTGAACACATTTTCAACACAACTGTCGTATTCCAAGTTTATTATTTTTGTGTATACTAGTACCTATATAATGACACCACACGAAGGTCTTGCATCATTTTGGGTTGTTTTGAATTTTTTGGAATTTTCTAAGCCGGTTTAAGGAAAAAGTCAAGGCGGCGGGCATGACCATTCATAGCTAGGGGTTGAATATTGAGAAACTCTTTGTGTATCTACGATGAAATAGGTATTTTTGTACCTAAAAATGATTTTTGCCAAAAATTATGAGCAAACTATGAGGTACCTGTAGTTCAAATTTGACCAGTTTCCAGCGGAATCGGCAGAAACTTGTGTTTTTCAAAAGAGCTGGATGGAAACCTTTTCATATGAAACAAATTGGTTATTTGTGCATATAACATGGTCTAGTATTTTGAAAAAAATATAGACCTCAAGTTTTGCAACATATTTGTGGTAGGTCCTTCAAAAAAAACTATTTTTTACACTCGGAAAATGGAAGATGGTTTTTTTTACAACGAAAAGAAAACAAAAGTCTTATATACGATGGTAAATATTATATGGATGTCATATTTGAATTTCTCTCATTTTTATAATCGATATAGACATATTATTTGTCAAATTTCGATTTACGGATTTATAGATATGAATTTTTCAATATTAAATAGAAAAGGCAAAAATGTTAATTACTATTTAAATTAAAGATTAGTTGAATTTAAATTTATTACTAGTTATTATTTTTACTTAAATAATTGTTTGAATTCACAAAATAAAAGAGTGTGACATTGATGGTCCAAGGGATAAGGTTAACATGATAGATTGGATAATATTGTCAACAACACATCCGTTGTTTCTAGGTAGCTCACAGAGAAGGAACTACGAAGTTAAGCGTGCTGGGACTGGAGCAATCTCATGATGGGTGACCGATCGGGAAGTGTTAGTAGAAACGAGTAATCTATTATATACTAAAAGCAATATAAGGTTAAGATACAATGAGAATTCATTATTAACGTAACAATGTAACGTTTTACAGCTGTCACGATACTTGACACGTGCAAACCAACCCAATCGTTTAGCTTGAGAAAAAAAAAACAAACACGATTATTTTTGTCACGTATACAAAGCAATCCGAGTCAAATAAAAAAATAAGGCTAATTGTACTCAGCTTAATCGTATCAAGGCGTGAATCTTCTTGCACACTCTATCTTAAAGAGGACCAATATATACCTGATATATCATTTTGAGAAAACCAGGTTTAACGTACTCAGCTTAGACGTGTCAGATCGTGGCTCTTCTCCTTCATGCGACCGTTAAAAAAAACTGCGTACCCTTTGCTTGAACATGGTGACAAAAATATACAAGATTATATATATTTACATGAATTGAGAATATTTAGTCCCGATCACTACTCTTCAGTACAACCCACAAACTGTGAACTCCGGCGTAACTGACCCCCGCGTCGTCCCCCGCGTGGGCGACACAGGCGGATCTCGCCGCCGCCGCCCAACCACCGCTCCGCCTCCCCTTCCCTTCCCTCCCGTCGCCGCCGGTGGTTGCCGCGGGGCTAGGCCCGTGGTGCTACGGTGGTGGCGGGGGGATCTCTCCCGCGTGATGATCGGGCTGGCGCGGGTCGCCTCCGTGTTCGCGGGAGCGGCCGCGGCTCTAGCCGCGACGGCGTCCCCTGGTCTCCGGCGGCGGCTGCGTGCGGTGGGCGCCGAGGGTCGCCGGCTGGAGATGGTGGACGGGATGGGACGGGCCGGCCGCAGCGGTTTCGGACGGATCCGAACGGGATCCGGTGGGAAGATTTCTCCACCAGATCGGCGGCGCGGGATGGCTCGGAGGCTTCCTCTTGGGCAGATCGACGACTTGGGGTTGCGGTCTAGGCCGCTGGGCTGCAACCCCGGGTGGTGTGGCGGCGCGGTTTCGATCCCGGCAAGGTGCGGTTGGAGGTGGTTTCAACCGTCCCCGAGTACCTTCGTGGCGGATCTGGAGAGGTTTGGTGGTCGGGCGAAACCTGAGCTCCAGTTGGGGCCGATGGCGATGATGCCCATGGGCGTCGTTACCTTCATGAAGGCGTCATCCCGATCGCCAACCTCCCGACCTGGTGCTCCGAGGGAAACCTTAGATCTGGGACTCCCGGATCGGACGATAGCGGTGCTTCTGTGTCGTTCAGCCTCTGGGGGCATCGTTCTGGAGTACGATCTGGTTGGAGGGTCTGGAGGTGGAGCGGTGTTTCTTCGACTGCATCGACAACTGCGAGTCTTGGCGGCGTGATGCCACGGGGTCTTGGCGATGGACGCGGGAAGTTGGACATGCGCGGGAAGGTGGAGCTGTTTGCCGCCATGGCGGCGTTGATAGCAGGCCTCACATAGGGGCTGCAATGATCTCTCCAGAAGATGGGTTTGCGGATATCGGCGTCAACGGCTTCCGAGGTTGGCGGCAGCGGTTCCGAGTGTGCATATCGTTGTATACTGCGGGCCGGCTGAACCGGATTTGTGCTCCCAGTTCGCTATCGAGCGACTTGGTGGAAGCAACCGGATTAGATGATGCGCGTTGGTGTGTTAGTTCGCGGTATCGGCCCCGATTATGACTACCCCCTTCATCAAGAGTTTGTAGGTGTGACGATACTCGTCACATAGGTGGCTTTTGGTTGATCCATGTAAATCCTTGTATGGCTTCGTAGTCCGTTTTTATTATCAATAAAGTACCGGCTGTATGCATCATTTTGATGCAGAGGCTGGGGGCAGAACCTCCATTTCTAAATAAAAATTAAGCACAAGTTTAATAAACAAAATTAGAAACATTGAGTACGATGTAGATATAAACGACTTCAATTGAGGAGTTTCGAGATTAAAAAAGCTACCACTATTTTCTTGCTATCGACGGAAACATGCTTATTAAACTATACACATATGTTACAAGGCGCGAGGTTTGATAAAAATATAAAAATACAAGCCATGACAACAATTGGTACCGGACAATTGCCCGATGTGGGATTGATCAATTAGAAAACAGCAGGAATAGGAGGGAGCAAATATGATTTTACTTTGTATGACATCATCTCAACCTTATGACATGTTCATGAAGAACACGGTAACCTAACAAATCTAAAATATATTTAGTTCCTCTCACAACTCTAAAAGCCTTTTATCTGTCGAGTGAATGGATTTTGGCAGAGATTGAAACATTTTTGTTTCTGAAAATAATTTCGAAGATAATTTTATAACGCATCAACATAATTTTGACTATTCATATCACAAAGATTCTATTATAAAGTAATGTTACATAAGAACACTTTGGCAGAGAAATATAGAAATGTGAGAAGTTCATAGAATAACAAAACCATCCGGTCACCAATCTAGCCGGCAATCATTTTATTATTAGATATATCTTACGAAACAAATTTCCATAATTATCAATAAAAAAGATGAAAACCAACATAGCATCATAATTGTGTGTCAGAAGAAATCACACATCAACGTATTTTCATAGTTGTATTAAGAAAATCATGATTAATACACCATAGTAATTATAACGACTAGTAGATCTTCCAAAAGTGCGTAAGGAGTAATACTATAAATTAAAGTCCTCAACCAAACATTTCATGAGTTTACTTCAACCATATGTTTTTTTCCTACGATGTAATTAAATACCATTTTATGCCGGTCTCTATTGGTTTCTTAATTTGAGAGGAATTTTATTTCATTTCTTATTGTTCAAATTTTGTAGGCGACATCACTGAAATTCGCTAAGTTATAGAATTGGCGACTGATTAAAATTTGAAACTATGTATCATTCAGGTATTTTTGCAACTTTAGTATGTTACATTAAACTGTGAGCTCGGTAAGTCCATGTAGTCATTGATGCATGACAAAAAATTGTATGAAAGCACCGTGAACATATTTAGTATGTTGAAAATGATGCCCTCGCATTTGCGAGGGCCACCTTACTAGTTTACATTAAAAATAAAATGGTTAAGATAAATATAAATGTGACTATATTGTGATTAAGTGGTTAAATAAGTTACATAAAAAGGCGCACAAAAAAATTCAAAAAAAATTGAATTTTTTTTTGAAAAAAATTAAAATATTGTGCCTACGCCGAGGGGAGGCCGTCGGCGTATGTACCCCTACGCCGAGGGGGGCCGTCGGCGTAGCCTTTGGCAAGGCCCGCGGGGCCTCCACGTGGACCTTCATACGCCGAGGGGGTCGAGTGTGGCCGTCGGCGTATGTATTACGTCGAACGGACTCCGTTTTGACAGCTGGTGGGTCCCACTACATATATACGCCGACGGGATCCTCTACACCGACGGGAAAAACACCTACGCCGAGGGAGGTGTACGCCGAGAGGGGCCGTCGGCGTAGACCTACGCCGAGGGGGAAATGGCCTACCCCGAGGGCCGCCGGCCGTCGGCGTCTGTCCGGATTCCTGTAGTGGGTCTGCTAGAGATGCTCTTAGCTTGTTACAATGACTAATAAACAAGAAGAATGAACATAAAAGCTGCAACGTTTTTACACAACACAAAACCTCTGTGTCCATCTGTATTAATCGTGTGTTGATCGCGAGGTTACCTGGAGGTACGCCTCAATGAGAAAGACACGTGACAAGAAAGCACTGGTTTAGATAAAAGGCACAAGGCCCAACTTTGAATTAACAAAGCTCGGCAGTTCAAACCAAGTTACGATACATAAGTGCTGGGCATACAGCTTCGCCAAACGAAATACATGCTGAGGCATACAGCTTCGCCAACAAGATAATGAAAAGAGAGAAACTAGTAGAAGGCACACCAAGGCAACGGGCACTTGGGCAACCAGCAGCAGCAACGCTAGCACCCCCGGCTATGGAATGGTGGTGGGAGGAAACCGGCAGGCGAGGTGAGTCCTCCTGAGGTCCTCCACTAGCCGGCACGTCGCGGCCTGCTCCTCAGGCCTCATCGAAATGCTCCAGAGCTGCAAGAACACCAGAGATTTAAAGATAATGTCAGCTGGTTGGCGAATAATCATCCCCTCGATAGCGTGTTTGTTTCTGACATGCCAAAGCGCCCACGCTACAGCCATAAAGAGAGCCCACACTGTACGTCTAAAACACCCCGAGAGCGAGGAGAGGATGAGCTGAAATTGCGCGAAGTTGGCAGGCGCCTAGGTGCACCCAAGCACCTCTCGCACCGCGCTCCACGCAAACTTAGCAAGAGAGCACCTACAGAAGATATGGTCTGCGTTTTCAGGAGCCGCGCAAAGGGCGCAGAAGCCATCAGAAGGGCCAGAGCGCGTGAGAAGCTGGAGACCTGACGGGAGTCGGTCCAGGATTAGCTACCAAGCGAAGACTTTGATCTTTAGGGGCAGAGCGTTGTGCCAGACATCCTGCGCAAAAGCGGCACTACTCCCCCTAGAGAGCGCCTCATACATCGAGCTAACCGAGTATTTCCCGGAGGCCTCTAGGGCCCAGGAAATTGTGTCTAGTCCTCCGGACAGGGAGGTGGAGTTGATGATGCCGTCCAGCTCTTCCCAATGATCCATGGCTGTAAGAGAGAGCGTCCTAGGGAAGCGGCAGCCCCGTCCAATAATATCTGCAACCGAAGCCCCCTGGTCGTCGCAGATGCTGAACATGAGGGGAAACTTGTGGCAGAGAGGGCCCTCCCCGTGCCACCAATTAGTCCAGAAAGTCGTGCGCCGTCCGTCCACGATGCTATGTTTGGCCCCCAATTTGAAGAGGTGCTTAACCTTGTGGAGGCTTTTCCAGACCTGAGAACCCCCCCTCGGGGAAGTCGCGAAAATGTCCCCCGAGAAGGTATATTTGCTACGCGTGATCGTGGCCCATAGAGACTCGTTAGGCTGGTATAGCTTCCAGACCCATTTAAGAAGAAGGGCCTCGTTCATCTTTTGGGAGTTAACCAGACCTAGGCCCCCCCGCCTCTTTTGGCCGGCAGATCGCGGGCCAGCTGACCATGTGGTATTTGCGATCCGGCCCCGCGCCCTCCCAGAAGAATCTCGCCCTAATAGAGTCAAGTTCCTTGTGCGTTCCCTTCGGCAGAAGGAACAACCCCATTGCGTACATGGGGAGATTGTCAAGACAGGCATTAGATAGGATGATGCGACCACCCGAGGAGAGAAAGCGACCCATCCACGGTTCAATCCTACGTGCTAGCTTCAGAATGAGGAAGGCCCATTGTTCCTTACTTAGCTTGGAGTCCGAGATAGGCAAACCAAGATAGGTGAGAGGGAAACTGCCCAACTTACAGTTTAGCATCCTAGCCACCCTAAGCTGGACCTCCTGGGGTTGGTGAAGCACGATCACCTCGCTTTTATGATAATTGATCTTAAGACCCGACATGCTCTCGAAGCACATCAGGAGGAATTTGAGATTGGTCACTTCTAACTCGCTCCCCTGAATCAGAATGATCGTGTCGTCTGCGTACTGAAGATGGGTAACTCCTCCTGGTACTAGGTGTGGGACCACTCCCTTAATGTGGCCCGCTTCGTTTGCCTTTGATAAGATGGCCGAGAGCCCCTCGGCCACAAAGTTAAAAAGGAGGGGAGAAAGCGGGTCGCCCTGCCGCACTTCCCTCTTATTTCTAAAGAAGGGGCCCATTTCCCCATTTATACTAATGGCAGTTTGTCCACCCGAGACAAGCTGCGAGATGCGATGTATATAACCCGCCTCGAACCCTTTTCGACGCAAGACCTCGATGAGGAAATCCCAATTAACTCGATCGTAGGCCTTCTCAAAATCAAGCTTGAGTAGGATACCCCCTAACTTCTTACTTTTCATCTCGTGCACTATTTTGTGAAGTGCCAGCGCTCCATCAAGGATAAACCGCCCTTTGATGAACGCCGTTTGGTTGGGGCTGATTGTCTTATTAGCCACTGGGTCGAGCCGGGAGGCGAACGCTTTGGAGATGATTTTAAACATTACGTTGATGAGTGCTATGGGTCTAAACTGGGATATAGACTCCGCCCCTGGGATCTTCGGAATGAGGGTAAGAACACCAAAGTTCAGTCTTGCGATATCAATGCGGCCCAACATGAAGTCATTGAGGATGTGGAGCACTCCGTGTCTAACCAGGGTCCAGCATTTCTTAAAGAAGAGGACCGAGAACCCGTCCGGTCCCGGAGCCGTGTCCGATTTCATATCTTTCACTATATCTGCGAGTTCCTCCTCGGTGAAGGTTCTGCAGAGGTTCTCGTTGTCGATCTGAGAGACTAGTTGGGATCCTTCCCACATATTATTGGAGAGTCCGGCGAAGCGGGGAGCTGAAGCGCCAAGGAGCTCTCGGTAGAAGGCGTAGATGTGCTCTTGAAGCTCACTCTTCCCCGAGATGGTCTCCGTCTCGGTAACAAGAGATGAGATCAAGCACTTTCTGCGCTGGCCGTTGGCGACGGCGTGGAAGTAGGCGGTGTTTGCATCTCCCTTGAGTGCCCATTGGACCCTTCCCCTCTGCCGCCAATATTCTTCTTCTATCCGATAGATGGTAAGGAGCTGTTCTTCTAGGTGGTACCGGTACGCCCATTCCTCATCCTCTAGGCCCGAAGTGTCAGCCTTTAGGTCAATAAGTTGGATTGCCTCAAGAAGGGTCGTTTTTTGTAGTTTTACGTCTTTTCCACGGTTGCGGCTCCACCCCCGTAGATATTGCCGTAGTTTCCCGCTCATGAATTGCCACCAGTCGATAATGTCCCGGCCACGTACCTCACGTGCCAGTCTATCCCAGCAAGCGAGCAGCAAGGGTTGGAAATCAGGGAGTTCGAACCAGCCCGTCTCGAAGAAGAACCTGTTACTCCGGACCGGGGAGCCCTCTCCCGTGTCCAGTATCAGAGGGGTGTGGTCAGAACCTAGGCTGGTCTGCGCAAACAGCGAGAAAAGCGGGAAGAGCAGGTCAAGCGAAGGCGAGATAAAGACTCTGTCGAGTACGCATCTGACCGGGTTGATTCTTTTGTTGGTCCATGTGAATCTTGCGCCTGAACGTTGGACATCACGGAGACCCCAGTTAGCAATATGTTGGTTGAAAAGAGTGATCCTAGGCCAGTTGAGATTATCATTGTTTTTGTCAGAGCTGTCTCGGATCAGATTGAAGTCTCCGCCCATCACTACCGGGACCGAGCAGCCAGCGATTTTGTCCGAGATCTCCTCAAGAAAAGAGGCGGAGAAAGAGTGATCTGCAGGGCGGTAGATATTGATCAGCTCTAGTTTACGGTTGGAAGGTTTGTGGAGCACCAGCAGACTTTGGAAGAACCGTCCGCTGTCAAAACTACCGATATCAAACAACGTATCACGGACCCCCATAAGCAACCCCCCTGATTGCCCATGGGCAGGCAGCCAGTTCTAGAAGAATTGATCGCCTGGCGTTAGCCCTCGGAGTTCGGAGTCGGTAAAGGATTGTCTAATCGTTTCTTGAAGGCAAATGATGTCGATTTTATATTTCCGGAGAAGCTCTTTGAGCATGGTTCGACGCCCCGGCGCGCCGAAGCCACGTATGTTCAGGAAGAGCCAACACATTATGACACTTGTTGCGTGACCCGTGCTTGGCGGGTGGGAGATTTGGAAGTGCCTAGCATATTCTTCTTGGCTAAACTAGTGTAAGGGGCAGAAGCGCGAGAAGTCTGAGTTTTGCGGGGTCGCCCGCGCTTGATGGGGCCTGATCCCGCCGCACCCTGGGCGGAATCCGACGCAGCACCGGGCCCTCCCACATTCTGTCCGAGGCCAGATGGGCTAGGAACGGCCGGATCGGAAGCGGATACCAGGGCAGCAGCCTCTTGGGCCCTCTCATCGAATGCTTTTGACTCGGCAAGGGCAGCCGTGGCTGACTCTCTGGCAAGGGCCAGCTCCGCTTGCGCCAGTTCTGCGGCGCGGAACAGGGAGAGAGTTTCTACCGGCGAAGACTCCCTAGAACCTAGACGAATCCCACCGCTCTCCGCGACCGCCAGCAGGTGAGCATCCGAAACATCTTGCAGAACAGTAAAGTCGTGAATGGAGATCGCACCTGGTGAGTTAATCGCGTTGGCCCGGGCGGTAGCACGGTCGAGGACCGAGGCCTCCGTGAGCCCCTTGCCCCTCTCGCTCTTCCGCTCCGCCAGGATCGGCACGGCCTTGCTGCGCAGACCCCGAGCCATCGGAGCCGCAAGCGCCTGGACAACCCCACACAGCTGCGCGGAGTCCCCAGAGAAGTCGGGCTGCGGGAAGGTCGCCAGCGCGTCGGCAAGCACCCGAGCGGGACGGTCCGCGTTCGCCTTGCTGCGGCGCTCCCGGCTCTGCAGCGACTCCCTGGCAACGGGGCCGCTCGATGGCGTGAGGACGGCAGCGGCGGTGCGGGCGGGCTGCTGCTGCGTGTCGGGGGTGGGCGAGGCTGGAGCGTGGTCGCTCACGGACATGGAGGACGCGGCCAGCGGCGCAGGAGGGGGGAGAACCGTCGGGGGGGGGGGGGGCGAGATATCTTGCGCGGGACCCCTTGAGGAAGGAGCCGTATTCGTCGATTGTCGGAGAGGGATCCGAGGCCTTAACGCCTTCCGCTTCAGGTGCCGCGGCGGCAACCTTGGTCGAGGCAGAGGGAGGGGCACCTTTGCCTCCCTTCCCCGAGCTCAACTGAGCGTCCTTCGCGCCAGCGCTGCCGTGGCGACCGCGCTTGTCGTCCCAGCCTTCATCCTCCTCGGAAGATTTCTCCATCGTATCGTCATCTTCGTCATCCTTGCGGGGGGGAGGGGGGGTGGAGGAGGGGGTGGGAGGGAAGGCCCTCCCTTCTCCTTGCCTTTTTCCACCTCTACGCGAACTTTATAGCCCTGTCCGTTAACGCAAACCAGGAAGGAGTCGGGGATGGGCCGCCCCGCGCGGCAGCCAAATTGCATCCTGATCGGCAGTTTTGGATCGTCGAAGGAGGCTTCGTCAACGAGCAAGATGCGCCCCACCGGTCGAGCGCCAACCCGGAGACGGGAGGTGTTGCGGAAGGGCGGAGGCACTCCGTGGAGTTTAACCCAAACCTCGGACAGCACCTCCGTGGCGAGCTCGTCCATCGCGCCTTCCAGCACGATCGCCTGCGCCTTGGAGATGGGCAGACAGAGGCCCCCGCCTCGAATTGCCATGCGAAGGTTCCCCGCGGAAGGGAACACCAGGGAGAAATCCGCCTCGCTGAGCTGGCGCACCTGCCACGCCCAGTCTTCATCCACCAACTCGCGGAACTCCTCTTCCACCTGGGAGGCCGAAAGCTTGGCCCCTTCAATGAAGACCGTGGCCGAATTAGGGGGAGCCAGCACATGAAGCATATGCTATCGTGTCCGTACCCTGCCCATAAGGAATCGAAGCGGTCATCCGCGACGCTGCACATGGCCGAAGGGTGTCCTTTGGCATTACATTTGACGCAGAACGGATCTTCTTCGCACTCGGCCTGTCGGTGACCAACCTGGCCACAGTTGTAGCAGGTCAGTTTGTTGCTGTCGATGTTCGTAGTTGCGGCCGCAGCTCCAGACGAGGCACCAGCCCCCGTGGCTGGCCCTCCCGAGCTCGCTTGCTGGCCCCCATGGCGCTGCACCTCTTGGTGCCTTCACGGCTGCGTCCGCGCCCCCGCGGATACGCACCATGGTGGTTGCGTGGTGGCCCGTCCCTCCGACGGCCACCCTCATTGGAACGGCGCGGGGAGGTGGGGCGGTTGCCGTAGCGGCGACGTTGCTTCTCTTGCTCGTGGTCGAGGCGGGCTTGGAGTTCCTGCCGGTCGCCGCCGCCAGCGTAGTATCCGAACGGCCGCTTGCCGCCCCGCCGGTCGTCTTGCTTGCGCTCCATGCGAACTAGGCGAGGGGGAAGCGCTGGATCTGGGTGGGGAACGAGCTTCTTGGCTCTGAAGAAATAACGCTGCACGTCTGCTTCGGGGGCTGGAAACCCTAGTTTCTGATCTAGGGTTGGGAGCGGAAGCCACCACCAGGTATTTGTAGCTGGCTGGACGGGGTGAGCGGCTGAGATTGTCTCTGATCCCGCGTGGACGGTTGAGATGGAACGTGGCTGTTTGCCCGCTGCGCCGGGCCCCGGACCAATAACGCGAACTGCAGAAGGAGTGGAGGGTGGGCCCAACAACACTGCGCGGCCCACCGCAACAGACGCGCAGGGGCGCGGCCCATCTGGCCCCAGCTGGCCCATCGAGGCCCCCGCAGCCATCAGGGCGAACCCTAGCTCCCCAGGATCTGCCCGCGCCGCCGGCTGCGCCGCCGCGGCCGGGGACGACGGAGGCGTGCCCACCGGCGAGCAGAGGTCCACCACCATGGATCCCACCATGACAGCCGCCCCCACCCACCCGGGGGAGGACGCCGGCCCGGAGCAGAGCTGCGGGAAGTCGCAGTACCGGAGCTCGAAGGGCGGAGGCGTCGATCCGCCGGCAGGAGCCGCCTTGGGCGCACGCGGGGAGCTCCCCTGAGCATCCGGCGATGGCAACGACGCCTCAAGGTCGGGTCTTCCCCTCGAAGACCGCGGCGGGAGGAAGTCGGCGAGGGAGGGTGGAGGGGAGGGGCGTCGCTGCGGAGAGACGGAGCGGCGCTCCGATTCGCTCTCCGAGGGGCCCGAGTCCACCGCCCGCGCCGGGAGGGGAGCCGCGCCGCCGCGGCCGAGGCGGAGGGGGAGGACCGGCGGCGAACGCGCCGGCGAGGGACGCGCGTCACGCCCGGGACGGGCCAGTCGCTGCGCGGGTCGCGGGAGCCCAGGCACATCTCTTCCGTTAGGTCGTCTCCCATGCTGGATCCCGGCTAGCGTTAATGAGGAACCCTACTCCAATATTTTCTGACCTCTATTGTCTTGGCCGCTTACCGTGAACGCCACCCCAACGTCCACCAAGCCCCAAGTCCCCGACCCAGCCGCTGAGAGAGCAAGCACGAGGCAGCGGCGCAACGGCGGCTTTGCCGGGCAGGGATGTTTCCCCGCGCGGCCCAACAGTCGGTTGAGTAGAGGAAATAGAGATTCTCACTTCTGGGCTTGCCTCATGAGCGCTAAATGAGACTTCTATGTTCCCATAATTTTTGGTCCAGGATGGCTCTCAAGCTCCTCAAGGTGCTGGAATAAACCCAACTGATTATGGTGCGGTGAGACCTAATTTCTTTTTGGTGGTTTGGAATCGTCTATGTTACTGCCTCAGTGTATCCACTTGATCCAACAAATGTGACTCTTTTCGATGTAATTTGTACCAAATTGGACAGTTTTCTGTCAAATCGACATGCACAACGATGTTGTATTCCGATGCTTTGAAAAAAAATAAACGATTATGGTACTTGCACAACAGGAATTTGTCAATTCATGAGGATCAGTGTCACTCATGGATTTGTCAATTCTACAATCTGTAGAGTTCAAACATATTATTGACTTATATAGGAGTACGTGTTTGGTGCCGTGGTCTACTTTTTGTGTTTTCCCCCTTTTTATCCAACATTGCTAACATGTAAATCTTTAAGGGTACCCATAGACCTAGTGCATCAAAATATTTTGATGGGATGAATGAATGTGTACATGTGAAATAGAGGGCAAGCAGTAGACACAGAAGGACTTGGGGACATGATAATTTTGGTTTTTAAGCCCGTGATCGGATTATCACACCATGATTATTTTCAAAAAACCCGGTCAGGATGGAGCCAGGCTTCTGACTGCCTCAGCCTGCATACGATTGGGACGCCATAATGCACCTCAGAGATGCTAGTTCCTCAACAACAACTACACTCATAAAAATGAAAATAAATCACTGGCATGTCAAGATTGGTGAAGCAATGAAGTTTGCACTTACACCTAGTCTATAAATAACTAGCTTCCTTGTGTGGCAGAAGCAATGCTTGAAAGTATAGTAGAGGTGTGCGAGGTAATCAAGTAGTGGTAGTACAGACAAGCATTCAAGAGAAGCAAAATGGGCATCTAAGAGGAGTGCAAAAAGGGCCAACCCAATGTGTGCGGCACCTGTAGTTGAATGGACACATCTTTTAGAAATAGGATGCACCGGAAATTCAATTAGCGATCAATTCTTGGAGTGAGTCCAACGTAATACAAACTCCGCCGCCTTATGAACCTAAGTGGCCTAGGAATTCTTGATTCGCAGTTAAAAAGATAGGAACCTAGTGGGCAAGTTTCTCTTGAAGCTGCTGAACTTAAACCTGACAACACCGTAATGTTTCAGCTAGTCCGTCAGTTAGCGTTTCTGTTTTTCAGTCTTAGCAGAATAAACGGTCAGCTGGTCGAGTGTGTTCACATGCTGAACATGTCATGCAGCAGAAGCGTATTGCACCGTGGGATGGCCGATACCATGCATGCACGGCTGCCTAGTGTTAGGAGCTGACAGATTGATTACTGGATGGGATGGTAAGCTCCGTTTTTAGGATCTTCTGTTAGCTAGTTACCACTACAAATGAACGAGATGAACGAACAGAAAAGATGCAACGTTTTACACAGCACAAAACCTTCCTGTCCATCTGTATTAATCGTGTGCTGATCGCAAGTTTAGCTGCAGCTCTGACAGACGCCTCTCAATGAGAAAGACACGTGGCAAGAAAGCACTCATTGAGTGGAAGAAATAGAGATTCTCACTTGTGGGCTTGCCTCATGAACGCTAAATGAGATTTCTATGTTCCCATAATTTTTGGTCTCGGATGGGTCTCAAGTATTCCTTGCTCCCCTAGGTGCTGGAATAAACCCAAGTGATTATGGTGCGGTGCGACCTATATTTTCTTTTTTGGTGGTTTGGAAATCGTCTATGTTACTGCCTCACTGTATCCACTTGATCCGACAAATGTGACTCTTTTCGATGTAATTTGTACCAAATTGGACAGTTTTCTGTCAAATCGTCATGCACAACGATGGTGTATTCCGATGCTTTGAAAAAAAAAAACGATTATGGAAGATGAAAACTCTGCCTTAAGATATATATTTTTGGTACTTGCACAACAGGAATTTTAACTCAGAAAAATCTAAATAAAAGAGACCAAAATTTTCTTTTCACTATCACTTCGTTCACGCTTGGTGATAAATTGTCCCGGTGACAATCTAACTTATATTCGCATTAAATGTTTGGTAATTGGTTGAGGGGATTAAATAAAAAGAAAAAGGCCCTTACCCTAGCCAGTGTTGTGGCTCTATGTTGATCACCACGACTTTGTAGAAATAATGATGTTCTTTTATAGGAGAAAACTGAATTGAGTGGAAGAAAGTTCGGAGTGTAAAACACTACAGGTTCATGCCTAGCTTTACAAAAGGATCTTCGGTCAAAAAAATCTACGGATACATGATTAATATTTCCATGTGGTGCTTAACTAAGAAAAATGCGGGATACATCAAGGGAAGGTTTAAAAGCTTAAACAGGAAACTGCACCTTCTACTCATAAATCGAGAGGAATAGTGATCGTCAGTAGAATGTTCTCTTAATCTTACATTACATTGTCTCTCCAAAGATTTACCGGGTTCAGCTTGTGCATTATAAACAACTGTGTGCATCATTACGATGCAGAGGTTGGGTTATGCTGCCACTTGGAATGTCTGGTTATGGCCCTACCGGCTATGAATCTTGCACAAGAGGTAAATCCTCCATCGAATTTCATTTTCGTGTTGTCATATGGATCTTGTTCTCTTTATCGACAAAAAATATGGTTCTTGTTCTGTTTGTCCATATGATTACACTTTTCACATCTTTTTTATAGCTCGCTGGGACCTGCTATAACTTCTACCGAACAACTCCCACGAAGTAGGCTGGAGAGAATTATTATTTCCATCCTGGACAAGTATAGCACGATGAGATAATATGGGGAGTACTGATCCTTCAGGGTAAAATTGAAATTCAGCAGCACACCATGAAATTTTTTCATCTTTTTGAACTTCCTTACTCTCCCTGCGTTAGTCTAACATCCATATAACTTGGTGTCCATATGTTGTTGCTTTCCTAGGGCTCTCTGTGGAGTTGTATCCCCATTATTTTGGTTATATCATATATAGAAAACAAGTGTGTTTCCTCTAATTGTGTACATTTTTGTTAGGACACTCAATGCATTCAATAAGCAAATGTTGCGTGTGCCTGTATTTGGAGATGGTTCACGGCTGTACTTTCTGACCACATATTCATAATATTTAGTAAATATGTTAAGAATTAAAATGAATAAGCGGTCATTCATAATTTAAAAAGGAACTAATTTATTATTTATGAGGGTCGGTGTCAATAAGGGATTGATATTACTAAAATTCCTTGAATTCAAATGTTTTGTTGATTTGTACACACGTATGGTGATCCTTCTACTTTTTTTGTGTGGATATCCCAAGATGGAAACTAGTCAACCCAATGAAGTGAGGCGATTGGCCCAAGCCACAACTAAGATGAAGCCAGGCATGTGACGGCTTGAATCCTGAAGCTGCATACATTGGAAGTGCCATAGTACACCTTTGAGATGTTAAGTTCCTCAATAACCACACTCATAACTCATAAGAAACAAATTAATAAGGCAATACCTGGTAGTTGAAGTTGGTGAAGCAATGAATGCTGCACTTGTACCGGAAAATAGTCATTTGAAGCCGGGAGCATATGCTCGAAAAAGCACTTTTCAAATGTTCAAAAATTCTAAAAAAATCGTAAGCATACATCTACAAGTATTTGGTGATAGTACAATGTTTTATGGAGAAACTACCTTTTATTTTTCCTGAATAAAAAAGACAAAAACATGTCACAGATATACTCCTATATAGCACCGAAAATCTCTCTTTTATTATGGAGCCAAAGTAAGTACGGATACGCAACGAAACATATGTGCCGTGCATTTGGTTTGCATTTTTTTCGTGAAAACGCAAAAGCTTTGCGTTTCGATGCATTGATAGAAAAATAGAGTAATATGTACAAGCCCTAAGAAGGGTAACACCACGTGGTACAACTCAACCCACACAACCTATCTAGGAGATGAGCTGCCGCAGGGCCTTGGCCCCCGCAGAGGCCCACTCGAGAGCTTCAACCTTGATCAAGGCGATGAGGCAGTCCGTTGAGGGGCGCGCGTTGTCGAAGACAGCCACGTTGCAGTGTTTCCAGATCCACGGGCGCGCGTTGTCGAAGACAGCCGCGTTGCGGTGTTTTCAGATCCACCACGCCGTCAGCATTATCAGGGACGAGGTGCCTTTTCGTAGCGGGTGAGGGGTGGCGCTCAATACTTGCGCCCACCAGTCTGAAAAGACCCCCTCATCCACAGGAGGGGCCGAAGTGGATCGGATCCAGGAGAGCACCTCATGCCAGATCGTTCTAGAGAAGGGACAACCTGTCAGAATGTGTGTCATGGTCTCCACCGCCTGGTCGCATAGCGGGCAGGGAGGGGTGTGGGGGAGACCACGACGCGCCAAACGCTCGCCAGTCCAGCATCTGTCCATACATGCTAGCCTGGTGAAGAATCTCACCCTAGGGGGGGCCCATGTCCGCCATATCAGCCTCCAAGGTCCCGAGGGCAACGAGCCCTCAAAGAGGGCGTTGTAACAGGACCTGGAAGAGTATTGCGCGTCCGTCGTCCAGCGCCAGATGAGCTTATCCGGCGCTTCCAAGAGCTTAGTCTCCTGCATCCTAGCCTAGAGTTGGACATATTGCCTGAGGGCGAGCGGGCTAAGTGCACCCGTGAGATCGGAGATCCAGCCGCGCTCCACCAGCGCTTGTTTCACCGTGCGCCGCCGTCTACGCCGCTTGGATACCAACGCGTATAAGTCGGGCGCCATATTCTTAATGGTGCTCCGGTCCAACCATCTGTCTTCCCAGAAGAGCGTGGAGGCGCCATCTCCAACTACCATGTAGGTGGAGACGTCGAAGGCCTGTTTCTCTTCCTCAGAGAATTGCATATCGATTCCGCGCCAAGGTCGCAGGGGATTGGTGCGCATCTTCCAGAGCCAGCGCACCCTAAGACTGATCGAGGTGCGGGCGAGGTCCAGGATACCAAGCCCCCCAAGCTGCAGTGGCCGGCACAACCTAGACCAGTTGACATGGCAGTGTCCTCCATTGGCCTCTAGCCTGCCCACCCAAAGGAAACTCCGGAGGATTTTGTTAACTTGCTTGAGCACCTTCTTGTTGAGACTTAGCACGATGAGTTGGTGCAGCGGGATTGCCGCAAGCACCGAGCGAATCAGCGCCAGGCGCCCAGCCCTAGGCATCATCGAGGCCTTCCAGGAGGGCAGCTTGTCAGCTAGCTTATTTACCATCGGTTGAAGGGCCTCACCCGGGAGGCGCGTTAGTGATAGTAGAATGCCGAGGTACTTGACCGGGAAAGGGGCCAGCTGGCACTCCATAACTGTAGCAGCCCTTTCGGCCTCAACCCCCTCGCAGGCGATAGGGGAGACCGAGCATTTTGCGAAGTTGGTGACCAATCCCGAGGCCTGCCCGAAGAGCTCCAGGATCGCGCGAACGGAGCGTAGTTCCGTCTCATCCGGGTGACAGAAGATTATCACATCGTCCGCGTACAACGAGACCGACGTCGCCAAGTCCCTGCGGGCGAGGTGCCGAAGGATCCCAAGCTCGGTGGCCTTGGCCAATGCTCTATTCAACGTGTTCATCACTAACACGAAGAGCGTGGGGGAGAGTGGGTCACCCTGCCTCAATCCCCTCCGATGCCAGATGGGGGGACCAGGTTCCCCATTGAGCAACACCCTAGTACTTGCTGTGGATAGCAAGATAGCAACCAACTCCCTGAACCTAGGCCCGAAGCCGACCTTTTGGAGAACCTCAAAAAGGAACCCCCAAGAGACCGAGTCGAACACCCGGGCGATGTCTAGTTTGAGCATCGCCCTCGGTTCTTTAGACCTATGCAGGAGCCTGGCAGTTTGCTGCACCAACATGAAGTTGTCATGGATGCAGCGTTTCCGAATGAAGGCGCATTGGTTGTTATCCACCAGCGTCCCGACTCTAGGAGCCAGTCTCTTCTCCGGTGCCTTAGCCGCAACCTTAGCAAAGATATGTATCAAGCTGATAGGGCGGTAATCACCCAAGGCGGCCGCGTCAGGACGTTTGGGCAGCAGGGTTAACAGGGCTTGGTTCAAAGCCTTGAAATCCGCGCCCATTCAACGTATAGAGCTTATCAAATTCCGCCATGAAGTCTCCCTTTACAGTCCCCCAACAGCTCTGGAGGAACTCGGCCGTGAACCCGTCCGGGCCCGGCGCCTTCCCGTGGGGGAGTCGCCTAATCACCTCCCAAATCTCCTCCTCGGTGAAGGGGGTCTCCAGCTCGGAGAGGTCCTCGGAGTGAGTGTCTAAGAATCCGAAGTCAAGGGAGAGCTCGCGATCAATCGAGGATCCCAGAAGGCCCTCGAAGTGGGTGTGGGATGCCTTTGCCATGGCCGCATGGTCAGATATGACCGCGCCATCAACCTCGAGACTATGGATCACGTTCTTCTGCCGACGGTAGGACGCGTGCTGGTGGAAGAAAGTGGTGTTCACGTCCCCCTCCCTAAGACAAGCAACCTTGGCCCGCTGGCGGGCCATAGTTTGCTCCAGGGAAGCCAGTCCAAGATAAGCCTGCTTGAGGCGGGCCCGGAGGGTGCGCTCCGCGGGGGAGAGCAAGCGGGACTCCACCACTATGTCCAACCGCAGCACGATCTCTCTCGTGATCATAAGCTGCAGTCTGATACATCCCACCTTCTTGTCGCTCCAGCTCATCAACTTACGCGCCGTGCGTTTCAGCTTAGCCGTAAGCCGCCTGAAAGGGTCCGGGTCCCCGTCGATCTCTCCCCAAGCGGACTCCACCATGTCGCGAAAGCCTTCAAGGTTGAGCCAAAATCGCTCAAACTGGAAGCGCTTCCGGCCCCAAGGTTGAGAGGAGCAGTCGAGGAGGAGAGGGCAGTGGTCCGCAATCACCGTAGCCAAGCAACGCAAGGAGCAGCTCCGGTGGAGATCCTCCCAGTCCGTCGTGGTAAACACCCTGTCCAGTCTCACAAGAGTCGGGGACGCCCGCTCGTTGGACCAGGTATAGCGTCGGCCGTGGAGGTAAGTCTCCTTAAGCTCGCTGTCGTTTAGGAAGCGCCGAAAGCGCCCCATCATCCGTCGGTTCAGGTTGTTGTTGTTGTTATTATCTTCATCGCGGTAGATCATGTTAAAGTCTCCGCAAAATGCCCACGGGCCAGGGCGGGTAGACCGCGCCAAGCGTAGCTCCGCCAGGAAAGCAACCTTATCAGTTTCCTTATGCGGGCCGTAAATGCATGTCAACCACCAGCCCGGGGTTCCCCCCGGGGGCGACACCTTAGCCGTGATGCTGTTAGTGCCATTGTATGCGTTGTCAAGCGTCACCAACCTACTCACCCATGCCACAATGATCCCACCCCTGGTACCAACCGCAGGCAAGAAGAAGTAACCATCAAAATCCGCTCCTAAGGTTTCATAGATAATTGTGGGGGTTACAACCGCAAGTTTAGTCTCTTGCAAACACACAATGGACGCACCCGTAGAGCTAGCTACACTCCTAACACCCGTACGACGCGCGCGGTCATTCAAACCGCGCACGTTACACACCATCACCTTAGGTTCGTAAGACATAAGACCGTCTTTACACCCGGGATGGGACACACGGATGGTCAAGCCTCAATGAGGTGACCACCTGAGGTACTCGCCATCGGCGGGGAGCAGCCGCCCATCGATGATAGTGACCAACCATAGAGATCAGCAATCGCATCGATCATCGAATCAGTGAGAGGTAACTCGAACATCTTGTGGTATGCCTCCAAGGCAGCCGCCGAGGGCGCCTCATCCTCCTTGACGAGACCGAGCTTCCGCATCAGATTCCGCACCGCACGCTTTTCGGAGTTCAACTCCCCCGGCTGACCAGCGATCCACGAGCTCCTGCGTGGCCTGAAGTCCAGCGCCACAAGTCTGCGTCGCAGTGCTGGGCTATGCAGCACCGCGTCCGATGTTGACTTGGCGGCCGTAAGGAACTCACCGAGTGTGCGCGGTGCCGCGGCAGCCAAAGGGGTCCTGGTATTCGGTGGGGGAGGCCTCCGTCGTGCAAGCACCACCGGAGGTGTGGCGAAGCGGTGCGCCACAACATCACGCGGCGCAAACAGGGTCATCACACCCTCCATGTTGACAGGTGGAGAATCAATCACGATCTCCTCGTCCACTTCACTGTCGGAACCAAAGCCTGCGTCAGCTGTTGCGATCAAGCTGGATGGGCCAAGGATTGGTGAGTTAGCATCATGGCCCTCCTCGGATTCGGCCTCGTGTACCACCTGTGGGTCCACCACGGGCGCATCCACGCGCTGGGAGCGAAAGGCGTCAAGGCCCAGCACGCCCTGCTGCGTGACAGGCACCTCCTGCAGCGCGACAGTCTGCGCAGCCAACGGAAGGTCAGGGGCCACCTCTTCCGAACAGACAGAGGGGAGAGAGCACGATCCCGAGGCAGTTGCTGATAGGGTGGGGGTTTGCGCGGCAGGTTCCAACGCCTCTGTGGGATTCGCGCCCACCACCCTTTCTGCGCCAGCCGCGCTCCCATTTGAATTCGTGGCCACCAACTCCTCTAGAGCGTACGAACAGTCAAGGGGGACCCTGGCAGGTGCAGCAGCAGCTGTTGCTGCCTCTTCCGCAGCAGGCGGGCCCAGCGGCAGCCCGCTTTTTGCTTTACGACCAGGTCTTCGCCCGCGCCTCCTGCGCCGAGCGTTACGTGGCGCTGCGGACCCCACCACGACACCAGAGGCGAGCTTCCGTGTCCCTTCGTTTGGTTCTGTGGGACCCGCGACCCGATGTCGTGGCCCACCCCTACCGCTGTTGGGCTGGGAGGCACCTGCGCTCGACCCGCCGGAGCTGGGAGCGCCGCCGTGGCCAGACAGAGTGACGGGATGCCCGGCTCGTAGCCATAGCGCCTGGATACAGTGTACCCTGGTGTCGGGCCGCCACCGCCACCCCCATTACCGTGAGGATCAGGCCGGCGGTAATCAGTGAAGCTCGTGACATGGACGATGAGGGGGTAGAGGAGGGTCGCCACCTGAGGAGGGGTCACCGCGGCGCTCGGAGCAGCCAGTACTTGTGCCGATGGCGGTGCACCCGGTTCCACGACGTGGAAGTCCACCTCGCGCGGGATCATCGCCGGATCGAGGCACCAAGCCGTGAGACGGAAGGTGTCCATGTCGGCACGCGAGCGCGTGAGTGGGTCGAGCCGCTCCACCCATGAATTCGGCGAGAGAATCGTCTCCGCCGTGGCGGTGCTCCAGGTGTTTGCGGGGACGCCCTCAATTTCCAGATTAACACGAACGCCCAGCGTACCCGCCGTCGCCCCCGAGCGCCGTGACCAAGGCTGGACGAGGAGGCGCAAGAATGGGGACCGGAGGACGCCTTGATCGAGGACCATCTGCCAGTCGGGGGCGGCACGAAAGTAGCTGAGGAAGCTGCCGGCGCGGTGGCGGTGGACGGAGTAGACTTCCGTCGGAAGATCGAAGATGGCGTTGATGGCGTCAGCTACCTCCTCCGCGGACAGGTCCCGCCGTTCCCCCACTGGGGTGGCGTTTCAGATTTTGGTTTTGTTAGTATTTGGTTTCAGATTTAGGGGGAGCATATGCCCCCGGTTCATTTTAGCGACACTCCAGTTACGTCTATAAATAACTAGCTTCCTCGTGTAGCACGAGCAATGTCGAAACTAAAGTTGCGGTGCATGAGCCAATTAGGCACGGTGGTAGTCCAGAAAAGTCTAAGAGGAGAGCAGAAATGGCAGACACGATGAGTCTAGCACCAGTAGTTGAACGGAGACACCTTTCGGAAATGGGATGCATAGGAAATTTGAATTAGATACAAACGCTAAGAAAAAGCTTCAACCTGAGGCGTAAGCTGTAGTCCTCAAAAGCTTTGATGTATAGGAATCCATACTTGGGATTAAATTGCCAAAAATAGGATGGTAGAAGTAATATACGCAGTAGACTTTGGATGGAATGATGTACTAATCTACATTGGACAAATCAGTTCTGACGGAGCGGAAAAACCCGCACGCGTGAAGGGCTGAAGGATCTGATTGGTAGGACACCAAGCAACTGACATAGATGTTGATAAATCCGCCCATGACATAATTTCCTTGATCAATATCCTCGTGTGTACAGAGCGCACTAGAAAACTCCCCCAAAATCATGTGGAGAAAAACATGATAGTATTCTATGCCTTTAATCTAAAAAAAAGTATTCTATGCCTTTAAAACCTACTGCTGAAAAATCTCAATTCGAAATTAGAGATAACTTGTAAAGGAAAAGAGTATATAATTTTTTTTTTTCGAGTTGATGCATATGACTTCTATTTTTATTTAAAATAATATGAAGATCATGTGTAATAATATATATGATATGAAGATCATGTGTTATGATTGGAGTTTACTCCCTAAACTTTGCAAATCTCCAAGTACCTCACACCAATTTCATGAACATAACACTCCTCTTCCCTTGAAGAAAGAACACCACCGGACTTAAAATCTGGCTTGTTTAAATTTGGTCGTGAGACGCTGCGACTTCCGCCCACTCGCCTCGCTCCATGACATGCACGAGTCAACCACAAATCCATTGTGCCGGTGAGACCTAAATGATAGCGGGCGGTGCGTGAGAAGAATGGTGGCTCATTGTCTGACTTGACAAAGAAGAAGCGGCCTCGAGCGGTCTTCCCTTGGCCTGAACTGGAAATTCGCTGCTCTCTAATATGCGTATTACTTTCGCAGCCCCAACAGGTTTCATTAGAAATTTGATACATCGATCAGTGATCAGAAAGTGTCGGTTGTACATGAGCACCTATGATATCTTTTTTCTAAAAAAATATATAATAATATTTATGTATATCTAAAAATACTTAAAAAAATGGGATAATTAACAGGGTGCCCTCAGTTGGCACCACGACCTCAGTTTTACCCCTAGCGCCGAATCGACCTCAGTTTTGCCCCTAGTTTATGCCAAGTACTCCTTTCGCTGCTCCCACCGTTATTTTCTGCCCCCGTTAGGATGCTGAACTGTGGGACCCATCATAGAACCGTTGGCGCGGCATATGGGCCCCAGTTGTTGCGCGTTGGCGCGGCTTGTGTGCCCCAACTGTTGACGGCTGGCGCTGCATGTGGGCCCCAGCTGTTGACGAGGCCCAATGTCAACATGCAGACTACACATTATCCATTTATATTTATTAATCCCTACATGCAGGCTACACATTATCCATTTATTAAACCATCAGATTATTCGTATTAATAATATAAAATATATACTGTGATCAACTGAAATTTGTAGATTATCTTAGAAAACATAATGCATCACATCTCTTATATATAAATTTTGTTTACAATGTGCATATTTTAAAGCGATAATTAGAAATATTTTTTAAAAAAAGCGATAATTAGAAAGGAAAAAACTTCTAAACAGTGGGTACATATTTGGACAAATATAAGGACATAACTTTATATATATATAATTAAACATACTTATAATTCGATAACTGGCCCCACTTTACATATAATCAGTGGGGCCCTAGGGATATTACATCTAATTAAAAAAAAACTAACTGCTCCCGCTTTGCATGCGGGAGCCCTAACTGCTCCCGCGCTGCATGCGGGAGCCCTTGCCGCCCTCCGGCGCTCGGGAGGCCTTGCCGCCCTCCGGCGCCCTACTTCCATTCCTCCGCCCTGTACTCCATCTCCTTGTTGACGCGGACGCGGCGGTTCTCCGCCCGCATCCTCTCCTCCTCTCGCTCACGGACCCGCTTGATGCTGGCCCGCATTGCCTTCACGTCCTCCTTCGCCTGCTTCTTCTCCTCGGCCTTCAACTCCTTCTTCTCCAGCCGCTCCAGTTCCTTGAGGCGGCGGATCGTCTTGGGGGAGAGGTCGTTGTGGGCGGTGAGGGAGGGCTTGGGGTTGTGGACGAAGGGCGGCGATGGCGATCTCTCCCGTTTGGGAGATTCGACTTCCTCGGACGTATAATCGGCCTCGTACCAAGGCCGATCTTTTGGGCGGTTGTCCTCGTCGGAGACCGACTCGGGTCTAGATGGTAGAGAGTAGGAAGACATGTTAGGGCTTGAAGCTAGGGAGAGAAGGGCAAAGGGATGGAGAGGGATGAGAAGATGGAGGACGAGTGAAACGGTCTATTTAAAGGCACGATTAGACGTGAATTAATTGGGGTAGATGAAGCAAACAGTGTGAAAACATTGGGTGCAGTGTAGAAGAGTCGATGCATGGTCAAAGCGGTGTAGAACAGGCATAGGCGTAGGCCTAGGACAGCTAGTGATACGGAGTACGAGCGCGTGTGCATTAGGCAGTCAAGTGATTCGACGTTGCATGCGTGTATTAAAGAGGTGAAGAGAAGAAAGTCCAAAGTCTCACGCCAAATCCTGCCTCGCTGCATATGCATTGATGCGTATCTTCTGAAAACTAGGCGTGGAGGGCTGCGTCGCTGCAAATGCGACGCGACTCGTGTTTCTGAAACCAGGCGTGGAGGGCTGCTGCAAATGCGACGCGACGTTAACTATTTTCTTCTTCTGCCACGTTGTTTACTCTGAAAAAACGAGGCGTGCATGCACCGGGCTGGTGAACGGGGCCCCACTAGACAGTGTCCGTTGTTACATGCCGTTACATTGAGACAAAACACCCAGTCCAAGCACCGCTTCATTTTCGATCGTTTGATCGTAAGGAACGGTGCAGATCGAGTCCATGGATGCAAACTACGGCGGCAACGGCCTGCAGACGCTGAGACGAGCGATTCTCTGTGCGGGAACGCGATCCTCTGACTTTAGGTCCCTGATAAATGGAGCCCATCACACACCGGACCCACGTGTCATGGAAGAAAGTCAGAGAACGTAAGGTGGGCAAAGTAAGAGGATCAGGTTCCCTCTGTTTTTAAGCTAGGCATGTACAATAGTGTAGACGGGTGCTGTCTGCACTACTCGGCCATGTCATTTCTAGACATTTTTAGAGATATTTTCTTGGTTGTGCTAGGATAGCCCATAGGAACACAGAACAAAAAGGTAGAACCCACCTCTTCCGAAGATTCACGATGTTTGGTCCGATACAGGAGTTTCACCCTAAGCGCTCACGAGAGAGAAGTGGATGCCGGTGAAGCGGGTCACACCCCGGAGAGAAATCTTTGACATCCAAAGCACACAAACACACCTATACTAACATGGTATGGCACCCCCTAGCTTATGCTGGGATCCAGACACTCCGTAGCCCCCCTCCCGGTGAAACCCTAGCCCCGCTGGAGAAATACCTGACTTATACGGAAACACGCGGTAACTGCGTCGAAAGGGGGTAGCAATGTGGAACTATTTGCTTGGTTGTGCTAGGATAGCCCATAGGCACACAAAACATAAAGGTAGAACCCACCTCTTCGGAAGATTCAGGATGTTTGGTCCGATACAGGAGTTTCACCCTATAAGCGCTCACGAGAGAGAAATGGATGCCGGTGAAGCGGGTCACACCCCGGAGAGCAATCTTTGACATCCAAAGCACACAACACACCTATACTAACATGGTATGGCACCCCCTATATTTTGTTGTGATTCAGAGACTCCGTAGCCCCCCTCCCGGTGAAACCCTAACCCCGCTAGAGAAATACCTGACTTATACGGAAACACGCGGTAACTGCGTCGAAAGGGGGTAGCAATGTGGACTATTTGCTTGGTTGTGCTAGGATAGCCCATAGGAACACAAAACAAAGAGGTAGAACCCACCTCTTCGGAAGATTCAGGATGTTGGTCCGATACAGGAGTTTCACCCTGTAAGCTCTCACGAGAGAGAAGTGGATGCCGGTGAAGCGGGTCACACCCCGGAGAGCAATCTTTGACATCCAAAGCACACAACACACCTATACTATCATGGTATGGAACCCCCTAGCTTGTGTTGGGATCCATACGCTCCGTAGCCCCCCTCCCGGTGAAACCCTAGCCCCGCTGGAGAAATACCGGACTTATACGGAAACACGCGGTAACTGCGTCGAAAGGGGGTAGCAATGTGGAACTATTTGCTTGCTTGTGCTAGGATAGCCCATAGGAACTCAAAACAAAGAGGTAGAACCCACCTCTTCGGAAGATTCAGGATGTTTGGTCCGATACAGGAGTTTCACCCTGTAAGCTCTCACGAGAGAGAAATGGATGCCGGTGAAGCGGGTCACACCCCGGAGAGCAATCTTTGACATCCAAAGCACACAACACACCTATACTATCATGGTATGGAACCCCCTAGCTTGTGTTGGGATCCAGACGCTCCATAGCCCCCTCCCGGTGAAACCCTAGCCCCGCTGGAGAAATACCGGACTTATACGGAAACACGCAGTAACTGCGTCGAAAGGGGGTAGAAATGTGGAACTATTTGCTTGCTTGTGCTAGGATAGCCCATAGGAACACAAAACAAAAAGGTAGACCCCACCTCTTCGGAAGATTCAGGATGTTTCCACCTCATATTCTTTGAAATCTCTACTCCTGTATTCGAGGAATCTCATTTTAGTGATGGCTTTCGTTCTAATGTTTATAAATCCTATTTATATTTTTCCTAGACTTGTATTAGACCTATATAATGCAATTCCGAAGCCTGAAAATTTATTGGATGAATATTCGTATTATTTATTTTCTTTTGAATAATAATGGTTTTAATCGTAAATCGTAAATAAAACAAGTTTAAAACTTCAAAATGAAAAAATAACTTTGGATCTTTCTTAGTCACACCAAAATGAAGCTTTGGTGAGATTTTGACCTTATTTGAGTTCCAAAGGTTTGAAACTCATCTCATTATCTTGAACTCTCTACTAGACTGTTCAAGATATCACATGTTACACAAGGCTTTTTCGTTCCTTTCTTTATAAGACAGGTTTATATTTTTTTCTCGTTACTATATGACATAACACTACTATGTGCGTCGGCAATATATTTTTTCGATTTTTTTTGAATTATGTATGCTCATTTCAAGCTTGGTCAACCCTCTGTTTGACCACCCGAAAAGCTTCTAGAAGGAAACACAGAGATTCGACCTGGGCTGTTGGATCGACACCTTCTAGAAGGAATCGTGCATCGGACGGATGCGCTCGCAGCCACAGCGATCCGCGAGACGCTCGTTCTGCGCTCTGATTGGTTGGTACGTTGGCCACAGGGATCGATGGTTCTACATATGATTTCTTTGCTGTTAAGTATTAAACCATGTTATTTAAATAAAAAATATAATGAAACTTCAGATTTACTACAGCGATGATTTTTATCAGTTTTACATATGATTTTTCTATTAAACCATGTTATTTAAATAATTCAAAACAAATCAAAATGACATGAATCCAACGCACAACGTTGTTATATGTGATATAGTTGCTCCTCAAATTTCTATGGATAATTTTGGCAAGGTCGAATTTTTCATGAAATTATAAACGGGGGTATTTACCCTAGCCTCGGACCTCATTTGAAGCACATTTCTCACGAGAATTGAGCGATGGTTGCAAATGAGCATAAATAATTCAAAAAAATTCAAAATGACATAAATCCAACGCACAATGTTGTTATATGTGATATAGTTGCTCCTCAAATTTGTTTGGATAATTTTGGCAAGGTATATTTTTTCATGAAATTATAAACGGGGGTATTTACCCTAGATTCGGACCTCATTTGAAGCACATTTCTCACAAGAATTGAACGATGGTTGCAAATGAGCATAAATAATTCAAAAAAATTCAAAATGACATGAATCCAACGCACAATGTTGTTATATGTGATATAGTTGCTCCTCAAATTTGTTTGGTTAATTTTGGCAAGGTCGAATTTTTCATGAAATTATAAACGGGGGTATTTACCCTAGCCTCGGACCTCATTTGAAGCACATTTCTCACGAGAATTGAGCGATGGTTGCAAATGAGCATAAATAATTCAAAAAAATTCAAAATGACATGAATCCAACGCACAATGTTGTTATATGTGATATATGTGATATAGTTGCTCCTCAAATTTGTTTGGTTAATTTTGGCAAGGTTGAATTTTTCATGAAATTATAAACGGGGGTATTTACCCTAGCTTCGGACCTCATTTGAAGCACATTTCTCACGAGAATTGAGCGATGGTTTCAAATGAGCATAAATAATTCAACGCACAATGAGCATAAACATATCAAAATGACATGAATCCAACGCACAATGCTGTTATATGTGATATAGTTGCTCCTCAAATTGAATTGGCTCGGATAATTTTTACAAGGTCGATTTTTTCATGAAATTCCAAACGGGGGTATTTACCCTAGCTTCAGACCTTATTTGAAGCACATTTCTCATGAGAATAGAGCGATGGTTTCAAATGAGCATAAATTATAAAAAAAATCAAAATGACATGAATCCAACACACAATGTTGTTATATGTGATATAGTTCCTCCTCAAATTTATTTGGATAATTTTGGCAAGGTCGAATTTTTCATGAAATTTGAAACGGGGGTGTGTACTCTAGCTTCAGACCTCATTTGAAGCACATTTGCCCAAAATTTTGGAATGACTTAGTTCAACATCATACAACATTATTCAAACATTCTTTTCGCTTTTAATCTACATTCTGGCTCGAGATTTTGTTCAGAAATACTCAAAATTAATGAAAAAACGCGAACTCGTTGAAATAGGCTCAAATTCATAGATTCGACGATAGTTTTACAGAAAGCTAGACGGCATAATTTAACTAAAAACATTGAAAAAACTTAAAAAGAAACTACGGTTGGCCGAGGCTCGCCGCGATCACCCGGCCTGGTCGTCGCCCTCCTCCTAGACGTCGTCCTCTACTCCTCTTCCTCGTCGTTCTCATCGCTGTCTTCGTAGGCCAGCATGTTGGAGGGCCTCGCCTCGTGGTCGTTCTTGGCTAAGGGCGATGGGTTCGCCAGCGTAGCGATCGCATGCCGCTCCGCTCTGCCTCGGATCCGCAGCCGGTGCAGCTGCGCCTGCTCGGAGGGATGGCGGCGGTCCCGCCTCTCTCTCTCGTACAGCGCGACGACCGCCTGCTGCTCATCCGACGCCGCGGTTGCGGCGAGCTGCCGGTAGACCTGGCGCTCCGCCTGCTCCCTCTGGTGGGTCTCCAGGGATGCACGAACAGCGGCAGCCTCGGCCGCTGCCGCCGCCTCCTTGAGCCAGGAGCGGACCGTGTGGAACGCCTCCTCGTTCCGCCATGTTTCGAACGAGTAGACGGCGGCGTGCTGCTCGGGCCAGATAGGTTGCCTTCTCCTGAGCCTCCTCCAGCGCCGCGCCTCCTGCGGCGGCTCCTGCTCGGGCGCAGCCTCCTCCTGCGGCGGCTCCTGCTCGGGCGCCGCCTCCTCCTGCGGCTGCTGCTCGTTCTCCTCGTAGAAGAACTCGTTGTCGCTATCGGCGTCACTGTGGCCCCGCATCGCGGCCGCGGGGCGGCAGTACAACGGCGAGTTGCGGTTTGCACGGAGCCGGCGAGGCATCGTCTCGGGGTGTCTAGGTGGAAATGCAGCGATGAGAGCGAGTGCGGTGAGGGCAATATTAACGGCTAGAATGGGGAGAGCGGCGAGCGGCGAGGGGCCTTTTGTAGCGCGTGACGTTACTCCGGCAATCTTTGACCGACGCGGGGCCCGCGGTTTTCCCACGCGTCGCTGAACCCAGCGGGAAGCTTGGGTGTGGACTATTCAAACTGCGCGGTCCCACCTGTAAGCTCCGGACGGTTTCAAAGAACTTGGCAGTCCCACCCGGACCCACTTCGCGAAACGGAGTCTGACTCCTCGGACCCACTTCGCGGAACGGATTCGACTCCAAACTTACCGTTTCAGCCTCTCCATGGTAGTTGAGCACAGACTAGGGGCAAAACTGAGGTCGATTCGGCGATAGGGGTAAAACTGAGTACAAGTGGTCCGCTGTGGGCAATTCGATAAATGACCCTAAAAAAATATACAACCACATATACACGTAGAACTCACACCATAAGTTTTTTTTATACCGTGATGGAGAAGATTGTACTCCCACAAGTGGTAAGGATTAACTTGTTGTTTACTTAACATTTAACATGTCCCGTCACACTTGGACTAACAACTAACTTGTCCGCGTAACATTTTTCGCAAATATCGTCTACGGTTTGGGTAGTAAGCTTGTGACGATCATGCCTCTGGTGACTGTCCTTTTGTATGATATTGTAATTTCCTAGGCATCCGCAGCTTATTAATCAGCGATCAAGAAAATTTCCTATCGTTCCCGCGCGGCCGGTTCATCTAGTTGCACAAGCTATCGAATTTCATTGTCAAAACACACCGCGAATAGAAATATTCTTCCTTTCTTTTTCCTCGTATTGGATAGGAAGAGATACGGAGCAATACACGTGGTCACGGTTCTGCACATTTGTGGATAAGTGTCACATAATTTACCTTTTGCTGCCCATGTATACTTATAGCCCGTTCGGATCTTTTCCACTCCACCAAATCAATTCCAACATTTCTGACTTCACAGAGCATGTGAAGCTCGGTTTTGGCCACTCCATGAAAATAGCTGCAGTCTGCTCCGCTCTGATACTTTAACACAGTAAAGTTGCGTGTTCTCGGTGCCGCTTCATCCACTACGGGAGCGTAGTTGGTGGAGTGGAGAGGATCTGAACGGGCTCTTACTTTAGAAGTGAAGAATATATATGGTACATGTAAGAATATATGGTACCCGTAGTTGTGGTGTATATGAGCTGACTTTGTCGATCATCAAGGTCCTCGAGAGCCTTCTCTAGATGTCGCGTACATGTGCAAAGCCCGTTCAATCTCGCCGGTGCTTATTGAGTGTTTGTCAGACAAAAGGACGAGTGATACCAATCGTAACATGTTCATGTGATCATGTACTTCACATCCGTACGTGAGCGTCCCCCATTTGGAGGTTTTTGTGCTAGTGGTGCTGGTGCACTGAGAGCACCTTCGCGGGTACCCCCAAATGGTCCACGAAGGCCTATTTGAGGTCCGGACATCAAAATCGTCCACGGTGACACCCTAAAGACTCGAATCCATAAAACTTCTATCTGTCACCCACATGAGACCTACCAAACTCGGGGGCATATCTTTGGGCGCCAGGCATTGTCCTGGCAGCGCATCCGACAGGCGGGGCCAATACGTCATAGACACATAAATCATAAATATTTGCACATCACATGTTAACATTTATAACGCCATAAAATTTGTATACATATATAAGCATGAAATGTAGAACACGACACCCGCCCTACGACCTCGTCCTTGTCCGATGGCAGTGGCAGGCTCGTCCTGCCCCAGCGTCGGCAGTGTTGGAGATCTGGGAGGCGGCATCGCAGGAGCCGCAGGAATTGCCCATGGCGGTTGAAACCACCGCGTGTCTGCACCGCGTAAGGTGTCCTTCCATGAGGGCCAAGGCTCCCACGGGTTGTTACTCATGTCGTGCTGCTCCGGCAGCGGCTCCTCCGACTCGTCCTCCACCTGCCCCTCCTCCGGCTCCGCGAGCGCCTCCGCAAGCGGCATCTCCTCCTCCGGCAGCATGGCGTTCTTCTCCAGAACCGAAATTGCGAAGTGAATTGGAGCGTCGGGCGATGGTATGGTAAAAAAAAATGTGGTGGGCGCGGTTAAAAAGGGAGCGATGGGACGTGACGTCTCCCAAGGCGATGCGGCGGCCGAAGGCGGGGCGATGAGAGTCGCGCCTTCCAAACGCGTTCGGCCATGCGTGACGACGAAACTGTATGCCTCTTACCCCAATGGTCCACTTCCCAAGGCGTGGAGGAGAACGAGGAGAATCCCCCGGCCGCCTCTCCCGCCACTTCCCCCACTACTTCACTTCCCCTATACGGCCTATAAAATCCCCTCTTCACCAGAGAGGGGATCATCTCTGCCCTCCTTCTTCCAAATCTCTCATGTGGCGATGGAGAGGGGTCCAAGAGGTGGATGCGGTGGGTGAGTGGGACACGGCGGCCATGCAGGAAGGGGTGTCCGAGGTGGGCGGTTTGGCCGTGGAGGGTGCGTCAGCACTGGTGACGACGAGGGTCAGGCCCTCGCCGAGTTCTTCATACTACTTCACGCGCCATTAGGCAACCTTTTGAGGCTGCCGGAGAGAATCGCCGACATGCTCACAGGCCACCACCCGGACTCCTACTTTCTGCAAGTGGAGGAGTGTCCCAATCGTGTCGATGCCGTCCTGGTCAGGAACGACGCCAACCTGTTCCTGGGGAACGGGTGGGCACAATTCACCCGCATGCATCAGCTGCGGCTGGTCTGGCTGCTTACCTTCCGCGACGGTGGAAAAGGCAAGCTATGGATTCAAGATGTGCGACGACACCTTGCTTCGGCGGCCGTACTGTATGGTGGCGGCGAGCACGACGCCATGGACGCCGACGACAACAGTGATGACGAGGGCGTCAACGACGATAAGTAGGAGTAGTTAGGGTTAGCTGCGGCGCCCAATATGCAATTTCATTCAAATTTTGTAATATATATGAAAATTTGAATGAAATTTATCTAATTCTATGTTCAAAAAATTTGGGTTAAATTTTGTTTGGGGACGCCGGTGTAGGCAACACTCATCAAATTGGCGGACACATATCCGATGCCGTCCAAAGAGGACACCATTGGAGGGGCGTCAGACACAAATTAAATGAGTGACAGTGGAAGTGCTCTCAAACATACATGCTACAAGTTCTCCCAACTATGGAAACAATTGTATATATAGACATCTGAATTCTGATGCATCTAACAAGTCCAAAAAAAAACATTCACGTTGATTCAATCTGGGACATCCGATCTGTCGAGGTTATTTCGAAGTTCAATGGCCCCATTAAATTTTTTCATCTTTGAAGTTGATTACCCTCCCGACGGTATTGGTTTGCGAGATACGTGTAACGTAGTGTCCATGTGTTTTTACGTGTCTAGGGCTCTGCGCAGAGTTGCATCATCGGAGTATCTACACTTTGTTACGACATTTGGAGGAACCGAGTGCATTTAAAAGAAAAGGAGTTCGGAGAACCGAGTTTGGATATGGTTCATTTTCTTTTTTACCCATTGGGACTCCCCTCATCGATTCCATTAAAACGAGTAAGATATTACGAATCAACCTGTGGTTGGATGGTTAGAAGGTTGGCTGTACTCTTAGCTCACCAGAGTTCAAATCTCAGATTTGGCATCTGTGTGTCGTATTTAGGCGTTTTTTTCTTCTTCAGTGGGAGACAACGTTTCCGTTGACAGCGAGGCGTCTGTGGTGACTTCGGCAATCTCAAGACCTGCCAGCTCAGTCTCTCGAAGATGCTCATAGAGGTAGGGTGTGTGTGCATTCATATGTGTGAGTGTATGCGTGTATATAAACGCTTGCATTTGTACCATGTTTCTAAAAAAAGGAATAATTTATCTTTTGGCGGTACTGTCGTCTATGATTCAAATATTTTGATGATATATACACATTGTTCGGTGTTGGGTCTACATCGTGTGTGTGCCATCCCACGATGGATGCGGTGGTTGGATCAATTTTCAAAGTTTTTTCCTTTTCATCCAACGCCATTTGGCGCTCGGCCTAGGGTTGCTGATATATAAATCTCGAAGGGTAACCTTTAACTATTAGTGCATAGAAATACTTTGGCAAGAAGAATGAAAGTGTACATGGGAAGAAGAGAACAAACAGGGGTTATTTAACAGGGTGCACTCAGTTGGCACCACGACCTCAGTTTTACCCCTAGCGCCGAATCGACCTCAGTTTTGCCCCTAGTCTGTCCGCAAGGACTCGTTTCGCTGCTCCCACCGTAACTTTCTGTCCCCGTTAGGATGCTGACCTGTGGGACACATCATAGAACCGTTGGCGCGGCATGTGGGCCCCAGCTGTTGAGCGTTGGCGCGGCTTGTGTGCCCCAACTGTTGACGGCTGGCGCTGCATGTAGGCCCCAACTGTTGACCGTTGCTTGCGGCCCAATGTCAAATGAGGCCCAATATCAACATGCAGACTACACATTATCCATTTATATTTATTAATCACTACATGCAGACTACACATTATCCATTTATTAAATCATCAAATTATTCGTATTAATAATATAAAATATATACTGTGGTCAACTGAAATTTGTATATTATCTTAGAAAACATAATGCATCACATCTCTTATATATAAATTTTGTTTACAATGTGCAGATTTCAAAGCGATAATTAGAAAGGATAAAACTTCTAAACAGTGGGTACATTTGGACAAATATAAGAACATAACTTTATATATAATTAAACATACTTAGAAAGGATAACTGGCCCCACTTTACATATATTCAGTGGGGCCCGAGGGACATTACATTTTTTTTTAAAGGCCTAGCCCTAACTGCTCCCGCTCTGCATGCAGGAGCCCTTCCCGCCCTCCGGCGCCGCCCTACTTCCTCCACTCCACCGCCTGGATCTCCATCTCCTGCTTGATCCGAGCGCGGCGGTTCTCCGCCCGCATCCTCTCCTCCTCCCTCTCAATGGACCGCTTGATGCTGGCCCAGAAAGCTTTCGCCTACTTCTTCTCCTCCGCCTTCAACTCCTTCTTCTCCAGCCGCTCCAGTTTCTTGAGGCGGCGGTTCGTCTTGGGGGAGATGTCCAAAGTCTTGGGGCGGTGGAAGGGACGGGGCGGTGGACGAAGGGATGCGTCGGCGATCGCTCCCGTTTGGGAGAGTCGACAGGAAGCTCGATGGGTAGGACGTCCAACTCCTCCGGCGGCCACTCGGCCTTGTACCAAGGCCGAGCCTTGGGGTGGTTGTCCTCGTCGGAGACAGACTCCGGCCTTGAAGTGAGAGAGTAGGAAGACATTGTTCGGGGCTTGAAGGGAGAGAAGGCAAAGGGCTGGAGAGGGATGAGAAGATGGAGGACGAGTGAAACGGGCTATTTAAAGACACGATGAGACGTGAATTAATTGGGGGTAGATGAAGCAAACTGCGTGAAAACGTTGGATGCAGTGTAGAAGAGTCGATGCATGGTCAAAGCGGTGTAGAATAGGCGTAGGCGTAGGCGTAGGACAGCTAGTGATACGGAGTACGAGCGTGTGCATTTGACAGTCAAAGTGATTCGACGTTGCATACGTGTATTAAAGAGGTGAAGAGAAGAAAGTACAAAGTCTCACGCCAAATCCTGCCTCGCTGCATATGCATTGATGCGTATCTTCTGAAAACGAGGCGTAGAGGGCTGCGTCGCTGCAAATGCGACGCGACTCGTGTTTCTGAAACGAGGCGTGCAGGGCTGCTGCAAATGCGACGCGACTCGTGTTCCTGAAACGAGGCGTGCAGGGCTGCTGCAAATGCGACGCGATGTTTACTCTTTTCTTCTTCTGCCACGTTGTTTACTCTAAAAAAACGAGGCGTGCATGCACCGGGCTGGTGAAGGGCCCCACTAGACAGTGTCCGTTGTTGCATGCAGTTACATTGAGACAAAACACCCAGTCCATGAACCACGTCATTTTCGATCGTTTGATCGTAAGGAACGGTGCAAATCGAGTCCATGCATGCAAACTACGGCGGCAACGGCCTGCAGACGCTGAGACGAGCGCTTCTCTGTGCGGGAACGGGATCCTCTGACTTTAGGTCACTGACAAATGGAGCCCATCACACACCTGCCCCACGTGTCATGGGAGAAAGTCATAGAATGTAAGGTGGGCAAAGTAAGAGGACCTGGTTCCCTCTGTTTTTAGGGCATGTACAATAGTGTAGACGGGTGCTGTCTGCACTACTCGTCCATGTCATTTCTAGACATTTTTATAGATATTTGATACAGTGCGGTGACCCCCTAGCTTGTGTTAGGATCTAGACGCTCCGCAGGCCCCTCCCGGTGAAACCCTAGACCCGATGGAGAAATACCGGACTTATACGGAAACACGCGATAACGACGTCGAAAGGGGGTAGCAATGTGGAACTATTTGCTTGGTTGTGCTAGGATAGCCCATAGGAACACAAAACAAAAATGTAGAACCCACCTCTTCGGAAGATTCACGATGTTTCGTCCGATACATGAGTTTCACCCTATAAGCGCTCACGAGAGAGAAGTGGATGCCGGTGAAGCGGGTCACACCCCGGAGAGAAATCTTTGACATCCAAAGCACACAACACACCTATACTAACATGGTATGGCACCCCCTAGCTTGTGTTGGGATCCAGACGCTCCGTAGCCCCCCTCCCGGTGAAACCCTAGACCCGCTGGAGAAATACCGGACTTATACGGAAACACGCGGTAACTGTGTCGAAAGGGGGTAGCAATGTTGAACTATTTGCTTGGTTGTGCTAGGATAGCCCATAGGAACACAAAACAAAAAGTTAGAACCCACCTCTTCGGAGATTCACGATGTTTGGTCCGATACATGAGTTTCACCCTATAAGCGCTCACGAGAGAGAAGTGGATGCCGATGAAGCGGGTCACACCCCGGAGAGCAATCTTTGACATCCAAAGCACACAACACACCTATACTAACATAGTATGGCACCCCCTAGCTTGTGTTGGGATCCAGACGCTCCGTAGCCCCCTCCCGGTGAAACCCTAGACCCGCTGGAGAAATACCTGACTTATACGGAAACACGCGGTAACTGCGTCGAAAGGGGGTAGCAATGTGTAAGAATTTGCTTGGTTGTGCTAGGATAGCCCATAGGAACACAAAACAAAAAGTTAGAACCCACCTCTTCGGAAGATTCACGATGTTTGGTCCGATACAGAAGTTTCACCCAATAAGCGCTCACGAGAGAGAAGTGGATGCCGGTGAAGCGGGTCACGCCCCGGAGAGCAATATTTGACATCCAAAGCATACAACACATCTATACTAACATGGTATGGCACCCCCTAGCTTGTGTTGGGATCCAGACGCTCCGTGGCCCCCCCTCCCGGTGAAACCCTAGACCCGCTGGAGAAATACCTGACTTATACGGAAACACGCGATAACTGCGTCGAAAGGGGTAGCAATGTGGAACTATTTGCTTGGTTGTGCTAGGATAGCCCATAGGAACACAAAACAAAAAGGTAGAACCCACCTCTTCGGAAGATTCACGATGTTTGGTCGGATACAAGAGTTTTGCCCTATAAGCGCTCACGAGAGAGAATTGGATGCCGGTGAAGCGGGTCACACCCCGGAGAGCAATCTTTGACATACAAAGCACACAACACGCCTATACTAACATGGTATGGCACCCCCTAGCTTGTGCTGAGATCCAGACGCTCCGTAGCCTCCCTCCCGGTGAAACCCTACCCGCTGGAGAAATACTGGACTTATACGGAAACACGCGGTAACGGCGTCGAAAGGGGGTAGCAATGTGGAACTATTTGCTTGGTTGTGCTAGGATAGCCCATAGGAACACAAAACAAAAAGGTAGAACCCACCTCTTCGGAAGATTCACAATGTTTCCACCTCATATTCTTTGAAATTTCTACTACTGTATTCGAGGAATCACATTTTAGTGAAGCCTTTCGTTCTAATGTTTATAAATCCTATTTATATTTTTCCTAGACTTGTATTCGACCTATATAATGTAAATCCGAAGCATGAAAATTTATTGGATAAATATTCGTATTATTTATTTTCTTTTCAATAATAATGGTTTTAATCGAAAATCGTAAATAAAACATGTTTAAAACATCAAAATGAAAAAATAACTTTGGATCTTTCTTAGTCACACCAAAATGAAGTTTTTGTCGAGACATCGTAGTAGTTTTCATAGACGGGGGTGCCATGAGACTACGGTAGAGACGTGGGGTAACGGGATCGCGTAGTAACACAGAACACAGGATTTTACCCAGGTTCGGTACGTCGCGACAGTACGACGTGCCTACTCCTGCACTTCTCACTAATTGGGACTAAAGCCCGTAAACAGGGTTACAATGTGAGGATTTTAGATCTAAGCTACTCGACGAGGATGAGCTTCTCGGCGAGTTGGCGTAGAGCTTCTCTGTTCTTCCTTCGTCATCTATCTATCTCCCGTCCGGCTTTATATAATAGCCGGATTAGGGCTTACAGAATAGGAAACCTAGAAGACTACGGTAACTGGTAACTTGGAAAGCAAGGAATCCGTCTTCTTCTCCAAGCCAGATCACATGGGCCGTGATCCGGGTTCTTCTAGAATCCGGCTTCTATGCGTCGGATTACTGGGCCGCCTAATGGACCTAATCCCACTACCACTTAGGCCACCCTGGTAATCCGGCACTTTGTCTACCATCTTCTATACCCCTATTTGGTATATATCCGACAGTAGCCCCCAAGAAGGATCGAAACTCTGATTCTCCGTCTTTCGCCAAATACACTTTGTCCGAGAAATATTGATTCAGCAGTCTTGATTCTTCTTATTCTTCTTTTGAAAAAGATGGTGACATGAAACTCGGAATTCTGAAAATCCGGCTTTTCTCTCACGATCCTTCGCGGAGAAGAAACTTCTTACGTCAGCGCACTTAACCATGCTGACGTAAGTGACGTTTGGGTTTTACTCGGAAAACCCAGAAACATATCTCTGACAGATTCTCGCGGGAAACGAGGAGATAACCATCATTACCCCGTCGTTTCATTTCCCGGATTTTCCGGCGAGTGACACGCGGCAAACATCCAACGGTCAAAATAGCCGTTGGCACGTATCTTGACGGCTTTTTAGCTATAAATAGCCATCCTCGTCCTCAACGAAAACCTTCCGCACTCTCACCGCACTCGCCATTGACGCGCACGAGCTCTCAAGCGAAGCACTGCCCCGAGCGCTCCTCGCCTCCCAGTACACCGGAAACGAATCGCGCCGCCAGGAAATGGCAAGCTCACCGTCCTCGCCCACTCGCGCCGCCATCAACGACCTCATCAGCAACCTAGATCCACAACTTGGGTCACCCAAGCACGTCGGTGACGAGCCGGAGAAAACCGCGGCCTCCGCGGCGGGCGGAGAAAACCTATCCGCCGCCGCGGATGTTGCGGGCGCGAGCTCCGCCGCTTCCCCGCCGTTCGCTCCTGAAACGGCGGAGGAAAAGATCCAGCTCGTCGGTGACGAGCTCGCCGCCGCAGAAGCAGCCACCGCCTCCGCCACCGGAGCAGATGAAGAGGCGGAATCTGCAGGCAACTGGATTGCCTGCAGCATTCCCCCGGCTCTTCTTCCAAACATGGAGAAAGAGGGCCTGATCCTCCAAGGGAAATGGCGGCTCCCTGAAGACGAGAACGAGCCAACGCCAAGAGACGGCGAAAGGGTTCTCCTTTCTTCCCACCTTCTCAGAGGTATGGGGCTCCCCCCTTCCGCTTTTTTCCTCCAAGTCCTTTCCCACTACAAAATCCAACCCCATAACCTGCCACCCAACTCCATTCTTTATATGGCCGGGTTCCAGGCCCTATTCGAGGGTTACTTAGGTTTAGAACCTAGGTTAGATTTCTGGATGTATTGTTTCGGGGTTAAGCGGAACTCCTCAGAGGGCGCACTCCCGACTTGCGGGACCATCTCCTTTACTCTTCGGAGGTTTAGGGAAGATTGGTTCCCCAAGATCAAGACATCAGAATCCGTCAAATTTTGGACGGGTTCTTTCTTCTATCATCCCGATGTGCCTTTTCCAAAAAAGGCCATCGGGGTTCCACCTTTCTCCAACAATGCTGCCATTCCCCAAGATAATTGGGGAACAGAAGCCGTCGAGGTTCTGCCGCCTGATCTTCTAAGGATCAAGCGGCGCATCGCCAAGCTCACCTCCTCCACTCCACCTTTGACCGGCATGGACACGGTCTTATGCTGGCTGAATAGACGAATTCAGCCATTGGCCAACCACGGTGGTCGTCTCCTGTATGAATACACGGGAGTCAAGGATCCAATGCGGACAACCACCAAAGATTGGCCCGCAAAGGAGCTTCGACGGTGCATCAACCAGTTGGTCGCATCACGCGACCAATACGAAGCGAGTCGGCCAATGTATACGGCCGACAATCCGGTTCCCAAGGTAAGTTTTTAGTCATTTGGGTATATTTTCAGCATTCTTTCTCGGATTTTCTAGCTTCTGATTCCGATTTGTTTGTCCGACAGTTCGCGGATCTTCCAGACTCGGAGTTGGCTTCCGAGGCTGAGCTGGCGCGCTGCGCACCGCTGCTATAGGTGGACGCAAGCGCAAGAAGATTACTTCCTCTGAGGAAATTATCGACCTTGACGGAATCCCCGTCGCCACTTCCAGGTTCTTTCTTCTAGGTTCTTTTTCTTTCATGGAAACTTTTCATCCATCTTCCGTGTTTTAACTTTTCCGGGTTTTTTGTTTTTTAGCCTGCCTCCCTCCAACCTAAAGCCGAAGAAGCTCAAGAAACACAAAGTTGTTTCCAGCCGAGGCAGTCAACCTTCTCCCGCCGTCGCCCCGGACACACCGTCCACGATGGCGGAAGAGCACGCTGCAGCCCCCACGACCAAGCCGTTAGAGCCCAGCCAGCCCGTTGTGTCGGACACGGACACGAGGGAAAGGGCGGCTCCAGAGGTGGGAAAATTTCCTCGGACTTTCGACGAAGAAATTCCCACCTTTGACAAGGACTTCAAGATTATCAATGACGGCCTAAGCGCGGCCGGAACCCTTTTTGCGGAATACGCAAAAGAGTTCAAGGAAAACTTGGCGGGTTTGCAACGAATGAGCCAGGTATGTAACTCTAGCCCCCAAGCATTAAACAAAACTGCATGCCTTTTTTGCTTTGATGCTTTTTGTAACCATTCTTTTCCTTGCTATGTTCCAGCAAACCGCCGAAACCATTAACATGGAAGTTTTCAACAAACTCTCCATCAAGAATAAAGAGGTTAGAAATCTTCTTTCTATTCTTGAGGAGAGAGAGACGGAACTGGCATCGTCTCAGCTCGCTTTGTCGGAAACAACAGGTAAACTTTTTTCCTCTGAAGTTTGCGATTTAATTTTTTGTCTAAGTACTTATTCCGGAAATGGTCTAAACTCGGAATTTTCGTTGCTTTCCAGCTGCTTTGGCTAAGGCCAAGCAAATAGCTGAAGATGCCGGCAATGCCGAGAATCTCCGAAAGGAGAATTTGGAGCTTCACAAGCATCTTGTGAAGGCTCAAAAGGATCTGGAGGCCAGCAACTTGTCCCTTGGAGTTGCCAACTCCAAGGCTTCTGAGCAGGCGGAGAAGGATAAATCCACCATTCAGGATTTAGAAAATCCTCTGAATCTTCGCCTGGAGGAAATCTCCGAGATCGACAAGCTTATCGGTAATTTTCTGTTACCTTTTTTATTTTTCCATATCTTGTTTTTCTTCTCTGTTTTTCACCTAACACTTTTGATTGTTTTGTCGGAAAAAACAGGAGATACCCCAGATGGTACCCGGCTTGAAGGGGTCCAGGCCTTTGGGAAGATGTGGACTTCGATCCGTGCTGCCGGAATGCAGCTGGTGAACAAGTTTCTTCCCGCAAGGACTGGGGAGTTCTTGGAGGTTGAAAAACTTCCGGGAGCCATCATGGAGGTGGCGGAATCCAGGGATTCTATCCTGCGTTCCGCTGCACGGGGTGGTGCGCGTATGGCACTCGGCCTTATGCGCATGCACTACCCCGGTGCTAAATCTTGGCGCGTGGCGTCCGGTGTCCCTCAAGGATACACGGATACTCAGCGAAATACCATCTTTGATGAAATCAAAGGCCACGCCACCCAGATTGCCTCCATGGTAAATATTTCCGTCAATTATCCAGAAGAGGAGATCCCTCCAATCCCCGAGGACGATAGCAGCGAGGAGGAATCAGATGCTTGAAGGGCTACTTTTGACCTGGATAGCAAAAGTAGACAATAGGATCATTACTGTTCTTTTAATGTAATCCAAAATGTAATGCTTCTATTTGTATGAATGAAAAATTCTGCCTTTTGCAGTCCTAATTATGAAAAAAAATTGCAAGGTTTTTCGGATGTTACTATTCCTTTATCTTCTAAGTTCTCTGGCATATATGTTTTAACTGTCCTTAGTGTTTGAAATGGCTCAAATAGCAATATGAATCATCATGCCGAGTAACTGGGTGTAACCAATCAGTTTAAACTCGGAAACATGGATCATGCTAAAGGCATTTTTACTAACTAGCTCCAGTAACCCAACACATACGCAATCAGATAATGCTTAGAGAAATAAGGAATTTTTTGACCGAAACTTGGGCACGCAGGCAATTCAAGTTTCCTTTAGCCGTTAACAGGCTGAAAAAAACATTCAGTTTCTTAACGCCGAGTACGCAGGCACAATTCGGGTTAACATTGAGTATTTTGTAAGATCAATGGGAAATAGAGAAGGTGGAAACATGCTTTTACTATAATAAACTTGTAAAAAACATGGATACCAGAAATCCAACAACTTTATTTCATGATCTCAAAAGATGTTTACATAGATATTGAACTAAGTATGGAAGAGACATAACTGCTATGTATTCCAAAGCTTTGCTATCCACTTGACTTTGTCAGATTTCTTCAACAACTTGCATAGTGTTAGGGTTTTAGCCCCCAGCCGACTAATAAATCTGCTAACGGCAGCTGCGGAACCCGTCAATCTTTGGACATCTTTGACGCAGGTAGGTTTTGTGATGTTCAAGATTGCCTTGATCTTTTCCGGATTAACTTTTATTCCTCTGTGAGAAACGATGAAACCCAGAAGTTTTCCTGAGGGAACCCCGAATACGCACTTAGATGGATTCAACTTCATCTTGTAGGTGCGTAAGTTTTCGAAAGTTTCTCGCAAATCCTCAAGGAGTGTATCTTTTTCCTTGGTTACAACAGCAATATCGTCCACATAAACATGGACATTTTTCCAATCTGACTATGCAAACAACGTTGCATGCAACGCTGGTAAGTTGCACCTGCGTTCTTCAGGCCAAACGGCATGGTTACGTAGTAATACGTCCCGTATGGGGTTATGAAAGAAGTCTTAATTTGATCTTCCTTTTTCATGCGTATTTGGTGGTACCCGGAGTATGCATCCAAAAAGCACAAAAGCTCAGAGCCTGCGGTGGCATCTATTATTTGATCGATTCGCGGTAATGCAAACCTATCTTTCGGACACAATTTGTTCAAGCCTGTGTAATCTATACACATTCTAAGAGCAGTAGTGTCTTTCTTCGGTACTAATACCGGATTTGCGGACCAGTCAGTATGGATTACTTCCTTGATGAAATCCGCTGCTAGAAGCCGGATAATTTCCTTGCCAATAGCCTTCCGTCTTCTTCCGTCAAATCGACGGAGACCTTGTTTGACGGGTTTTGATCCAGGAATAACCTTAAGTTGGTGCTCAGCAAGTTCCCTGGGTACACCTGGCATGTCAGCTGGACACCAGGCAAAAATATCCCAGTTCTCACGGAGGAACTTGATGAGCTCGCCTTCCTATTTGTCAGTCATCCCAGTCCCTACAACGACAAATTTTGTCGGATCTTTGGGATCTAGGATTACCTGTCTTGTATTTTCGGACGCCTTGAAACTGTCTGTTGGCTTCCGGGTTTCCTTTCCTGCCGGCATTTCTGACGGCGATACCTCCTTGGCTAATTCCTTCAGTTCTTCCTTTGCTATGACTCTCTGAGCGCAAAGGGCGTTTTCTTTCTCCAACTCGTTTGCCAGCTTGAAATCACCGGCTATAGTGATTACTCCTCCCTTGGGTCCTGGCATCTTCAGCTTGTTATAGATATAACAGGATCTTGCCATGAATTTGGCGAAAGCTGGACGTCCGAGTATTGCGTGATACACGCTTTTGAACGGCACTACTTCGAAGGATACTTTTTCCTGCCGGAAGTGATCTTTATCTCCGAAGGTGACATCTAGGGAAATTTCTCCTAGGGATCGTGCTTGCCTGCCAGGGACAATACCATGGAAGCGTATGTTGCTGTAGTTGAGCTGAGACTCGGAAATCTTCAGATGCTTCAGTGTATCCAGGTACATTATATTAATGCTGGATCCTCCATCCATCAGCACTCTTCTTAGCCTAGTATTTTGAACAATAGGGCTTACAACAAGAGCTTGTGTGCCGGGTTCAGGGATATTTCCGGGATGATCAGACTGATCCCAGATTATCGGTGTGTTGGAGTACTTCAAGAATTTCGGGGTTGCCGGAACAACCGCGTTTATTTCTCGAAGTGTTCTTTTTGCCACCTTTGCTGACGGGGTTGCTAAGAAAAAGTTAGCATTGCTTCTCCATCAACTCTCGGAAATTTGGGTTCGCCCTTACGTTGTTGTTCCTGGATTTTTTCGTCAGTGTCCGATTCACTATCTTCTTTGTCAGCTTCTGGCTTTTGTTTGGCGGGTTTCCTTTTGGAACCCTTCCCCTTACTTCCGGCTCCTGCACTGCCTTTCATGTGCTTATTCAGCCGGCATTGCGCGTTTGTATGGGTGGGTTTCCCAAATTGCGAGTGGTGAACACAAGGTTCCGACTTAATCCTTTCCCACTCCTCTGGAGTGTAGTTGATTGGATCTGGGTTGCGTCCTTTCCACTTGTTTCCCTTTTCTCCTCCAAAGGCTATGTTGACCTCTTTGGGTTTCGTCGTTGTTTCTGGAGTTCCTTTCTTGTCAGAACGAGGGGTTTTCTTGGCAAGTATCAGTGATTCGATATTGCCTCCTCTTGCTCTGATGTCATCTTCGGCTGCAGCGTGGTCATTGGCGGTTGTAAGCATAGATCCGAGATCTTTGTGCTTTTTGGAACCAACCATGAACGGTACGAGTCCGGGTTTTAGGCCATTGACGAAAGCATGCATTGCTTGTACGTCAGTTACTCCAGAGCAACTATTCTTCATTGCTGTCCATCTGGAGATGAAATCCACGTATGGTTCATCCTCAAATTGCGTGCAACGGTTTAGCTGGTTGATGCTGTTCGGGCGTTTGTAAATTCCCCGGAAATGCTGAGTGAATGCTCTAGCCATATCATCCCAGCTGTCGACTGTTCGTGATGGTAATCCATTGATCCAATCTCTGGCTCCGTCCAGCAGCATTAGGGGAAGAAACTTGACAGCTTCCAAGTCTGTCCCATTGTTGATCTAGACGGCTGTATAGTAATCCGAGAGCCAGGTATCCGGGTTTGTGCTGCCGGTGTATTTCTGGTACGTTGGACCGACCTTGGCAAAGCCAGAATGCAGCGTTATTCTTCGGATCCTGTCAGTGAAACACTTAGGACCAAAGTATAGATCATCTTTTTCTGCTCTGTCAATGTGTGCAGAATATCTTCCGGCTGAATGAACAGAAGGGGATCTGCTCCTTTCTCTTCCATTGTTGCGCGAACGCGCTTTTCCGGGATTGTTTCTATCTCTTCCGTGATCACGCCCCTTTGGATTAGGCGGAGTTCTGCTCCTGTGCCTTTCTTTGTCCTTAGGCGGTGTCCGGGATCTCTCACGCCTGTGAGGCAGATCGTATCTTCCAGTTTTCTCAGCTGGGTTTCTCGGAGGTGGCATTATTTTGCCGTCCTTCCGATGTTTGTCTTCCCGATCGTGGGGTTTATGCCCATCTTTCGGGAGATGGGATCCGGTCCTAGACGCTGCATGCCGGTTGTCGGGGTTTTTCTTGTCTTTTCTCGGATCCTCTTTTTTATCTTTTGAGTTGTCTGAATCCCCGGGTTCTTCCGGTCCAGGTGCTCCAGCAGCGCAAGTAGCTGTCTTGCATAGGGCGGAGTTATCATGCAGCCTCCCTGATCGCTCTTGGGCGCGCTGTTGTTGTTGCAATGCTTTTCCTAGGAAAGCATACACCCCTTGGAGTTTTTCCCCGTTGGAATACAGATCGTTGTTAAGGATGGCGAATGCTGCTTCCGCGTTTTCTGCTGCGGTCTTGTATATTGGTTCGCCCCTGGCATCTTTGCCGTTTACCTGCTTTTGCCAAGATGGGTTATGGAACCTTTCTTTTGGCGGCAGTTCTTCTGGTCTTGCGATTCCGGGTAACCTAGTAGGTTTTAAGGCGGATCTATTCTTTCTCTCGTACTCCTCTATTTCTTCCTTCATGACCTTGATGTCATTATGGGTTTGTTGGAGATGTTGCCGAGATCTGAGTAGATGTTGCTGTTGCCGTTGGAAAGCTTGTCTCCTGGCTTCCAGCATCTCAGGGGGTTCGTTTGGTCCCACTGGTGTTTGCAATAGCTCTTGCTCTTCCTGTTCCGTCATTGGCGGAGCAGTGATTTCTTTGGATTTCTTCTCCGCAGGCTTTGTTCCGCTAATATCTCCAACTTCCAGGTTTTCATCAGCGAGATCAGCTGATTTTTTCTTCCGGATTTTGTATTGGAGTTTTTTAGTAGCACGGTGCTTTTTCTTGGAAGAGGGAGGTTTTTTTACAGGTTCATCTTCTGTCATCTCCTTGACACTGGGGAATACCGGAGAAGTTTCTCCGTCTTCTCTCTCTTCCTCTGGCGGAGGGGTTTTAGGGCTTTCCTGGCTGCCGGCGTCCGTGGTATCAGCCGGTTTCGCCATTAGAACTTCATGGAATCCCTCTTGAAAGGACTTAACCTTTCTTACGAAGGCGTCCTCATCTTCGTCTTCGGAGTCGAAGTTATCCGATCCGGTTTCCGACTCCAACCTCGCCTCAATGGCGGCAAGCACGGATTCTGCTTCCGAGTTCATCGTCTTGTTGACGGATGTCGGATCTTCTGCCTCTGTGACGGGTGTTTGATCTTTCGTCTCCATGACGGGTGCGTTGTTGTCTGCCTCTTGCACGGGATTTCCGTCATCCGTGTTTTCGGCGATTTCAGATTGCACCATGCCGATAAAGTGTGTATCACTTTTTTGTCGGCGATCTGAGCAGAATCCGGCATCATAGTCATCTTCGACTGGGTATAGGGCGGGTGGGATAAATTTGCTTCCACGGCAAAACCCCATTGTTTCTGCAGTTAGCCCGATAAAGATGCTAGCAGATCCTATCGGTAGCACGCAGGCACTTACCAGGTGGTTTTGCGCCGGTATGTAGGATCCGTTGTCGAGGAAGCGCCCGACGTCGTTGTCGAACTCCAAACTTCCGACAGTGATTGATCTTTCGATTCCGCCAAGTATCCCAGATCGGAATCTTACGCCTGACGTCGTCTGCCCCACGGTGGGCGCCAACTGTCGAGACATCGTAGTAGTTTTCATAGACGGGGGTGCCATGAGACTACGGTAGAGACGTGGGGTAACGGGATCGCGTAGTAACACAGAACACAGGATTTTACCCAGGTTCGGTACGTCGCGACAGTACGACGTGCCTACTCCTGCACTACTCACTAATTGGGACTAAAGCCCGTAAACAGGGTTACAATGTGAGGATTTTAGATCTAAGCTACTCGACGAGGATGAGCTTCTCGGCGAGTTGGCGTAGAGCTTCTCTGTTCTTTCTTCGTCATCTATCTATCTCCCGTCCGGCTTTATATAATAGCCGGATTAGGGCTTACAGAATAGGAAACCTAGAAGACTACGGTAACTGGTAACTTGGAAAGCAAGGAATCCGTCTTCTTCTCCAAGCCAGATCACATGGGCCGTGATCCGGGTTCTTCTAGAATCCGGCTTCTGTGCGTCGGATTACTGGGCCGCCTAATGGACCTAAGCCCACTACCACTTAGGCCACCCTGGTAATCCGGCACTTTGTCTACCATCTTCTATACCCCTATTTGGTATATATCCGACAGTTTTGTTGAGATTTTGACCTTATTTCATCTAGAAAGGTTTGAAACTCATCTTATTTTTTTGAGCTCTCTACTAGTCTGTTCAAGATATCACATATTAGACAAGGCTTTTTCGTTCCATTCTTTATAGACAGGTTTATATTTTTTTTCTCGTTACTATATGACATAACACTACTATGTACGTCGGTTTTATATTTTTTTCGATTTTTTTGAATTATGTATGCTCATTTCAAGCTTGGTCAACCCTCTGTTTCACCAGCCGAAAAGCTTCTAGAAGGACACCCAGAGATTCGACCTGGGTTGTTGGATCGACGCCTTCAAGAAGAAATCGTGCATCGGACGGATGCGCTCGCAGCCACAGCGATCCGCGAGACGCTCGTTCTGCGCTCGGATTGGTTGGTCCGTTGGCCACAGAGATCGATGGTTTCTATCTACTCTACATATGATTTCTTTTCTATTAAGTATTAAACCATGTTATTTAAATAAAAATATAAAAAATAGAAGAATTATTCAAAACATAATAAAACTTCAGATTTACTACAGCGATGATTTTTATCAGTTTTACATATGATTTTTCTGTTAAACCATGTTATTTAAATAAAAAATAAAAAATAGAAGAATTATTCAAAACATAATGAAACTTCAGATTTACACTATATATGTAGAATAGATGTCTAGGAAATTAATTTGGTTGATTTAGAAAAGATGCCAAAAAATGTTGAAGCACAAATGGGGGTATTTACCCTAGCTTCGGACCTCATTTGAAGCACATTTCTCACGAGAATAGAGCGATGGTTGCAAATGAGCATAAATAATTCAAAAAAAATATCAAAATGACATGGATCCAACGCACAATGTTGTTATATGTGATATAGTTGCTCCTCAAATTTATTTAGATAATTTTGGAAAGGTCGATTTTTTCATGAAATTATAAACGGGGGTATTTACCCTAGCTTCAGACCTCATTTGAAACACATTTCTCACGACAATAGAGCGATGGTTTTAAATGAGCATAAATAATTCAAAAAAAAACCGACATGAATCCAACGCACAATGTTGTTATATGTGATATAGTTGCTCCTCAAATTTATTTGGATAATTTTGGCAAGGTCGAATTTTCATGAAATTTCAAACGGGGGTGTCTACCCTAGCTTCAGACCTCATTTGGAGCACATTTCACATGAGAATAGAGTGATGGTTTCAAATGAGCATACATAATTCAAAAAAAAAACCGACATGAATCCAACACACAATGTTGTTATATGTGATATAGTTGCTCCTCAAATTGATTTGGATCGGATAATTTTGACAAGGTCGATTTTTTCTTGAAATTCCAAACGGGGGTATTTACCCTAGTTTCAAACCTCATTTGAAGCACATTTCTCATGAGAATAGAGCGATGGTTTCAAATGAGCATAAATAATTCAAAAAAAAATCAAAATAACATGAATCCAACGCACAATGTTGTTATATGTGATATAGTTGCTCCTCAAATTTATTTGAATAATTTTGGCAAAGTCGAATCTTTCATGAAATTTCAAACGGGGGTGTCTACCCTAACTTCAGACCTCATTTAAAGCACATTTGCCTAAAATTTTGGAATGACTTGGTTCAACATCATACAACATTATTCAAACATCATCCAAACTACTCACTCTTTTCGCTTTTAATCTACATTCTGGCTCGTAATTTTGTTCGAAATACTCAAAATTAATTAAAAAACGGCGAACTCGTTGAAACAGCCGCAAATTCATAGATTCGACGATATTTTTATAGAAAGACGGCATAATTTAACTAAAAACATTGAAAAAACTTAAAAAAAAACTACGGCAGGCCGAGCCTCGCCACGATCACCCGGCCTGGTCGTCGCCCTCCTCTTAGACATTGTCCTTTTCCTCGTCGTCCTCCTCGCAGTCGTCGTAGGCCAGCATGTTGGAGTGCCCCGCCTCGTGGTCGTTCTCGGCGAAGGGCGATGGGGCGCTTGGCGATGGGTTCGCCACCGTAGCGAGCCAGCACCGCTCCGCTCTGCCTTGGATCCGCAGCCAGTGCAGCTGCGCCTGCTCGGAGGGATGGCGGCGGTTCCGCCTCTCGCTCTGCAGGGCAACCTTGCTCCAGTCGCTCTCGTACAGCGCGACGAGCGCCTGCTGCTCATCCGACGCCGCGGTTGCGGTGAGCCGCCGGTAGGCCTGGCGCTCCGCCTCCTCCCTCTGGTGGGTCTCCAGGGATGCACGAACAGTGGTAGCCTCGGCCGCTGCCGCCGCCTCCTCGAGCCAAGCACGCACCTGGTGGAACGCCTCCTCGTTCCGCCATGTTTGAAACGAGTAGAACGCCGCGTGCTGCTCGGGCCAGATTGGCTGCCTCCTCTTGTGCCTCCTCCAGCGCTGCGCCTCTTACGCCGGCTGCTGCTCGGGCGCCGCCTCCTCCTGCGGCGGCTGCTGCTCGGGCGCCGCCTCCTCCTGCGCCGGCTGCTCGTTCTCCTCGTAGTAGAACTCATTGTCGCTATCGCTGTCACTGTGGCCCCGCGTCGCGGCCGCGGGTCGGCAGTACAACGGCGAGTTGCGGTTTGCACGGAGCTGGCGAGGCATCGTCTCGGGGTGTCTAGGTGAAATGCGGCGAGGGCGATGAGAGTGAGTGCGGTGAGAGCGAGGAGATGAACGGCGAGAATGGGGAGAGCAGCGAGCGGCGAGGGGCCTTTTGTAGCCCTGGCGGGGCATTTACTGCGCCGCGCGTGCCGTTACTCCGGCAGACTTTGACCGACGCGGGGGCCCGCGGTTTTCCCACGCGTCGCTGACAGCTCTGGCCCGCGTGGGCTGCCCCGCCTTTTCGCCCCCCAAGCCGAACCCAGCGGTGGTGGTGGTGGTCGTGCCGCAGGTGCTCGTGGCGCAGCAGGGGGTGGTGCGACGGCGGCGGTGGCGAGAGCGGCAGCGCACGACGGCGGGTCAACTAAATTGGGCGGCAGCGCACGACGGTGGTGGCGGGAAGCTTAGGTGTGGACTATTCAGCATAGTCAACTAACTGCGCGGTCCCACATGTAAGCTCCGGACGCGATCAACAAACTTGGCAGTCCCACCCGGACCCACTTCGCGAAACGGAGTCTGACTCCTCGGACCTACTTCGCGAAACGGATTCGACTCCAAACATACCGTTCCGGCCTCTCCATAGTAGTTGCGCACGGATTAGGGGCAAAACTGAGCACCATTCGGCGCTACGGGTAAAACTGAGTAATAGTGGACCGCTGTGGGCAATTCGATAAAAAACCCAACAAACAATGGATAGAGAAGGACATACATGGTAAGTTTTCCTTTTAAGTCCATGGCTGTGTGGTACGACTCCATGGTTATTTTTACGACTAAGATGGAGCCAGGTCTGTAGCAGCCCTGGTCCATGAGGCTGCATATATTGGAGATGCCATAATGCATTTTAGATAGGTTAGTTCATCCGCAACAAGTAGACTCGTAAGAAATGAAATCAAAAGGCACCAGCTGGCATATGCAGTTTGGTGAAGCAATGAGGTATGCACTTAACACCCAGTCTATAAATCACTAGCTTCGTCGTGTGGCATAAGCAATGCTAGAAACTAGAGTTGAGGTGTGTGTGAGGAAATCATGCATAGTAGTGGCATGGCTGTGGACTGAGGCATAGCCTAGTGGCTCGGCAGTGCTGTACTCCCCGGACCGCCCGAGTTCGAGTGTCCGTGCTCGCAACTCGGTGCGTACGCACCATATCTTCTTAAGAAAACTTCCGGGCCTTCTTCCCCAGCGACCATCATTTTTTTTATAGCAGTGGCATGACAAGTCTAAGACGAGATAAAATGGCCAATACAACAAGTGTGGGACCCATAGTTGAGTGGAGACACCTTTTAGAAATGGGATGCATTGGAAATTTTAGGCAGAGATGAATATCATGATTAAGTCTGGCGTCCAATCCCCATAGCCGACGTCAGAATCGAATCTGTACCGGAATCTTGAGTTGCCGGCGTAACACTTATCGGTAGTATAGTGATAGAATCAAGAGAGATAACATAGTTAGAATCAAATCTTGAATTGATCTCTTTGTATTGGTTACCTCAACTATATATACATGGAAAAATCAGATTTGGTAGAGCGAACATAACCGTACACCTAAAGACCGTGTCTGATAGAGAGCATTGGAAAACTCCTCCAAAGTCATGTGGAAAATGTATAAGATATGATCGTATGAGATATGACTTGAATATTCCTTAGAAATCTACTAAAAATGTAAGGATAAAACAATATGCAATATATGAACACTTTGTATTTATGTTGCCTCACTAAGAAGCTTAATTAGAAACCAAGTATTACGGGTACAAAGTTTAAGGTTTGAGAGAATAAAGTACAGAATGGCCACAAACTGGCCACTTGGAACGAATAAAAACAAAAGCTAATGGCGCACTAAGAAGCGCAGATGCGTCGATCATGCTGCCATCCATTGCGGTTGAGAACAACCCGGATCACCGACAAGATACGGTGGCATCCAGCATCCATAAAATGGCGCCGGTCTTGAGGTAGGAGTAGGGACCATGAAGAAATACAATAGGTAGCCTTGTGAATAACCTGTAAGAAGTGAATGTTTTCGAGCCTATTAAAGATAATATTTTCTACATTTCCAAATGGACCAGATAAAAGCACAAACGCCAATGCGTATACAGTTTTGAACTTTTTTGGGCATATCAGTTAGCCAATTGCCAAACATATCATCTAAGCTTGTAGGGGGTTTGATGTTAAAAGTGAATTGGAGCGGCCTCCAAATCTTTTGGGCAAAAGCACAATTAACAAATAAATGCTCTACCGATTCATCGTGCGAACAGAAAACACATTCTTTAGGACCCACCCAATTTCTCTTAAGAAGATTATCCTTGGTGAGAATAACCTTTTTGGTAACAAACCACATAAAAATCTTTATTTTTAGTGGTATCTTCATTCTCCATAAGTAATTATAGAGAAAAGGAGTATGATCATTCATAATATCCGCGTACATAGTTCTAACCGAAAATGTGCCATCATTGGACAGCTTCCATTTGAACACATCTTCATTAGTTGTCAAAACAACATGCATTAATTTATGAACTAAATGAAACCAAGCTGTCCATTTAGTTCCCGTCAAATTTCTCCTAAATTGAAGGTTGATAGGAGGCGCATTGGACAGAACCGCAGCGACCAATACATTTTTATTCCGTGTAATGCTATAAAGGCCAGGATATTCCCGCGCCAAGGGCTCATCCCCTAGCCATGTGTCCTCCCAAAAATGTGTTCCTTGTCCATTACCAACAACAAAAGAACCATGTGAGAAGAATTCATCACGAATAGACATGATACCCCTCCAAAATGGCGAACAGTAGGTTTTTGATAACTAAGAAGCTTAATAAAAAAAATAGGAAAAATCATAAACGGAAAGACTAAAATACTAATGACCATCAACGGGTTTTGATTTGGGAGTTTTCTGCCTAAACTTTTCCAATCTCAAAGTTGCTTCATACCAATCTCATAGACATAATTAATCGCGTAGTGTTGCTAATATTTTGATTTTTTTTAGAAAAGGAGGCAAAGCCCCAGCCTCTGCATCGGAGTGATGCACACGGCTTTTATTAAAATAAAAGTATATCCAAAGTATTACAACTTGCAAATCTCCAGCTTACAAGAAAATAGTATCCAGTAATAAAAAAGAGATAAAGCACCACTAAGAGGCACAAAGCCTGCTATCATGCTGCCACCCGTTGGAGAACAGGATGGCTCGAACTATAGCCAATAACCGGTTGCATCCAGCCTCCATAAAATTGTGCTGGTCCTGCGGCAGGAGGAGAGACCACGAAGTAATCCAATAAATAGCCCTGTGAACAACCTGCAAAAAATGAATATTTTGTTTCCTGTTAAAAATCGCATCATTGCGACAATTGCACACCGCCCATACAAAGGCACACACCCCAATACGAATGCGATGTTTATCATTTTTAGGGATTCCATTAAGCCAATCACCAAACATATGATCTAAACTTAAAGGAGGTGAGACATTAAAAGTAAAATGGAGCAATCTCCAAATTTGAAGGATGAAGGGACACTTGATGAATAAATGCTCGATAGTTTCATCATGATTGCAGAAAACACATTTTTTACAACCATACCAATTCCTTTTAATTAGATTATCTTTCGTTAGAATAACTTTTCGGTTCAGTAACCACAAGAAAATCTTAATCTTAAGGGGTATTTTCATCTTCCAAAGGTATTTATGTTGAAAAGGAGGGTGGTCATTCATGTAATCAACATACATAGACTTAACAGAAAACACACCACTTGTGTTGAGACGCCAAGAGAAAAAAGCATCCTCTTCAGAAAGAGAAATAGTCATCATTTGTTGAACCAGCTGCAACCAGGCAGTCCAACTATCCCTTGCAAATTTCGTCTAAATTGGATATTAATAGGTGGCGCGTTCGATAACACATCAGCCACAAGTACATGCTTGTTTCTAACAATGTGATACAACCCTGGATATTGATCAGCCAGAGCATGATCCCCAATCCAAACATCCTCCCAGAAGCGAGTTTTTTTGCCATTGCCGACCAGAAAAAACCCCTAGAAAAGAAGTCGTTCTTCACAGACAAGAGACCCCGCCAAAACGGTGAATCTGTTGGTTTTGGTTTAACTTGGGCTAAAGTTCTGTCCCCCAAGTATTTATTAGACATAAGCTCCTTCCAGACCCCCTCCTCCCTAAGAATTTTGAAGAGCCATTTGCTCAACAAACATTTATTCTTAATCTCTAAAACTTCTATTCCTAAACATCCTTGATCTTTTAGTCTACAAATCACACTCCATTTAGATAATCTATATTTTTCCTCTGTTGGTCACTTTGCCAGAAGAACCTACTGCGAAAAAAATCTAACCTCTTTCGAACTCCCACTGGAATTTCAAAAAAGGACAAAAGAAACATAGGAAGGCTAGAAAGAACCGAGTTAATGAGCACTAATGTGTCACCATAGGACAAAATTTTCCCATCCCAACAAGCTAGTTTTCTTTCAAATCCATCTTCAACTAATTTCCATTCTTTTAGAAGAAGTTTTCTATGGTGAATCGGAATACCAAGATATTTAAAGGGCAAACTCCCTATCTCACAACCAAAAATATTTCGGTACTCTTCCGACTGTTCTTGGGCATTCCCAAAACAGTAGACTTCACTCTTGTGAAAATTAATCTTAAGTCCCGAGAGCTGCTCGAATAAGGACAAAATAAGCTTCATGTTTACTGCCTTATCTAAATCATGCTCTAGAAATAATATTGTGTCATCAGCATATTGCAAAATGGAGATCCCTCCATCAACCAAATGAGGGACTAAACTCCCAACCTGCCCATCTGCTTTAGCTCTTTCGATAATAATAGCTAACATATCCGCTACCAAATTGAAAAGAACCGGGGAAAAAGGATCACCTTGTCTTAACCCTTTCAACGTTTGGAAATAATGACCAATGTCATCATTAACCCGAATACCCACACTGCCCCCCCAGAATGAAATTAGAAACACACTCACACCATCTAGAATTAAACACCTTCATCCTCAAGACTTGCTGTAGGAACGGCCATTTCACTTTGTTGTATGATTTTTCAAAGTCAATCTTGAGAAGCACACCATCAAGTTTTTTGGAATGTAATTCATGAATAGTTTCGTGCAAAATCACTACCCCCTCAAGGATATTCCTACCAGGTAAAAAGGCAGATTGGGTAGGCTTAATAACAGACCGCGCAATCGAATTCACTCTATTAGTCCCCACCTTCGTGAAAATCTTGAAACTCACATTGAGTAAACAAATGGGTCTATACTGCTCTATTCTGCTCGCATCCTCTTTCTTTGGTAGCAATGTAATAACACCAAAGTTCATACGATAAAGAGGTAAATCACCTGAATGGAATTGGTGAAACATAGCCATAAGGCTGTCTTTAATAACCGGCCAACAAATCTGGTAAAATTCTGCAGGAAACCCATCCGGTCCGGGTGCAGTATTTTTATTCATGTTAGAAATTTCTTCATAAACCTCCGATTCAGAGAACGGGGCTGTCAAAATAATGTTTTCCTCTTCAGAGACACGATCAATATCGCCATAATTATCTTCATCCATAGTGAAGAAATTATGTTTAGGTGGGCCAAACAACTTTTTATAAAAGTCCGTGATAAAGGTTTTGAGATTCAGTTCCCCCAAAATTGTCCCTTCGTCCTGTTCTAGTTGAAAAATCTTTTCTTTCTATGTTTCCCATTTGCAATCAAATGGAAATACCTAGTATTATCCCCCCTTCTTGGATATGTTTTACCTTAGCCCTCTGAGCCCATTTGGCTTCTTCCTCCCGTCTCAACCGAGCAAGGCATTCATCTGCATCTTGCTTGGCTTTTCTTTCCGCTACAGATAGTGGAATCGTCTCGGCTTTAATATCTAGTTCATTGATAAGGAGAATCAGTTTCTCCTTCTGCTGTTTATACTGACCACTCAAGTTTTTAGCCCAGCCCCGTAAAAATTGACGCAAGTGTCTAATTTTTATTTGCCAAGTCTCCATAGGAGAGTGACCCTCTACACACAAGGACCACTCCCGAGCTACCATGTCTAAGAATCCTTCTTTCCTCAGCCATGATAGTTCGAAAGAAAAATGGGACTTATTCCCTAAATGAGCCTGTTGACCAGAGTCAATAAGTAGAGGGGTATGATCTGATCCAGTACGAGCCAAAGCATGTACCGATACCAAAGGAAATTTTTGTTCCCATTCGACACTAGCTAAAAAGAGATCCAAATTTTCGAACGTTTGATTAACTCCTCTACTAGCCCATGTGAATTGTCTCCCCGAAAACTCGAGATCCTTCAGATCTAGACTCTCGATGATTGCATTGAAAATGAATGGCCATCGCGCATTAAAATTGTCGTTGATTTTCTCTTGTTGTCTCCGAATAATGTTAAAGTCCCCCCAACAAGGATCGCTCTCTCTTCCTTTTCACTAATTCTCACTAGCTCAGCCAAGAAATCTGGTTTAGAAGCATCTAGTGCCTCCCCATAAACTACCACAGAAGTCCATAGGAAAGCATCTAATTTATTCTGGATGTGAAATTTAATACAAAAGACGCCTGCCTCCACATTTTGAACCACGAACAAAGTGGTGTCAAAACCTACCAGAATACCGCCAGAGCGGCCACGAGGAGGGAGGCAAAACCAAACAAAATCTCCTCCCCTAAGTAGTTGAGGAAAGGGACTGAAAAACGTGATCTCCCCGTTTCTAAAACCGCAACAAAATTGAGATTATCATCCTGAACTGCTTCTCTAATCGCGAAGTGCTTAGCCGAATCCTCCAAAACCATCTGTATTCCAAATCATGCCTCTCATTGCTTCGATTTATTAATTTTTTGTAATCTAGCACTTCTTCTTTTAACATCTAGGCCAGTGCCCGTTTTCTTCCTACGTGATACTTTACTAGGTAAGCATGCTGTCAGTGGACCCATCTGGTCCATGGGAGGCTCATTATCCTCCACACCTAGATCTTCTGACAAATTAGAAGCAATATCAATTATCTGATTACCCTCCTCTCCATCATCAGCCTTAACCGGGGAAGTGGTCAAATACGTGATAACACGGGACTCCTCGACCTCTCTTAGTTTATTAACAGAAATATCTATCTCAGAAGAACTAGCCCCCAAAGAAACACCTAACGTTTTAGCAGTAGCAATAATAGTCTCATTCGGTAAAGAAAGAAACAATAATTTACGATTAACTTTCGTACCCGGGGAGTAGATATCTGAACGACGTTGTGCCAACAGTGTAGCACGGTCCAATTGAGTATCGTCAGCATTACTTTGAGATCGTATCCTACTGCTAGAACGCAACCCACCACTGGAGGGGTCTTCGATACCTCCATAGGCCACTACTTCATCAAGTCTTGGTGTCTTTGGCATAGTAGACCGAGAAATCCCATCAGCACCTCCCAAAATCTGAGACTTAACCACCAAAGATTCACCTATAGGATCAACTGTTTGAGTCTCAGGAAGAATATGTGAACAGACAGGTGAAAGTGGTAAACCACATGATGCAATCATCATGTTCTCACTAAAGAGGTCACCAGCTTCTGTACTCTTTAAATGCATAGGAGACAAATCTAGTTGCAGCGAAAAAGTACCTTCTGCCCTTCCAACCGAATGAGAGGAACCGAGAGGAGGCATAGCATATTGTCGCACTGGAAGAGAGCAAGCCCCATGGCTTGGCTCTGAATCGTGCCGCAGCCCAGTAGGCAGAGCCGGCAGAGAAAATGTACCATCCGCAACAGCGGCAGCAGCCTGCCGTGGCTCACGCAGCACTTGCAGCGGAGACGAAACCAAGCGTTTCTTTGTTGCGGCAGCAAAAACTGCCTGAGACTCCTGCCGTGGCTGTTGAACAGCAACCGGAATCCCACCCTTCTCTGTTCCAGCCGTGGGTGAGCAAGCCATGGCCGATGGCAACAAGGTAGATTCGCCACAGAGCAGCCACCCGAGCCCTGGTAGGCACAAATCCCTTTCTGACAGGAAGAAACCCGAGAAGGACAAACACAATTGTTATCACTTAAAGTTGGAGATAAAAGACATGGTTCAAACAAGCAATTTGAATTCAATAATTCAAAATTAGATACCTTTGGGACAACTCCAGGAGAAGGGGTTTTAGAACAACCAGACCCAGCATGAAGTGCCTGCTTCTCCACTTGGACTAACCGAGCCACCACATCCAATGACGGTTGGACATCGGGTAATTCATCCGGAGAGACAAACTCTCCATTTAAAACTCTGCGAGCAACCTCTCGAGCTCTTGCCACTTGTGGAGAAAAAGTAACCCCGACACTTTCTTAGTACCCTGGTTAAGAGTGTTCGGAGTAACACTATCAATAATCCCTGTCCGCTGCAACGGTGGCTGCAATGCCGGGACGGGGATATCAGAAACGTCCATATCTTTATCAAAGTCGTCTTCATCATTACCATCATCCCCGTCTTTATCATCACGGCGTTGCACCTGAACCATATCCACGTCCACTCCTTTCTCCCCCTCCTTCTCAAAAGAAAGATTATAAAAATCATCTTTAATAAAGATAGGTGGCTGTTTTGGGATTTTAGAGTGATCGACGCATCCAATAAAAATTCTGAGAATACAATTTTCACGAGTATATTTCATATCAACCCGGAGTGGTTTTCCAAACAGAGTGCCAAGGCCCCACATGGCCAGAAAATCTCCTTTGTGCTGACTAGGAATCCCATGCATTAAGAGCCAAAATTTTGGTAAATCAAACGCCGGTTTATCCTTAGTGTGCCAAGCATCCACAACTAGTTCAATATTTGAATTTGGCACCCGAAAATCACCAAAGTTCTTGAGTCTATCAAGTTCAGCTTTAGAAGGGAATTGCACTTTAAATATATTATGACCCACCTGGAGCAGCTCCCACTGGAAGGGATCGACAGGAACCAACCTCTTGAGTTGAGCAATAATTCTCGGGATGGACAGTTCCCCCCCCCCAACAACCGAAATAGAGCCCATCCTAGTGTTATCTGACTTTGGTCTGTAACTCTCCGTAACCAAAGCTTCATAAAAAGTGAGATCATCGTGTGCGTGGCCATATACCATAATATGTCGCTTCACCATCTTGAGCAAATGACAGTCATCATCGACGTGTCCATTACCCTCACAATAGTCACATAACAGAGTCTTACAATCAGCAAGAACATGACCCAAAAATCCGCAACGAAAGCATTTAACACTCTTCTTAGCTTTGTCAGTATTAGAATCAGCCAACAATTGCTGAGCTACAGGCAACAAATTTGCTGCAGCTGAGGATATAGCAGCATCATCAGTACCTTTCGGAGTGGTTTCAATAGCAGTTTGGCTATTGCTACTAGCTGGCTCCGCTCTAGCTTTAGCCGTGACAACTGCCCTAGCCGCTCTACTATTAGCCAAACCCGACAGCGCTCCCCGACCAGCACCATCAGCTGTCGATCTGAGACCACCTCCACGGTTATTAAATCTCCCTTGCATCCGCTGATTACCATTACGAGCATTAGAATCATTAAAACCAGAGCCTGCATTAAACCGGCCAAGAGGAAGCCCCTGGTTCCCTGTGTTCTGAACACCACCATCATCAAAATTCTGATTGAAATTGTTCCCTTGCCAATTCCTTTGCCCATAAGCACCCCCTTGATTGAAGTTCGAATTGTACCCAAATCCATTGTTGCCTTGATTATAACCATAGCGACCACCTTTATCACCCTCAGAACTCGGTCCTCCCATCTCAAACCGATTATTACCTTGGTAATTACCCCCTGAACCATCCCCACCATAGCCTTTGTTTTGGTTCCCATTGTTACCAAACCCCTGATTCTGATTCAAGGCAAAGTTAGAGTTAAAGTTGAAGGGAGCACCTCCTCCATTGTTGAAGTTATGGCCACCTCTGCCCTGGTACCCTCCACCTCTGTCCATCGCACCTCTGCCACCTCCTTGTGGATTCCCACCCCCCTGGTTCATGGTGGCACCAACCATATCAGTAGGGAAACCACGCAGCCGCCGTTGCCTCGAGCGGATCATGAACAACACGATGCCATGGGTAGGGTTTAAGTTGTTTTCCGATCGGGGTTGAGAAGTATGACACGGGCCTCCAACAGAGGGAACCAGCGTTCGGCCCACAACAGTCCGTGTTTGAACATTTTCAAACTTAGAACTCCGAAAAGAAACAGATCGAGGACCAACGTCCGGTTTCGCAAGGGGCCTGAAGGGCGAATTCAGATTGTTGCAGTCAGCTTTCCGCCGACGGCGAGATACCACCATGGTCCAACTTGATTCATCATCGTTTTCATCAAGTTTCCACACCGTGGGAGAAAATGCAGGTGCCTTACTACGCAGATCCAAGCACTTGGATGTCTGAGAAGGCGGTGATCTAATGGATCGGCTGTGAGATCGCAAGATTTCAGCAGCCTCACGTTGTTTCCTTCTCTTTTCCAATTTCTTAGAGAATTTCGTTTCCACTAGATCGCAAGATAGCGAAGGATACGGTGAACGGCACACATACCGCAGCGAGAGAGGGGATGCATGCTCCTCAGGAGATGCAGAACCATCATCGTCACTGTCCGCCGGTGAGATTGCCCAGAAACGGCCGCCGGGCGTGATGCCAAGCGGATCGCCTGGGTGGACACTCATCGCTTCCATTTGATAACTAGGTATTGATCACAAATTAAGAGTTCATCTTAGGATGGAAGCACTTGCCGTCATGTGGTTGCACTGGCTATGTAGAAATGATAGAATTTTTAATAATAAAAATTAATCTCTTATGCAAGTCATTTACCGATGTACACACATGTTTTATTCATGGTCGTCGCTACAATGCGTGGAATTCATGACCTGTTTATGGAGGTGACTGATCGGTTGATAGACACGGCGAGGTTTTTTTTTTAACCCACATGGGTGGCGACATAATCATTGGATCGGACCTCCAGCTACTCCATTGGTGTTTTAAGAGTTGTGTGATTAACCCTTTGTAATTCGTCTTAGTTTCTTATCCTTTTTTCGATTGCATTAGATGTATGCATCGTTGTTATGTTGCGGTGACCCCGCACATTACTGCATATTTAGTGTATAAGTCATTGACATAACACCCATGGAAGGACTTGTCCGTAAATATTACATCTCACAGAGTAGTACAACAGAAACATTGCGGGCCCAAATATTACACACTGCTGATTATTACAAGCAAAAAATGAATAAAGAGTTCAATGGCTCCTCCTCGGCGTGTTGATGTGTGTCAACCTAGTGAAAAAAGATAATAACAAACTTAGAACCATAGGAGGTCAGCAACCTATGTAGTACTATTCTAGCATTGCTCGACTCGGCTCCTATAATTGCCTAGGATCTAAGTCTCCTCCTCGGCATCGTCTGCTCCATATGCTAGCAGGTAGTCGATTCCTTCTAGGACACCTGATAGGTATAGCTCCTCGCAGTAGATCTCGTCATCATGGTAGACCCCCTTCTGATCCTCCGGCACATCTTCAAAGTGTAAGCATGGAGTTCAAATGGAGAGGGTGAGTAACAGACGTTACTCGGCAAGTTCATGTAGGTAATAGTGGTATAGTGTATGATGTACTAGCTACCGACGAGACCAAAGGTCTTAGACGTAATGCAATTTTGTAAACCTTTCTTCACATGTCCATTTTTAATTTAGAAGAACTATGTCCATCAGCCCTGTAGGGTGTCGGAATCTCATGGGACTCCTTTCTAGCCGTGAACAGAGGTCCTTTCTAGAACAAGGATGTAGCTTCATCCAACTACGCCACTAAGATCATAAAATACTCAAGGAGGCAATAACATGATCATCAACGCCCACATACACCTATGTGTTCTACCCGTACAAAACATCGACGCATAGATCCGGCTCTGATACCACTGAATGGGTCGTTGCATAGAAAACAAAAATTCTCCTACGCGAGGGACACCCGAAAGGCCAAGATCTAATCTAGGAGACGAAGTGTAACGGGCAAAGAGAGGGTTAAGGAGAACACATATGTAACATCCCATTTTTGCTAACAGAAGTGTGTGGTGTTGTGTTCATCTCATACATGCATGAAACCACAAATTTAAATCATGTTTTAACCAATTTCAATGGTGAATTTAACTTGTTTGAGAAAAATCTCACAAAAAGCACTTATTTTGGGTTCCAAAATCTTGTGTTGAAAAATATTTCAATTCTACCAAACAAAGATATGGTTTTGTTGGAAATTTTATAAGCTTTCCAAAATGTATTTTTGGCAAATTTTATATCTCCAAAAAGGACCTTTAAAACTTCTGTTTAGGTGCTGTTTTAAAAGTTTCAGGGGGCTTCCTTGTAATTTTCCCCACCATCCAGGGGGTTATGGGGAAAATCCCCTTTGTCTTCTACCTCTGGACAGGGAGGCATCTGCGTGTCCACCTCCCCCGATGCCACCTCCTGCCTGGGTGTTTGCCGCGGAAGAGGATTGCCTCCAGGTCGATGCCGTGCTGCCCTTCTCTCTCTCACTCGCCCTCACCCTACCCCTCCATCGCTGTAACTTCTCCTCTGCCGAAACGAAACCCTCGGTCTCGGGCCGCCGCGATTTGCCCCGATTCCGGTCGCCCCGCGGTGATTTACGGAGCCCACAAGCTCAGCCGGCCTCCCCTCTCACTTCCTGTGAAGTCGTGGCCGCGGAGAAGCCACGGAACGGCCGAATCACCGCGTCTCCTCCAACTCCGGCCGGCCGCCGCCGTGCCCGATTCCGGCCGGTCACGCCACTCCCTCGCCTCCACGTCCACGCCAACAGACTCAGTGTGCTCCGGTGAGCATCCCGGTGCCCTCCAATCTCTCCCTCCCCCTCCGTATCTTGTCCTCGTCGTGCACCCATGGCCGCCGCCGCGGTTCCTCGCCGCCGGCGAGGTTCCGGCAACCGTTTGGGCGTTCCGCCACCATCCCCAGATTCCTCTCGACGAGGTGAAGATATTGGTGCAAGTTAATTTCACAATCGCTTGCAGAATCGCTCGATTGCTCGTGGATTTTGATCTCAGCTCTAGGATGATGTCACCCCCTGCATCACAGTGACATCATATTACCCTTTTTAGACATTCCATTTAATTCCAGAAAAATGTTTTATTTTATAAAATCAATAACTATTGTTTTGTAATTCGGAAAAATAAAAGTGAGTTACTAAAATGTTCATAAAAATGTAATCTTACCAAATGTGTAATTTTCACACATGTTTGAGAAAGTTGAAAAATGACCATTTATTTAATGTTGTTTAATCATTGAAAATAGAGAAAATAAGTTTTATTCAATAAAATTAGAAAAATAAAAGTTATATACCAAATTGCTCAAAATGACTAATACAACCTATTTATGATGTTTTCAACCCCATTTGAGCAACTAAAATTGGACTCACTTTCATAATCGCCCGAAACCCCCTCCGGGGCCTATTTCGGCCTAATTCCAGTAAAATTGCATAACTGACATACGAACCCTAGCAACCCAACGATCGTGTTTAGGGCTTTATTTCAGTGCATTAACTTTCTCATGCATACATATTGCGCATTGCATCGATGCCATGTTTGATTGTTGTTCTTTCTCTTTTCGGTGTCATTTCCCCCTCGATAGAATCCGACTCTGAAGAGAAGGCAAACAACTCCAATGGCGAATACTTGATCCTAACCGACAAGTCAAGCACTTATTCCTGAAGACTTTATCTGGTTTTCTTGAAGCAAGGCAAGCATAACCTCTTATCTGTCCATATATGATTTCGAAAGACTTTTTCATTCTCGTACAAATGCATTCGATTCCAATGTATCTTGAGTCAGTAGATAGAGTTATCCTATTTATTTGCATAACCCAGATATCATGATTCAATGCTCCTAGCAGACATAGGATTTGTTGTGTGTATCGCCAGAGCCTCAAATATGCCATGCTTAGTCATACATGTCTGTTGATATCTGCTCCATCCGGTTGATGAATCAGAGTTACGAAATAATCTAGTATGGCAGGAAGTAGTGGTAAGTTAAAGAGATGTTTGATTAACATGACTTAAAGGTGTGGATGACGAGACCACAGAGGGTCTGTGGTGGTTGTCTCGTTCATGCCCCTAGGAGCGAGTTCTCGTCTTCGAGCCAAGACTGAGCGTGCATCCACACGAGGGATTGGATTCCCCTCGGTCTCAACTTGCCTAGTTTGTTCCATGAGTTGCCTAGTTCGGGCTTTCCATTTCGATTTGCGGGGATATCAAAACACTTTCAAAACTAGGATGTGGGGATGTATCGGCGCTCTGCGGGTAGGTAACCGTCGAGCATCGCGCACAACGATAGAGACCCGGCAGGAGATGGCCACTCCCTATTGGCGGTCCATCTCTACTCGGAGCGACTCATGGAATAGGCGAAGTAAGGGAAAGGTCGTGGTCAACCTCCATCTGCCGGCACTTCCCGGAATAGTGCTAATCTAGTGGCATTAAGAGTTGGTTGGTACGTGTGGTTAAAGTTGTACACCCCTGCAGGGTTAAATCTTTTCGAAAAGCCGTGTCCGCGGTTAAGGACGACTTGGTGACGGATCCTGTGATCATAGACAACTTAAACGGAATGACTAAAACTTGTTGATAACGAATGAAGGATGCCTCCTCGGAGATGCCGAGAGGGGTTACCTTGTAGATTGAGTTACCGGAACAACTTGAGGAGGTGATCTTTGAAGCACGAGGTGCTGATATGAGTTGGTGGTTTAAAAAGATGATGATTTCAGTAGTTGAGTAGCTTTCTCATCTGTTTTCAAAATATTCCATGAGACGTGCTATTCCTCCCTCAACTTGGAAAATAAAGATGGCTTTACGCAAAATAACCTTCATAACTCTTTCTAAAAGAAGCAGATATATAATAGGTTAACTAAGTCTTGTTGAGTACCTCCCGTACTCATGTTTGCTTCAACTTGGTTCAGGTGGAGTTCCTCAGTTCGGTGGTGTTTCAGCATGGACATCGACGAGTGGTTTGGGGTTCCCAGGTAGCAGCCTGGAATCTATGGGCTGGGACGTCGCCTTATGTTGCGGCCTCTTAGGCCTTTTTGGTTCTTGTTGATTAGCAACATAATTTGCCTTCCGTTGTCTGATGTAATGTTGGGTCATGTGACCTCTGTTTGTAAAGCTATACTCTAGTAACACCTATTTAGTAAAGTTTCATGTTTAGAGTACTGCTTTGATCGGTTGTTGGTCTCGAGCTCATTGTTATACAGTTTTGGCTATGCCTGCATAGTTGTCGTAGTCGAGGGGTTGTGGAGCCGATGATCCATGTCCGAGCCCGCCTGTCGATGTGATCGGCCTGGGGCGAGGTAACCCCAGTAACCCTCGATTGTTGTTGCACTTTCTGGACACATAGCAGCTCTGTATAACTTTGGTCCCGTTCCTTCAGTTTCATCCGACTCGTGGATGCTTGGGTATGCATAATTGGTTATGACTAGCATGGATACAAGGAGTAGTAGACCGGGGATCCGGACTACGTGCCGATGAATCCGGTCTGCCTGCCGTTGTTTGTTGCGGCCGGGGCTGGTAACCCTGAAGCCCTTGTGAGTCCATGGCTAGGAGCACATAACAGTATGTATATCTCTGGGTCCGGGGTCTGACAACATACCCTCGAAGACACAAAGCGTTACGAGATAAAATCTCGTTGGTGGCGTAGTCGTACTCACACCGATCCCGAGAGCCAGAAGATGTGCACCGCAATCCGGCGGTGCCTCCGTGATCGGTCACACGTACGGTTGATGACGACCTCCGTTCCCTCGATTCAGCGAGGAGGCGGAAGTAGAGGATCCCTCGGAACTCCAGAAGCACGACGACGTGGTGGTGGTGAAGAATCCCATGGTCAGGGATTCGCCAAGCCGGAGACCATGGAATGGAGCAGCGGGTGGAGGGAAAGGGAGGTGTGCAAGTGTGTGGAGGAGGGAGATCCCTCACCCTCCTTTTATAGGGGAAGGGGAGGCAACCAAGGGGTGGGTGCGGCCAGCCCATGGTGGTGCCCCCACCTCTTCTCTCATCATGTGAGTGGACACTCCACTCACACCCACTCATTTTCCCATTATTTCCCACTTGGAAAATCCAAAGGTTTTCCTTTAAAAAAATAAATAAAATATTTTTATTTGTTTATTTATATTTGTTAATTACATTAACAAATATTTGCATATAGCACCACAAATCATTCGTAATTCTATTAACAACCATTCGAAGAAAAACCCCTTGAACTATTTTAATTTTCCCCGAAACAATTTCGGTGCTGCCCAAAATATTCTTCGATATTCCGTATCCTCTCAAACACGTCATCGAACCTTAAGTGTGTCACCCTACGGTTCATGAATAAGATAGACATGATCGAGACTCCTCTCCGATCAATAATCAACATCGGGATCTGGAGATCCGTGATGACTCCTATATATTCAACGATGACTCTCGTGATCGTGTGAACCATCAACGTCGTGAACTATTCCCTTTGTCTCACGATATTTTACTTGTCCGAGATTCAATCATTGGTATCAACCATACCTTGTTCAATCTCGTTACCGACAAGTACTCTTTTCTCGTTCCCATGATATAACATCCTTGTGATCATATCATGTGCTTGCAAGCCGTGTCGATGTGATATCACCGAGAGGGCCCAGAGTATATCTCTCCGTCATTTTGGATGGACAAATCCCACTCTTGATCCATGATCCTCAACTAATACTTTCCGAATCCCTAACGGCGCCTTTATAGTCACCCTGTTACGGTGTGACGTTTGATGACATCAAAGCACCCTTCCGGTATCTGTGATTGACATGATCTCATGGTCTAAGGAATAAGTTACTTCGTATGTTTGATATAACAATGTTAACTTAATGACTTGATCGAATTTCTATATTCACTTTGGGTATATGTTCATCACATCATTCTTCTAATGACATGACCCCGTTATTAACAACATCCAATGTTCATGATCAGGAAACCTTGATCATCTATTAATCAACGAGCTAGTTAAAAGAGAGGCTTTACTAGGAACCATTGTTTGTTTATTGAACACACATGTATCAACGTTTACGGTTAATACAATTCTAGCATGATAAATAAACATTCATCATAAATAAGGAATAAGATAATAACTATTTTATTATTGCCTCTCGGGCATATTCCCTTCAATGCCCGCCTCCGGAGTGATGCGTGAGTATTTCATCCCTAGACTACGGGTTCATAGCAGTAGCTAGATGATTGTCCTCTCTACTTTATGCCTCATGTTTAGATCTCGTGAGCTGCCCTACATGATCGAGATCATTTTATTGTAATGCTACATGCTGTGTTTGTTGGGATCCGATGAATGTTGAATGCTATGTCTCTTGACTATCAATCTATCATGTTATCTTCATGTGTATGTTCTTTATGATCTTGCATGCTCTCCGTTGTTAGTAGATGCTAGTGACTCCAAGAGGGAGTATTTATGCTCGATAGTGGGTTCATGCCTCCTTTGAATATGTGCTCGAGTGACAAAAACTTGACGAATGGAGGATGTGTTGTTGCCATTAGGGAGAAAACAACGATTTTTATATTGTTTACATTACAAACTTTTCTTAATGCAATTATCTGTTTCTTGCAACTTAATACCCAAGTTTTGTTCGGATGATATTCTGAGGGTGGATTATTAGTCATAGATGTAGCTGGATGACGGTCTATGAGTCTTGTTGTAATGCCCGCATGAATCACATAGTAATCATCATGTCATGGATGCTTCAATATCTATCAATTGCCCAGCTATAATTTACTCACCACACCTGTTATCTATCTTTTATGGAGAGACACCACTAGTGAACTGTGGACCCCAGTCCATTTTCTCATACTGATAATACAACCACCACAATTACTGTTTTCACATTGTTTCCGCTGTTTTCACACCTATTGTTTTCACATTGTTCTTATACAATTTTCCACACCATATATTTAACCTCTTTGTTATCAGCAAAATCAGTGAGATTGACAACCTCACTTCTTTGTTGGGGAAAAGTGAATTGATTGTGTTGTGTAGGTTCCACATTGCTCCTGAACCGGTAGTGCGCCCTACCACATCAACTGCATCAACCTTCATAAATTGCTTGTCCTCCTACTGGTCAATTTAACCTTGGTTTCTTTTCTGAGGGAAAACTTGCTGCTGCACTCTTCACAACCTTTCTCTTGGGGTTCACCAACGTCAGCCATCAGATCCAAGCAAGCTGCTCCCTCGAGAGTCCCTCTTGGTAGTATGGTTATATATCCTATAATTTGGTCTCCAGGGTACACCATGAGACCAGTAAAATAGAAACATGTCAAAATCATACCTTTATGTTGAGAATTCCACTTGAGATAGATGATGTCGATCTTGACCGCCTCAAGTTGGAACACCTTTCTTGATTGCTCCCCGCTTAGTGAAGACTTCCTAATTTCTCCCACCCCCCCATAAACCATCATAGGAAAGCTTCACTTATACACATATTCACTAGGCTCATATATATATATCTCCAAAAAGGTGGAAAGATTTGATACGTCTCCAACGTATCTATAATTTCTGATCTTCCATGTTGTTATTATGCCAATTGCTACATGTTTTCTATACACTTTATATCATTTTTATGCATTTCCTGGGACTAACCTATTGACAAGATGCCATAGTGTCAGTTTTTGTTTTCTGCTGTTTTTGGTTTCAGAAAAGTTGTTCTGGAAATATTCTCAAAATTGGACAAAACAAAATCCCACGGTCCTATTTTTCTATCACATACACGGAGTCCGGAGGAGACCCGGAGGAGGGCACCGAGGTGGTCACACCATAGCGTGGCACGGGCCCCCTGGCCGCGCCACCACATGGTGTGGGCCCCTCGGGCACCCACCGACATCGCCCTTTCACATATATATTGCCCCCGATGCAAAAAACCCTAAATCAATCAAGCTCCATCCACAAAAGTTCCGCAGCTCCGCCGCCATCGAAGACAAGTTTCGTGGGGGGGGGGCAGAAATCTATGTTCCGGCACCCTGCTGGGACCAGGAATTGCCCCTGGAGCCATCTCCATCTACTCCACCATCATCTTCATCGTTGTTGCTGACTCCCATTACGAGGAGAGAGTAGTTCTGCCCCGAGGCTGAGGGATCTACCCTGTAGCTATATGGTTCATCTCTTTCTCCCATGGTGTGATCTTTATGTGATCATGAGCTTTGTAATGTAGTTGCATAAGTAGATGTTACTTTTCATCTATTATGCTACTCAAGTGATTTTATTAATGTGTCCTCCGGAGACACCTAGTCCAATGGTGTGAAGGTGACAATGTGCGCACCGTGTGTGACTCTTAGGCTAAAGTTTGTATAATTTGTGTTGGATGTCTCTATCAAATTGTGGTGTTTGTCTGGAACCATCTAGTGCTCTCAAGGTGACTGTGTGAGGTTACCTAGATGGGGAAAGCGACTTTAAGGTGTGCTTTGCAGCCCTACGTGGTGAAATTGTGTTCGTTATCCAACCGGAGAGTGGTTCAGAGTAGCATAGTGAAAAGAGGATATTTATGTATTCAATTATGATATCATTGTTGAGAATGTCCACTAGTGAAAGTATGATCCCTAGGCCTTGTTTCTAAGCATTAAAACACCGTTTACAACCGGTTCAGTTACATGTTTACTTGCTGCCATTTTTATTTCAGATTTCAATTACCACTTATAATCATCCATATTACTTGTATTTAACTATCTCTTCGCCGAACTAGTGCACCTATAAAACTGACAATTGTATTAGGTGTGTTGGGGACACAAGAGACTTCTTGTATCTTAGTTGCAGGGTTGCTTGAGAGGGATATCTTTGACCTCTACCTCTCTGAGTTCGATAAACCTTGGGTGATCCACTTAAGAGAAACTTGTCGTCGTTCTACAAACCTCTGCACTTGGAGGCCCAACACTGTCTACAAGAATAGAAGCGTGCGTAGACATCAAAATTCAAGCACATGATCTCTTCGTGATGCATCTCTGAACTTGCGCTTCTCAACCTTGATGACGATCCCAATTGACATCATCCACTGTGGGCTACATGAAATATGCCTTCTGATGCAAGCCTATGAAAAGATACCTAACCACCACATGTATATAACATGACATAACATGTGTTAGTTCACAAATCTATATGGATAATTGCTTACCATACCATGAGATCACTTGATGTCACAAGGTACATCTTCTAGCTTTGTGTGTTGATCAACTTTAATCCACTCTTTTCACTTCGCCTTGATCAACCGTGTATCTTTTCTCATTTAAATGTTCACATAATTTTCTTCTTCAAGACATACTTGAAATATGCTCAACTCTCTCATAATAAATCTTCAGATATTCCCATGAATAATAACTTGGTCATTACTTAGTCATCTTGAATCTAACACATGGAGTTCAAGCATTTCCTATGGACAAAGTCTACAAGTGTAACTAAATCAATCATTAGTCTATAATGATTGTCATTAATTATCAAAACCACACATGGGGCGTCATGCTCTTCCAAAACTGGCGGTAAGCCCTCCACCGTAGCTTAGAAATCACTTAGGACCACAGATATATACGTACATGGTTATTTTTTTTGGTTTCTAGTGTCCTGTGCAGTTGATTTTTACCTAGGAAACTGGTATTTTAATTTGCTCGTGAATTATTCACTTTATCGTGCTTGTATTAGGTTGTTCGTTCTTTCGGAAAGGCTTGATACTGTGAAGATCCATCTTTGGTTTGTTCGATTTGGTTGTAGTTCACTGTCTAGGGTTACATCTGCTCGTGATTTCGGGGGGGGGGGGGGGGGGGAGGGGTCGGTACTGTTTAGGATTTTTTTCCACTCCTGATTTGGGGGGATTTAGTATTAAAGTGTAGTGCTAATTATTTCCCTTCCGTGCATGGATTTAATAAAAAATCAGGACGCTAATTAGTTTGGGATGTATGTTGGAGGAACCCCAACGGGTTTCATGCCCACTATGATTGGTCTTCCCACACACATTGCACATAGTATCATACTTTGTTTTGTCACTATTTTGACGTTATCAAGGAGTAACCAATGCATGTGTTCAAGGGATGGACTATTATACCTAGTGTTGTGTACCAATACATTGGCTTGTGTAGGACTGTCCTTTGAATTGTGTGTGCTTGTTAGTATGAGGCACTACAAAAAACATTTTTTTTACAATGTATTGTACTTTTGATGTTAAAGTTGTGCCACAATTTTGTTCAACAGATGGTTTTATGTACCTAGTGTGATGTAGAATTAAATTTCTTGTGCATGATCCCTAGTACAGTAGGATCATATCCTTAATTGCACATATCGTGCTCACACTGCTAGTTATGAGGCAACCATGTTTAATTGTTTACTCATTAGCCACTTATGATATTTAGACAGTGCCACATTGAGTTCAAGAGATACCTATAATACGTATTGCTATGTACATGTATAGTGATCATGCATTCTCGTCACATCCATTGAAAGTATAATGTGTATGCTTTCTTATTACGAGACAATTTGTTCACCTACTAGTTCATTGTTTAAAACCTAGTAAGTGTCTTCTGCTGATGATTAAACACTCCCACATTGTGTTTAAGGGATGGCCTATACTTCCTACCGATATGTGCCAGTATTTGGGTATGATCCCGTATTTGTCATTGCTACTTTCTAACCTTCAAGCTAATGAAGAAATATATCTTCATGGTGATCGTCTTTGACAACTCATGCGCTGATGTGATTATCAAATGCCAGCAGCATGAAGCAGTCATTGTCACGTTCGCCAACGACGAGGTGTAGATGGTTTATGTCAGCGACATGGGCGTTAAATACAACGTGGTTCGTTGTTTATATCACTATTGGCGAACTATGTGTGGTTTCTGAACTTTGTTTACTACTATTTCGTAATTTTATAAACCTGAGTTGCTTCTATACGCGACTGTTTAATTGGAGCAGTTCGAGAAGAGGTTAGCGCGGTGGCCCTCTTGCAGACAACTAAACACGCCATATCTATATTAACTTAGTCCCAAAAGCTGCAACTCAACAAACCAAACAGCAGATTCAAATTTACTTTCCTTGGAGAAAGACAATATTGTGAAGACAGCCGAACAACATGGAGAACAGATTACAGGCATGCGAGAATCGGCTACAACCTATGAAACACTACAGGACGCGCGCTATACGCCGACGGTGGGCCCCCGTCGGCATTACCCTAGCCCGACGGGGCCCGTATGCGTATCACGGTCGGCCTCTACGTCCGTCATTTAATAGGAACGCAATTATTTATTTTAAAAATTCAAAAAAAATCAATTTTATTTAAAAAAAATATTGATTTTTTTTGCATTTTTTATTTCACTTGTTTAACCACTTAATCACACTATAGTCACATTTATCTTTATTTTTTTAATTTTATTCTAAATTACTCGTTTCTACTAACACTTCCCGATCGGTCACCCATCATGAGATTGCTCCAGCCCAGCACGCTTAACTTCATAGTTCCTTCCGTGTGTACCTAGAAACAACGGATGTGTTGTTGACAATATTATCCAATCAATCATGTTAACCTTAACCCTTGGATCATCATTTCACACTCTTTTATTTTGTGAATTCAAACAATTATTAAAATAAAAAATAATAACTAATAATAAATTTGAATTCAAATAATCTTGAATTTAAATAATAATTAACATTTTTGCCCTTTCTATTTAATATTGAATAATTCATATCTATAAATCCGTAAATCGAAATTTGATAAATAATATGTTTATATCTATTAGAAAAATGAGAGAAATTCAAATATGACATCCATATAATATTTTCCATCATATATAAGACTTTTTTCCCTTTTCATTGTAAAAAAAGTATTTTTTCATTTTCCGAGTGAAAAAAACTTGAGAGCTATAATTTTTTAAAATACTAGACCATGTTAGACGCACAAATAACCAATTTATTTCATATGAAAAGGTTTCCATCCACCTCTTTTGAAAAACACAAGTTTCTGCCGATTTCGCTGGAAACGGGTCAAATTTGAACTACAGGTATCTCATAGTTTGCTCATGCTTTTTAGGAAAAAATCATTTTTAGGGACACAAGTACCTATTTCATCATAGATACACCAAGAGTTTCTCAATATTCAACCCCTAGCTACGAACAGTCATGCCTGTCGCCTTGACTTTTTCCTTAAACCGGCTTAGAAAATTCCAAAAAAATTCAAAAGAACCCAAAATGATGCAATACCTTCGCGTGGTGTCATTATATAGGTCCTACTATACACAAAAAATAATAAACTTGGAATACGACAATTCCGTTGAAAATGTGTTCACAAAAATAAGCTATCTCCTCCGAACATTTCAGGGTTTCGGGCCAAATGACAGGTGTTATGGTCATATTCATGGCATAGTTTGTTTAAATGTTCCCATATTCCATACAAACATGCATCTTGGAAGCACGAACAATGTTGACGGTGGAAGTTTTCCTTTTCATTAAAGAAAAAAACCATTTTCTATCTTCCGAGTGTAAAAAATGGGTATTTTGTGAAGGACCTACCACAAATATGTTGAAAAACTGGAGAGCTATAATTTTTGAATATACTAGACCATGTTAGATGCACAAATAACCAATTTGTTTCATATATAAAGGTTTTCATCCACCTCTTTTGAAAAACACAAGTTTCTGCCGATTCCGGTGGAAACTGGTCAAATTTTAACTAAAGGTACCTCATAGTTTGCTCATGAGTTTTGGCAAAAATCATTTCTAGGTACACAAGTACCTATTCCATCGTAGATACACCAAGAGATTCTCAATATTCAACCCCTAGCTACGAACAGTCATACGCGTCGCCTTGACTTTTTCCTTAAACCGGCTTAGAAAATTCCAAAAAATTCAGATCAACCAAAAATGATGCAAGACCTTCGCGTGGTGTCATTATATAGGTCCTAGTATACACAAAAAATAATAAAATCGGAATACGACAGTTGTGTTGAAAATGTGTTCACAAAAATAAGCTATCTCCTCCGAACATTCTAGGTTTCCGGCCATATGACGGGTGTTATGGTCATATCCATGGCATAGTTTGTTTCAATGTTCCCATATTCCACACAAACATGCATCTTGGAAGCACGAACAATGTTGACGGAGAAAGTTTTCCTTGTCATTGAAGCAAAACACCATTTTCTATTTTCCGAGTGTAAAAAATGGGTTTTTTGTGAAGGAGCTACCACAAATATGTTGAAAAAATTGAGAGCTATAATTTTTGAAAATACTAGACCATATTAGATGCACAAATAACCAATTTGTTTCATATAAAAAGGTTTTCATCCACCTCTTTTGAAAAACACAAGTTTCTGCCGATTCCGGTGGAAACTGGTCAAATTTTAACTAAAGGTACCTCATAGTTTGCTCATGATTTTTGGAAAAAATAATTTCTATGTACACAAGTACCTATTTCGTCATAGATACACCAAGAGTTTCTCAATATTCAACCCCTAGCTACGAACAGTCATGCCCGTCGCCTTGACTTTTTCCTTAAACCGGCTTAGAAAATTCCAAAAAATTCAAAACAACCCAAAATGATGCAAGACCTTCGCGTGGTGTCATTATATAGGTCCTAGTATACATCAAAAATAATAAACTTGGAATACGACAGTTGTGTTGAAAATGTGTTCACAAAAATAAGCTATCTCCTCCGAACATTCTAGGTTTCGGGCCAGATGACGGGTGTTATGGTCATACCCTTGGCATATTTTATTTCAATGTTCCCATATTCCTCACAAAAATGCATCTTGGAAGCACGGGCAATGTTGACGGAGGAAGTTTTCCTTGTCATTGAAGCAAAAAACCATTTTCTATTTTCCGAGTGTAAAAAATGGGTTTTTTGTGAAGGACCTACCACAAATATGTTGAAAAACTTGAGAGCTATAAATTTTTTAAAATACTAGACCATGTTAGATGCATAAATAACCAATTTTTTCGTATGAAAAGGTTTCCATCCACCTCTTTTGAAAACACAAGTTTCTGCCGATTCTGCCGGAAACTGTTCAACTTTGAACTACATTTACCTCATAGTTTGCGCATGATTTTTGGAAAAAAACATTTTTAGGTACACAAGTACCTATTTCGTCATAGATACACGAAGAGTTTCTCAATATTCAACCCATAGCTACGAACAGTCATGCCCTCCGCCTTGACTTTTTCCTTAAACCGGCTTAGAAAATTCCAAAAAATTCAAAACAACCCAAAATGATGCAAGACCTTCGCGTGGTGTCATTATATAGGTCCTAGTATACACCAGAAATAATAAACTTACAATACGACAGTTGTGTTGAAAATGTGGTCACAAAAATAAGCTATTTCCTCTGAACATTCTAGGGTTTCGGGCCAAATGACGGGTGTTATGGTCATATCCATGACATAGTTTGTTTAAATGTTCCCATATTCCACACAAACATGCATCTTGGAAGCACGGATAATGTTGACGGAGGAAGTTTTCGTTTTCATTGAAGCAAAAAACATTTTCGATTTTCCGAGTGTAAAAAATGGGTTTTTTTGTGAAGGACCTACCACAAATATGTTGCAAAACTTGAGAGCTACAATTTTTGAAAATACTAGACCATGTTAGATGCATAAATAACCAATTTGTTTCATATGAAAAGGTTTCCATCCATCTCTTTTAAAAAACACAAGTTTCTGCCGATTCCGTTGGAAACTGGTCAAATTTGAACTACAGGTATCTCATAGTTTGCTCATGATTTTTGGCAAAAATCATTTTTAGGTACAAAAATATTTATTTATCATAGATACACCAAGATTTTATCAATATTCAACCTCTAGCCCCGCTGGAGAAAATCCTAGCTTATAGGTCTACACCGGGTAGCGTTAACCCTTTCTTGTTTGTTCCGTTCTTGCTCATGATTTTGTTTTAAGAATGTAGCTTGAATAATATGCATGATGATGTAGATATATTTCTCCTTTTCAAAACGGGAGGGAGAAAAAAAACTAGGATACGCCGATAGTGGCCGTCGGCATAGCAAAAAAATCCATAGGCCGACGGGGTTGCCGTCGGCGTATCATGTTTTTTTTTCATTATCCGCTTGCTTTCCTGGCATACGCCGACGGCCCGGATATTTGGCCGTCGGCGTATAGGATTGCCGTCGGCGTTTTAGCGTGTGTCCAGCTTGATGCCCTTGGCCTGGAATGGAAATTCGCTACATATGCGTAGATCTTCGCTGTTCCGGCAGGCTTAATTAGAAAATGTGTCCTGACTATCTTCATCACTAATTAAGGGAATAAACTCAACTATAGCAACCACCGATCTTGAACCAGTATATGGTATGTGTCTTCTCCAGTTTGCCAGCTACCCAATGGTAGGTGCCCGGGTGAATATACCATGCTGGAGAAGAATGTACTCCCACAATTGATGTTGTTCTTGTCAGTGTCGTATGTGCCTAGGGAAGAAATAATGGTAGGAGCGTACTGGTTAATCAACACCTTGTCGTGGTTTGCTTCACTAATCACGGGAATATACTCTACTAGCCACCACCCTTCTTGAAATCTTGCAGCAATGGCCGGCGTGTCTTCTCCGGTTTGCCAGCTGCCTCTGTATGAACCGTGGCTGTCACATTGCATATTCCGGTGAATATACCGTGCTGGGGAAGAATATTACGGTAAGGACTAACTCGTTTGATTAGCACTTCACATGTACTCCGTACTGACTAACAACCAACTTCGTCCGCATAATGTTTTCGGGCGTCCCGTCACTTGCAAACCACACACGCGGTCTCCAAATCTGCCAAGAATCGTACATGTGGGGGAAATAGAAAGAAATGCCCACTTCTGAGTAGTATTTCGAAAGTCGTTTCCGATTATGTAAGGTGCATGCATCAACGTCACGGCTATCGTTTTTCTATGAAATTTCTCGTGCCTCCGCAGCTAGCTTAATTGATTTGTTGCTGAAACGGCAAGAGGTCGCCTGCGACACTCAAAGATATCCATATCCTGTCCCGGTTCATCAAACTGCACAAACTACCGAGATAATTTCTCCGCAAAGAAACAACTATCGAATCCGTTTGTCAAAATGCACGGCGTAAGGAAATGGACTTTCTTGGGGGGCTGGAAGAAACACGAAGGAATGGATAGGGGCCGTATACTTAATTTACAAAGAAAATGAAGAATACTTACATTATTACTATATAATAGTGTACATGCTTCCAGTACATGCAGTGACGCCGAGAGGTTTATCTATGACTTTGCCAACCATATCTGTAAAATGCGGCTTCTTCAACTCCCGGCTCGCACGCTCGGGCGACCTCGGAGGGACGAAACCCTAGCAAGCAGAGCTCCGCCCCAAGCCCCACCGGCAGCTGCCGCCGCCGATCCTGGCGGTGGTGGCGGCCCCTGGCCGTCAAAAGCGGCAGGGAGGAGAGCGCGTCGCGCCCTAGAGTGCCGACTTCGCGCGGAGGAGGTCTTCAACGGGTGGCGCTGAGCGGCGGCGGGCAGCGAGAGGAGGGGGTCGCGGCGGAGCGGAGAGGGCTGGTGGAGGACCCGAAGCTCGAGTGGCGATGGAGGCGGCAGCGCAGCTCTCGAGGCAACGAGGCAGAGGCAGCGGCCTCCGAGGGCCATGGAGGCAGAGCTGGCAGTGCTGCGGCCGTCGGTGGTGCGTCCTGGAGGCGGCGAAAGCCACGGAGGAGCTGCCGCCGGCGACGATGGGGATGGTGCTGCGGGCTGGATCTGGCCCAGGACCCGATATGGGCTTGTGGGCCGGCCGGTATGGCAGGAGCGTGACAGCAGCTGTGCGGCGGCTCCCTGACCCCACCGGAGGTGTTTCAAGGTGTGGGATGTGGGTGCTCGGCCAGCCGGAGGTGGAAGAAAGGTGGATTCTCCTCGTGCGGGTCGTCAGGTCGGTCGTCGTTGTACCACGACTCATCGACCACAACTTTGTTTTGCTGCGGCGGCGTCGGTGTGAGCAACATAGACGATTGCCCCACTTCGGTGGGCGAGGAGGGAGGTGCGCGACATCCAGACGAAAGTATGTTCCCGTCTTCGGCCGGTGCCGGCGACGATGGCGCCCGTGGGCGTCGTTGCCCTTCCTGGAGGCGTCGCCGAGGCATGTCGACACCGTACTCGCCATTTTCTCGGTTTGGTTGATGTCTCTGGGCGAAAGCCCATGTCTGCAGTTCGACCGGCGCGATAGCGGCGTCCTCGACGTCGTCCCTCTGTTTGGAGTATCGTGTTGGAGACACGGCGTGGAGGTCCTAGGTTGCATTCCTCTCGTGTTCGCCGCTATCCAAGATTGTTTTGCAGGGGCGCAATGCACACCATGCATCGCTAGCGTCGCCAAGGTGACGCCTTTCTTGGGGGGGGGGGGGGGGGGGGGGTGGGGTGCCTTCGGACTAGCCCGAGTGGAGCGGTGTGACAGTGTTGTTCGCAACATACTATCTCGTTCTTGTACTCAAACCTCTGCCTTCTATAAAAATAAGTTACGCAATTGCGTACCCTAAAAAAATCTGATCAATAAAACTCTATGTTCAAAAAAAAAAAACAGCTCTTCGAGGCCAGTAGTCCTCTCCTGATCACTCACGTGCTTCTGGGACGGCGCAAAGGAGAGCGATACCATCGTACCATGGCACGGTAGGACGTGCTTCACAGTGCCGTGTCACGTACGTGACGACGAGAGGGACCAGGCGCTGTACGTAACAAACCGGCGCGTCGCGTACCGATCCGAGGTTGGCGGCATGGAACAACCGATAGCCGTCAAAAGTGGTCTCCTCACGGACCTGCAACGGCAAGATCTGCCTTTCCCATCCTGCACCCCAACCTAGGCCGGTCCCCGTGCTGGACCCATCGCCCCATCCTAGCTCGCCGGTGACGCCCACGGCGTGACGGCGACCGGACGACGGTGTCTTGTGGAGCGTCTCGTCTCGTCTCGTCCCGTCCGTGGGGTGGGGCCTACCGGCTTGCGTGGAAACCACACCCTATAGTGTACCACTGCGAGACGTGAATCCATCCGGGGGGCAGATGGATCGATACGCTGGTGGGAGAAAAAGATGCTCACCGCCGGCGCCTCACCGGGAAAAATTCCTGGACCAGAGGTAAAATCATGGCTCCGATTCGCTTCACGGATATACATCCGCATGGTAATTTCTTTTCCTCGCATCCTATCTGTCCTACGTGTTGTGTGACCAAACCCGTCTGATAATGTATATGTCGGCAAAATAAAATCAAAATTAGGACACCTTTGACCCGTGGGATGTTTGCTTGAGATTCTATTGGAATTTTCCTGCGAAAGTTGTTTAATTCGTAAGATTATATCCCATAGAAACAAATCCTATAGGGACTCTGTATTGCAAGTATAACAGCATTAGGTCAGACCTCATGAAAAATTTCTTCATTATTACAATTTAAAGGAATTTTTCTTCCCATAGAATTCAAGTAGACAGGATACCCGAGTGATGGAGCCAAAAACGGATTAACGGGGTGCTAACTTATTGCATGCAAAATAAAAAACAAGACTGCAACAATAAATTACACTCTAGTGAAAGTAGATTGCTATTGACAAAAAGAAAATATCCATTGTTGAATCAAAAAAATAAAATAAACTATACATATGACATATTCACCTGGAGCTTCTGTTAGAGGCAACAATATCATCAATGTTAAGTTCGTGCTTGCTTCTTTCTGCCACTAAACATTTTTCTAATATAGAAATCTTTTCCTTTTGAATAATATTCTCTCCGTCCTAGTAAACGATCAAATTATGCAGAATCTAAATCAATCGGACTATTTACTGCCAAATTAGAATCAAACACATCTATCCCCACTATTTTAGGGGACAAAAATTACACGGTTTAGGACACGTACAATTTGGGATGCTAAAGACGACGCTACGATGACATTCCCAGCGGTTACGTCCAATTCCCGTCCAAGGGTGGGATTTTAGTTTGTCTCAAAGAGACACTAGGTGCGTCGAGGTGCTATGACGCTATTTTCTAGCTCGATCTAGATTGACCATTGACGGGTGCTACGGAAAAAAGAGAATCGTATGGCTTTGCCACACAGTGTGGCCCACACTAGAACCAATGGGATCCGGTTGATCTGGTGGAAACTTTCCACAACTTGCGTAGTATAAACAGAACCCATGCCTAAAAACAATCTGCACATATTTCGTTGCAGCGCCTTTCCGTCCATGCACACAAAATAAGTAATCTAAATAATTCCAATTAAAAATAGATTGGATGCTAATAAATAAGCTCGTTGAACTGTCGCACGACTAGATTTTTCAGCTGCTAACCCGGAAGTATTCACATAAGTTAAAAAAAAAAGATAAAAATCGTAAAATTAGCGCAACCATTCATTCACTCGCATGTGTGTTGGTGAGTAAATCATGCATGATGTCAAGCCATCTCTATATATAGTCATGCAGTCATACCACATAGCTTCTACTAGAAGGACCTGCCGCGCTTTGCTGCGCTGTTTTCACTATTGACGTGTTTTTTCCGTTATGTATAATATAGGTGGTAAAATAAACAATGGAAGTAAAATCCAGTTTTCCTTTTTCTCGAGAATAGGAAAATGAGTTTTGACAAACGATTACAATTTAAAAACAATTTTGTTTTCAATTTCAAAACAAAATCATAGACCGAGCACATGACCCATGGTATGAGATCATGATTGTCATGACAAAGGATTGCAATTTCAAAACAAAATCAGACTAAGAACATGACCCATGGTTTGAGATCATGGTTGTCAAGACAATAATTGAGGCTAAGACAAAAAAGAAGGAAACAAAAGCTTACTAAAAAAATGTTTGCTCTTTGTAAGAAATAACATGAAAATCATGATACACACACCTCACATATTTCCACAGTGGATAGGACATTAGCTGGCAGCGCTGGTACACTTTTCTACCGGATTACATAGTGGATAGGATTACACTATATAGTTTGCATGGTGATCCTGAGCAATAAAATCCACAATTTCAGAAGCAAGTCCACAAGTTCTATACACAAACTATCATGCTCAAGTTCACAGGTCCTGATGATATTCTTTCATAGCAGATGATGGGGGTTGTTGAAAGGGGAAAAGCTGAGAACTTCACTCTCTTCCTTCTCAACAACCTTCTCACAACCATCGCCACTTGTAACTGAAGTAAAATTGTCCCTACCAGCAACCAGGTCAGTGATGTCCTTGCACTTCATTTTTCAAGGCAAAATACTTCTAGACAACATTGAATTGTGATGCTTGTAAGATTGAAAAAAAGGAGCTTTGGGTCACCATTCTGAAACACTATCTCGCTACATTATGAAATTACAAAGATATTAGATTGCAATGTATTAGAACATACTTTCCTTTCTTTGATTATCTAATAGATATTAAAGCATAACATTATTTTTGCTTTTAGTATACATAGCTCATTATATGATAATGGAAATACGCATGCCCATTTTATTACTTTAAGAGGTTGAACTATTTTATCTGCTCAAGATGTATGGCTCCTCCTGTCAAAAACAAAAAGATGTATGCCTCCTAGTGACTGGTCATGTATGTACAACACACATATCGGCTACTATACATCATCATGGGATCAATCAGTACATATACGATTCTTGGAAATTTATATTTTTAGGAAATCAATGAAAAAATAAAGGAAAGACAACAAAGCTGGCCGAGGAGGAAAAAAAAAGGAAACATCAGTAGGAGGTTACTCGACAAATCGATTATAAGAATCGATTTGTTACTACAAAGTAATATAGCTAAGAGGCAAACCTTCTTGATCTCCTGAATGCATATACAATCTATCTCTAGGCACTACAGTATGAGGAAAAAAAATACCAGGACCGAGCTTAGTTTGTACTTCTAAGATATATATGCATTTCTGATTGGACCACTGGGTAAGAGTAAAATTCAGTGAACAAATCCCACAAACCAGAACTCAAGATGTTTTTACTTCTAAGAAGCAGAGATAAGCAAAGTGAGCTCATGACTATGTACTACTCTAAAACGACTTATCCATTTTCCCTGAGCCCCAAGGCCAACATCAACATCCCCACACAGCTTCTCCTCTGTAGTAGCCTAGGCGCTCTGAAAAACAAAAGAATAAAAGCGTGGAAACAATGCTAATGAGTGTTCACATTCTCAAAAAAATTCAAATTATATGGCAGAATTTGTTCGTTCGCAATTTCATCCATGTATCACATAACTGACTACACAGATTAGTAGTCGAGCAGATTTGGAACTCATTACTTCCTCTTTTATCTAACCTCTATGAATTGTATAGAATCGCAAGTAGCTTGTAACGAATTTTAGTTTCACTGTCATCTAAGGATGGCACGTTAGAAGGATAACAGATGGATTGATATAAGCTTTATAAGAATTCCCTTGTCATTTAAACTCCATGATCCGGAAACTTTGTTTCATGACCATAAACGAATTCGGACTCTCTCTCTCTCTCTCTCGCAAATATACCTCTCGCGGATAAAATGAGTTGTAACAATTAGTCAAACCTAACCAAACTGAATACAGCAATCGCTGAACCTATACATGAATAGAAATAAAAAAAACTATCTGCAGCCATTCAAATTAAAAATTTGTATAGTAATTGCTACAGGAAACTATAGTAGAGAATGTCTTAGGAGGGGATATTTACCTCGATTTAAGGTTAGAGAGCATTCATATCAGCCAGCCTGCAAACATTGCAGTTAAAGAAAAAATCCAACACGATCCACTGAAGGCTCTGCTACACTACAGCCGGATGTGACCAAGCAGCTCATCGGCTGCCCTGCAAACATCGTATCAGAGACCAAGATCCAAAGAACGAACATAAATAGCAGGAGCAATGGATCGCCCGCGACCTCACCCCCGGCCTGGTTGCCTAGCACGCATGGCACGCATACCAGCAGGAAAAGCACCGCAACAAGCAGACGACATCTCGAAGCCCACGCCGCCGACACGGAATTGGAGGAGGCGAGTATGAAGCCTGCCTCGCCGGCCTCATCATGGCCGGCAGAGCCACACGGATTCATACAGACCTACAAAACAAAGAAATTGATATGGCGAGGAAAGCAACAAAAATCGGAAAACAGCTCGACCAAAACCAACCGGAAACACAAAATCAACCAGAAATTATCCACGCCCAAATCAATAAAAACTAACCACGTCGAGCAAGAACTTTCCCTAGTAGAAGAAAAGAAGAATAACACAGTCACGGGCCTCTCCATTGCCGCAGCTTGAAAAGGTAAGAAAGGCCTATCCGTCGCGCAGCAAAGCGTTGCGCACCTGTGGACCTGTCCATCTCGAAAAAACAGATCGGGCGAGAAGCTTCGAGAAAAAAAAGGCAAAACACAGAGCTGTCGTGCGCCTCTTAGACGTCAAATCCCAAATCGCCCGCAATAAATCAGCTGGCCAACCCCAAATCCTCTAATCCGGACAGTAAACAAGCAACTAAATCTACACGGTCGGAGTACGATACGCGGCGCAGACACAACGCAGGAAGAAAAAGGAGAAGAGAAGAAGAACCAGAACAAACCATGAGGGAGGTCAGGGCGTCTCCACCGCACCGGTAGACTAAGCAAGCGAGACCCATGCCGGAGCGCGGAACCTTCTGAAAGGAGGCGGCCACCAGTAGAGAAAAAGGGGAGGAAGGAAGAGAAAAGGAGCGACAAGCGAAAACAGAGCCAGAGAGCCAAAAAGAGAAGGAACGCATCGATAGAAACCGACATACCCCGCACCGGCAAAGCGGGCCCACGCAGAGACACGACCCGGGAAGGCACCGCCAACGACCAGAAACTCACGCTGACAAATCGGGCCCACAACGGGAGTGATTCTCAGGGCCTCAATAGCCCTACGCTTAGTTCTCTAAGAAGATTCCACGCAACTCACAAATATTCATAGTATGACAATCTAAAGATGTAACTACCTCTAAATTATCCAATAAATTCTTCTTCCCAACCACTTATGTCCTAGCCATTTCATTGTATCTCATACGATGTTTTGTGAAGCATACACCACAATGGTAGAGATGGCCGAGACAAGGCCGATGGCGACTAGGACAATGAAGAGGAAATCGAGGCCGGCCACTTGCTTGGACCGAGCAAGACAGCATTCGTCATAGGAGTAGTCTTACACCCCCCCCCCCCTCCCACAAAAAAAATCATCTTTTTAATCACATATTACTGCGTGGTTGAATAACTACCGATGCCATCAATGGAAACAACAAAAAAATGAGAGGTCTAATAGAAAGACGTTGTGGCCTACTACAATAGAAATAGTGCGTCTGAGCGGAAAAGGAGCAGCGAAAACTGTAAAGATCATTGGGGAAAACTAACAAAAAAGTTGTTAGCTTTCATGTAGTTTATTGCAGGTTAAAATACGAATATACGAGTGGGTAGTGCTAGTGCAGAACAATACCGTTGTTCTCCTTCTTGTACATGGTGAGGGGCCACTCGTGTATGCATCTTTTAACCTGTAATGAACTCCATGAAAGTTAACAACTTTTTTGTTAGTTGTCCCTCCAATGATCTTTGTAGTTTTTGCTGCGTCTTTACCGGTTAAACGAACTATTTTTTATTGTAGTCCGCCACGCATCCTTCTAATAGACCTCTCGTTTTCTTGTTGTTTTCATCGATGGTGTCGATGAAGGTACTCAACCACACACAAATCAGCGATTATAAAAGATTGCTACAAGTTCTATAAAGAAAGTATGAAATGTTTTTTTAGGAAGACTATTCCCAAGACGGATGTTGTCTTTCTCGGTCCAAGCTAGTTGTCGGACTCGGCTTTTCTCTTCATTATCACCGTCGTTGTTGGCCTCGCCTTGGCCATCAGTAACATTGTGTTGCATTCTTGACATAGCATCGTACGAATTACAATCAAATGGTTGGTACATAAGTGGTTGGGAAGAGAAATTTATTGGATAATTTGGAGGTGGGTACATCTCTGGATTGTTGTATTGTGAATCCTCAAAGTTAAGCCGTCCATCACCAGATGAATTCATCTAGGAAGATTATGTGCGTACTAAAGAAATATTTCTGAGTTATGTGAAATAAAAACTGCGAGTAGGACTGTACAACTATTTGTTAATTGTTGTAAATATATGGTTTTTTGTAATAGTTCGTTTTTGTTCATATTATTGGTAACTTTACAAAGTGATCCGTAGCAAAAAAAAGTTGTTACTTACCCGCTTTTAAATTACTACAAACGCGTGTTTTTTTATTGTAATCGTTTGTGATTTTGTTAAAATCATTGTCGATTTTAGTTGTAAAGAAATCTGCAGCAAACAATTGTTGTTTAATAACTTTTTGGTATCATTACTTGTTTTCGAAATGTTGCAGCGACTTGTTGCAATACAATTTTTTATGTACATGGGACGAATTTTGTGTTGCAATACTCGTGAATTTATTGAAATACTCACGGTAAATCACCATAGTGGCTTTTGTCATGTAAATGTTGAGAAGGTCGGGGACGAAGCGATATATCTCTTCGTTTAAGTGGGGTTGTTGTGTAGTGCGGGCTGTTTAAAAAAAAATCGAGAAGCTAAAATACAAAAGTACGGTTCGCTAATTCCTGGACGTATGATGGCGATCCAACGATGCGCAAAAGGACCAAGATTGGGGTGCGTCAGGCCTACCTACGCCTGTCACGACCCTTTGTTAATAGCTATGATACTACATAAACTTGGCCCAACAAAGATAGAGAGGATTTTTGGGACCCAGTCACGACTGATCTCAAAATCCCAGCCGTGTAACGTCACAAAATGACCACATCTAGAAGTAGCATAAAAACTTAGTTTCTCTTTTTGTTTTTGAAAAACATAGCAAATATAGGAAAAATTTCACGCGTAAGTTTCAATTATATGTCTATGTCCCTGTACAGAACTTGCAAATATGTTTTTTTCTACGATTTGGAGAGTGTTTGCATTAGAAGAGCTATATTATTCTTGTACTTTTGACACGAAATGGATAGGACTGTTGGTCCAAAATTTTAGACTAGGCGTCGCTGGATCAGACCAGTACTTTCACCAGCAAATTCATATGTTGCCGTATCTTTGAACTGCTATATACTAGTCCCGCTCCGGGCACGTGCACATTTTATATATCCAATTTTTCAGTACATACAGTTAGAGCATGGTTAATAATACAGCCGACTGCTACCTATATGTCATTGCCACGTCACATATAGTTAGGTTATGTACAATAGTTGGCTATATGCATGAAGTATTTTATCAACATATGGCCCACTTTACAATCTCACATAGTGCCTAGGAGCACGTGCTGCAGCTGGCTACTAACTAGTAGCCAGCTTTGCTTCTCTCTCCTCATCTCTCTCCTCCACATAAGTAAAGATATATTATTTAAATCCTTATAGCCTGCTTACGTCACCTTATTGTACTTGCTCTTAGTTGCCACAGTGGCAGCATAAACAAATGCAACGCTTGCATATTACAGTCGAGCGAATAATATCTGTCTAAAATGCCCTTATATATTATGCATGCAGGCCATGGTTTGTTCACTTTTTTTCTCCGGGACATAATCTTAAAAAAAAAGACATACCATGATAGCCTTGGTGGCATTTTTTTCATAGAAGGATCCACCCTCGTGAGAATTCCCGAAATTTTGCCCCCGACGAGAGTCAAACTCGGGTCGCCGGGCGCGCGCAACTACAACTCTATCCACTGGGCTACTGCCCCGTTCTATACATGACTTAATCTTATCCTGCATATATATGCACGAAAGATCGGTTTGTACGCACAAATTACGGTTCTTAGTCAACAGATAGCTAAATAAATCACATCATATATACTCCCTTCGGTCCGGTTTAAATGCTGGGGAATTTCAACTTAGCAGGCACATCTCATCATACATCTTGCCCTAGCGAGTAACATATATTCATGTTGTATTTTATTTGACATTCTTTCTGGGCATATTTTGACATCTCTATACTCTATAGGGACACGAGGTTGCACATGGCCCTAGCGTTACAATTAAATGCACCGTCTTCGGATGTCCTATCCTGACTCTCCTTTGATTCATAGGATAGGAAAACTATATGAACATGAATATTGTAGAATTAATATTGCATGACTAAATGAATCCTATGAGAAGAGCAATTTTCTTTGATTGTGTGAACGAATTTTCCATAAGGTTAGACCTCATGTTCTTTTTTATAAGATTTGTACTAGAAAATTTCTATGAGAATATTTTCTATAGGAGATGATCCTATGAACCAAACAAGCAATATAGGAAAATTTTCTATAGCATCCAATTGTACAAAAATCCTAAGTCATTCTTTGAGCGTATATTGCACATGCACCAATGCACTAGCTTTGGATGTCCTGTCCTAAAAGCAATGTATTTCACTGTCTTTCGGTGCATCGCTTTCTTAGGGCATCTCCAATAGTGTACATGTCATCGTAAGATAGCAATGCCAACTCAGAAAAATGCCTACATGGCAAGTAATTATGAAGTGAGAGAAAATGAGTTGTATGATATGCAACCAACAAGGTAGCACGCATGCCAAGACACTTTTCTCCTTTAGTCCTACTAAAATGACTATACGATTGGCTAGAATGTACTACTTTACCAACAACTCTTCCAACAAACCATTGCAAGTGTTGTATGATACATTGTTGGCTGATGAGTTGGCTACTCTATCATACGATGTATCATACAACCTATTGCGGATGCGCTTAAATGCATTGTCTTCGGATGTCCTGCCCTAAGTGTTTGTATTGCAGTGACTTTCGGCGCACTCGTGCACTATATTGCACAGCCTTTTAATCTACTATTTTTCTACAAAATATTACAGCAAGAATGTATTGCTTCATTTGTTTTTAAACAGAGAAGATATCTTAGGAACATGAGTCGCGAGAGCGAGAGCGTGGCGATTGGCGATGGCGAGGCGGTTGGCGAGGCGCCCCGCACAGCAGCTTGCGCGGCGGGCGACGGCGAGAGCGTGGCGGCTCGCCCTACCGGCGCGGGGTATGCTGCGGTCGGCGCTTCTCGTGCGGCGGTTGGTGGAGCTCCTGCCGTCCCATCTGGTACGGCAGATGCAGAGGAGTTCGACAACGATCACGGCGGCGGCGAGGTGCGGCCTGAGGCTCGTGCGGCGTCCAGGGCGAAGTGGGAGGCCGCTCGATGGCGGGCATCGTTCTCCGAGGCGGCTGATCCAGTGGACGCGCCGCCGAGGAGTGGGTGGTTGGTCATGCGGTGGGATCTACGCCGTTTGATCCTTCTCGATGAAGGGAATTTGATTTTACAGTGGTCCGATTGGTCGCCTGATAGATCGATCAGGGAGGGATACTCGTTCATGCTGCGCACGACTAGGGTGCAGGTTCATCGGAGGGTTGCGGATCCAGTCGTCGGTGAGTTTTCTTCTTCTCGATCTCCGTTGTCACATCGTTGGGATGCTCTGTTTGCTCCGCTGGGAAGCTCAGCTAGGAGGTGCGCGGGTGGTTTGGTGCTTCGTTGTGATGAGAAGCGTTTAGTTCTGCTTGGCGGGGATGGAATCGCCATTGATGTGCGGCAGCTAAACTCCGGTGAGGTGGTGGTGCCCGGGGCGGAGATTGTGTTCCCCTTCTTCTCTGTTACTGTTGGTGTTCGCTGGTTTTCGCAGAGGGAGAGGGCTAGGCTTCCGTGGTCTCCTGTGCAGACACGGCGGCCGTTTGGGCCCAAAGCTCTATTTCCGCGGGCGGACCCATGTGTCAGTGAGGTGGAACATATTTCTCCTTCTAGGCCTTGTGGAGGGGAGCCTCGAATCCAAAAAAGTGCGAGGGGCCGCTTGCAAAATAACAAAGAGGATATATCTTCTGCCCCCCAAACCTTATCTCCTTCTTCGTGTCATTCGAGATTCAGCCACATCTGGGAGAGAGGGAGAGCGGCGGGTGGATCTAGGGTTGTCTTCGTCTCCAAAGTAAATCCTCCTTCGATCCTCAAGCCTTCCGTTCGTGAATCTTGGAAGGGAACTGTGGGTGGGGATCACCGTTCCTTTGCAACGGTGGTCAGATCTGCTCCTAGGGTTAACATGTATCCGTTCAATCGTGGTGGCGGAAGAGGTGGGGCTGCGCGCCAGCCGCAGCGCCCCAACTTCCCTCCTCGGCGGCCGGTAGGAGGGTACACGGCGCCTATCGACCGGCCTGCGGTGGTCCACGCCCTACACGCTACGCCGCGGGATCTTGGAGATTCAACTGCTCGTGGCCGGACGCCTGGGCGAGCGATGGCGAGGGGTGGATTCCAAGGTGGTAGAGCTGCTAGCTCTGAGCAATCTCGTCCAAATCAGAACTTCAGAGGAGGTATGGATAATCGTCTTGGGGCTATTGGTTCACGGTCGTTTTCTGCTTCTGGTCGACAAAGTGTTTTTAGTCGTGATAGATTTGCGCATCGGCCTGAGATGCGTGATGCGGATTCAGATAGTTCTGCTAACGAGCGCTCGTATCCTACTCAAGTAGATCCTAGGCGTTCTCATACTCCCACTCTTTCCTCTCCGGATCTGCCAAATCAATCTGAGAGAAGGGGGGGTGCGGAGCAGCCAAATCGTGAAAATCGTGAAAATGGTCGTGGTGCTGTGCGCGCAGTTCAATTTAGGGAGAATCAGAACCAGGTTGTTGAGATTGAATCTATCTGCAACCTGTGTGGTGCTAATCATGCTGTGAATCTCATTCATGCTCATTCTAGACCTTGGGAGCTGGCAGCCCCCTTTGTGGGCGCAGCGATTCCCAATGGTGGGTTCTTTGTTATTCCAGAGATTACGAATCCTGCTCCAGCTAAAGAAATCCACCAGGCGATTGTGGAAGTTCTTCAAGGGAATGTTTCTGCAAGGCAGATTGAAGATGAGTTCACTCAATGGGCTGGGGATAGGTGTACCTGGAGGTGGTACGCCAAGCAAATGGCTGCCAACAGGTTCCTGATGCGTTTCCCTAGCTCAAGGGATGTGGATGCTTGGTTACATTTCGGCAGAATTAACATGAGAACAATGCCTTCTGTGGCTCTTCGTGTTGAAAATTGGATTCCTGGTTATGGTGCTGTTGCTGAATTAGACATGTCTTGGTTCCAAGTACGTGGAATCCCTCTGGACAACAGGAACTGCCCTACTGCTTCCTATGCAGGCAGTCTGGTGGGCAGGACTTTGTCCGTTGATAGGTTAAGCCTGAATAATGTTGATTATATTAGGGTGTTGATTGGAAATCTGGATGTATCTCTTGTTCCACCAGTGGTACCTAATGTTAACATTGGGGGGGGGCATTTTATGATATTGAGTTCACCAGGGAAATTGTCTGTGCAAAGCCGGGGAAGGAGAAGGCTCAGGTCCATGTTGAGCAGTCTGGTCAGAATCTTCCTGAGAATGGGGGTGGTGATTTTAATCATACTCCCAAGAAACTAAAGACAAATGATGGTGCTGCTGCTACTGGGGAGAGAAGTGGACACCGAAATGCTGTGCAGGGAGGGTTTATGCGCGATGCTAGAGCTGCATACATGCATTCTGATGCTGGGAAGCAGTTGGCTAAACAAGTATCAGAAGAGGATGTGGGTAGTAAGGGGAAGAGGAAGATGACAGAACCTGAACAGGACGATGATGAAAGTGATGAGGATGAGTTTGTCCATAAAGTGCAGAACCTTGGATACTCTTCTGCTGTAGTCCCTGTTCTATCTCAAGTGGGTGTGGGTTCCTCTAGAGCTCCACAAAAGACACATCTAGCTGTGGATTTTTATGCACAATACTTAGCATATCTTAAAACTCCAAGGATCACTGCTGGGGTGGTGGAAAATCCTGATGAGCCGCTTAAGATGGAGCTCTCCTATGAAGAGTTTCTGAAAAGGCTTTTGGAGTCAAACAGTGATAAAAAGATGGAGTGGAAGAAGCACTTGCAGAATTTGCCTGGTGCGCAGCAGGCTCCTGTTGTGGAATCTCCATTAATGTCTAGTCATGATGACTCGGATAGTGTTGAGGGAGTGTCAGAAGAGATCATGTCTGCAGATTCTGCTGATTGCACGCAAGTTTTGAACTCAACTGTGGTGATTACTGAGGTTTTCTCCAGTCCTGAAGAGAAAGATGAAGACAGTCCTAATGCAAGGAAGAAGATGCCTTTTATACCTACTCCTGATCAGCCTTTACCTTCGAGGGGGAGTGCAAGACTTCAAGCTGACTCCAAGATCAATCTAAATGCTGTCAAGAAGGCCATGGCCCAGCTGGATTCTAGGGATAAGACTGAAGGTAAAAAAAATATCTCATCTGTTAATGCTTTTTCTGTTTTGGATGATGATTATATCCTGGATAAAGCTCTTGAAATTGGTATTAATGTTTCATCTTTATCTTTGCAATCCATTAATCTACTCAAAGATTTAGAGGTTGCTAGAAATGCTGTGGTTAGCCAAAAAGATAGGGTGGTTAAGGAAGCTGTTTGTAATGAAAAAATTCTTAGTAAGGGTGCTATTGAAAACATGGTGGATAAGGATCATATAGAGGCTCCTGCTCAATCTCTCGAGTCAGATGGGGATGGTTTTGTTACTGTTAAGTCAAAAAAATCTTTAAAACAGGCTAAGAAAAATTTGGCTTCTAAGAATTCTAATCAAGGGGTGCCCCTTAGTGGCACAAAAATCCCTTCTAGGGTCAGTACCAATCACCCTTGGAGTGATGTGGTATCTGGACCAAGAACAAGGAGCAGGACTAATAATAAGTAATGATTGGAGCTTTTTTAAATAGCAGGGGTGTGGGGAAAAAGGGTTTTGCGTTTTATCTTAGGGATTTAATTAGTGAGCATCATCTTGATTTCGTTGGTTTGCAAGAGACAATGAGGAGAAATATTGATAACTCGATTTGGAGAAAGTTTGATCCCGATAAGTCTTTTACTTGGCATTGGTCCCCCTCTGTGGGAAGGTCTGGAGGGATTCTGTGTGGAATTAGAAGTGATAGATTTGATGTGGTGGAAACTAGAGTAGGCAGGTTTCATGTGTTAGCTGTTGTGTTTGACAAAAAGTTAAGAATCAAGGTCTGCTTGGTTGTGATTTATGGTGCTGCTCAGGATGAGTTTAAAACAATGTTTTTGGATGCCCTGGAAAACATTTGTTCTGATCTTCAGCTACCAACTATTATTGGTGGGGATTTTAATATTCTCAGGTTTGAAAATGAGAAGAATAAAGGAGGGGGTGTGACCAGATTTTCACACAGGTTTAATCAAATCATTTTTTCCTATGGGTTGAGAGAAGTAGATATGTCTGGTGGTCAATTTACTTGGTCTAATGGGCACTCTGATCCTACTTTGGAAAAATTGGATAGAGTTCTCATGAATAATGAGTGGGAAAATTCATTTCCTCTAACTCATGTCATGAAGATTCCTAGATTCCTTTCTGATCATAATCCTTTGATTTTGAATACTGGAGAGGGATCTGTTAATAAGGTTAAAGAATTTAGGTTTGAAAAATCTTGGATTGAGCACCCTGAGTTTCAGGATAGGGTTAAATTAGCCTGGGACTCCTCTGGGTTTAATTCGGATAGTATCTCTAATATACAAGGAAAAATTAAGAAAGTGAAGAATTCTCTTAAGGGCTGGGGAGCAAATGTGAGAGGTGCTTCTATTGCTAGGAAAAAATGTCTTCTGGATGAGTTAGCAAATCTTGAGCAAATTGAAGAGACTCAGATGTTGACTGGAGAGCAGTACATTAGAAAAGGAAATGTGCAGAAGGAAATGATGTCCATTCTGGAAGAAGAAGAAAAATACTGGTTTAGTAGATCTAGTGAAAGGTGGTTGCTACATGGGGATCTTAACACTGCTTACTTTCACAGAATTGCAAATGGGAGGAGAAGGAAAAGTACAATGTATTCTTTAAGTAACATTGGTGTGGAAATACAAGGGACCATGGCCCTCTTGAGCCATGCAACTGAGTATTACAAAAATTTATTTGGGCATGGCCCTCAATGTGTGATTACTTTAGCAAATGATGTGTGGAGTATAGAGGAAAAACTTTCGGAGGAAGATATCCAAATGTTAGATGTACCGTTTTCTGAGCAGGAAATTAAATCAGCTGTTGATAATATGGAGAAAAACAAAGCCCCTGGGCCAGATGGAATTCCTATTGAATTCTATCAGGCTTGCTGGCCTCTAGTTAAAACAGAGATTATGCAACTCTTTTCTGATTGGTATGAAGGAAATCTTCCTTTGTACAGGTTAAATTTTGGTATCATTATTTTGCTTCCAAAAACTCCTGATGCTGATATTATTCAGAAGTATAGACCTATTTGTTTGTTGCAAGTTTTGTATAAAATTCTTACTAAGGTCATAACATGTAGACTTGAACCTCTTATGACAAAACTGATTTCACCTTGTCAGAATGCTTTCATTAAGGGTAGAAATATTATGGATGGGATTTTATCTTTACATGAAATTTTGCATGAGTCCAGAAGGAAAAATCAGCAGGGGGTGGTACTTAAATTAGATTTTGAAAAAGCTTACGACAAGGTGGATTGGGAGTTTCTTTTAAGATGTGTTTCTCAGAAAGGGTTTAATGATAGATGGCAAAGAATTATTAAGGACATAGTGCAGAATGGTACCTTGTGTGTCAAGATCAATGATACCAGAGGAAAAGATTTTCCTAGCCACAGAGGGGTTAGACAGGGAGATCCTCTCTCACCCTTCCTTTTTAATTTGGCAGCTGAAAATTTAGCAAAAATGATTAAGCAGGCACAACAATCTGGTCTGCTGGTGGGTTTAGTTCCTCATTTGATAAACTTGGGGGTTGCTATCTTACAATATGCAGATGATACTATTCTCTTGATTCAGGATGATAGAGAACAGGCAATACATTTGAAGTTAATTCTTTTCCTGTTTGAAGCCATGTCTGGTTTGAAAATTAATTTTGAAAAGAGTGAGGTTATGATGATACTTAAAGATGATGTAAAAAATCTAGAATATGCTGATATGTTTGGTTGTCAATTGGGTAACTGGCCAATTAAATATCTGGGAGTCCCTGTTTGTGGCTCAAGGTTGAGAGTGGCTGAGCTGAATGGGGTGGCAGATAAACTCAAAAAGAAGTTGGATGGTTGGGTAGGGAATAATTCTTCAATTGGAGGAAGGCTAACTTTGATTCAATCCTCCCTGGGGGGGACTGCTATTTACTTGATGTCTATGTATTTGTTGCCTGTGTCCAATCTGGAGGTTTTAACAAAGATAATCAGGAGATTTTTTTGGCAGGGTACTGGGAGTAAGAAAAAGTATTACATGGTTAAATGGGAGGCTGTGTGTAGACCTAGAAGTAAAGGTGGTTTGGGAATTAAAAACTTAAAGATTCAGAATATTTGTTTACTGTGTAAATGGTGGTGGAGGTTGGAATGTGAAGATGGAATGTGGCAAACTCTGGTCTCTAACAAATATAACATTGGCAAAGGTATTTGGGCAGTTAAACCTAAACAAGGTGATTCCCCTGTGTGGAAGGACCTTTTGAAAGTGAGAAAATTTTATCTTATGAATAGGAAAATGTGTGTGGTTGGGGGAAATGAAACTGATTTCTGGCAGGATGCCTGGCTTGGAGAAAATCCTTTGGCTAATGTTTTTCCTAGGTTGTTTGAAATCTGTGATCAACAGGAAGTTACTGTGAAAGAAATGTATAATACTGGGTGGACATTTTCCTTTAGAAGATGGTTAACACCAGTTTTGCAAATGCAAGTTAGGGAGTTAAGGAATGCTTTAACAACTGTAGCGCTGGGAGTTGGAAAAGATAAACCAAAATGGAAATTAACTAAGAATGGAATCTTTTCTGTAAAATCACTGTATAACAAGTTATCCTCGTTTGGTCCTGATAGATCTTTTAAACATCTGTGGAAAGCAAAAATTCCTCTCAAAATTAAGATTTGGCTTTGGCTTATTTGGCACAATGCTATTGCAACTAAGGATAATATGTTGAGGAGAAAGTGGGTTGGGAGTCCAATTTGTAGGTTCTGTCATTTGAATGAATCTATTAACCATTTGTTTTTTGAATGTCCTGCTGGTAGTTTTGTGTGGAGTTCAGTGTGTATAGCTTTGGGGGCAACTGCCAGGCCCACTGGTTTTACTCATTATTTTTGGTGGATTAACAAGTTTTTTCCTGGGAACACAAACCTTCATGTAGTGGGTGTTGCTGCTCTCTGTTGGGCTATTTGGAAATTGCGAAATAGGGCTTGTTTTGAGGGCAAGACTATATCATCTCCTGTTGAGATGGTGTGTTACATGAGTGTTTTTCTTCGTTACTGGGCAGGTTTGCAGGGAGAAGCAGCTAGGAGCTTGCTGGAGGAAGGAGCTAAGATGATACAAGATGTTGCAATATCAGCTCATGCGTCAACTGGATCTTCGGCGCAGGATGAAACGGAGACTGAACAAGCTGAGGATGATGTCCAGGAAGAAAATGAAGATTGATTGGGTGAACCTGTCAGTGGGTGGTGTTTGCAAAGATACTTTGTCCTCGCTTTGTGGCGAAACTCATGTGGTTGTTGTTAACTGTCGGCCGGTTGGTTTGTGGTCGGTTGGAGGCCTGATAGACTTTTATCTCAGCTGCTTAGGTTTGGTACTTTTGCTGTGGTTTCTAGTTCCTTAAGTGTGGGTCGTTTTTTCGTTTCAAGTTGTAACTAAGACTCCTGTTCTGTTATGTTAATAATGGAACCCGGCTCTCCTTGTGGGAGGCGTATGTAAAAAAAAAAAAATTGTTTTTAAACTGCTTTTGGTACATTTTTGCCCTACACTAGCTAGTAAATGGGGAAGAAACGGAAAGAAAGAAAAAAAAAGAAAGCTGTACATGAGGCAGGCAATTCCCGCGGACCATCCCTCGCCACGTGGCGTGCGGGCAGCGTCCCTCGCGCTGTGCTCCCATGACCAGTGGCGGACCCAGGAATTTTGGGTTGCCGGGGCGAACATTTTAGGAATTTTTTTTTAGGTAGCATTCTCTCAAATCTGCAATTTTTCGGTAGCATACTCTCCAATTTGTCTCATGATACCATGATCGGCAATGACATCAGTTTGTGAAATGTTCTACAACACTTGTAAAACGTCCTACTGCGTCAAACAAATTGCCAAAAGGGAGAAATTTTCACTAGGGAGGGAGCTGTGGGTTGCAAGCTGCGAAAGGCTGGTTTTTTTTTTTTGGAAAATGCTAACGATCATGCGGAGGATCCCGCTCTTCGCATCCTCCGCCTTAAGAGCATGACACGCGTCCCTTCGGTGGCGAGAAAACAAACCGACTACGGGAACAGGTCCACCACGCAAACGTTTCTGTCCACTCGTTTTTGGTCAATGCTTTTCTTCATCTCCTACCTCGCGTGAGATTCCATCCATTTCCCCCTTTTTTTTCTCCTATCCAGTGCACTCCAGGCTCCCGTCGAGTCCGCCGCCGTGGCTCCCATTGTCTTCGCCGGGAGGCCGCTCCGCCGCTGCTCGCCGGGAGGCCGCGCCCCCGCTGCTTGCCGGGGAGAACGCACCTCTGCTCCCGTGGAGAACGCAGGGAGGCCGCGCCGCCGCTGCTCGCCGGGGAGTCCGCGCCTCTGCTCCCGTGGAGAACGCCGGGGAGGCCGCGCCTCTGCTCCCGTGGAGAACGCCGGTGAGGCCGCGCCTCTGCTCCCGTGGAGAACGCCGGGGAGGCCGCGCCGCTGCAGCTCCCATGGAGGCCGTGCCATGCTCCCCTCTCCTCAACCTTGCAGGACCTCGTCGTCTCTGGCGGCCACGGGAGGAAACTCCCCTGGAAACGGCGGCAATTTTTGCTAATTTTTTTGTACAAATGTTTGCTACATTACGTTTTTTATTTTGCTTTTTTTGTACAATTTTTTTGCTACTACAACTCCGACGAGCTCTGAATTTTCGCTATAATAGAATAATTCTTTTGCTACATTAAGGTTATGTTTTTACTATTTTAGAATAGTTTTTTTGCTTTGTTATTCTTCGGCGAGCAAAAATCTCCGATCATAGATCCGGTGAAAATCGACTTTTTTGGTACTGTAGCAAATATTTTTGCTACATGTCTCCGGCGAGTCTCCGGCAACATCTCCGACGAGATTTGTCTTTTTTTTTCGTTTTCGAAACGAACCGTTTTTTTTGCTACATAGGAGCAAAAGCGGGCATTTTTTCTGGTACCGAAGCAAAAAACACGATTTGGGGCAAAAAGAGGACACGTGTCAACCTGGGGACCCGGAGGATGGAAATTTTTGATCCCCTGGGGGACGCCCAACACTGTCCTTTTTTTTTCCAGATTGAAACGATTCGATCTACTTTCTCAGGCGTGCGTTTTGTGCTAACTACTGGGAAAAATATAAATGGGCCTATTTATCTCTCACGTAAGCCCAACCCAGTATGACTTTCTTCCTACTCTGTCCCTTACCCCTTCGACACAAAAATAGAAAAGCATCCATGGTGTCGATCCGATCAACATAAAACTTACGGGGCGGCATCCAGCTCACACACTGAGAGACCCGGGGCGACCGCCCCTGCTTGCCCCTACGGTGGGTCCGCCACTGCCCACGACCATGCGTGACCTCGTGCTGGAGGGCGCCCTCCCTCCAGTCGCGCTTATCTATTATTTATCTATCTATGGCCTGGATTTTTTTTTCGGAAAAACTTTCAATTTATTCATTACTCTCAAGCTGGTACAAAAAAATTAAAAATAGCATAAATTACATTTAGATACATAGACCACCTAGTGACGACCGCAAACACCGGAGCGAGCCGGACAAACCTTGTTGTACTAGACAAACGGAAAATCATGATATTACGGATCCTTGAAATGGATTGGACTGTTGGTCCAAAATTTTAGACTAGCCGTCCCTGGATCAGACCTGTATATTCACCAGCAAAGTCGTATGTAGCTGTATCTTCGAAGTACTTTATACTAGTCCCGCGCCGGGCACGTGCACATTTTATATATCCATTTTCCAGTACATATAGTTAGTTGCCACAGTGGCAGCATATACAAACAAATGCAGCGCTTGCATGTGACAATCGAGCGAACAATATCCGTCTAAAATGCCCTTTATATACTATGCATGCAGGCCATGCTGTGTTCATTGTTTACTCCAGGACTTGATCTTATCATGCATATATATACGCACGCAAGATCGATGGGCACCCACGAATTCCAGTTCTTAGTCAACAAATAGCTAGCTAAACAAAATCACATTATATGTAGTAACATATGTTCGTGTTTTATTTTATTTGATATTTCTTCCGAGGATCTTTTGACAGCAACATGCTGGACTACTCGTGGACGTGGAGTGTATAGGGACCGGAGGGCCGCGCGCACATGGCCCTAGCGGGGTAGCCGCCCATGGAGACGTACGCAGCCAGGGAAAATCCCCAAACGGATACCGGCACCTGTCGCAGCCGCACGCGCGCGTAGCGTTCTCGGCACGATGGTGCTTGCCTTGCCTCCCTGCGCCCTCGAGATCGTCCGCTATATACTCCCTCCATTCCTATGCTTAAGGCGTAATTTTTTTTTCGATTTTTGACCAGAGAAGAAGGCGCGGGTGCGCAGCAGTAGCCATTCTTCCTATTATGCCCCTGCCTCCCGTTTCCTACGTCCTCTGTAATCAATCGCGCATGCAGCACGCGCGGCCGTGGGTTGGTCCTCGTCTTCTGCGCTGAGCTGAGCTTGCTTCGGCTTCCACGCGTGATTTAATTTCCATGCAGCGTATCCTTCTCAAATCCTCCTCATGAGACATGGACGCCTCACTCTCTTCTCCTCTCATAGCTTGCTTCTTTTTCTCCTGAGCCATGGCACACCCAGCATTGGCGGCGGCGTTCATGGCGTTGGCGGCGGCGGCGGTCATGGGAAGCCATGGCGTGCGCGCGATGGAGGACGGTGGAGGGTGTGGTGGATCGGGAAGCGTCGGCGGCCTCGCTCTGATGCTTGGTGAGCGCGGCGGCCTCCCCGGCATGGATGGTTCAGAGGGAGTGGGCGACAGTATGCTCGGCCTCCCTGGCCTGGTGCTGCCGGGCGTTCTGGCTACAATGCGCCCAGACGTCCATGGTGCCGTGGGCGTGGACGAGCTGCCGAGCGCACTAGCTGCAGTGAGCGCGGAGGACGTCCATGGTGCCGTGGGCGTGGAGGAGGAGCTGCTGGGCGCACTAGCTGCAGTGAGCGCGGAGGACGTCCATGGTGCCGTGGGCGTGGAGGAGGAGCTGCTGGGTGCACTAGATGAAGTGAGCGCGGAGGAAGATGGCGTGCCCGTCCATGGTGCTGTGGGCGTGGACGAGCTGCCGAGCCAGGGTGTAGGCTTCGAGCATGGTTTCCTGGCCGTCCCTGTACTAATCCCATCCATGCAATGGGTTGATGAGCTGCAGCCCGATTTTGATCAATGGATTGGTGCCATGGATGGAGGTGAAGTTGCTGCGGATTGGTGCCATGGATTGAGGTTCAAATTCGGTTTGCCTCCATCTAGCAATTCAACCTTGATCTTCACCGTCCGATTTGGGAGCGATCCATGGCATGGAAGTTTCCCCAATGGATGATGAACAACTTCTTCTTCCATTGGGCAAAGAGAATCTACATGGATGGAGCTCGTCTGGTTTGGTTGCGCATGCGTACGGGAGAGAGAGCGCACGATCGGAAGAGAGAGAGGCCTGATTCGGTTGGAGAGATACGGCAGGATTATGGAGAGATACGGCGCCACGAGAAACGAGGAGACGAAGAGTAATGATAGGAGAAAAATAAGGAAACCAGGGAGTAGTACGCTCGTGCATGCAAGGGTAGGGTGGGCAAGTTTTTTCTCCTCAGATTGCTCCTTAATTACCGTGCCCACAAATATACGCCTTAAGCATAGGAATGGAGGGAGTATTTGCCCCCAACCGGCTGAGGCACCGGCCACTCGCAATCCCCAAAAGTTCCACAGTTTCCAAACCCAGAGTTTCCACCTCCCTCGCTCCCTCCTTCCCCTTTCTTCCTCGACACCCGGGCCCGTCTCCGTCCCGCTCTGTCTGTTCTCGTGTCGTTACTTGCAACCGGCGACCGACCGACCGGGTCCGTACGTATATCAGGAAGGAGGGGATGGCAATGGCGGTGGTGCGGGTGGGCGGAGCGGTGAAGGTGCTGTGCGGCGCGGAGGAGGAGCGGGTGCTGGGCACGAGCAAGGCGCCCGGCGCGTGCCCGTGCTGCGGGGGTCCCGTGGTGGCCACGGACGTGGAGAGCGAGCGGCGCATCCTGTGCCTCCCGCTGTGCCTCAAGAACAAGCGCAAGTACTCCTGCAGCCGGTGCCTCCGCCGCCTCGTCACGCTCTACAGCTAGCCAGATCGAGCTGCCTCCTGTATTCCAGTCCTGAGGCTGAGGGCTTCTCAAGTGCTCATCTATCAGTTCCATCCATGGACAATCAGGTCGAGCTCTTCTTGGCCGTGGGACGATGGTGATGCGTTCTTCTACTAGTTTAATTCCAAGGAGTAGTAGCTAGCTAGCTTAGTTAGGTAGCTGATTGGTTAGTTAGCAGGCCCGTACGTTCGATTTGGACGCAGTGCATGTGCATCGATCACGTGAGCCGGCTGCCTGCGACTGGCACCCTGTTGTGTACGTACTAGCTAGTAGGGTAAACCTCTCTATGTAAACGGTGGCAGGGCTGGGTTGTACATGACTCCGCCTAGCTAGCTAGCTTAACGCACAGGCCAGTGTTGGAGTCAATCGTTGTGTACTTACTACAGCGTAACACCGAATCTACTGCTAGCTGGACCCGGCCCCCAATCCCCCAGAGTCACATGATCGCGAGCTACTCACAAGTACATTGAGCCGTCTCGATCGATCCCCTCAAGCAGGAGATGTTCAATTTGTACAGGTGCATGCACAGTAATACTAGTAGCGAGCCGCCACCAAAACCACTGTGACTGCATGCCCAGGCTCTTCAATTCACCCCCTGTATACGGCTGGCTGGATGTATGCATTGCACTGAGTTATGCACAGTAGTGGTAGCAGCGACAAAATCAATGGTGGCCTGGCCTTGGCCGCTAGTACTGGACGCGCATGCTCCCACGGCAGCGGCCAGTGGTGCCCGTCCGTCCGGTGGTTACCTGTTCCTTTCGCGGGCATCACGCGCGCAAGAGATACGATTGATGTATATTCGTTGGCGACAAGACCCATCCATCTGCAGGCTCCATCCACTGCGGTGCGTATGAGCCGTCGGGCCAATCTGAACTCGCAAACGTGCGTAAGAGGAGTGTATTATCAGCAGGGAATGGATATGGTATATACATTGGGATAGACCCTTCTCAGCTCGCTTTACCAGTGGAGTTAAACTACGGAGTACATCATCAGTTCAGCAAAGCTAAAAGAAAATTCGCTACTGCACCCAGAGAGTGCCGTTATCTCTATAGCATGTTTGAGTTCCCACTTCCCAGCAGGCCCGCACTAACGTCTAACGGGATGTTCGGGGTTTGATTGCGATTATCATCTTCCACAAACAAGAGATACACACTGTATCATAATCTATCGCCACGGAGCAGGTCAGTGCGTATGTGCAAAAACCATGCGCGGCGCGTTTATTCAGTGCCTAAACAGAGATAGCCACTCATGCAAAACATGATTTATGCCAGCCTCAGCAACGAACTTTATATAGCCCAGCACATGTGTGTCGAACGTCGGTAGCCGTAAAAGGAGAGACCCCGCCGGTCAACTTTGACAGGTACTCGCATGTCTGCGGGGGTAAAAAATGCTTCGGTCGGTCAGGAAACTCAGTTTAGGAATGAAAATGCAGATTCATGCATGCACCGATTGGTGATTTGGTTCGGCTGCTAATTTGGTCGATCGGACTCGTGACGGCGGCGCATGCACGCTAGGAAATTGCGCCGCAGGAGTAACAGGCAACCCAGCTAGCTGCTAGGTTGTTTTAAACACGTGCTTCTTCTGAAGTAAGTAAAAGCCAGCTCCTGCTGGTCAATTGTTTATCCATCCATCTCAGCGACAGGCAAGAAGCTTCCACGCACGCACGTGCCAAGACTCGTTCTGGAAGCAGAAAACCGCAGGAATGTGTGTAGTACGTGCGTGCGCCAAGGGGGAAGCTGCTTGACTTGACCAAATGCATAAACTCCGACGAAACTGAAAGCAACAGAAGAGGCCGTCGCCCGTTGCAACTGCCAACACTTCAAAGCCCAACTGCCGAAACGAAGTGGATCGCTCTCCGGTGGTTCTCTACTGATGGTCTGATGGACATCAAACACTTGGTAGCAGGATTTTCTTCGGCTACCTTTTTCGTCGTGTTAGATGTTTTTTCTTCTCAACAAAATGGCACACATTCTTGTTTGGGCTTGTGATGTTTCTAGTGTAGGCATAATTTTTTATTTTTCTGCGGGCCATATCTGGAAAACTGTTTGTATTTATGTTATGTGATCAATAAAGCGCCTGATCTCTGAAAAAAAAAACAGTTTTTTGGGGTCTCTGAAAAACAGCTGAAACGGAAAGCCAGCTTCACATACCCAGCGCAAGAATGGGCCTAGCCCATGTTTGGCCTCAGGGTGATTTTGTTCTTTAGGTTGCTAGTTTTTCCGTTCCTTCTACTCCCTCCGATTTATAAAAAGTGTCGCTCACTTAGCGTAAAATTTGAACTAACTTAGTATAAACTGAGTGCTATTTTTACGGACCGGAGGGAGTAGTTTCTAGTGATTTTCGTATGTTTTATTGTAAACATTTTTCTTATTTTTTTTCCTTCATTTTGTTTTAAATTTTATTGTATATACATGCACTTTGCAGTAATCAGATTTCTACGCTCTTATATAATTTAACATTTTTTTATTCTTTGTATGATTTTTTTTACCACATGTAAAAAACAACTTCCTAACTGATAAGCATTTTAGTTACATACTATAACATTATAAGACTTTGTAGAAAACACTTCGGACTCAATGCTCCGGCTTATCTTCTTTACCGCTAACTAAAGACGACAACACAACATGAAAGTTGACTCGCCTCAAGGTGTCCATGTTGGTGTTATTAAATTTTTTACACAAAAATAGTAGGGAAAAATGTCATTTTTATAACCTTAAAGAGGAAATTTACAATGGTATTAAAGAGTTCATAGAGAGTCATAAGTGCTCATAGTGTATCTAACCATGACTACATGCTATCCTTAAGGCTAGGCTTAACTCTAATGATATTATTACAGAATCCAGCTTTGAAATGAGATAAGCATCTACGAATATCTATTAACTGATTTCTATAAAAAAAACTATTTGTTTGATCCCAGATGCTCCAGCATCCCATAATAGTGATGTCCTGGAAGAATTGAATGGAGTATCTTGCTTTAGCATCTTGAATCATATTATTAAGGTCCATATCATTCTTCCATTCAATTCCAAGAGCCCACTAGAATCTTTGGTTGAAGCTACATTTGAAGAATAAGTGCAGGAGAGTCTTTTTAGGAAAGGTATCACATAAGACACAGTATTGGAATTCAACAAAGAAATTCTTGTGCTTCATTAGGTCTTTAGTATTTAATCTGGAGTTGAAGAGCAGCCAAGCAAAGAAATTTTGTCTAGGGATGTTGCATGTTTTCCATATATCAAGGACTGATTTGTCCACTTGGTGGTCACCAATCAGAGCATTATAAATCCTTTTGGTCTGATGGTTGGAGTTTCCCCATTGAAAGCACCATGTATCATGAGTATTCCTGAAACCAGTGGTGGTAACATCAATTTGAAGAGCTTGGAGTTATTCTGGATCCTAAGATTGAGGACACCAAAGCCACCTTTGTCCTTAGGTCTACATATTAAATCCTAACTGGCAAAGCATTTACCAATGTTATGATTGTTGTCATGTCCACTCCATAATAGTTGTCTCCAACTTTTTTTCAAAGTGAACCATGATAGTAATAGGAACTTTTAGAGAGCACGTAGCAAAATGGGCAAAGAGGCAATTACAAAATTGAGAAGTGTTAATCCGCTAGTGTAGGATAACAGAGAAGAGATACCAGACAATCGTTTGTCCAATTTGGATTTCCTGGGCATGAGGGAGTCAACTGATGGTCTTGTGGTCCCAAAAGGAAGTCCAAGGTATGTAAAAGGAAGACTTTAAATTTTGCATCCAAATGTGTCCGACAGATGTTGGATATCATTGTGATCAACATTTATAGGAACAATGGTGGTCTTATTGAAATTGATAGTGGTGGCACTGCCCCAAAATAGTCACCGGAGACTCGCCGACATCTACTTTCGCGACGGCCGGCGACGGTGAATGTTGACGACGATGAATTCGAGCGCGCAAAAAGCTAATGGAGGGCACCGAAGTGCTCAGGGAGTTACCCAGAACGCGACGGAGCAGTCGGCAAGGCGGGAGGAAGTCGGACGATGGCAGATTGAGCTTAGCGGCGTTCTGCCGTCCGCAGGGAAGACGACGTGATTCCCTGGACTTCCGGCCATCCCGGCACCGGGCTAGCTTGAGGAGAAGCGGCAGGCGAGGGCGGAGCTCCTCGGGAGGGCCAGCTCGTAGCGGTGGGGGGACATATCACGTCGGCGCTAGGGTTTTGGTTATTTGGCAGAGAACAGAGAGAAAGAGAGAGGGCGTGATTGAGGTAGGGCGAGATGGACTTCCGGACGTCTCTCCTCGCTCCTATCTGCTCGCAGGAGGCCGAAGCAGGAGGTGGCAGCGGCAACAGCAGCGTCGACATGCATGTGTCTGCCTGCCCGTGTCGCCTTGGACGACTGGCAGGAGCTTTTTTGCATAACCCCCCTCAATTTTCTGGAATTTACAATCAAGCCCATCTATGGTTGAAAACCGAACAAAAACTATGTTTTGAGGGCCTCTCTGTAATTTAGAAAATTTTGTAATAATTCGATTTGGATTCCTTATCAAATTTCCAATCTCACCATGTTTTGGTTTTCAAATTTTGAGGAAGTTTTGAATTTTGAATTTAGGATGCTCAATTAAGTGATTTTTATTATGTTCTTTGCAATTTAAATTTCATTTATCATTTGTCGTGAATTTATTTATTTTGGATTTATTTCACAATTTGAAATGTGTGACTTTATCATGCCTAGCTAAAAGGCTTTAAAGAAAAGCGCTTATGGGAGACAACCCATTATATTTTTGCTTTCAATTTTATTTTGCTTCGTTTGAGTCTTGGAAATTGCTACCTTTTTTAGAAATATCTCCTTATCCTTTTTATTTCGTTTTTGTTCCAAGAGTAGCCTCTAATAGGGAGGAACTAAGATTTGGGGAAGTTGTTGTCCCGAAACAGAGTATGTGCTGCCACAAAAAATAAAAATTCTCTCAGCCAGAACGTCAAATTGATCTGCAATTTTTTGTGCACATGACCTAGTTTATTATCTAACTTTCATTAGTTTTGCACTTTTCAATTTGAGCAACATAAGATTTTCCAAAAAAAAAACGATCTTTACCTGCTGTTCTGTTTTGACAGATTTCTGCCAATATTTGCATTTGCCTCTTAATCTTTTTCTTTTGGTGTTCTTTTGAGGGGAAGAGCTTTAAAATAATTTGTGACAGTAGCTAATGTTTTAATGGGTGTTAGACTTGTGTTGAAACTGAACCAAAGTGGATATATTATTTTGATTACACTAACGTTGCTAATGAAGACTGTGTGAAGTTTTGTATGGAGTGAGTTTTCAAGTGTAGGGATAGAAGAATGATATGATGAGATGAAGAATGGACAAAATATCAAGCTTGGGGATGAACATGTCACCCCAATAAATATCCAGTAAGTACAAGCGTCAAATATTGGGGATGCCCAAGGCATCCCCTTCTTCATCAACAAAAATATGAGGTCCTCTTTCAAGACACTATATTTTTATTGCTTCATATATTATGTGTTATTTTTGGAGCATCAATTATTTTTGCTTTCAGTTTGTTTAGTTTTCTTTGCTGTAGTATATGGTTAGATCCTGTCATATTTTGTTTCGGAGAGAGACATGCTCCATTTTCATTGCTTAGAACACTCTAGTTTTCACTTTTATTGTTCTGTGAGTGTTCACTTTTTGCTAGTACTGCGTTTTATGTTGAAAAGATGCCACAGGGCCAGTTCCTGTTTTATGTTGTTTTTAGTTTTAGAAAAGTTCTTCTGGAAATATTCTCGGAATTGGACGATTCAAAGCCCGGAAGTCTTAGAAAGTTGTCGCGCAGACGGAGTCCAGAGGAGACCCGGAGGGGAGCCACAGGGGCCCCACACCATGGGTGGGTGCGCCCCTGGCCGCGCCCAGGGGTGGTGTGGCCCCCCTGCTCGCCCATCGACGTTGCCCTCTCGCCTATATATTGTCCCCAAAGGGTTGACCCAAAATACAAGAGCCTTTTCCACCAAAAACATCCGCAGCCGCCGTCATCGTCAACCCTAGTTCGGGAGGGTTCTGGAGGTCTCCCCGGCACCCTGCCGGGAGGGGGAATCATCACCAGAGGGCTCTACACCACCATGCCCGCCTCCAGAATGATGCGTGAGTAGTTCATCCTTGGATTACGGGTCCATAGCAGTAGCTAGATGGTTGTTCTCTCCTCTTTATGCCTCATGTTTAGATCTTGTGAGTTGCCCTACATGATCAAGATCATCTTATTGTAATTCTACATGTTGTGTTTGCTGGGATCTGATGAATATTGAAGGCTATGTCTCGTGATTATCAATCTATCATGTTTTTTTTCATGTGTATGTTATTTATGATCTTACATGCTCTCCATTGTTAGTAGATGCTCTGGCCAAGTAGATGCTAGTAACTCCAAGAGGGAGTATTTATGCTCGATAGTGGGTTCATGCCTCCCTTTCACTCATGCTCGAGTGACAGAAACGTAAACGGGTGGGAGATGTGTTGTTAGCATTAGGGAGAAAACAACAATGCTTTGTCTATGGATGATGTTATTGTTTACATTACACACTTTGCTTACTGCGATTATCTGTTGCTTGAAACTTAATACCCAAGGTTTGCTCGGATGACATTCTCAGGGTGGATTATTAGTCATAGATGCAGTTGGATGACGGTCTATGTATCTTGTTGTAATGCCCGCATGAATCACATAGTAATCATCATGTCATGCATATGCACTACGGTTCAGCCTTTATATCTGTCAATTGCCCAGCTGTAATTTTTTTACCACACATGCTATCTATCTGTCTTGGGAGAGACACCTCTAGTGAACTGTAGACCCCGGTCTATTTTCCTCATACTGATAATAGAACCACTGAAATCTCTATTTTCATACTGCTGCTACTGTTTTACTACTGCCATTACTATTCTCTTTCATCTACTGCAAACAAATAATATTTTCCACATGGTACGTTTAACCTCTTTGTGTTCAGCAAAACTGGTGAGATTGACAACCTCACTGCTTCGTTGGGGAAAAGTGATTTGATTGTGTTGTGTAGGTTCCACGTTATTTGTGAACCGGTAGTGCGCCCTGTGACCTCCGCTGCATCAACCTTCGGAAGTGATTTCTTTATCCCACTGGTCGATTTAACCTTGGTTTCTTTCTGAGGGAAACTTACTGATGTGCTCTTTATACATTCCTCTTGGGGTCTCCCAACGAACGTGTGTTATACGCGCATCAAACATCAAAAACCTAAACAAATAAATAGGCACTCCTCCATGGTATGAGATTGTTGGCAGGCACCCGAGGATTCAGATAGCCATGGTTTACGAAAGCAAGGTGGGGAGGAGTGTCATACTATATAAAGTGCATGCTATAAATGCCTAATATAAATAATTCAGAACCGCTCTCAACTTGCTTAGTATGGAAGATAACAAGAACTCTATTACCATTCGTTGACATGAAAAATCTCCTCCCAAAATCATTTTACTTCTGTTTTTAATAAAATAAAAATCCCTAGCACACGTTAATCCCTGCTTCCCTCTGCGAAGGGCCTTTGTTTTACTTTTATGTTGAGTCTTCATTTTCTAACTTTATACACAATTAAGAGAGCGTAGTTGTCATTCTGAGTATAATGTGCATCAGTCCCAAAGATTATTATTGATTGATTCATGATATGTTATTACTTGCTCTCAAATTTTTTGTTCCTAGTCATCCACTTAAACTTTGAAGGTGTTCTGGCATTTATGTTTTGCTCCACTTTTAAGTACAAGCGAAATACCACTTTGGTATGTTTTCTTTATGCTCGAAACAAACATATAACTTTAAAGTGCATTATTATTCATGATCTTTTATATGTGTTACTTTTCATGACGCAACATGGTTGCTAAGTTTCATTGTTAGAATTATATCCATCATGCCTGTGTTTGGAGTACTATGATCTCAGCTTCGATTGCTTTTACATAACGTTGATCAAGATTGTGTTAGCTGCATGTCACCTCAAAAATTATTTTGTTATCACTTTGGTATGTCACCACGGGGGATGCTTGATATGTATCTATAATTTTTAATGCTCCATGCTTGTTTTCTATCCAATACCTTTATGTTTTCACATGTTTTCCTTCGTTTTCCGGATGTTTTCTGGACTAACCTATTGACAAGATGCCACAGAGCCAGTTCTTGTTTTCTGTAGCTATTGGTTTCAGAAAAGTTGTTCTGGAAATATTCTCGGAATTGGACGAAACAAAATCCCAGGACCTTACAATTTTGTCACGTACACAGAGTCCAGAGGAGACCCGAAGGGGGGCTCTAAGGTGGCCACACCACCTGGTGGCACCCCCCTTTGTCCGCGCCACCACATGGTGTGGGCCCCTGGGGAGCCCATCGACAACTCCCTTTCGCCTATTTATTCCCCCCAGGGCATAAACACTAACATATCCAGCCTCCATCCCGGAGCCATCTCCATCGACTCCACCGCCATGTTCATCGCCCGTTGCTGACTCGCATCATGAGGAGGGTGTAGTTCTCCCCCGAGGCTGAGGGCTCTACCAGTAGCTATGGGTTTCATCTCTCTCTCCCATGGTGTGATCTTTATGTGATCATGAGTTTTGTAATCTAGTTGAATAAGTAGATGTTACGCTTCATCTATTATGCAACTCAAGTGGTTTTATTATGAAATCTCCGTAGACACTTTGATCATAGTGTAAAGGTGACAGTGTATTCACCGTGTGAATGATTCATATATTTTGTGTTGGATGACCCTATGAAATTGTGGTGTTTGTATGGAACCCTCTAGGTCTCATGGTGATAGCGTGGGGGTTACCTAGATGGGGAAATGCAACTCTAAGGAGCGCTTTATAAGCCCTACGCAATGATTGGTGTTTGTTATCCTACCGGAGAGTGGTTCAGAGTAGCATAGTGAAGAGATGATATTAATGCATTCAATTATGTTATTATTATTGAGAGTGTCCACTAGTGAAAGTATGATCCCTAGGCCTTGTTTCTAAGCATTGAAACACCGTTTACAACCAGTTGTGCTACATGTTTGCTTGCTTCTATTTTTATTTCAGATTGCTATTATCACTTATAATCATCCATACTACTCGTATTTCACTATCTCTTCGCTGAACTAGTGCACCTATGCAACTGGCAATTGTATTAGGTGTGTTGGGGATACAAGAGACTTCTTGTATCGTAGTTGCAGGGTTTCTTGAGTGGGATACCTTTGACCTCTACCTCCCTGAGCTCGATAAACCTTGGGTGGTCCACTTAAGGAAAACTTGCTGTTGTTGTACAAACCTCTGCACTTGGAGGCCCAACACTGTCTACAAGAATAGAAGCGTGCGTAGACATCAGTACTTGACAACTAAATCATGTTAAAACATGATTTGATGTCAGTGGTTGCATAAATCACAAATGCCCTGCCGTCTTATGGCCAGATAGAAGACTAAAATGATGAGAATATAATATTTCTCTATTCCATAACTCATTTTGATGTTGAAAAAGTGGATGTTCTCCTCTTTGATAGGAATTGATGCTTTAGTGTGTGGAAGAAATTTGTTAAAACAACCGATAACTAAGTAGCCCATACAATTCTGTTATCCATACATCCAAGTTTACCTATTCTTGAGAAAGAACCTAGGAGCAAACCAAATGTCCTTTGTCACAAGATGAAGTTGTGAACTGCTCTCTTATGAGACTAGACCACTCGCAAAAATGTGAGGGTTAATTTATGCCATTAAAGTTATGGATGGTGATTATGTGGCTTTATGATTTGGCTTTAATTTCTCCTTGGAATTCATATCCTTGTAGTGATACCATAAATCACCATATACTATCCCACTTATAAATTTATTAAGTTGCCTAAGCTATAATGTGATTTATTATTTCCTTATTGTTATTCTTCCCCTTGTATGGTTCCTGGTTGTATTTTATCATAGCTTCCTACTTGATTCCAAATGATCCATAGACCATTCTTTGGGTTTCAACTTCAATTGTCTCACCCCTTTGGTGTAGACAACCAACTACTCCAAGCAACACTTCCTTTTAGGAAAATATCTTGACCGAACACCCAATGGGTTTTGCATACCCGTTGAAGGGAATTAGATCTGCTTCATGCGATTCAAATTTCATCCCAACAAACGGAGTTTTAGGAGTGAACCCCTCTGGTGTTGATTGCACTTTGTCATCGCTGCCGTTGTCATCACTAGAGATTGTCACACCAGCAGTCGCTGCACCTAGCCCTATGATACGTCATAAACATATCCTTAATTTCTGATGTTCTATGTTGTTTTCTTATTGTTTCCCACATGTTTGCTATACACTTTATGTCATTTTTATTGATTTTCCAGACTAACCTATTGACAAGATGGCACAGAGCCAGTTCCATGTTTTCGGTTGTTTCTAGTTTCAGAAAAGTTGTTCTCGAAATATTCTAGGAATTGGAAAATTCGAAGTCCGGAAGTCTTAGAAATCCCGGAGGTTCCACGGAGTCCCGAAGAGACCCAGAGGGGGCCTCAGGGGGCCCAAACCATGGGGTGGTGCCCCCCTTGGCCACGCCAGGGGGTGGTGTGGGGCCCCTGAGCCTCCACCGCCTCTGCCCTTTCGCCTATTTATTCCCCCTGAGGCGTAAACCCTAAATATATACCACTTTTATCCGAGAAACACCCGAGGCCGCCGTCACCGTCATACCGAGATCGGGAGGGTTCTGGAGCTCTCCCCAGCACCCTGACGGAGGGGGAAATCATCACCGGAGGGGTCTACACACCATGACCTCCTCCGAAGTGATGCGTGAGTAGTTCATCCCTGGACTACGGGTCCATAGCATTAGCTATATGGTTGTCTTCCCCACTTTGTGGCTCATGTTTATATTTTGTGAGCTGCCTAACATGATCAAGATCATCTCTATGTAATGCTACATGTTGTGTTTCTGGGATCTGATGAATGTTGAATGATATATCTTCTGATTATCAATCTATCATGTTATCTTCATGCTTATGTTATTTATGATCTTGCATGCTCTCCGTTGTTAGTAGATGCTCTGGCCAAGTAGATGCTAGTAACTCCAAGAGGGAGTATTTATGCTCGATAGTGGGTTCATGCCTCCTTTTCATCTGTGTTTGAGTGACAGAAACATGACAGATGGAGGATGTGTTGTTGCCATTAGGGATAAAACAACAATGATTTGTCTAAGGATGATGTTATTGTTTACGTTACACACTTTGCTTACTGCGATTATCTGTTGCTTGCAACTTAATACCCAACATTTGTTTGGATGCTATTCGAAGGTTGGATGTTTAGTCATAGATGCAGTTGGATAACGGTCTATGTCTTTTGTTGTAATGCCCGCAGGAGTCACATAGTAATATTTATGTCTTGCATATGCACTACGGTGCATCCTTCATTTCTATCAATTGCCCAGCTGTAATTTGTTCACCACACATGTTATTTATCTTTCACGGAGAGACACCACTAGTGAACTGTGGACCCTTGTCCTTTTTCCTCATACTGATAAACCACCTACTGCCTTCATACTGTTTTCCACACCATACATTTAACCTCTTTGTGTTCAGCAAAACCGGTGAGATTGACAACCTCACTGCTTCGTTGGTGGCAAAGTGATTTGATTGTGTTGTGTAGGTTCCACATTGCTTCTGAACCGGTACTGGCCCTGCCATCTCAGCTACTTTAACCTTCTGAAGTTACTCCTTCCTTCTACTGGTCGATTAAACCTTGGTTTCTTACTGAGGGAAAACTGCTGCTGTGCTCATCATACCTTTCTCTTGGGGTCTCCCAACGAGTGTAAGACCTGCACCATCAAGCTATTTTTCTCGTACCGTTGCCGGGGAGGAAGAGAATTTCTACAAGGGCATTCTCTCACTTCCAATCTCTTTACTTTGTTTTTGTTTTGCTTATTTTATTTTATTTTGTCTTGTTTGCTTCTCTTTATCAAAAACACAAAAAAAATAGTTCTTATACTAGTTGTAGTTTTATTCCTGATTTTAGTCTTGCTAAAATGACTACTACTGAGAACACTAAGTTGTGTGACTTTACTAGCACCAACAACAATGATTTTATTAGCACATCTATTGCTCCACCTGCTCATACTGCTGATTTTTATGAGATAAAAACTACCCTGTTAAACCTTGCTATGAGAGAGCAATTTTCTGGTGTTAGTACTGATGATGCTGCTTCCCATATTAATAATTTTGTTGAACTATGTGAGATGCAAAAAATATAAAGATGTTGATGGGGATATTATTAAAATGAAATTGTTTTGTTTCTCTTTGAGGGGAAGAGCTAAGGAATGGTTGCTGTCTTTGCCTAGAAATAGTATTGATTCTTGGACTAAGTGTAAAGATGCTTTCATTGGAAAATATTATCCTCCTGCTAATATTATTTCTTTAAGAAGTAGCATCATGAATTTTAAGAAACTTGATAATGAGCATGTTGCTAAAGCTTGGGAAGGAATGAAATCTTTAGTAAAGAATTGTCCCACTCATGGACTGACTACTTTTATGATCATCCAAACTTTTTATGCAGGTCTGAATTTTTCTTCAAGAAACCTTTTGGATTCAGCTGCTGTAGGAACCTTTATGTCCATAACCTTGGGGTTAGAAACAAAACTTCTTGATGATATGATGCTAAATTATTCTGAGTGGCACACTGAGAGAGCTACAACTGATAAGAAGGTAAATTCTGCTGAAGAAACCTCCTCTTTGAATGAGAGACTTGGTGCTATTATGTCTATGCTTGTGAATGGTCATGCTCCTATCATTGCAAACAATGTTCCCTTAGCATCTTTAGTTGCTCATGAAGATCATGTTGATGTGAACTTCATTAAAAATAAAAATTTCAACACCAATGCTTATAGGAATAATTTTGGCAGCAACAATTATAGGCCTTATCCTTTTATTAGTGGTAATAATGATAGAACTGGAATTTCTAATGAAAGAATTTCAGAAGTTGAAAGAGCTACTAAAGAATTTATGCAAAAACAATATGAGAAAAATAAACTGTTTCCTAAAACCATGGAGGAACAATATGCTATGCTAAGAAATATCAACTATCAACTTGAGAGTTTAAATAGAGAAATATCTGGGTTGCAAGTTAAAGTTGCTCATGCTGAAACTTCAATTTCTTCCATGTCTGAAGCTCAATCTTCTTTCATTAATAGAATGACTGCTAAAACTGAAACCATAAATGAGAGTCCTTTTGCTGCTACAAATGCTATCCAAATTCGAATTGATAACAATGTTAGAATGTTAGCTGAATTGCATGTTAGATGGGAAAGAGAAGATGAAATAGCTAGAAAGAATAATATAGCTAATGTTTGAACCATTACCACCACTAGTAAAAATGAAGCTTCTCATGCTAGAAAACCTTCTACTATCAATGGTAAAGTAATTGGTGTTGGAAACACTCCCACTTCTGCTAGTAAAAATGCAAAACTTCCTGAAACTGCTAAAAAATGCTCCTGATAAAAGTGCTGAAATTTTTAGAAACATGGGAGTCAATGGTCCCATTATCTTTGATAAAAATGATCTTGGATTTGATGATTGCAACATAACTGAAGTGATTAAGTTCTTACAGAAGTTTGCTAGTTTTCCTAATGCTAGTGCTATGAATATGGCTTTCACAAAACATATTACAAATGCTCTCATGCAAATTAGAGAAGATGAATTAAGATGTGAAGCCTCTATCCCTAGAAAGCTAGATGATGGTTGGGAACCTGTTATTAAAATGAAAGTGAATGATTTTGATTGCAATGCTCTATGTGATCTTGGTTCTAGTATTTCTGTTATGCCCAAGAAACTCTATGATATTCTTGATTTACCACCATTGGAACCTTGTTATTTGGATATTCGTCTTATTGATAATGCTAGAAAGAAACCTTTGGGGAGAGTTGATGATGTTCTTATCATGGTTAATAATACTCTTCTCCCCGTTGATTTTGTTGTCTTGAATATTGAATGCAATGCTTCTTGTCCAATCATTTTGGGAAGATTCTTAGAACTGTTGGTTCTGTTATTGATATGAAAAAGGGGAATATTAAATTTCAGTTCCCACTCAAGAAAGGTATGGAACACTTTCCTAGAAATAGAATGAAGTTTCCTTTTGATTCTGTTATTCGAACAAGTAATAATTTGGATGCTTCTTCACTTGAAAATACTTGATTCCACTTTTCTGGGCCTAGCTAAAAGGCGTTAAAGAAAAGCACTTCTTGGGAGATAACCCATGGTTTTATTTTTGATTTGTTTTTCTCTGTTTTCTTTGAGTCAAGGGGTGGTATACTTCTCTAGAAACTTCTTTGTATGTTTCTTTTCATTTTTAAGTAGTGCCAAGTAATGATTCTGACGAGAGTTGGAGTTGGTTTTCGGATTTCTGCGCAGGGAACATATTTCTTCTGTCCACCATAACAAATCGTATAAAATCCTGGAAGCTCAGAATGATCTGAAATTGTTTGTGCTTATTCCTCAGATAATTACACAACTTTTTCGTTCTTTAAGTTTTTCGATCTGAGCAACGCAAGTGACTCGAAAAAATTCGTCTTTACAGACTGTTCTGGTTTTGACAGATTCTGCCATTTTTCTTGCATTTGCTCTTTTGCGATGGCAAGTGGATTTCTTTGCTTCACGAAACATCATTGGATGTATATAATGTTTAAAAGTATCAATAGCACTTGCTCCATACAGAACCAATGGATTTTTATTTGTTGCACTAACCCTCTAATGCGAATGACTATTTGAGTGTGGTGTGAAGGAAGTTTTCAAGGGTCAAGAGAAGAGGTGATATATGTGATCAAGAAGAGTGCAAGGTCAAAGCTTGGGAATTCCCACGTGGTTCATCCAAGCATATTTTATAGAAGACTCAAGCATCTAAGCTTGGGGATGCCCAAGGCATCCCCTTCTTCATCAACTAGTTATCAGGTCACTTCTCGTGAAACTATATTTTTATTCGGTCACATCATATGAAATTTACTTGGAGCGTCTGTATGTTTTTCTTTTGTTTTCTTTTGTTTTATTTTGTTTTCCTTGCTTCAATAATATAGTTGGATCCTAGCATTCTTTGTTTGGGGGAGAGACACGCTCTGCTTTTTCGTTTGAATACTTGTTATGCTAGTATTCTTAGTTTTTCTTCTAGCGGTTTTAATATCTCCTATTTAGCTCTTGTTTTCATTGCATCTTATTCAAAGATGTTAGTTTTAGTAGTGCTATGTGAGTACTCTCATGTTTTCTTGCTGTAGCAAGTACAGAATTTTTGTTAAAGCATGATTTGTATGGTGCTTGTTGGGAAAAGAAACTGCTGCTTGAGGAAGAATTTCTAACAATGCAAGTAGAAGCTTGTATAGACTGTGGCTAGAACTTTTTCATATCATGTTAGATGTTATTTTAGTTTTAAATCATTGTGGTTATTGAGTAGAATGATTAGCCTAAAATATCTGAGAGTGTTTAATGTGCCATCACTACAAGAAGACTCCCCATTAAGCAACACATATCTTACATCAAATCAAATATGCGTTGTAAATTTATTTGGTAGATGCGCATATAACTGTTGCAGACTATATTCGTTCTCTATTGGAAAATTTTCCGCCAAACCTCTATTGTAGTGTCGTAGAAGGAAATTTTCCATCGTGCGCGCGGGCTGCAACTTTTATTTGGGCGCGCGCCCACGATCATGGGCCAAAACAAAACAAGAAAAAATCGCTATAACTATAATACAGGAATATTAGAGGTTTCGCTAGTTCATCATTTTCTCCACCGGGCCAAACCCTCGTGCGCCGCCGCCTCCTCCCGGCGACCAGGCCATCTTTGACGTTGCTCCCGCTGGAGGCTGTGGACTCCTTCACGCCACCATGACAGCTATGATCAATCGTGACTCGTGGCTTCGTCAGAACGTAAATCTCCGCCACTTCAATCCCGTAGATCCAATGCGGCCATCCTCATCCCTGACCAGTGACCCCCGCATCGGCGATCTCGACGACCTCCAACGCGTCAATGGCCACCATCAGCCTTGTCGACCGACTGCAGCGACCCCGCTCCCAGGACCTCATGCTCGTCTCCATACAACGTCAACGATATCCTCTGACCCATCTCAAGGTGCCCTGAACTCGTTCCCCAATTGTTTATTTATTGCGGATCCAATAATTTATTCGGTATTTTGCATCTTTTCCCAATTTATGTCGTCTCTGATTGTTGGAATTAGGGAAAAATCTCTATATTTGCAGACTGGTGTGCTTAGTAGATGGAATGGTGTGATGAACGTTGTCTCTGATAGTTCTCTTAACTGAACTTTGTATGTTGCGGATCTAAAGTACTACTTCCAAACTGTGTGCCCATCTTCTATAGTATTGGTCCATTTTTTTAATATATGTTCGTTCTCACAATACATTCCGGTTCTCATTTTCCTATTCCAGGATTCCAAGGTGTGTGAGCATAGGATCTAGGCATACAGCGAGATCCAGTTGAGGTAGATCAATAGGTCAAGGAAGCCAACAGTAATGAATTGTGTTACATGTGGCTAAGCTAGCTAGTCAAGTTGCTCCTAGATGTTTTGAATTCATACCTGGTATTGCTCCTATGTGGGATACCTGGTCTGACATCATTTATTTTTTGCTGCAGTACAATATTTCTCAATAATCACCCCTGTTGTTGCCAGAGCGTCTTATGAATGCATGGTCTCTATTGTGTTTTACATGTATTTCGAAAATTACACATCTATGATAGTTAAAATTACGCACTATGTTTTCTTCAGTTAACCACATAGCATGAACTCGGATTTGTAGCTCTTCTTTTCACCGCATTGGTGGTTATATTTTCACAGCCTACCTTACAGTTAACATCAAGGTGAAGAATCAGTTTACTTGTTGTACGTAAGCTTATCTTTTATTTACAGATTTGCCAAAAGATCCAATACATACAAGCACAAGTAGAATATGCTAAGGAGGAAGCTATACTCAGTGTTGCCCTTGCAAGTCTATTATTGATGCGAGTACTAGCTACCCCAGCAAGTCCTGAAATTACCTGACAAATTATAAGCCAAGTTAGTCTTGAATTCCATGTGCACTAAGGGAAGTAGCATGTTCGATTGAGTTTGACGGCAGGTTTTCCACTCTATTGTACCTATACATAAATATTAGAACTGTAGTGTAACCGTGCCATATCATACTGTATAACTTTATTCCTCTTAATGCAAACTGATGCCGGTCAATACTCAGATTTGTGCAATGTTTTTTACCTTGAGATACTTATGTTATGTCATACATGATGTGTGATGTCGCTCTAGGAAGAGGGAGCATCACAGGTGGCTCGGCATGATATGACACAACAAGAAGCCGCAAGTGGTCGTGCATTAGCAGCAACAACCAGCAGCAATACTACTGTCAGGTACTAATTCTCCTTTAATTTGGCAAGTTATATCAAGTCCAAAATTGCTTCTCATGCAATGTTTCAAAATGACTCTTAACTACAAATTGTAGTTAATTCCTTCTCACGAGAAGCATGCATCCTCTGTCATGTTACTTGTACTACTACAACTTGGTGAAAGCTATGTCTATCATCACACTTTTGATAACATTTGGATTCATAATTTTGGGACAGGTTAAGCGCATTTGTATTTGTGCATTAAATTGTTTAGATCCTTATATGTTCATTGCCAATCTCCAATCTTGTATCTTCCACTATGTATGACTTTCAATTTATTCCGGACACATTAACTGTTTAGCGTTGTCATATTGTGATTGTCCATTCCATCAACTAGTTAGTTAAGGTTTCTGATTTGTTGTTAGATTGATGGATTTGTTTAGGTCTTAACATGGTTATCTCTAATCCACATTTTCTTTTATTTTTCTATCTGCGTGGTAACCACGATGACTCATGGGTCTTATTAGCTATTTAAATTCACATGAGATCAAAACTGTCTTGTGTGATTACTTGGATCTGGCATTCGACCAACATACAAAGTTTTAAAAGAACTATTTTGTAGAACTTAGTATGCCCTTCAGTCTTTGGTCACTTTGATGATGAAAATGAAATTTTGTATTTGCAGGCACCATTACATAAGCAAGACTTGCGATATTCGGATATCAACTCTGAACAAGTTAGATAAAATACGAGAACAAATATTTGTAGGACTAGGGAGAATATCTTATTTTGATGCAAGATTGTAAATTATTAGTCCTGCGGAGAATTTTTGTGTATGGAGTAGTGTTCCAAGAAGAATATAAATATAAGACTAGGTAGAATATCTCATTTTGATGTAAAATTGTAAATTTTCTGCTCTCCCAAATATTATTGTGTATGGAATGGTGTTTCAGTGATAAATATTGAATTATTTATGATGTTACACGCTCATATTCCAGGATTTGTGTGTGCGGAATGTATCATATGAACTATGTTCTCTCAAAAAGGAAAACAATGCCATCTTCTAGAGCAATCAAACGGTCCTATTAAGGAAATAATATTTGGTGAATTATAATTTTCAGTCCGTATATGATGCCTCTACCAACGCATACATTCGTTTCTTGGATTCTGTAGCTACCTTACAACACTTACCCCATTGATTACCAACACACGTATATGCGTTGCCTTGTAAACTTGCAACGCCCTATAAGGCTACACATTTTTATCCGTTGGTATTGTCGCTAGCAACGCCTATATGGACATTTAGATACGCATAAACGCGTTGCTGTAGAGAGGGTCTTCTTGTAGTGCATTGAAAGAATCATGAGTTGTTCTTGTCATATTGAAGCATAAATTTGTGGTATTCTCCTTTGGATGTTTTATTTGGTTGACTTGGTGCATGCTCACACCATGTTTATGACTATGAACCAGTCACAAATATACTCTATGATCATTTAGTTTTTGAACTTGTGGTACCACTTATGATTTGATTAATGGTGTTTATGTCGCTATGCATGATTATGGCTCTTATGCTCTCTTGATTTGTCGCTCCCAGTCTTTTGCTAGCCTCCACCTGTACCGAGTATGAGATCTACTCGTGCATTCAACTCTCTAAAACCAAAGTTTCCCATTGTGTCCACCATACCTACCTACATGTGGTATTTAACCGCCACTCCAAAGTAAATTGCTCATGTGTTACCTTTAAAACTTTCAAAATTACTCCTCTTTTGTGTTCCTGTTTTAGCTCATGAGGATGTAAATAGAGAATCTTTATCTCACTTGTTGATTGGACTTTCACACCCTGGACTAGTGGCTTCATCCGCTTATCCAATGATAGAAGCCCCAAATTAATAACACAAATTCTCTTCACTACTTTTGCCCCTGATTTATTAGTCAAAGCATACTTGTGTAAACAAAAGAGAAAGGGGGATGACCTTCTACCCAGATGCGTCCTTCTATGGGAGCCGCTCTTGTGAAGTCTAGTTGGATTGTGACGTACTGTATTTTCTGTTTACCATTCATAGACATAAGTATACACCTCTCGTAAAAATGTTTTCAATACCTCTGTTTAATAAAATAAAAGCTCTAGAACATGAGTGATTCATGCTTCCCTCTGCGAAGGCCTTTCTTTTACTTTTATGTTGAGTCTCCACCTTATAACTTTATGCACAGTTGAGAGAGCAGTTTTGCCATTCTGAGTTTTATGTGCATTTATCCCAGAAACATTATTAATTGATTCATGATCTATTATTGCTAGTTCTCTAATTATTTGTTCTAGTCTTCCTCATGAACTTTGAAGGTGTCCTGGCATTTACGTTTTTCCCCACTCTTAAGGACTAGCGAAATATCACTTTGACATGCTTTCTCTATACTTGAAACAAACGTATATCTTTCTTTGCATTGTTATTCATGATCTTTTATTTGAGTTACTCTCAGGATGCAAAGTGATTGCTATGCTTTATTATTAAAGTTTTATTTATCATGCTTATGTTGAAGTTCTATGATCTCAGCTTACTTATGCTTTTACATATTGATGATCAAGTTTATGTTGGTAGCATGTCACCTCAGAAATTATTGTGTTTTTATCGTTTACCTACTCGAGGACGAGTAGGAACTAAGCTTGGGGATGTTGATACGTCATAGACGTATCCTTAATTTCTGATGTTCCATGTTGTTTTCTTAATTTTTTTCCACATGTTTGCTATACACTTTATGTCATTTTTATCGATTTTCCGGACTAGCCTATTGACAAGATGCCACAGAGCCAGTTCCCTGTTTTCTGCTGTTTTTACTTTCAGAAAAGTTGATCTAGAAATATTCTCGGAATTGGAAAATTCAAAGCCTGGATGTCTTAGAAATCCCGGAGGTTCCACGGAGTCCCGAAGAGACCCAGAGGGGGGTGGTGTGGGGCCCTGAGCCTCCACCGCTTCTGCCCTTTCGCCTATTTATTCCCCCAAGGCGTAAACCCTAAAGATATACCACTTTTATCCGAGAAACATCCGAGGCCGCCGCCGCCATCCGAGACCAGGAGGGTTCTGGAGCTCTCCATGGCACCCTGCCGGAGGGGGAAATCATCACCGGAGGGGTCTACACCACCATGACCTCCTCTGAAGTGATGCGTGAGTAGTTCATCCCTAGACTATGGGTCCATAGCAGTAGCTAGATGGTTGTCTTCTCCACTTTGTGGCTCATGTTTAGATCCTGTGAGCTGCCTAACGTGATCAAGATCATCTCTATGTAATGCTACATGTTGTGTTTGCTGGGATCTGATGAATGTTGAATGCTATGTCTTCTGATTATCAATCTATCATGTTATCTTCATGCTTATATTATTTATGATCTTGCATTCTCTCCGTTGTTAGTAGATGCTCTGGCCAAGTAGATGCTAGTAACTCCAAGAGGGAGTATTTATGCTTGATAGTGGGTTCATGCCTCCTTTTCATCTGTGCTCGAGTGACAGAAACATGACGGGTGGAGGATGTGCTATTGCCATTAGGGAGAAAACAACAATGCTTTGTCTAAGAATGATGTTATTGCTTACATTACACACTTTGCTTACTGCGATTATCTGTTGCTTGCAACTTAATACCCAACGTTTGTTCGGATGATATTCAAAGGGTGGATTTTTAGTCATAGATGCAGTTGGATAACGGTCTATGTATTTGGTTGTAATGCCTGCATGAATCACATAGTAATCTTTATGTCTTGCATATGCACTACGGTGCAGCCTTCATTTTTGTCAATTGCCAGTTGTAATTTGTTCACCACACATGTTATTTATCTTTCACGGAGAGACACCATTAGTGAACCGTGGACCCCGGTCCTTTTTCCTCATAATGATAAAACACCTAATGCTTTCACACTGCTCTCATACTGCACTCATAATGCTTTCATAATGTTTTCCTACTGTTTTCCACACCATACGTTTAACCTCTTTGTGTTCAGTAAAACCGGTGAGATTGACAACCTCACTGCTTCGTTGGGCAAAATGATTTGATTGTGTTGTGTAGGTTTCACGTTGCTTCTGAACCGGTAGTGCGCTCTGCCATCTCAGCTGCTTCAACCTTCTGAAGTTACTCCTTCCTCCTACTGGTCGATTAAAGCTTGGTTTCTTACTGAGGGAAAACTGATGTTGTGCTCATCGTACCTTCCTCTTGGGGTCTCCCAACGAGTGCAAGACATGCACCACACCCTACTGTTAGACTTGTGACCGAGTTTAAATTTCATCTTCTTCATGCAAATGACACCTTGAAGAAGCACCCATATTTGCATGCCCACTTGAAGAAGCCCCTTCATTCTGAAACACTTGCTCATTTTCTGCCTGGAAAGACTTATTCAGGTCGATACCAAACCAGTTCAATCGGTACAACTGCAAAAACAGAAACACACATCTTCAACATGCTTTTTACAATTACAGAATTTTGGAAATCAAGTACACAATTAATATGCAAACTCTAATATGCATCATATTACATTTGTATCAATTGTAATATTTACTGTGAATGAATCGTTTTTGATGAAAATGCTGAAGTGAAAATAGGTCTTGTTAGGTTTTACTTTTAGTTACAGAAATCGTTGGCATGTGGTTTTTGAAATCTGTCTACCACATGAACCTTTTCTTCCTTAAAACTTGAGTGATTTTAGGGATGCAAAGCTTGTTTTTGTTTCCACAAGTTTTTACAACCAAACATGTTGTTAGATTAGTTGTAGGATCAAATTCCAGCCCAGCTTTGCTTCCCTGATATTACACACAAGATGATTGGATGCAAAATCAGAACCTGTAATTTTGTTGACAGAATGGAGTGTGACGCCCCGAGATCGGGCACTATGCAGATTTCAGCATTCCCGCCAAAATCCACATAATAACCGATTCCAGGTTGCCATTTATGATAGCATTACAATAGTTCACGAATATTCCACAATTACAACAGAAACAGATAGATACAAGATGACTCAAACGAGCCAGGGTTACAACTGATACATTACAAAGATCCAAATAACAGCGGAAGAAACAAACGTCCGGCTACGGACAAGATACAAATTGGACTAAGAGTCCTGAAGATAACCGAGAGCGTCCAATCCCTGCCCAGGCCAAGCCGGAGGGATTCCCAAGCTAACGTCGTCAGACTTCAAACCTGTTGACTGCAATTTGGAATTTGCAGCCACGAAAGAGATTCGTGGGTCAGTACGGTTAAGTACTGGCAAGGGGGATAAAACCCATACTCACAAATTACCGGCGTAGCCAGTCATCACAAGATACAAATACTTTAGGATCAACGGAAAGGAAGGGGGTTATTGCAAATAATTGCCAGCAGGCTGCCCTAACCAACTACAGAGATTCTATCATTTCAGACTAACAGAAAGGGGATAAGATCGAGTGTTGTAACCAACTGAAAGATAACTTCAACCAAACCCATCCTGGATCTCGCCCCTCTAGCCAAAGAAGCAATCCGAGGATAACTCACACAGTTGTATTAAAGGTGAATCAAGTTATTGTGTGAATAACCCTATTACTAGTCAAGTTGTTAATCATGGGGTGTAACATGGTTAATCATTATGTTGAAGTTGTCCTGAGTACTTGTTAGCCAGTACTTTCACCAAGTAATCCATAACCGCGGAAAACACGGCTTCTCGAGAAGATTATCCCTGCAGGGTTGCACCAATTTAGCCGTACACTCATGAATATCCCGCCAGATGGAGCGGCCACTCCACCAAGCGGGGCACTCAACACAACCCAACCCTTCTTCGCATCAAGCCCAAAGCACCTTGGGCGCACGGCTAATCAAGCCCAGAAGAAAATGGACCATCATAGCACTCTAAGACCGTGTCCCCCTATATGCCGACTACGAAAGTTCCACCCGGGATCCAAGGGCTCGCAAAATCATGCATGCAGCAAATGGAAAACCCGAACTAAATGAGGCGATTTGGACGAGATGCGAATCGGGTCAAACTGAGGGGGAGCCCATACTCCCCAAATGCGGGTAGTGCGCTCATCATGGTTCAGTAGACAAGACCCTTTTCCTATTAGGGTCGACACTAGCAGGCCTCAAAACCACAAAGGGCCTCCTGCCGGTGCCTTATCATCAAATTTATTATTAATAGCAACATTAGCATGATTGATTGATTAACATCGAGCCCCCCGGAACATAATGAAGTAATAATAGGAAGTAACGGGTAACAGACTCGAGCAAAACAACCCTAAGCAAGATAGTAAGACACAGGCTCAAGCAAAGGTTATAGGAGTGGAGGTGAGGCAATATCAGGGTTAAAGGATTCATGTGATAGGTTCGTAACAGAAACAACTACCACTAAGGCTAGCAGAAAAGAATCAACGGAAAGAATCGGTAACAAGTGATGAAAGGCAGCCATATGGCATGCAAGTGAGTATACTTGCCTGAGATCCCGCAAGGTAGCAGAACTTGTCGTTGCTCACATCATCTCAACGTCCTATCCGGGAAGAAGCAATGAACCTCGAACAAACACCGGATGCAACAATTACTACTACGGCAAAAGATCCAGCATGAACAAGATATGGATGCATGACATGTTTAATAGATGCACCAAAGTAACCTAATGGATATGATACACAGATTTAAATGGATTCCATATGCAAAGATTGCATATGGCAAACCCATGCCTTATAGTTGAATTAATTGTTCTAACACTAGCATCATGTGTAAGTGAGTTAGAATGATGCATGCATGATGAAGAACAAGAAGGTAACAATATTAGATGCAATTGGAAGGATGGTTAACAAGTTTAGAAAACATTTATCAAGTTTGGAAATTATTGTTACTTAATGGTGTTAAACCAGTAGGGGTTGTTATCATCAAGTTAAGTTGGTCAAAGCAAACAACAAAGTTGATATTTGAAAAGGTTATCAAATTTTAGTTGGATTACATGTTTCACATTTTGAAGTTGGACTTTGGATTATTTAATTATGAATTAAACAATATTAAACAATTTTTAATTGAATTAAACAAGATTCAAATTGTTTAAGCAATTTTAATTATTCAAAACAGAAAACAAAATTTATATTTGAATAGAACATTCAAAAAGGTGTGAAAAACATATTTTATTTGCATTAGTTGGAAATGGTATGAATTAGTTATGAATTATTATAAATGGCATTTGAATTATTTGAATTTGAATTTAAAATGCATTTTGAAAATTCAAAACAGAACACAAATAAGTTATTTGGAAAGTTTGTTAAATTCTGAACAGAAAACATATATAACTTTTAGTTGTTGGATTAACAGATTAAAAGTTATTGAATTTCAAAGTTTATTGCTTTATTCTGTTATTTAAAAGAAAATTAAAACAGATTTCTTTTTATTCCTTTTTATACGCACTGGGAGCGTACCCACAGGCACTGCCCTGTGGGCCTGCGAGGCCAGCGTGGCGCACACGCTTGCGTGGCCACAGGGGAGGCTGACGGTGGGCCTGGCGCGCTGAAGCAAAAAGACCAAAAAAAGGTGGCGCGTTGCGGGGCTCGAACCCGCAACCTGCGCAAGGAAGAGGTGCGGTGTAACCAGTGCGATGGATGAGCGTTGCTTGTCATAGGTACACGCGCAGTGAGGAAAAGGTGTTAGGTGTGGATCTGAATTTTAACTGAAGACCAAACTCTTCCTCGACCTGACAGAGGAGCTCGACAGTGGACAGGTGGTGAACGCCGGCGAGCTCGTGCTAGCGTCGCGAGGTGGTGTTGTGGTGCAGGACGTGTGCGAGCGATGACGCTGGACAAGCAGAGAGGGAGGAGGAAACACGGTGGCGTGCTCACCAGCGGATGCAGACGAGGCAGCGGGCCGGTGACGACTGATGACGGAAGCGCCGGCGTCGCGGAAGAAGACGTCGGCGATGATCCTTGACGTCCCCGGTCCCGCGGCGGTGTCCAAACGGTAGCTGGGATGGTGGCGAGTCGATCCACGTGGTCAGCTCACGGCGAGAGCTACTGCAACGTCGGCGGCGAGCAATTCTTCAGAGAAAGGGGCCACGGTGGCCGGCGGCGGTGTCGACCATGGCGGCGTCGACTTCGTGTGCCTCCGAGCGCGCACGGGTGTCCAACAGAGAGAGGATGTGGTGGTGGTTCCGTTTTGGTGGCTAGGAGGGGAAGTGGCGATGCGAGGCGGCGGTGCTCGACGGGGTTTCAGAGAGCGGCGCTCCGGTGAGGGTTCAGAGCAGAGAGGGGAATTGGACGGAGAAAGGTGGCGATCGGCGGCGGGCGAGGGGAAGAGGGAGTGCGGCCTAGGTCTAGGGTTTTCCTGCGGGGCTAGGAGTCCTTATAGGCGCCTGGTGGCCGCCGGAGTCGCAAGCGGGGATGCGGTGGCGCTCGGAGATGCTGCCGTACCGCGCGACGAAGAGGAAATAGGAGCTCCGCACGAATCTCGGCGCAGCGAAGCGGTACGCAGGCTGATTGGGCTGCTGCGCGCGCGGTAGAAAATTAGGTGGGCTGGGCCAGGCGGTAGATAGGTTAGCTGCTGCGTTTCTTTTATTTATTTCTCCTGTTTTATTTTATTTTTTTGCTGAAACAGTTTTGGAATAAAACTGTTAAGGTTTTATTTAATAAAAATTTCAGAAAAATTAGGTTAGGCTAGTTAGGAATTTAGAAACCATATTCCAAGATTTGATTTCAAAATTTTGTTATTTAAAATAAAGTTTGTATTTGGAACCAATTTAGAGGATTTTCAATATTAATAAACCATTATGAAAACATGCTTTTAAAATAGGGTTACCCCTAAGATTTAGAGTGTTTTAAAGAATACCAATTTGTGTTGAACTTCATGGATTCAAAGGATTGATGTTTTGAGAATTGGTTTGAGTTTTTGAATTGATTTGAAAATAAAAGATTAAGGTGATTGATTGAAATAAGCAACAAATTAATAGTTGAAACATTAAGGAATTGATTGGAAGCAAAAGATGTTTTTGATTGCAATTCTTTATTTGAAAGATTGTAACAGACAAGTGATTAAAACAGAATTAACCAGTGGAAAAACAATTTAGGGGTTTTAATTGCAAGTTTGAAATTGGAAGTTTTTGAGCAAGCTTAAAAGTTTAAATTGTTTTGAAACTTTCAGTTGTGATGCAAACATGGTGCAGTGCAATGTGATGCATATGATGCAAGCAATCAAACAGGTAACACCCCAGGTGTTACAGACGACACCACTAACAAGGGATTGCGCCCTCGCAATCCACCTGCTAACCCGGGAGGGGAAAGAAGTTCGACTATCGATTCTTCATGCTTCCAGTTGATCTCCTCGACACCACTAACAAGGGTTTCTCGCTCGGAGTGACGACGATGTTCTTCCACCAGGAATCTTCCGATGATCGTAGCTATTAGGTTAAGGGCCCGGAAAACGTCCACCCACGTAGGATCCTATCACTTTGAAAGATAGACAGGAAGAGAGACTCCAAAACAAATAAGATGGGAGGGGAAATAGAATAGAGGTAAGGAGAAAACAAGAATCCTATTGAGATGTTTTCCAAAATAGTTTAGCAGCAAATAGTTTTTGACACTCTAGAAACAACGACCGTTAGCGAGGTTATCCTACAGGCTTTGCGGACCCGTTGCTTCGATAACCATTCGTATCGAAACAATATCGGGAATCGGAACCAAGGCTCTGATACCATTTTGTGACGCCCCGAGATCGGGCACTATGCAGATTTCAGCATTCCCGCCAAAATCCACATAATAACCGATTCCAGGTTGCCATTTATGATAGCATTACAATAGTTCACGAATATTCCACAATTACAACAGAAACAGATAGATACAAGATGACTCAAACGAGCCAGGGTTACAACTGATACATTACAAAGATCCAAATAACAGCGGAAGAAACAAACGTCCGGCTACGGACAAGATACAAATTGGACTAAGAGTCCTGAAGATAACCGAGAGCGTCCAATCCCTGCCCAGGCCAAGCCGGAGGGATTCCCAAGCTAACGTCGTCAGACTTCAAACCTGTTGACTGCAATTTGGAATTTGCAGCCACGAAAGAGATTCGTGGGTCAGTACGGTTAAGTACTGGCAAGGGGGATAAAACCCATACTCACAAATTACCGGCATAGCCAGTCATCACAAGATACAAATACTTTAGGATCAACGGAAATGAAGGGGGTTATTGCAAATAATTGCCAGCAGGCTGCCCTAACCAACTACAGAGATTCTATCATTTCAGACTAACAGAAAGGGGATAAGATCGAGTGTTGTAACCAACTGAAAGATAACTTCAACCAAACCCATCCTGGATCTCGCCCCTCTAGCCAAAGAAGCAATCCGAGGATAACTCACACAGTTGTATTAAAGGTGAATCAAGTTATTGTGTGAATAACCCTATTACTAGTCAAGTTGTTAATCATGGGGTGTAACATGGTTAATCATTATGTTGAAGTTGTCCTGAGTACTTGTTAGCCAGTACTTTCACCAAGTAATCCATAACCGCGGAAAACACGGCTTCTCGAGAAGATTATCCCTGCAGGGTTGCACCAATTTAGCCGTACACTCATGAATATCCCGCCAGATGGAGCGGCCACTCCACCAAGCGGGGCACTCAACACAACCCAACCCTTCTTCGCATCAAGCCCAAAGCACCTTGGGCGCACGGCTAATCAAGCCCAGAAGAAAATGGACCATCATAGCACTCTAAGACCGTGTCCCCCTATATGCCGACTACGAAAGTTCCACCCGGGATCCAAGGGCTCGCAAAATCATGCATGCAGCAAATGGAAAACCCGAACTAAATGAGGCGATTTGGACGAGATGCGAATCGGGTCAAACTGAGGGGGAGCCCATACTCCCCAAATGCGGGTAGTGCGCTCATCATGGTTCAGTAGACAAGACCCTTTTCCTATTAGGGTCGACACTAGCAGGCCTCAAAACCACAAAGGGCCTCCTGCCGGTGCCTTATCATCAAATTTATTATTAATAGCAACATTAGCATGATTGATTGATTAACATCGAGCCCCCCGGAACATAATGAAGTAATAATAGGAAGTAACGGGTAACAGACTCGAGCAAAACAACCCTAAGCAAGATAGTAAGACACAGGCTCAAGCAAAGGTTATATGAGTGGAGGTGAGGCAATATCAGGGTTAAAGGATTCATGTGATAGGTTCGTAACAGAAACAACTACCACTAAGGCTAGCAGAAAAGAATCAACGGAAAGAATCGGTAACAAGTGATGAAAGGCAGCCATATGGCATGCAAGTGAGTATACTTGCCTGAGATCCCGCAAGGTAGCAGAACTTGTCGTTGCTCACATCATCTCAACGTCCTATCCGGGAAGAAGCAATGAACCTCGAACAAACACCGGATGCAACAATTACTACTACGGCAAAAGATCCAGCATGATCAAGATATGGATGCATGTCATGTTTAATAGATGCACCAAAGTAACCTAATGGATATGATACACAAGTTTAAATGGATTCCATATGCAAAGATTGCATATGGCAAACCCATGCCTTATAGTTGAATTAATTGTTCTAACACTAGCATCATGTGTAAGTGAGTTAGAATGATGCATGCATGATGAAGAACAAGAAGGTAACAATATTAGATGCAATTGGAAGGATGGTTAACAAGTTTAGAAAACATTTATCAAGTTTGGAAATTATTGTTACTTAATGGTGTTAAACCAGTAGGGGTTGTTATCATCAAGTTAAGTTGGTCAAAGCAAACAACAAAGTTGATATTTGAAAAGGTTATCAAATTTTAGTTGGATTACATGTTTCACATTTTGAAGTTGGACTTTGGATTATTTAATTATGAATTAAACAATATTAAACAATTTTTAATTGAATTAAACAAGATTCAAATTGTTTAAGCAATTTTAATTATTCAAAACAGAAAAAAAAATTTATATTTGAATAGAACATTCAAAAAGGTGTGAAAAACATATTTTATTTGCATTAGTTGGAAATGGTATGAATTAGTTATGAATTATTATAAATGGCATTTGAATTATTTGAATTTGAATTTAAAATGCATTTTGAAAATTCAAAACAGAACACAAATAAGTTATTTGGAAAGTTTGTTAAATTCTGAACAGAAAACATATATAACTTTTAGTTGTTGGATTAACAGATTAAAAGTTATTGAATTTCAAAGTTTATTGCTTTATTCTGTTATTTAAAAGAAAATTAAAACAGATTTCTTTTTATTCCTTTTTATACGCACTGGGAGCGTACCCACAGGCACTGCCCTGTGGGCCTGCGAGGCCAGCGTGGCGCACACGCTTGCGTGGCCACAGGGGAGGCTGACGGTGGGCCTGGCGCGCTGAAGCAAAAAGACCAAAAAAAGGTGGCGCGTTGCGGGGCTCGAACCCGCAACCTGCGCAAGGAAGAGGTGCGGTGTAACCAGTGCGATGGATGAGCGTTGCTTGTCATAGGTACACGCGCAGTGAGGAAAAGGTGTTAGGTGTGGATCTGAATTTTAACTGAAGACCAAACTCTTCCTCGACCTGACAGAGGAGCTCGACAGTGGACAGGTGGTGAACGCCGGCGAGCTCGTGCTAGCGTCGCGAGGTGGTGTTGTGGTGCAGGACGTGTGCGAGCGATGACGCTGGACAAGCAGAGAGGGAGGAGGAAACACGGTGGCGTGCTCACCAGCGGATGCAGACGAGGCAGCGGGCCGGTGACGACTGATGACGGAAGCGCCGGCGTCGCGGAAGAAGACGTCGGCGATGATCCTTGACGTCCCCGGTCCCGCGGCGGTGTCCAAACGGTAGCTGGGATGGTGGCGAGTCGATCCACGTGGTCAGCTCACGGCGAGAGCTACTGCAACGTCGGCGGCGAGCAATTCTTCAGAGAAAGGGGCCACGGTGGCCGGCGGCGGTGTCGACCATGGCGGTGTCGACTCCGTGTGCCTCCGAGCGCGCACGGGTGTCCAACAGAGAGAGGATGTGGTGGTGGTTCCGTTTTGGTGGCTAGGAGGGGAAGTGGCGATGCGAGGCGGCGGTGCTCGACGGGGTTTCAGAGAGCGGCGCTCCGGTGAGGGTTCAGAGCAGAGAGGGGAATTGGACGGAGAAAGGTGGCGATCGGCGGCGGGCGAGGGGAAGAGGGAGTGCGGCCTAGGTCTAGGGTTTTCCTGCGGGGCTAGGAGTCCTTATAGGCGCCTGGTGGCCGCCGGAGTCGCAAGCGGGGATGCGGTGGCGCTCGGAGATGCTGCCGTACCGCGCGACGAAGAGGAAATAGGAGCTCCGCACGAATCTCGGCGCAGCGAAGCGGTACGCAGGCTGATTGGGCTGCTGCGCGCGCGGTAGAAAATTAGGTGGGCTGGGCCAGGCGGTAGATAGGTTAGCTGCTGCGTTTCTTTTATTTATTTCTCCTGTTTTATTTTATTTTTTTGCTGAAACAGTTTTGGAATAAAACTGTTAAGGTTTTATTTAATAAAAATTTCAGAAAAATTAGGTTAGGCTAGTTAGGAATTTAGAAACCATATTCCAAGATTTGATTTCAAAATTTTGTTATTTAAAATAAAGTTTGTATTTGGAACCAATTTAGAGGATTTTCAATATTAATAAACCATTATGAAAACATGCTTTTAAAATAGGGTTACCCCTAAGATTTAGAGTGTTTTAAAGAATACCAATTTGTGTTGAACTTCATGGATTCAAAGGATTGATGTTTTGAGAATTGGTTTGAGTTTTTGAATTGATTTGAAAATAAAAGATTAAGGTGATTGATTGAAATAAGCAACAAATTAATAGTTGAAACATTAAGGAATTGATTGGAAGCAAAAGATGTTTTTGATTGCAATTCTTTATTTGAAAGATTGTAACAGACAAGTGATTAAAACAGAATTAACCAGTGGAAAAACAATTTAGGGGTTTTAATTGCAAGTTTGAAATTGGAAGTTTTTGAGCAAGCTTAAAAGTTTAAATTGTTTTGAAACTTTCAGTTGTGATGCAAACATGGTGCAGTGCAATGTGATGCATATGATGCAAGCAATCAAACAGGTAACACCCCAGGTGTTACATGGAGGCACACTGATTTTGCATCTATACTAGTTCCTATATGGCATCCGTTTTTCCCTACTGCATGGTTGTGTTTTCACAAGATTTACAACCAATTTAAAATCCCCCTATCTGTTTTGAACCTGTTAGTACTCAAAAAGATGCTTGGATGCAATTTTCAGTTCTGTAATTTTTTGACAGAAGGCAGGGGATCCTGGTTTTTTGCATCTACACTTTCTCTTACATCGCATCAGTTTCATACATGTGTTTTTCACAAGTTTTGCATCCACTTTAAAATTTACCCTATCTGTTTTGCGGTTCCGTAGAGCAACAAGGACAAAAATAGTAACACATATTCAGGTAGCAACAAACCGGGACGTATGAAGGGGGCAAAGAAGTTGGGTCAATCTAGAAATTGTACCTTTGTCTTCTGACAAGGAGACACAGATTTGGGGCGATGTAAATTGTTGCTTATGTAACCTCTCACGAATTACTCTGTTTTTTTGTAGATGTAAAGTCTGGATCTAATAACAGGTTATGGTTGTCCTTCTTGCCGAAGAAAAAAGAAAGGGGGCTATGGGGTTTTGGTCTGGGGGGTTGGAGACGAGATCTAAGAGTAGTTAGGAGTTGTTGGGAGAAGGTCCTCGAACTTTACATCCTGCGCTATCCTGCACGCTTTTCAGCTTGCGGTTGTCCTATTCCGCATTAGCGCGCCTTATTAAAAAGCATTTTCTTTCCGAAAAAAGGAGAAATTCGCTAATGTCGGAACAACCTCGTGATAGGGCAGATCGAGGCAGATCTCGAATTAGCAACCTCGAATTAGCAACGTCCATTAAGTATATATATCGGCAGCCCACCTGCAGATGCATGATCCGTGTGAGTATGTGCTTGTCGTACGTCCATCACATGGATTTGGACATAACATTTAATGTTCACTGACGTGACTTGTGAGTCGTAACATGGCTTAGGGCATCTCCAATAGTTGTAAGATAGGTGTTGGTAGATTTTGCCACATAGGATTTTTGTTGATGTGGCATAAAATAAATGAGGTGAGAGAGTGAGGTTGTATGTTCATGAACCAACAACCCTTGCACAAGCTCCGAGGTAGAATAGAGAGAGGTCTTGCACATTCTCTCACCTCCTATTGGCCAAACTACATACAACAATTGGAGTGGTTTTAAGATGCGTTGCTGGTTGATGACATGTCCAATTTTACCAACAAGCTAACCAACAAACTGTTAAAGATGCCCTTAGAAGTAAACTAGTATATGATCAGTTAGAAAATAGTGAACGAGATTAATGTTGGCAATTAGTGTAATAAGCACTTCACATTGTCAAATGGCAAGTGTGACCTTTTGAAAGGAATATATGCGAGTAGATATGTTCAATGAATCAATAGCCGACTCTATACAAGTCGATAAGTTTAGTATACTTGCTTGCTGTCTACCTAAACTACAGTATACAAGTTGTAATCTCTCACTTGTCTGATCTGGATCGGAATGTGGATGGCATCTGCGATCTCACATCGTCTCGTCACGACTGAGTAAAAAACTGAAAACTTGAATAAGTACCGGCGTTGTGCGAGGTAACTCTGAAACCCTTGGCGATGTTCTGAGTTGCGTCCCCGCATTTCTGCAATGGAACCGGGAGAGATGTTTCAAATGGAGAAGAAATGAAGACATCATCGAATGACAAACATTTATATACTGTAGTTTCCAATCTGTGCATTGCTTCCTTCCAGCGACATTAGAAGTTCCGAACGACATTACAAGTTCGAACATTTCTACCAATTAATATAGACTTTTTTATTCATTCAACACGAACAAGCACAATCCCCAAACTCGGATCTGGCTACAAACACACGCAGCTCTTATGTGGAAGCTGCTGATCTGGCTAGCTCGGCCATGAAGGCCTCCGCGTGTTCCGGCCTGACGCAGCGCGACATGACGCTGACCCCATCGTCCTTCTTCCCCGGCGGGCACAAAAAGCACCCTGGTATCATCGTCTGCTCAGCCTGAGGGTGCCACGTCACCCGCGCCGCCCTCCCACTCCCGAACTCCGCCCCCTCAAACCCCAGGTTCCTCCAGCTCGTCACCGCCAACGTGTCGTAGGCCCCCAGCGGACCGTTCGGTGCACCACCGTCGCGGAGCAGGTCCGGTATCCTCTCCTTGCCGCACCGGATCAGCCTCGCCACGTCTGCTGCCGCGCCCTTCGCCACCGCTCCGCGTGTAGCTGTCACCGACTGGATCACCACGCAGTTGCCGTAGTAGCCGCGCCTGGCGCCGACCAGCCCGCGCACGTTGCACGCGAACGACAGCGTCACGGGGGCCTCGTCGTCGTCCGAAGCGACGGCCACGCGGGTCCGGCACTGCCACAGCACCGCCGTGACGGCCTCGAACGTGGTGCAAGGCGGCCTATCTCCGTGGCCATCGGCGGCGGCGTTGAACTCGGATCTGACATGATCGATCAGTCGCCAGGGTACCGTCACGTCGAGTATCTCCAGTTCCTCCTTGTCCAGCACGATGCTCAGCCTCCGAGTCAGATTCTGTGCGGCCAGGGACATCGACGCCGGGAGCCGCGGGAGGGCCCCATCATCGTCCCTGACCGGCACCACAGACGGCGCCGGCGACGCCCCGCGTGCGAACTCGCCGACGGCTTGCAGGAACTGCGCCATGCCCTCCCCGTCGGCCAGCACGTGGTTCCACGTTGCTGCCACTGCAAACCCTCCACAGGCGAACTCAGTGACCTGCACTAGCAGCAGCGGCTCGCTGTGGCAGCAGAGCTTGGCAGGGTAGCGGGTGGCAAGTTCCCCGAGTATCGGTGTCGTCACGTCCGCCAGCGCGCACCTCGCCAGGGCGGCGACGAACGACACGCCCTCGCCGGTGCACGCGATGTGGAGGAGCGCCCCGTCACCCCTGTCCACCAGGCGGCCGGCCACGGGGCGGTAGTGGGCCAGTGCCTGCGAGATGGCTGTCTTGATGGTCTCGGCAGGCTTGGGGATGGGTGCATCGAAGAGTAGCAGCACCGTGACACCGAAAGGAGCCATCGCCCTGTCGAAGGAGGAGGTAAGGTAGACGACATCTCCACCGCCCGGATCAGGGACGACCAGCACCGGCGATGACTTGGTCACCACCTCGACGGCCATTCCTGTCTCCCACGCCTAACCACGGGCTTTCTTGCTAGCTTATATCAAGGAATTGAATCTTGCGATTCGAGTTTACTTACTTTTGTGAGTGCACATGGGACTGGTTATTCTACAGATGACGTGCCGTTGTTCACGCTCCTTGCCCTCCGATTCATATGGGGTGTGCTAAAAGTCAAATTATATGGAGTAGAATTTTTTTTCAGTATCTACAATACCAAATGCGGGGTGCCGAGTGCGCTCTCCGCCGCTGACTGGATCCGAATGTACGAGCACCGAGGCTGAGACCCTTTTTTTTTTAGAATGCAGGCAATCACTTGCTCTCCTTTAACTTAATAAAGCAATAGATTCAACCAGGGTTACAATAATGTTACAATAATGCTGGAACTACAGCTTCTCCCAGAACTCAAACTCCAAACCAGAAAGAAACAGCAACACATGACATCAACAAGTAGCAAAACAGCACGGGAAGTAAGCTAAACCACGTAGAGGCTACGACAAACGGTGAAGCGAGAGCCTCCGGAATCTGGCTAGCAGCTGAGCGGCCAGCTGCAGCAGTGGCTCCCGAACGTAGTCCTTTGTCAGTCTTGTCCACATCTGCACAAACATGGACATTTTGAAAATAACATCAGCAGGCTGGTTAGGAAATACACCTTTGATAGAAAACTTATTACGCGTCCGCCAAAGAGTCCAACACAACGCAGAGAATAGCACCCAAGCTGTTCTCCTAGAGTTGCCCGAGAGAGGGTGCAATAAACCGAAAAATTGCGGGAAGTTAGATGGAAAGTTAGATGGATCCCAATCACATCTCAGAACCTCCCGCAACACACTCCAATCTAACCTAGCCAAGGCGCATTAAAAGAATATATGGGTGGCGTCCTTAGGAGCCCACATAGCGCACACTTGCCGTCCGAGGGGCCTCGCCACGCAGCATGGTTGGAAGGCGGTCCAAGACAATCTGCCAGGTAAAGATCTTGATTTTTAACGGGACTCTAGCTCCCCAAATATCAGCGTGGAATCCAACCACCGAGCCTCTAGAAAGAGCACTGTACATCGACGAAACCGAGAACTTGCCGGATGCCTCAAGGGACTATCTAATCCCATCTTGGTCCTCCACGAGAGCAATCGTGGTCAGCTCCGCCAACAGCCTGTTCCATTGGTCGATACAAATCAACTCAAAGGTGCGGCGGAACACCACACCTTCCCCTGCGCCCGACAGAGCCACCGCCACCGAAATGTTCGGATTACCGCAGGTGGCAAACAGCACAGGGAAACGATCCTTGAGTGGTGCATCTGTCACCAGTCCGACCAAAAGCATGTTCTTTCCCCCATTCCGTACCACATGTTTAGCCCCCAATTTGAATAGGTGTTTTATTTTGTGGAGTCTCCTCCAAAACTGTGAGCCCTTGCGGACGGACTGCAAAAATGTCAGTCGCCTCCAGATACTTACAATGAGCTGCTTCCAAATCTAGTTCTCCTCTTGTAGAGCAGCCACACCCATTAAAGCATGAGGGATTTATTCATTGTCTTCGTGTTCATGAACCCCAGCCCGCCACACTCTCTAGGCCGGCGGACCGCCGGCCAGTTTATCATATGATACTTGCACGCCGGTCCGGATCCCTCCTAGAAGAAGCGCGCGCGTATCGGGTCAAATTTCTCGTGCACCCTGTCCTGAAGCAGAAAAAGACCCATAGTGAAGGACGGGAGTGCCTCCAAGCAAGCATTAGGAAGTATTAGCCTCCCCCGGAGGATAGAAGTCTTCCCATCCGAACTTACACTTTTGCCCCAAGTTTGTTAACCAGAAAGTTCCACTATTCAATGGTGAGCTTATGGTCCAAGATGGGCATCCCAAGGTAGATGAACGGGAAGGATCCCAACTTACAGTTGAGCATGTTCGCAATCCTGGTTTGTTCCTGCAACGGATGGTCCAACACGAACACCTCGCTTTTATGAAATTTGATCTTCAGCCTAGATAAGTTCTCGAAGCAAAGCAAGAGGAATTTCAAGTTAGCAATCGCCATTTCATCCTTCTGAATAAGGATGAGCATATCGTCTGCATTCTATAGATGTGTGATTCCTCCCAGGATCAAATTTGGAACCACCCCGGAGTTGTGCCCTGCAGCCGCAGATACCCTGAGCATGGCGTCCAGTGCCTCAACCACAAAGTTGAGGGGAAAGTGGGTCCCCTTGACCCACCCCCTTCGATTGCGAAAATAGGGGCTAATCTCACCATAGGTCGAGATGGCCGTCTGCCCTCCTGATACGTCCTTTTTGCATCACTGTTTTATATTGTTATTTTTTGTTATTCATCGATATATTTCATGTTATGATGCATTACTTATGTTATTTTATCTTTTTTTGCATGTTTCATAATTTTTGGAGAATGAACACCGGGACCAGAAATCTGATGAAAAAAACACCGTCGAGATGCTCTACTTCAGAAGATCAGAAGAAGAGGGTGGATACCGGAGGAGTCTTAGAAGTTCCGAGTAGGAAGTGAGCTAGAAGGACACCCGGAGGGGGGCCACCTAGGGCCCACATCACCAGGCAGCGCCCCCCTAGCCGCGCATGGGGGTGGTCTGCCCCCCCTGGCCCACTTCTGGGTGCCCTTTCGCGTACTTTACCCCCAGGGAACCCTAAGCCCCAGAACATCATCGAAGAATTATTCCGCCGCCGCCTCGGGGCGGAAAACAACAGAGAGAGAAAAGCTCTCCGACAGGGAGAAATCTGCCGGGGAAATTCCTCCCCAGAGAGGGGGAATCATTGCTATCGTCACCGTCATCGCTCCGGGCATCATCCAGATCTTCATCGTCATCATCATCACCACCAGCACCATCACCCTCATCATCCACCTTCATCCCGATGTAACCATTAGGGGTCTCTATTGTTGTTTTACACTAGATCTCTCTCCCGGTGTGGATTACTTGTTAGTAGTTTATGCTTGTGAGAATTATCGGTGTTTACACTTTATGACCAGATTGTTATTATCCATTATATCACCTCTGATTATGATCCATATGATGTCTTGTGAGTATTTCTTCTAGTTCTTATGGAGATGGGAGAAGTCATGATGTTAATAGTGAAGTTATGTTGAAGTAATATCTCGTGGTTCGGTATTTAAGTTGTGGTGCTATTCTTCTAGAGGTGTCATGTGAAGGTCGACTACATGATACTTCCCCTTTATGGGCCTAGGAGGATGCATTGTGTATTTGGCTACTAATTGTGGGGTTGCCGTAGTGACAGAAACCTAAACCCCCGTTAGGAAACAAATGCACGAGGGAGCGTAGAATCCTGGAGTTTTAAGGTTGTGGTTAGATTTATCTTAATTACTCTCTTGTATTTGGGGATGCTTACGAGGGGTATAATCACAATTATGTATTAGTCCTAGTTGGGCGATGCATTAGCATAGGTTCACCCACAGAACACTTCATGAAGCAATAAATATTAATCAACCGTAATGAAGCGAAACGAATTGACGAAGTTCCCATGTGTCCTCGAGAACGATTTGTAATCATAAGTAGAACAACCGGGTTGTCCTTTGCTCTCAAAAGGATTGGGCCCCTCGCTGCAATATTATTTATTGTACTTTATTTACTCACACTTTATTTACCTCCTATATCAAAAACCACCAAAAAAAACTCGTTTGCTAGTGTTTACAGTGAATTCTCTATCCAACCTGCTTGTCAACACCTTCTGCTTTTCGTTGGGTTCGACACTCTCATTTATCGAAAGTACTACGATACACCCCCTATACTTGTGGGTCATCTAGACTATTTTCTGGCGCCGTTGTCGGAGAGTGAAGTGCTATTGGTAAGTGGAATTGGTAAGAGAAACTTTTACTGTGAGTGTTGTTTTTATTCCTGTCTGCTGCTTTATTTCATTATAGAGAATACTTTTGGTTCTCTGTTTAGGGGTAATTCTTCCGTCACTGCTAGGGTAGTAGGTAACCCGTTATCTGCTGAATTAGATCGTTATAAAATACCTATGAAAATTGTTGGACGTGTTATGGATAACTGCTATTATGGTGACGGAACTGTCCATCCCGGTTATCATTTGCTCTTTATACATGAATTATGCGAGTTATTCAGGTGTGCAGGTATTACAATGGATCAAGTTAAAAGGAAATTATTTTCTTTATCGCTGAAAGGAAGAGCCGCTGAATGGTTCAAATTACTGAAGAATGGTGAATCTTTTGGATGGAAGGAAATTGTTCCTCTCTTATATTCTAAATTATATCCTCCTAGTGAGATTCATAAAGACCGTAATCAAATATATAATTTCGTCCCTCATGATGGAGGTAGTATTGCCCAAGCGTGGGGGATAATGAAGTTATTAATGCTCAAATGTTCCGTTCATGAGCTCTCGAGTAATATTGTTAACTATAATTTCTATGCAAGGCTTTCTCTTCATGATAAGGATTTATTGGATGCTTCTTGTTCTGGATCATTCACACGTATGAAGGAAGAAGATAAATAGGATCTTCTTGACCGTATTCAAGAAAACACTGAAGGATGGGAGAATGACAATGGTAGAACGTCAGGTATAAATTATGATTATGAATGCATTAAATCTTTTATGGGACCTGATGATTTCTATAATGTTAGTGTTGTTTGTGGTCTTGATTCTCAAATTTTTGCAAACTGTCTTAAAGATTTTGCCTCCTATCTTGATATTCCTAAGAAGGAATTTATCAAGTATCATGCACCTTATGAAGATATTGTTCCTGCTGGTAATGTAGAAGTGCATGTTGTTAATCATGTTATTTTTTAGCCTTATATTGAAAAAATGTATTTCCCTGCTAAGGTGAAAGAACACTCTATTGTGGCTAGTGTGTTTAATAAGAGCATTAAGAAATATGTTGAACCTGATGAACAAATAACTGTTGAATCTTCTGTAGCAATAGTGAAAGATCTTATCTGTAGAAACGTAGAGGATGAACATATTGTCTTTTGTGAGGATGCTTCTAATATTGTCTCACATCCAAATAGACCTAAGAAAACTAGTGTTCCTCTGCTTTCTGTTAAGATTGCTGATCATTGCTATTATGGTTTGTGTGACATTGGTGCAAGTTCTAGTATTATTCCTTGTGAGCTTTATAGAGAAATTATGCATGAAATTGGTTCTTGTGAGCTTGAAGATATTGATGTGGTTATTCAGCTTGCTAATAGAGAAACTGTCTTTCCTATTGGTATTGTTAGAGATGTGGAAGTTTTATGTGGTAAAACTAAATATCCTAGTGATTTTCTAGTACTTGGTAAGGCTGCTAGTAAAACTTGTCCTATTATTTTTGGTAGACCTTTCTTGAACACTTTTGGTGCTATTATAGATTGTAAGAGGGAGAAGATTTTGACTAAATTTGATGGAAAATCTTATGAGTTCAATTTCTCCAAATTTGCTAGAGCACCTTATGAATCTGAATTGCCTAATGAGAATTTTAGATTTGAACAGCTTGCCTCTATTGCTCTTGTTCCTAACAATGCTTTGCAACAATATATGAAGTATCATGAAAGTGAGGTCTTTATGGAAGAAAGAATTGAGATTGACGATATTCTTCTTCGTCAGACGGTGATACTGAAACATAATTTACCTATGGAAGGCTTGGGTACAAAATTACCACCCGTAGAGACATCGTAGTAAGGATCATAGACGGGGGTGCCATGACCCTACGGGTAGAGACGTGGGGGGACGTGGTAGTACGGAAATCGATAATACCAAGTTTACCCAGGTTCGGTACAACGCAATTAGGCGGCGTTCCTACTCCTGCAATCTCACTAAATCAGGGCTGAAGCCTAAAGTATACAAAGTACAATGTGAGTAGGGTTTCGCTAACTCAGCGAGGATCAACTTCTCGGCGAGTTGGATTCTAGCTAATTGTCTCCTTCTATCGTCTCTCCCGTCCGGCTTTATATAAATAGCCGGGTTAGGGCTTACAGAAAGGAAACCTAGAAGACTACGGAAAGTATCTAACTTGGAAAGTACAGAATCCGTCTTCTCCTCCAAGACGCATCACTTTGGGCCATGGTCCGAGTTCTTCTAGAATCCGGCTTCCTGCGCATCAGCTTACTGGGCGCCCAATGGACTATGGTCCATTACCAAAAGGCCACCCTGGTAATCCGACTCTTTAGGACAATGTCAAATATACCCCTAATCGGTATATATCCGACAGTAGCCCCCAAGAGGGATTGAGACTTCATTCTGCCACCTTTCATCAATTTGCATTTTTTCCGAGAAATGTTGGCGCTTTCTCTCGATTCTTCTTTTTCCCAAAAAATTCATAACACATAACTCGGATTTCACCAAAATCCGACCTTTTCTTCCACGAGCCTTCGTAGAGAAGGAACTTCTTGACGTATAACTCGGATTTTATCAAAATCCGGCTTTTTCTTCCACAAGCCTTCATGGAGAAGGAACTTCATGACGTCAGCGATGAAATCGTGCTGACATCATGGTCGTTTGGGTTCAGTCAAAAACCCTGAAAACGTATCCTCTGACAGATTCTCACGGGAAACGAGGAGTTAGCCATTATCACCCCATCCCCTTGTTTTCCCGGAATTTTCGGGCGTGACACGCGTCAAGGATTCAACGGTCAAATAGCCGTTGTAACAAATCTCATCGCACCTCTGGATATAAATAGCCACCTCGAGGGCTCCGTTCTCTCTTCCACTCCCTCTTCTTCCTCGAGCGCCCCAGCACCATAGCCAGAACTAAAGCTCGAGCGAGTGAGCAGAGAGCAAGTTCTTTCACCTTCTCCCGAAAAACCATCGGAGGATCCGGCTCACAACCGCGCCGCCGGAGAAGGGTCGACGGAGAAACTTCCCACGATGCGGACGCGAGCAACGCCGCCTTGGACATCAAAGCGATTATAAACGACCTCCACCCGCAGCTGGACTCCCCCGTCCGCACCACCGCAAGCGCATCGGAGGGAAACGCCGATGACTCAGTCCGCGGGGATTAGCCTCCCGCGGCCGCGGACATTCCGTCATCGTCAGATCCTCCTCCTCCACCTCTCATCACCGAACCCGCCGAGTAAAACTCCAATCTCGGCGGCGAGGAGGTCGCTGCCACCAACGCCGCTGGAGGCGAAGAAGACACGGAGGAGAACTCCGGGAACTGGATCCACTGTAATGTGGTTTCCTCCCTCCTTCCGGCAATGGAGAAGGAGGGGTTCATCCTAAAGAAGAAATGGCGGTATGTCCCGGACGAGGCCGAGCCGTCGCCGAAAGACGGCGAACGAGTTCTCCTTGAATCACATGTTAACAGAGGTATTGGAATTCCGCCCTCTTCCTTCTTTCTCCAGGTCTTAGACCACTATCAAATCCAGCCACACAACCTCCCTCCAAACTCCATTCTTTACATTGCTGGATTTCAGGCTTTGTTCGAAGGGTACTTAGGATTAGAGCCTAGGCTAGATTTCTGGCACTACAATTTTGGAGTAAAGCGCAACCCATCTGAGGGCGTCCTCTTCACTTGTGGAACCATCTCCTTTACCCTTCGCAGGTTTAGGGAAGATTGGTTCTTGAAATAAAAACCTCGGAATCCGTCAAATTCTTGACGGGTTCCTTCTTTTATCACGAAGATGTCCCGTTTCCTGGAAAGGAAACGGGAATTCAACCTTTCGTTAATTCCGCGGCCACTCCCCAAGATAATTGGGCGGTGGACGCCGTCAAGATTCTGCCGACAGATCTGATGAGGATCAAACGGCGCATCGCCAAGCTCGTTTCCGCCTCCCCTCCTCTTACTGGCATGGACCCGGTTCTATGCTGGCTTCAAAGGCGGATCCATCCCCTGGCTCACCGCAGACCCCGACTAATGTGCGAATACACGGGCCATGAGGACGCGATTAGGGCGACGAGCAAGTCTTTGTCGAAAAAAGACTTGAAGAAACGCGTCAATCAGCTGGTCGCAACTCGTGACCAATACGAGGAAAGTTGGCCGATGTACACGGCGTAAAACCCGGCTCCAAAGGTATGATTCTATTATTTTGGGCATTGGTTCTGAGTTTCCTTTTCTCGGATGTTTTTTCTAACCCGGAATTTTTCTTTTTTGACAGATTCTGACTCTTATAACTCGGAGCTTGCCTCTGATGCCGAGTTGGATGCTCTTCATGCCAATTTTGCCGGCGATCAGAAGCGGAAGAAGCCCTCCATCACTCAGGAGGCGATTGATCTTGACGGCATTGCCGTCGCAACTTCCAGGTAAATATCCCGAGTTCTTTCCTTTTCTATGCATTTTTATTTTCGCATGAACTTATTTTTCTCAAATTCTGATTTCTCGGAACTTTTCTTTCTAGCCTAGCTCCCACAAATTTGAAGCCAAAGAGCCAGAAGAAACAAAAGTCTGTTGCTAGGAGAGGAGCACAACCCTCTCCTGCTCCTGCACCTGATACTCCGACACCAGCTGAGGAGGAGAACTTTGCTGCAAGGGAAGAAGACCCCTTGCAATCCAGCCAGCCTATTGCGCCGGAGACGGACGCGAGGGAAAGGGCAGAAAGAGTCGAGCCGGAAGTTGGAGGTCCTTCTAATATCCCGAAGGAGGATCCCATGCCCAACTTTGACCCGGAATTCAAGGTAAAAAAAGAAGAACACTTTGACGAATATGGATACAATCATCTGTGGGCGACAAAGTACTTTGCTCCAGCTCCCTTAATCTATCTTGGCCGCAAGGCGGACTTATTGTTAGGAATAATTTCGTGATCTCGCCTCGGCAGGTCATCCAAGACGGCCTTTGCTACGTCAGAATTCTCTTTGCAGACTATGCAAAAGAGTTTACCGAAAACCTGGCCAGTTTGACAAAAATGAGCCAGGTAATATCTCTAGCCCCAAAGAATTTGCCAAATGTATTCTTTTTGACTAAATCCTTTATCATTGACCTTGCTTGTTTTTCGACTTAACCGATGCGTCTCTTTTCCATGTTTCAGCAAACTGCCGAAAACATCAACATGGAAGTTTTTAACAAACTTACCATCAAGAATAAGGAGGTAAAAACTCTCCTTAACATTCTTGAAGAGAAAGATTCGGAGCTGGCCTCCGTTCAGCATAAGCTGGATGAATCGGCAGGTAAATTCACCGCTGTTTTTGTGAGAGAAAAAATTTCTAAGCCATTTTCCGATTTTTAACTCTTCATTTTTCTTGCTTTTCAGCTTCTTTGGCGAAAGCCAAGCAAATAGCTGAAAACGTCGGCAATGCCGAAAACCTCCGAAAGGAGAACATGGAACTTCATAAGATCAACATGAAGCTCCAAAAGGATCTGGAGGCCAGCGAGCTGGCTGTCGGAATTGGCGAGTCCAAAGCTTCCAGCTAGGCTGAGAAGGACAAGGCCACCATCCTCGACTTGGAGAACGCTCTAAATCAACGCCTTGAAGAAGGCATTGAGATGGATAGGATTCTCGGTAAGTTTTAACACTTTTACCGGAATATTTCCTTTTTCCTCCTCTGTTTTCTTTTCTAACTTTCCTTTGTTGATTTAAACAGAAGGTAGCCCCTCGCTTACCCGGATCAAAAGAATCCGGGCTTTCGGGAGAGTCTTTGCTGCGCTCAAGGCCGCGGGGATGTTACTTGTCAATAAGTACATTCCAGACAAAGCAGGAGAATTCTCGGAAGTTGGCAAACTTCCGGAAGCGATCGAAAAGGTGGCGAACCAGAAGGAGTCCTGGTTCCGCTCAGTATCTCGTGGTGGTGCACATCTGGATCTTGGGCTAATGCGTATGCACTACACCACTGCCGAGTCTTGGCGCGTGGTGACTGGTATCCCCCAAGGATACACGGAAGCGCAGCGAGCCAGCATCTTCGACTCCGTCAAAGGCCACACTACAAAGATAGCACAGATGGTGTCCATCTCCACCTTTTATCCAGAAGAAGAAGTTCCACCAACTCCTGAGTACCACAGCAGCGAGGAGGAGGAGGATTCTGAGGAGGCCGTCTGATTCCTGAGTAGTTAGTAGAAAAAATAGGAGCATTACTATTCTCTTGATGTAATATCTCTTAAGAGATCTAAGCGTGGGGATATTCGAGAGCCCTCGTTGCTCCTAGCGGACCTTGTTCGTAAGAGGCTTTGCCTTCTCTGCGTGGATGTGATGTGACAGCGTGAACAATACGTCGGTTTGGTACGATGACAGAGTTAATTTCGTTTTCTCTTCCTTTGCCTCCTCCTCTTCTCCAATCCCGCGCCTTTGACCTAGCTTTTCTCTTCCACACCAAATCAGTCACCCGCCAGCCTCATCTCTCAGCCGGTGCCAAGATCTACACGGCGTGTCCCTGTGTGGGCTGTCTTTGACCTGCTGTTCCCCAGATGCTTTCTTCTCCGGTGAGGTACCACATATGTGCCGGCAGTCCCACGGTCGACCTCCAGCGAGCAGAGGACGGAGGGACCACAAACCGAGCCTTCGGCATCCGGTGTAGTTTTGGAGCCGCCCGCCGCTGCCCTACAGTGTCCTCTCTGCGCTCTATGGTCTCGTCTTTCTTGGTCTCAATATTGGTATTCTTGTGTCTGTTTTGTAAGGGTAGATTGGTGGAGAACGCATATGTGCAATTGCAGAGTTGGAGTTTTGTTCGTCGCTCCACCGGAATTCCGAAATTCCTCCTCAACTCGGGCCAGCACTACCCCTTGGCACTACCCCGTTGGCAGGTGTCTCTCCAGACTGAACTGCCGCCTTCAATACATTAAGTGGAGTTCACTAATTTCATTTGAGCAATCACACGACACCCATGACCTATCCAACACCGGCGACCGCTGCTGCCCAATGACCTTAAAACTTGGTCTTCCTGTATAGTTATATTACCTCTATGTGACTCTTTTCCCATGAATTTTTCTTTTGTAGTGCTGGGGCCAACTGAATCAAAGGATGAAGCTGCAAAAGGAGAACTGGTTCTACTTCCTTACGATTGACGTGGGTTAAGTTGTATGTCTACTTCCCTTTATCTTCCTCATCTTCATAAGAGTAGTTGTGTTTAATCTGGTGTTATTTTGTACATTTTATATTCAGTTCATCATTTAGCAATCTGCTCCTATTTGTCCACAGCTTAGATTTTCTTGAGTGTGTTCATCCACTTAATATCTGATAAAGTTGAATCATGCTCTTATTTGATGCAGCGTGGGTTATCACTTGGTAGGTAGAGATGTTATTCTACGGTTTTGGTTTTGTTAGGATGCACATGATGAAATATCTCTTGTTCCTGGTGCTTGCATAGTTTGAGCAACCGATGGACTTATAGATTTTTCACCACATATTCACTTAGCAGGTATAGATATCCGTTTGAGAAATTTCCAAATGGTGTTCTTCTACCAACTCTATTTACTAAAACAGAGGAGTACTAAAGGTATTTGAGATGATTTTGACAAAAGCATAAAACATGCCAGTGCTATGTTTACATAATCCACATAGCCTGGGAACAAACTGTGTCTAAGTTATGTTGATTCTATTTTTGTTTTGAAAACTTCCAGGCTAATTGATCGAGGTCACTTTTTTGTTGATGAATACCATTGTAGTATAACAATATGAGCTTGGCGTGCTATTATTATCTATGCACAGTCACTGCCTCCTCATTATTTTGTAAGGGTGTAGATAATGAGGAATGACCATTTTTTTAAGAAACATGGGTAAGGTACTAAGGTGGGTACTTGATCGCTATACATTTTCTAAAGGAGCTAAACAATATTTAATAACGCAGCTATCAATTTTTGGGTAAATACAAAGAACATTGGTTAGAACCTTCCCTATTATTGTGATCATTGTGAATATTCAGGGCGTCGCCACCGATGTTGGACTCTGAATTTACCTGAAACACATGAGAATCATTCCCCATTGATCATACGAGGTGATGATGTACTTTTTGGGGGATTTTCCTACTGATTCGTGACAGGTGACAACAAGGGTATCTCCTTTCATCCAAGATGCGGAGTATCAAGATTATCAAGTGTTTTTGCTTGTTTGCTATATGCATGTAGCAACAATATAATTATGAAAACCATTCCGTTGTATGGAAACATGTTATAACATATTCATGTGTGCATAAGATGGTGGCAATTTGCATTGTAGAAAATATGCTGCAATTGGTAGACTATATTATGCTGAAGATGTAAATGAATTAAAGCTGAGAGATTTGTTTAGAATTTCGAGGTGTAAAGAAATTAATTTCATTTTTCCCTTGATGGTTTTATAGATTAATGATACCTATGGGTGGTACATTACTGACTATACAGAAGTGAAACATTTAAAAAAATCATGTCCAGAAAGGTTGTATAGGAGGCACAAAAGAAGTACGGCAAAGAAACAAAGGTTGTTGCAAACAGTAGGTAATATGCCTACCAATTATCCAAAATGCTCTATGGCATTTATAATCATACTATAATGCTTTCAGTTTTGATATCTTTCTCAAATTCTCAGAACCATTAGTAGTAGATCTGAATGCAGTTTATTTACGGTGCAAGTATATGAGGAACACATGAATTTGTTCTTTTGACAATACTTGGGAATTATGATAATCAAATGTCAGTCAATTAAGGGCACACCCTTGCACCATGAAATATATCTGTGCCTACACGTGTTCATGTGCTTAAGTGGTTCTTTGAAAGTGACAATTGTTGTCTAACAGCTAAATGGTTTAGGGCTTAACAATATTTATCGTAGCTTGCTCTTAGTGTAATTTTTATTTATAGTACTCCATGCTATGCTAACATGGATGGTAGTGCAGATTTTGTGAGACACTTGAGCATACCTATTGCTAAAGGGTTCCACTTCTCAATCTATGTGAGGCACTTGTTGTATGACATCCTTCCTTTAAGATCTCAGGTCTCTAGAAATAGAGAGCTTTGGTTGCTCCTCCTGCCTTTTTTCGACCAACGTTGTTCCTAGCCACCCGTCAATCGAGTGGGTGTTCTTTAGCACTTAGAAGACATTGATTCTAGGTACATGTGACGGTCTGGATGTTAAAGCACATGTGGTACACAATACTGGTTTATAATTTACATGTTTCATTGTAGGGATTAGGGAGGAGGCAGGAAAATCTCTAGGTTTCAACACACAAGATTTATTTGATTTCCTTTCACGTTGGCCTGTTGTAGGAGGTGGCATGACGCCGTGTGAGGTAGAAATAGATCATCCATGGTAACATAGGCCTACTCTACACTTGTTTCATCCTAGGTGAGTTCTTTAGCTAATCTATTGTTAGTTTTCTGTGTCATTTCTTTTTGAAACTACGGTTTGCATTGTAGCCAGTTCTTTTGATGCTGAAGTGCACCCTGTGTATCAATTTTAGCATCCTAATTTTGGTGCTCAACCTTTTCTATTCTGCAGTCCCATGGTTTTTACTGTTTAAAAAAACTAAGGAAGAATCCAATATTTTTCCTTAGTATCTTTATTATCATGCATACTGCATGTTGTACTTTCTTTTTTCAATTTGAGTAACTTACTCAATTAGAATAGATTTTCATTTTGAGTAACTTATATTCAATTAGAAAGATGCACCTACCTAAAATATGTGGAGTATTTACCAGAAGAGGCAACAACCAAAAAAAATAATCCCGTGGGGGTTCTCTCCTATTGATTCTTTTGAATTTTGTTAGAAGTGCTTCTCAAATTACAGTGGTTTCTGATGCCTTTTTTTTATGAAATCTATTTTTTTTGTGTGTTGAACAGCTCCACTCTTGAATATATTGTGACTGAATTATGATCTATATTAGGTGCGAAAAGCATGTTCAATGTGGCTACTATTGGTGTATTCTTATGTTAACTATATTAAAAATATTTTAATGTGCAGCTCATTTTTACCTTATAATGACACAAAAATACAGAAGACAGGATGTGTATAAGGAAGTTCAAGTAACTAGAATACAACAGGTCATAGTGTTCAATATTGTTAGGTACATCTGTTGTATAAACTGACCGAGAATATTTGTTTGTACGTACGTCGGATAAAAAAATGATGAGATCATTAATGTCGTTTTGTATTTGCCATATGTTCCATGGCCTGGTATCTTAGTCCGGCCTTTAGCAATATGCTGTGGTGCACATAACACATGTAATATGCACAAATTGTGCACTTCTATCATTACGTTGCATTGCAACCGTCTTTCTTCTCCTCCTTCCTCCCCATTTGTGGCTCTCTTTGTCTATCTGAATGGTTCAAGCTACAATGACATGTTTCCTCTTTTGAAACTCACAATGGCTGCAACTATCAATGTTATGCGGCAGCCCCATTACAGAACATTGTTTATATGAACCGTGCATATTTTTTTTGCAATAAGATAGAAACTACGTATCAATATAATTTTGTTGAAAAATATTTCTTAACAATTGCTCATTTTGAATTCCCACAAGAAGTTTGAGTGTTTGATGACGTGCCAGTTGTTTCTCAATATTATGTTGGTTTAAACATGGCATGTCGATGTTTGTAGAAGTGTATAGCTTCTCATACATAAATTGCTTGCTTATGTAATCAGTCCCACTATGAGCAGGCGAGGTAAAAAAACGCCAAACACAGAAATGGCGCGGCGAAGCGCGTAAGGTCCTTCTAGTTCATTGTAATGCTACCTATCATTTTTATAAACAAGTATCCCCTGTTTTGCAGTAAAAAATATGCCTTTGCAAGATTTTCCGGGTTTTAATCCTTTGCCTTATAAGTTCTCTGGTTGACATGTTTTGACTGTCCTTATTGTTGAAATGGCTCAATAGTACTTAATCTTCATGCCAAGTGACTGGGTTTAACCTATCAGTCGAAACTCGGAAACATGGATTGTACTAAGGCATTTTTACTTACTAATTTCAGTGACCCAACACATAAACAATCAGATAATACTTAGGAAAAAGTAAGGAATTTTGAAAATATATGAAATTCAGGCACGCAGGCACAACCTGGGTTTCCTTAAGCCTCCTTAGGCTGCAAATCAATCAGTTTTATAACTCCGAGCACGCAGGCACAATTCGGGTTAACATTGAGTATTTGAAAGATCATTGGGAAATAGATAAAGACGGACTTATGCTTTGTATAAAAATAGACAGATAAAACAGTAAAGCATGAATTCCGACAAATTTATTTTATGATCTCAAAGATGTTTACATAGAAATTGAACTAAGTGTAGAAGGGACGTAACTGCTGGATGCTCCAGGGTCTCTTTGTCTCTCCTAGTTCGATATCTATCTTTCTCTTTATTTTGCGATTCAGACATTTGGGATCATCTTCCGTATCCCAAATATCTACAAGATAGTAAGATCCATTTTTTATAGCCTTGCTGATGACAAATGGTCCCTCCCAAACTGGGGCTAATTTGTGCTTCCTTTCCTGCACCAATCTTAGCACTAGGTCACCTTCCTTGAATGAACGATGCCTGATTTTCCGACTGTGGTATCGTCGTAATCCTTGCTGATAAATGGCGGATCTTTGAATTACAAGATCTCGTTCTTCTTCTAAAAGATCGCCGACATCCTGTCGTGCGTTTTCGGCATTCGAGTCATCGTAAGCCTGCACTCTTGGGCTATCATGGAGCATGTCTGTTGGAAGCACTGCTTCTGCGCCATAAACCAGGAAAAACGGTGTTTGACCTGTTGATCTATTTGGCGTCGTTCGAATACTCCAAAGCACGGAAGGTAATTCTTCTACCCATGCTACAGCTGCTCTGTGAAGAGGAGATTCGATTCTTGGGCATATTCCTTGTAGGATTGAGCTATTCACTCTTTCAACCTGCCCATTGGATTGTGGGTGTGCCACAGATGCAAGATCTAGGCGTATTCCCGTTTGCGGCAATATTTTGCCAACTCTCAATAGAGAAATTTGTCCCGTTGTCAGTGATTATGTTGTGTGGAACACCGTATCTCATGACTATGTCAATGATGAAATTTTTTGGAGTTACACCGTCAAGTTTTTTAATAGGTTTCGCCTCCACCCACTTGGTATACTTATCTACTGCAACGAGTAGATGTGTAAGTCCGCCTCTTGCAGTTTTGAATGGTCCCATCATATCTAGCCCCCAGACCGCAAATGGCCATGTAATGGGGATAATTTTGAGTGCTTGGGCTGGCATATTCGTCTGCTTGGCGTAATACTGATATCCGGCACATGTGTTTACTATGTGTTCGACGTCTGTCTTGGCTGTGAGCCAGAAAAACTCTGCACGGAATGCTTTTTTGACTATGCTTTTTGATTGAGCATGATGTCCGCAATATCCTACGTGGATTTCTTGCAAGAATTCTCGGCCTTCTTCTGGCGAAATACATCGCTGAAAAATTACGATAGTGCTGCGTTTATACAGGCAACCATTAATTACCGTGCATCCTTGCATCGACGTTGTATCTGCCTTTGCAAGACCTCGTCTGCTCCATCCGGGAACTTCTGATCAAGTAAGAAGTTTAAGTATGGAATTGTCAATCCGGTTTAACGAGCAGAACTTCAATTGACTCGGAAACAAGAGGATAATCAACATCTCCACCTTTGATTGATGGTCCATGCAAATGTTGGACAAACACACCATGTGGTAGGGCTTTCACTCTTTCCGAGCCCATGCGGGCTAATGGGTCTGCGTTCCAATTTTCTTCCCTTTTGATACGAACTACTTCAAATCCTAGGAAGCAAATGGAAAACTCGTCCATAGTTCTCCGATATTTGGCCATAATGGGGCTTTTGGCGTCCCATGTTTGGTTTAGCTGATGCTGTACCAAATCTGAGTCACCATAACAGAGTATGCGTTTGACGCCTATTTCTTTTGCAATATGCAAGACATGAAGCAAGGCTTCGTATTCGGCCACATTGTTGCTAGCGTTGAAGTGTATTTGTAATACATACTCCATAATGTCACCTTTTGGACATTTAAACACTACAGCAGCTCCGGCGTCTTCCTTCATCTTGGATCCGTCAAAGTGCATGATCCAATATTCCAACTTCGGCATTGGTGTGTTTTCCATTGCTTCTGTCCAATCACCGGCAAAATCTGCCAACACCTGGGATTTAATTGTTGTCCTGGGTTGGTACTTAATGTCGAACGCAGCGAGCTCGATGCCCCATTTAGCAACTCGGCCTGTTGCGTCCGCATTGTTGATAATATCCCCTAGTGGTGCTTTACTTACCACTGTTATGGAATGTTCTTGGAAATAATGGCGGAGTTTTCGAGATGCGAAAAACACGCCGTATGCCAGCTTTTGATAATGTGGGTACCTTTGATTTGACTCGGAGAATACTTCGCTAACATAGTACACTGGATGCTGATTTGGTATACTTTGTTCATCTTTCCGCCTTTCCACAATTATCACAGTGCTGATAACCCTGTTTGTTGCTGTAAGATACAATAGCATGGGTTCTTCGTCTTTTGGGGATGCCAAAATCGGAGCTTTCATGTAGGTTTCTTTCAGCTTGGTTAGTGCTTTGTCCGCCTCTTCCGTCCATTCAAATTTGTCGGATTTCTTCAACAATTTGTATAATGGCAGAGCTTTGTCTCCTAGTCGGCTTAGGAACCTACTGACTACGGCTGCAGAACCCGTCTATCTTTGGACATCTTTTAGGCACGTAGGCCTTGTGATATTCAAGATTGCCTTGATCTTTTCCGGGTTTACTTCTATTCCTCTGTGAGAAACTAGAAAACCCATAAGTTTTCGTGAGGGAACCCCGAATACGCACTTTAATGGATTCAACTTCATTTTATACGTGCGTAAATTTTCGAAAGTTTCTCATAGCTCTTCAGAGAGTGTGTCCTCTTCCTTAGAAACTACGGCAATGTCGTCCTCGTAGACATGGACGTTTTTGCCGATTTGACTATGCAAGCATCTTTGCATGCAACGCTGGTAAGTTGCACCCGCGTTCTTCAGGCCAAAAGGCATGGCTATGTAATAGTACGTTCCATACAGGGTTATGAAGGAAGTTTTGATTTGATCTTCCTGCTTCATAGTATTTGATGGTACCCGGAATAAGCATCCAAAAAGCATAAAAGCTCAGAGCCAGCAGTGGTATCTATTATTTGATCGATCCGCGGTAGGGTGAACCTATCTTTTGGACACAATTTTTTCAAGCCGGTGTAATTTATACACATCTTAAGAACAATTTTATCTTTCTTCGGGATTAATATTGGGTTCGCAGACCAGTCAGTATGTATGACTTCACGGATAAAATTAGCTGCTAAAAGCCGGATAATTTCCTTGCCTATAGCCTTCCGTCTTCTTCCAACAAAACGACGGAGACCTTGTTTGACGGGTTTTGAACCTGGAATCACTTTAAGTTGATGCTCAGCAAGTTCCCTGGGTACTCCCGGCATGTCCGCAGGACACCAGGAAAAAATATCCCAGTTCTCACGGAGGAACTTGATGAGCGCATCTTCCTATTTGTCGGTCATCCTAGTTCCCACTACGACAAATTTTGTCGGATCTTTGGGATCTAGGATAACTTGTCTTGTGTTTTCCGATTCCTGAAGCTATCTGTCGGCTTCCGAATTTCTTTTCCTGACGGCATTTCCATCGGCAAAACTTCCTTAGCTAGCTCTTTCAATTCCTCCCTTGCGATGACTTGCTCAGCGCAAAGAGCATTTCCTTTCTCCAGCTCGTTAGCCAATTTGTAATCTCCGGATATGGTAATTACCCCGCCTTTCGGCCCTGGCATCTTCAGCTTGTTATAGATATAACATGATCTTGCCATGAATTTGGCGAAAGTTGGACGTCCGAGTATTGCATGATATACACTTTCGAACGGCACCACCTCGAATGAGATTTTTTCCTGGTGGAAATTTTCTCTACTTTTGAAGATTATATCTAGGGAAATTTGTCGTGGGATAATCACGGCAGATGTTACCGGGGGTAACTGATCTAGGGGCAAGTCGACACAGGTATTTGGGAGAGGATTTAGCTTGAAGGAAGACATGGCGAAAAGCAATCTAAGAGCCGGAACACAACTCGCCGGATCTCGATATGATTATACTGGATACTCGATAATAGGTGTTACAGTTATGACTTGAATCTCTCTCAGGCGAAGCCTAGGGGTTGGTTTATATAGTACTCATACCCCCTTTGGCTTGCCATACAAAGCGCTCCTTGAGTCCTACTCGAACTCTACATACGTATCCTAGCTTTCCTTATCGTAACCCACAATCCGGGTTACGATCCTTACAAGCCCTGGGCCTTCCGGAAGCTTCTGCGTCCTTAGCCGGATTTGGTCCATACGCCGTTTGGGCCGGATTACACCTGGGGTTGGCATACCGAGTTACTATCCCCTCATCAGTAGTCCCCAGAATAGCTTGGGCTTCCAAGATTTACTCTTCGAAGCGCTGGCTATTCCCTACAGAAATATCAGATGCAAACACATGAGGATTAAGACGCAGCGCGTCTATGAATAGCCGAGACTGGCGCCAAGGAAGCCAGGTAAAAACCCGGCTCTTCTTTTTAGGTTCTTCCTTAATCTCTCAAACTTAAATCTCAATAGGAAACTCCCTGACTCCACATCCTTCTTGATAACTACCGCTGATACAGGGAAGGCAATTTCCCCTTCCTTTTTCTCTGGATCATATTGGCCTGCGCATAAAATGTGCCTTTCAAATTTCGAAATCACCAATTACTCCGCATTCCCCGGGTCTCGACCGTTAGGCCAAGCCTTTCCACCCGGACGGTTATAAATAAAGACCAATGAGCAGATCCAACTCTTAACGGCTCATTTCCCCCATTCCACTTCTTCCCAAGCTCGAGCTCGCAGAGTGCCACCACGGGAACCCCACGCATCTCGCCGGAGCCCATCCGACTTCGTTTGCGCTCCGCCACCGCACGAACCGCTCCAGCTCCCGAATCCGCCGCCAAGCCTCCGATTCGCCGGCCAACGGTCACGAAAGGGCACGAATCTTGCGCTATCTGTCTCCGCAAGGCCTTACTCCAATCCTCTTCGGTAAGTTCCTTACACCCTCCAGCTTATTCTCGCAATTTCTTAGTTCTTCCTCAGATTGGATCTGAATCGAGCGGTCCGCGATTTCTCGGGCTGCGCCAAATTAACTCACCGATTTCCACTATAATCACTCCCATAGATAGGATTTATAGCTTGTATTGCTCCCCTAACTCCAGTAATCACTAATTTGGTCACAAATTTAGAAATAAGATCCCCAATCTAGGCTCGGGCCATCTAGAGTTTCCGCCTTTGCTCTCCCTCCTCAGAAAATCTTACTTCTCCGGCTCATTCGCAGATAGTATGCGTATAAGTATCCCCCTAGCTTCTCCAAACATTTGCTTTTGCGGAAAGCTCTTTGGGTTTTGTAAAGTCACTTGATACCCGGACGAACCATACTTAACCCGGCGAGGCAATAGCCGGATTACGTTTAAATTGCCGATAGCTGCTTACCTGCTAACTTCCAAGTTTTTGTTTCTTACGTCCTTTTCTTCAATGTTTCACCAGGTCAATCCCATGGCGCCCAAGAGGCAGGGGAAACAGCCGGCTAAGGCTAAATCCACAAACGCCATTTCAGCCAACTGGGGGAAGTCCTCCATCACCAAGACCAAACTGGAGGAATTGGTAGAGCTTGGAATCCTACCTCCACAGGAATCCATCCGCTGGAGAGCACCTGGCAACGAAACCCGGCCTTCTCCAGCCACGGATGAGGTAATATGCTTCGTTGAACACGTGACCCGGGGCTTCAGGCCTCCGGGTCATCCCTTCTTCCGTGACGTCTTAGACCACTACAAACTCCGTATCTTTGATATAGGCCCGAACTCCATTTTAAACATCTCCCATTTTATCGTTCTTTCCGAGTCTTACTTGTGCACTCCGCCAAGTCTGGCTCTTTTTGTCGAACTTTTCCAGTGCAAGCCGTGTCGCGAAAGCGGCGACGGCGCACTTCTTACTTGCGGCGGGGTTTCTATCCAGCGCCGCAAGCACTCCCTTATGCCTCCCATTTCTCTCAATTCTCACGTAAAACACTGGCAGCTTTCTTACTTCTACTGCCAGGATACCTCTCCACCCGGCGAAAAAAAGTTGCCGGGTTACTCGGAGGGTCAACTTGACATCTCCGAGAAATTCAACGCCTTCGCCCCTGACTCAGACAGGGAGGCGATCTTGCCTTTGTTAGCTAGGATCTCCATCTTGTCCGCCCGAGGCCTCATCGGACTAAACCTGGTGAAGACCTGGGTTAGCTTCCGCATTCAGCCAAACTCCCTTCGTGAGAAGCTGATGTGCGAATACTCGGGTCAAACCACGGACCCAATCCGCTTCTCTACCAGCACCCTTGCTCCGGGTGACATCAACAAAACGATTAAGGGTTTCCTGACAGAGAAACTCGAGGTAATCCGGGGCATAGCCGGATTAGAACCTTTTACCCTCGAGAATCCAGCCCCCGCAGTAAGTTCCCTGCCTTTTGATTTTGACTTCTGACAGCTTACTTTTATCCGCTTCTCTTGTCTTGATATTAACCATTACTCTGGCATTCTCTCCTCAGGCCGATGACGCCTTCTGGAAGGTCGACACCTCTCCTAGTTCCGAAGACGCGGAGGAGGAAGACGATGTCATTGACTCGAATGAAGGTACACACTTGATTCCCTTGCACACGTTATATCCTGCCACTTCTTCTTCTTTATGCGGGAACTCGGATATTTTTCAGAGCGAGAGGACCAAAGCGAAGAAGAAGAAACAGACAGCAGGGGCGGGTCCACCAGCGAGGAGGAAGAGCCGGAGCCGGCCACCAAAGCCGGAACAAAGAGGAAATCCCAGAGGATAGCCCTCCAGGTTTTTACTTCATCTCCTCACACTTTGGTTTTCTGTTTCCATAACGTCACTCCGGGGCTAACCCCATCTCCACCCCTTTTGATCGTAACTGAAGGAGCCGCCCGCGACTAGGCGCCGAGTAACCCGGAATCATCCGGGCAACGAGACCCCTAACCCGGTCGCTTCGCCGCCCCCGGTTCAACACCCTGGTATTTGTTGTAAACAAAATTTCTTTCCGATCGTTCCTTTGTAACATAATCCCAGGTCTTTCTTGCCATTTTCCAGTCTCTTCCGGGTCTAGTGACGGCTTTCCCTCGGACTTCCCGGTGAACACCGGGTAAGCGCCTTTTCCTGATATTACACCGAACTTTCATCCTTTTTTTTTTTTTTTTTTTTTTTTAAAATCAAAGACTAATTGCGCCCTTGCGCCTTCTTCAGAGCCACGGTTATTAGTAGCGACCAGGAGGACTCCGGGGCTAGGGTCCGGGTCGAGAGCGAGCCGGCTGATGATGCCTTCACCACGACTGGCGACGAGCAAGTGTCGCCACCGGAGCCAGCTAGGCATGACGCCGAGTATCCAACTGCTTCGCACGCAAGCGAGAAGGAGAAGGGAGCAGCTTCAAGCGCGGGAGGGGGACCAGACTCCGACATTCGGATGACCCGGGTGCCACCTCCTGTTGCAAGAAATGCTCCTTTTCCCACTTTCCAGGTACCCGAGCCATCTAACCCGGATAACGCTGACTTTAACCAGCTTATGAGCGCTCTTCTCGCCATGAAAGCTTCAGAAGGGACTGTCTTAGAACGTATGGCTGCAGCACATCAGGTAACTTTCACGTGATACTCCTTATTATACGTCCAGTCCCCAAGTCCCGAGTATAATTTTCTTTAATTATCCTCGGTACTTCGCATAGTACTTTCCGGTACTCATTTCCTCAGATGAAACACTCTCATGATATCCGGCTCACAGCTTTACCCGGCCTTTGCAGGCAGAGATTTACTCAGTCAGATGAAGCGTTACTTAAAGCTGAGCAGCTCTTGCTGGCTGAAGTTAAGCGTAGGGAGGCCCTTGAAGCGGAGATAAAGACATTGAAAAAAGATGTCTCCATTTACAAGAAGAAGTACAATACTGCCCAGTCTTCGCTGAATAACCTGTCGACTCAGCTTACGGACACTTACCGTATCTTGCTAAGTAAGTTTGCTATTTGCGATTAATTTGCGTATCTCTATCTTGCTGCTGTAATAACCAACATTACTGATATGCTCTTGCATGTTTCGATTGCAGGTGCTAACCTTGCTGCTCCGGAGGAGAATGCCATTACTCAAGTTAAAACTCTGAAGACTATGCTCCGGACGTTTTTTGCCGGCACGAAACTTTTGCTGGATGCTATCAAGTGGCCTTCTGAGGTATACCCGGGAGAAGATAATCTTATGCAGGCCTTCTCAACGGTGCCTGGATGGATTGAGATAATGAAGCGCTCAGCTTGCCGGATTGGAATGACCCGGGCCCTTACACTGGCGAAGGCTTATTTTCCTAAGCTTGACCCGGCCAAGGTAACATCCGGGTTTCCAGAATTCAAAGCTGACGGGTCCAAGTTTGAGCCCAAGGACTTCAAAGATATTCAACGTGCTGTACGCCCCTCAGCCACTACCTTGGCCGACAAAATGGAGCTGGACCAGATCATGAGTTCATATGACGCTGAGGGCAAAGTTATTTTGGTGGATGCACCTCCTCCTTTTGATATGGTGGAAAGATGGTCGACTGACCTGGCCAGGAGGAAAGCAGAGGCCGCAAAGAGAGAAGCAGAGCTAGGCGCAAAGCCGTCCACCTCTACACCGGCCGTGCCTCCGCCTGTCCGTCCAGATGTGAAGAGCCCGAGCAAAACTGCTGGCAAGGCCAAGGAGCAAGTCCAAGATCTAGACCCGGAGGGCCGCTCTCAGGATGCCGAGTAGGATGCTACCTTGTGCTTTTCGTTTCTCGATACTGATATGATTTTTGTAGTGCGCCTGTGCGCCATTGATGCTGATACTATGACTGTATGCTTTGTTAATTCATGATAACTCTTTGCCTTCCCTGGCTTTTGATAATATCCATCCTTGTGTTACTTATGAACTTATTCTCGATACTTCGAACTCTTGCTTTCAATTTCCTTTTGAGACTCGGTTAACCGAGTATCGTAGGTTTTGATAGATGGACTTTTCTTTAAGTCCCCAATACTCGGCAACTAAGGTTTACAGACCTTGGTAGTTAAATAGTTTGTTTCTGTTTCGAAGTCCCCAGTCCCCATGACCCAAAGTACGAGCTATGGGGGCGTGGGCTTTCTCAGATGACATACTGCTGTTTACCAAGCTGAAGACCAATAGCTGTTCTCATAAATACTGAAGTCATGCTTAATATTTGTTGAGTTTCCGGCTATGTTAGCCTTATACTCTGCATGGACTTGTGGTTTAGATGACCCTTTTGATTACCTTGTACTATAAGCCGGCTTTCGCGTGGATACCATGTCGTTGCATCTATACGAAAAACAAAATCAAGCACGCTCCATTGGGCTGCATAGTTTGATTGTAATCGTAAGTGAACAGATCATGCCACTTTGGTGCGAGTCACATCGAGCTTAAGTAAGAATAATCAAGAAAATTGGCTCCTTCGTCCAGTTATAGGATTGTAGCCGCACCCGTTTGTACGAGTAACCAGCCCCCATAACTTATAGGCATCATGGCCGGGTCTCCGGGTTTGTGATTACTTATTGAAGTAGATCAACCCTCCGGAGACCTATATTCACGTAATGTATTTCGATGATATTGATGTATTGATAATAACAATGTTACTTACTTGTAACTGAAGCAAGGATCATGATAAGACTCGAAACCATCTTCTTTTATTGATAAAAATTTCTTATTTGAATCAGCAGGCCGCCTCATTAAAAACCTTCCAGTCCCCTTAGGTACCCTGGATAGGAAAAGAGTGCGTATGAAACCTGCCGCCCATTACACTGCTTTAGTTATTCTCGAGAATCGGCCTCGCGTTGGTACGGCCGATACACATTCTCCACTTGCTATGCCCTTTCGTAATGAGTACCGGATTTGCTAGCCATTCCGGGTATATCGCCCTTGACACGTGATCAGCTGCGGATGGTGGTACGTCTTCTTCTTCCCTACTGAGAGTTTTGAAAATATCGTTCCCGATGAAGCCTACCATCTTAGGGTTTTGTTCTGCCCTAACTTTTGCTTTGTCCCCCTCAGGAGTTGGCTTTTTTGACGTTGCTCTCTCTTCTAGGTCCACCTGAGAACGGTAATGTTTGAGCTCTTCCTTCCTACAGGCTTGCTCGGCCATTGCCGCGTCTCCTTCATCACACTCAGCTGCTATATCTCGGTTTCCGTGTACGGTGATGGTCTTTTTAGGACCCGGGATCTTCAGCTGTAGATACACATAACATGGTCTTGCCATGAACTTGGCATAAGCCGGCCTTCCAAACAATGCATGATAAGGGCTGCGCAACTTTACTACCTCAAAGGTAAGCCACTCGATTCGATAATTGTCCTTTGACTCCCCGAAAGCTACCTCCAATGCCACTTTTCCTTCGGGGCATGCCGAATGACCCGGCACTATCCCGTGAAAAACTGTTGTACTTTTTTGCAACTGTGATTCCTTTAAGCCCATGCGCAGAAAAGTTTCCCAGTATAGGATATTGATACTACTCCCTCCATCCATCAAGACTTTCTTCAGCTCGTAACCATTGACCTGTGGCGCCACTACCAAAGCCAGGACTCCCGGGTGATCAATCCTATCCGGGTGATCTCTTCTGCTCCATGTTACCTCTTGCTCCGACCACCTCAAATATCTTGGAACAGCGGAGGAGACTGAATTAACTGCTTGTTTCAGTATCTTCTTGTCCTTGCTAGAACCTCCAGTAGTGTGCACATGATACTGACCCAGCTGTTTGGGGTTAGCTTGAAATCCTCCCGCTCCCCCTTGATTGTTACCTTGATTTCCAACTGGCGGATTGCCGGCTGGGGGCGGCCCGTTGCCCGAATTTCCACCTAGACCCGGACCTCCTCCTCGGCCCGCACCTCGCATGGCCCTGTTCACTTCCTCGTTCTTCCACCTTTGTAAGTCGGCACACTGCTCCAATGAATGATTGGCCGGCTTGCCATTCCTGCTATGCTTCGGGCACGCCATCCTAAATATGTCCCAACTGTTGCTTGGCCTTGGGGGTACTTGGTAGTGTCCCCCATTGTGATTTCCGGTATTAAAATTCCCTTCGGATCTAGGTCTCGAAGACCCGGCCTCTGTATTGGCCACAAACTCGGAACTCCCCTCAAACGGGCGCTTGTTCTGGCTATTTCCATTGTTGTTTGGTGCCGATCCATTGCCGGTCTTCCCACTGCTACTTGCGTTTGCTTTTGCCTTCTTGTCATCAACTTCCTCTTCTGTAGTATCCGTTGCAGCGTGTTTGTTGCATGCATCCATTAACTCTCCCATCGTAACCTCCGCTGCATTTCTGCTGGATTTCATGCGGGTTAGCTTTTGTACTAAAGGAACATACTTACATGTTTTCGCCATAGCTTGTAGTGCGTCCTTTGGTTGGATATCTGTAGATGAGTGGAGTATCTCCATAACCCGGCGTACCCAGCTTCGTGCTGACTCTCCTTTCTTCTGGACGCACCTTTCTAAGTCATCAATAGTAAATAACTTCCTACAGGTCCCATGGAAGTGCTTGATAAATGCGGTTTTTAGCTCCTCCCACGACTTGATCGACTTTTCCGGTAAATTGGTGAACCATAACTTTGCTGCTCCCTCTGACATCATTAAGTACATGAACTTGGCTTGGAGATTCTCGGATGCGTTGCGAATTGACATTGCCATCTCGTAGCTGCTTAACCACGTTTCCGGATCCATCGTTGGCTCGTAATTCACTACTTTCCCCGGTTCTTTGAACTTTTCCGGGTAAGGTTCCGCTCTGATATCATCCGAGAGACACTTGGGTCCCGCAAGGGTGGTTGGGGCTGGTCTCGCCCGGGAAATGCGTGACCCGGCCGGGGGTGCCACGGGGTGAGGAGCCACCGGTGGATCGTGTGCTGCAGACCCGGCCCCGGCTCTTCTGGCCCTGGAGCTGTCCACTACTGCCTGTGCTGCTGATACTGCCGGTACTGTCTGGACGCGCGGTGGGGGTGGCATCTGCTGTTGCTCTTCCCTTCGTCGTGCCGCGCTTGTTTGGACGTTGCCCTGTTGTTGACTCACGTATGGCGTCCCATGCATCCCACTTCTGTGATCTGGATAATTGACTTGCTGTGCTACCGCGGTGTGCAGCAGATCTATCGCTCGCCGGGTTTCTTCTGCGTGCGGCGAGTCTCTTACAGGAATCTGGTTTAATGCGAGTGTTGCTGCATACACGTTGTCCATGGGGTTGTTGTAGTGACCTGCTGGGGTACGGAATCGCGATGGTGGAGGCGGCATGATGTTGCCGGCTGTCGCCCCCGTCCGAGGCAAGGGTAACCCGGCTGGCGCGTTTACCGGCTGCACTCCCGTTGCTGGTTGCGGTATGGTCCCTTGGTTCGCCGGTGGGATTGGCTGATCTTGAGGCGTGAACACCAGGGCAGTCGGGTTGATAACCCCTCCTGTTGCCGGTAACATAGTTCGGTGCCTTTGGTGAATCCTCGTCGTTTCCTCCCGAAGCCGGGTCTCTAGGTCATCCAGTTCCCGCTGCCGCGCTGCCATCCCCTGCTTTTCTGCTTCTACCTGCCTTCTTTGCTGCTCCAATGCACGACGAGCCACGTCCAGATCTCTTACACGCTCTGCTGCGTTTTCTGGGGTGATAACTGTAGCTAGGACTGTGGGATCCAAGATCAAATTATTATCAAACAGAGCTGGGTGACGCGGATTCGAGGGGCCCGCCCCTGGTGTCCGGTTTGCTTGGAACCCAAACATATTTGCGTGTCGCTCCTCCTCCGCTGGGCGACTGGTGACTGATGCCGATTCTCCATCGACCTGGGCCAAGATCGGGCCAGCCGTACCTTGTTGCTGAGCCAGCACCTGCGCCGCCCCGACTGGCGCCGCGGCTGCGTTTCCTTGATTGGTATTGATTGCGGGGGCCGCATAAACTGCAACCCGGCGCATAATGCTTGGCGTAGATTCGTACCGTTCTTCCTCTTCGCTATTTTCCTTCTCGTATCGGTCCTCCGATAAATCCCGTATAGACTCGGCACCTTCCTCCCTCTCTGTCGGACCCGTTGTTCCGATCGATTCTTCTTTTTCCGATTGAACACGCGTGTCCTCCCCTGACACAGAATCAGATTCAAGATTATCACGGCTTGAATTGGAAGCACATACCATACCGATGAAGACGTTGATGCGGCCGACTGTCACGACGGATCCGGTTTCGAGGTGATCCGACTCTGGCCCCCAGCCAGAATCGTCTACCATCTTCTCTCCTTGGTTGTTGACGTAGATTTCTCCGACGACGAGGTTCCTCATGTTCTTCCGAGCTTCTCCCGTGATGTAAACACCTTTGGACGCAGGCCCCACGGTGGGCGCCAACTGTCGTGGGATAATCACGGCAGATGTTACCGGGGGTAACTGATCTAGGGGCAAGTCGACACAGGTATTTGGGAGAGGATTTAGCTTGAAGGAAGACATGGCGAAAAGCAATCTAAGAGCCGGAACACAACTCGCCGGATCTCGATATGATTATACTGGATACTCGATAATAGGTGTTACAGTTATGACTTGAATCTCTCTCAGGCGAAGCCTAGGGGTTGGTTTATATAGTACTCATACCCCCTTTGGCTTGCCATACAAAGCGCTCCTTGAGTCCTACTCGAACTCTACATACGTATCCTAGCTTTCCTTATCGTAACCCACAATCCGGGTTACGATCCTTACAAGCCCTGGGCCTTCCGGAAGCTTCTGCGTCCTTAGCCGGATTTGGTCCATACGCCGTTTGGGCCGGATTACACCTGGGGTTGGCATACCGAGTTACTATCCCCTCATCAAAATTTCTCCTAGGGATTGTGCTTGTCTGCCAGGAACAATACCATGAAACCATATATTGTTGTGCCTAAGCTGAGTCTCGGAAATATGTAGCTGTCTCAATGTACTCAGGTACATGATGTTGATACTAGATCCTCCATCCATCAGCACTCCTTTGAGCCTAGTGTTTTGAACAATGGGACTTATGACCAAAGCATGCGTGCCGGGTTCTGGGATGTTTCCGGGATGATCTGACTAATCCCAGGTAATTGAAATATTTGAATACTTCAAGTACTTTGGTGTTGGTGGAACAACCGCGTCGATTTCTCGAAGCGTCCTTTTTGCCTGTTTTGCTGAGGGAGTTTCCAGGAAAGTTAGGTTACATTCTTCTTCAACTCTCGGGAATTTTGGCTCGCCTTTTCGCTGTTGTTCCTGGATTTTATCATTAGTGTCCGATTCACTTTCTTCTTTCTCAGCTTCTGGCTTTTGCTTGTTGAACTTCCTCTTGGAATTCTTCCCTTTATTCCCGGATCCTGCAGTGCCTTTCATATGTTTGTTGAGGCGGCATTGCACATCTGTATGGGTAGGCTTCCCAAATTGCGAATGGTGGCCACAATTTTTGGACTTTATCTTTTCCCACTCTTCCTTAGAGTAGGAGATAGGTTTTGTGCTTCTTCCTTTCCATTTGCTGCCATTATCCTTTCCAAAGGTTGTATTTACTTCTTTGGGTTTCGCCTGTGCCTCTGGAGTAGCTTTCTTTTCGGGACAAGGTGTCTTTTTGGCCTGAACCAAAGCGTCAATATTTCCACCTCTCGCTCTGATATCATCTTCGGCCGCTGCATGCTCATTGGCGGTGGTAAGCATAGATCCGAGATCTTTGTGCTCCTTTGATCCAACCATGAAGGGTACGAGGCCGGGTTTTAATCCGTTGATGAAAGCATGCATTGCTTGTACATCACTTACTCCAGAGCAACTGTTCTTCATTGATGTCCATCTTGATATAAAGTCGACATACGACTCATCTTCAAATTGAACGCAGCGATTTAGCTGGTTAATACTCTTAGGGCGTTTCTACGTACCCCGAAAGTGCTGAGCGAATACTCTAGCCATATCATCCCAGCTATCCATGGTTCTTGACGGAAGCCCGTTGATCCAATCTCTGGATCCATTCAGCAACATTAGGGGGAGAAAGGTCACTGCTTCTGGGTCTGTCCCTTTGTTGATCTGAATGGCAGTATAGTAATCTGAGAGCCATGTATCCGGGTTTGTACTTCCGGTGTACTTTTGGTAAGTTGGACCAACTTTGGCAAAGCCAGAATGTAGGGTTATTTTTCGGATCCTGTCAGTGAAACACTTAGGTCCAAAGTATAGATCATCTCTTTCCGCCTTATCGACGTGCGCAGAATATCTGCCAGCTGAATGGACATAGGGGGATCTTCTCCTTTCTGGCCCATTGTTGCACGAATGCGCTCTTCCGGGATTATGCCTATTTCGTCCGTTATCGTGTCCTTTGGAATAAGGCGGATATCTACTCTTTGGCCTTTCTTTGTTCCTAGGAGGAGTACGGGATCTCTCACGCCTGTGAGGATTTTCATATCTTCTGGCTATTTCAGCTGGGCGTCTCGGAGGCGGCATCATTTTTCCGTCTTTCCGGTTTTGTTCCTCCCGATCCTTATGGTCACGAGGTTTACTTCCGCCTTTCGGCAGATGGGATCCCATTCTGGATGCTTCATCCCTATTGTTCGGGATTTTCATTTCCTTCTTAGGATCTCCCTTCTTTTCCTTAGAATCGCCTGAATCTCCAGGTTCGCCAGGTCCAGGTGCTCCTGTGGCACAAGTGGCAGTTTTGCATAAGACCGAGTCGTCGTGCAACTTCCCTGATCTTGCATGTCCTTGTTGTTGCTGTTGTAATGCTTTTCCTAGGAAATCATACACTCCCTGAAGTTTTTCGTCTTTGGAGTACAGATCATCATTGAGGATGGCGAACGCGGCTCCTGCGTTTTTAGCTGCGGTTTTGTAGATGTGTTCGCCCTTAGCGTTTACGTTGTCAACCTGTCTTTGCCAAGAAGGGTTTTGCAACCGTTCTTTTACTGGCAGCACATCCGGCCCTGCAATTCCGGGTAATCTCGTGGGTTTTATCCCGGACATATTCCATCTTTTGAATTCTTCAATTTCCTCCTGCTTTGCTTTTACAGTAGCTTGGGCTTTCAGGAGATTTTCTTGAAATCGGAATAGTTGTTGCTGCTGCCGCATAAGGGCTTGCCTTCTGGCTTCCAGCACTTCCGGTGGCTCATACGGTCCTACCGGGGTTTTGATCAGATCTATCTCGTCATTTTCCTACATTTGGGGAACATGGATTTTTTTTCTTCTCCACAGGTGTGACTCCGCTTGCTCCTCCTGCTTCCAGGTTTTGGTTAGCATTAGCTGCCAAATTTTCCTTCTGGAGTTTCTACTGGAGTTTCTTGGCAGTCTTCTTTTTCTTCTTGGAAGAGGGAGGCTTTTTTCCAGGTTCTTCTTCTGTCAATTCCTTGACATCGGGGTAGATGGGACTGGATTCACCGTCCTCTCTTTCCACATCTGCGGGAGGTGTTCTGGGGTCTTCATCTTCTTGGGCATCCGAGTTTTTAGTCGGTTTTGCCATAAGTACTTCATGGAAGCTCCCCTGCATGGATTTGACCTTTCTTTCGAAAGCATCTTCATCTTCATCTTCTGAATCTATATCTTCAGATCCAGGTTCCGACTCCAATCTTGCCTCTATGGCATCTAGTACGGAGTCGGCTTCCGAGTTTGTCGTTTCATTGACGTGTGTCGGATCTTCCACTTGTTCCGTGGGATTGTTGTTTTCTGCTTCTTCCACGGGATTGCTTACTTCGGTGTTTTCAACGACCTCGGACTGCACCATGCCAATGGAGTGAGATCTGATTGTAGGCATATGCGAAGAGGCAACAAATTCAGGGTTTTGGCGATCTGAGCAGAAACCAGTATCATAGTTTTCATCAACTGGGTATAGGGCGGGTGGGATAAATTTGCTTCCACCACAGAATCCCATTGCTTCTGTAGTTAATCCGATAAAGATGTTTGCATATCCAACCGGTAAAACGTAGGCACTTACCAGATGATTCCGTGCTGGCATCTACGATCCATTGTCGATGAAGCGCCCGACATCGTTGTGGAATTCCAGGCTTCCGACTGTTATGGTACTGCCGATTCCGCTGAGTATCCCCGACCGAAACATAACTCCTGACGTCGCCTGCGCCACGGTGGGCGCCAAATGTCGAGACATCGTAGTAGAGTTCATAGACGGAGGTTCCATGAGACTACTGGTAGAGACGTGAGGGAACATGGTAGTACGACAACCAGGAACACCAAATTTACCCAGGTTCGGTACGACGCAACTAGGCGGCGTTTCTACTCCTGCAATCTCACTAAATCAGGGATGAAGCCTGAAGTATACAAAGTACAATGTTAGTAGGGTTTCTCTAACTCGGCGAGTTGGCTTCTAGATAATTGTCTCCTTATGTCGTCTCTCCCGTCCGGATTTATATAAATAGCTGGGTTAGGGCTTAAAGAAAGGAAACCTAGAAGACTACGAAAAGTATCTAACTTGGAAAGTACAGAATCCGTCTTCTCCTCCAAGCCGCACCACTTTGGGCCGTGGTCAGGGTTCTTCTAGAATCCGGCTTCCTGCGCATCAGCTTACTGGGCCGCCCAATGGACTATGGTCCATTACCAAAAGGCCACCCTGGTAATCCGGCTCTTTAGGACAATGCCAGATATTCCATTAATCGTTATATTTCCGACACCATCCAAGGAGGATCCTGTTTTTGATTAAAAACATTTTCCTGATGATCTTAATTATGCTTATATTGATGATAAGAAAATTTATCCTACCATTATTAGTGCTAAACTTTCAGGTGAAGAAGAGGAAAGATTATTGGCAATATTGAAGAAACACCGTGGAGCTATGGGATATACTCTTGATGGTTTGAAGGGATCTCTCCCTCTATATGTCAGCATGTTATTAATATTGAACCTGATGCAAAGCTAGTAGTTGAACATCAACACCTTTTAATTCCTAAGATGAAGGAAGTGGTAAGAAATGAGGTATTAAAACATCTTGATGCTGCTATTATTTTTCCTATTGCTGATAGTAGATGGATGAGCCCTGTGCATTGTGTCCCTAAGAATGGGAGGAATGACTATTGTGCATAATGAAAATAATGAGCTTATTCCTCAAAGAGTAGTAGTTGGTCATAGAATGTGCATTGATTTTAGGAAAGTTAACAAGGTTACTAATAAAGTTCATTATCCTTTGCCTTTTATTGATCAAATATTAGAGTGGTTGTCTAAGAAAACTCATTTTTGCTTTCTTGATGGTTATCTTGGGTTTTCTCAAATTGTTGTTAGGAAGCAAGATCAAGAGAAAACAACCTTTACTTGTTTTTATGGTACTTATGCTTATAGATGTATGCCTTTTGGTTTGTGTAATGCTCCTGCTATGTTTCAAAGATGCATGTCTACTATTTTTCATGGTTTTTGTGAAGAGATTGTGGAAGTATTCATGGACGATTTCTCCATCTATGGAACTTCTTTTGATAATTGCTTGCACAACCTTGATAAAGTTTTGCAGAGATCTGAGGAAACTAATCTTGTTCTTAACTGGGATAAATACCACTTTATGGTGAATGAAGGAATCGTTCTTGAAAATAAAATTTCTGAAAGAGATATCGAAGTTGACAGAGCTAAAGTGGAAGCAATAGAGAAAATGCCCTATCCGAGGGATGTTAAAGGTATTCGTAGTGTTCTTGGTCATGCTGGTTTTTATAGGAGGTTTATTAAAGATTTCTCTAAAATATCAAAGCCTCTTACTAACCTTCTTCAAAAAGATGTACCTTTTGTTTTTGATGATGATTGTAAGGAAGTTTTTGAAACTTTGAAGAAGGCTTTAACCACTGCTCCTATTGTTCAACCACCTGATTGGAATTTACATTTTGAGATTATGTGTGATGCTAGTGTTTATGCTGTAGGTGCTGTTCTTGGACATCGCGTAGATAAGAAGTTGAATGTTATTCATTATGCTACTAAGACTCTTGATGCTACTCAAAAGAATTATGCTACTACTGAAAAAGAGTTCTTAGCTGTAGTCTTTGCTTGTGATAAGTTTAGACCTTATATTGTTGACTCAAAGGTTACTATTCAAACTGATCATGCTTCTATTAGGTACCTTATGGAAAAGAAAGATGTTAAGCTTAGGCTTATTAGATGGGTTTTGCTTTTACAAGTGTTTGATTTGCATATTATGGATAGGAAGGGTGCTGAAAATCATGTTGCTGACAACTTGTCTAGATAGGAAAACATTGGTTTTGACACTATTCCTGTTAATGATAGTTTTCCAAATGAACAGTTGGCTGCGATAAAGGTAAACTCCAAAGATAGTCCATGGTATGCTGATTATGCTAACTTTATTGTTTCAAAGTATTTGCCTCCAACATTTACAGCTCAACAAAGAAGAAAATTCTTCTATGATTTGAGGCATTATTTTTGGGATGACCCACATTTATATAAAGAAGGAGTAGATGGTATTATGAGAAGATGTGTTCCAGATCATGAACAACGTGAAATATTGAAGAAGTTCCATGGTAGTGCTTATGGAGGACATCACACTGGAGATAGAACCGCACAGAAGGTTCTACAATCAGGTTTCTATTGGCCTAGTCTCTTTAAAGATGCACGTAAATTTATTTTATCTTGTGATGAATGTCAAAGAGCTGGTAATATTTCTAGACGTAATGAAATGCCTATGAGTTATTCTCTTGTTATTGATCCTTTTGATTGTTGGGGATTTGACTTTATGGGTCCTTTTCCTCCTTCGAATGGTTACACTCACATTTTTGTTGCTGTTGATTATGTTACTAAGTGGCTAGAAGCTATACCTACAAAAAGTGCTGATGGTGAGACCTTTTAAAAAATGCTTAAAGATATTATTTTCCCTAGGTTTGGTGTGCCTATATATCTTATGACTGATGGAGGTTCTCATTTTATTCATGGTGGTTTTAGAAAAACCCTTGCTAAATATGGTATTAATCATAGAATTGCCTTAGCTTATCATCCTCAAACCAGTGGGCAAGTAAAGCTATCAAATAGAGAAATTAAATCTATCTTGCAAAAGACTGTTAATAAATCTAGGAAGAATTTGTCTGACAAGTTGAATGATTCTTTATGAGCTTATAGAACTGCTTATAAAAATCCTATGGGTACGTCTCCTTATAAAATGGTTTATGGAAAAGCTTGTCACTTGCCTTTAGAATTAGAACACAAAGCTTATTGGGCAGTGAAAGAACTTATTAAAGATGTTAAACTTGCTGGTAAGAAAAGAATGCTTGATTTGAATCATCTAGATGAATGGAGATGTGAAGCTTATGAAAATGCTAGACTCTTTAAAGAGAAAGTTAAACAATCGCATGATAGGAGAATTCTTAAAAGAGAGTTTCATGTTGGTGAGAAAGTTCTATTGTATCGGTCTCATCTCAGATTTTTCGCAGGAAAATTACTCTCGAGATGGGAAGGCCCTTATGTTATTGAAGAAGTGTATCGTTCGGGTGCAATCAAAATTGCTTCCCTCAAAAATAACACTACACAAGTGGTGAATGGGCAAAGACTCAAACCATTATATTTCTGGGATTCTTATGATGAAGATGTTGATGTTATTCAAGTAATGACTCCGGAGAAGTTCATTAGAGGGGGAGATTCCAGAATCTGCAGAGTCTGTTTTGAAATAGGTAACCGTTCTATTAAGAAAAAGTTCGCAGAATACCTTCCAATTTATAATTTACTGGTTTTTGGAAAATATGAAAAAAACTAAGCTGAAGAAGAGTAGGAGGAGGTGCCCGAGGCCACCATACGATGCCTGGGTGCGGGCCCACCCTTTGCCACGCCTAGCTATGGTGTGGGTTCCCCGGAGCCCCTCTCCGACTCGTTTTCGACCTGGACTTTCCTTTCGTTATACATGTTTGTAATATTTAACCCCCCGGACCTCCCGAGGTCCGTATATCGTTTTCTCATCGTGTTTCTATCTCGAGCTGTTTCTGCCAGGATCTGTTTTCAGTTTTAAGAAGCACCATGGTCTCCGCCAACAACAACAAGGGGAAGGAACCGAAGGAAGATGATCTCCAAGACCGGAAGCCGGAGGAGGAGAGCGAGAGTGAAGCTGAAGGATATGTAGAAGAAAACCCACGAGTTCTTCCACGCCCCACCATCGCAAGCATTAGAGTGGTTGCACAACCTTCCAAGCAAACGGCAAGGATGGGCACTGGAGGGAAAGCCCCACGTCACTACTTAGCTTCAAGGACACCACTTTCAGGCATAAATAAACTTGTTTGTACTTTAATTCATGAGTATCAATCTAGGAGGGTACCCGAGGCAAAGTTGCCTTCTTGCTGGGATATGGATCGTTCTAACCGTGCAGGTGAAGAAAGCTCTCAACCTAAGGAAGTGTGGGGGAAAATCTTGATGGCTGGAATTCACCGTCTGACAAGCACACAAACCGTATTGAGCACAATACAGAGATGATGTGTATTCTTATGCTCACAATTGAAGATCTGAAGAAATCAATTGATAAGCTCATTGAGAAGGATTCACCACCACCACCGAAGAATTTGTTCATCATTGGTATTGGCATCCCCTTGGCTTGTTCTAGGCTTGGGGGAGTGCCGCGGTATCACATCTTTATCTTTCACCTTTTACCTTTTAGTAGAGTCATATCATGAGTAGAGAAAATATCATATAGTATGGTTTCTTTAGTTGGTCATCGTTGTATCCCTTGGTTTGAGTTGCTGTAATGAAATATTAATAAGAAGTTTCATCATCTACTTGCTCTACTCTATTTTAGTTTGCAATTATTGTTATTTGGTTGATCTTGTCATTAGTATTGGTATCAATGTTGGAGTGTCAAGTTAATCTAGTTGGTTTTGGCAAACTTAGCATTGGTCAGTAGCAACAATATGTTCAGACTTAAGTAGAAAAGAGGGAGTTGCATGTAGATATAGTATTCCATGATCTTTCTTTCTTGTTATCTCATAAGCTTAGTATTATCAAGTAATATTGTTTGTACCTTCAAGGAAGATTGCATGATTGGCTTTATCATATATGTATTTGTTTGTTTTACCTCAATTCTCATGCTTGCTACCCAACCTTGCTAGCCAAAAACCTGTACTGAGAGGGAATGCTTCTCGTGCATCCAAACCTTGAGCCCCAAAACCATGTCGTTCATGTCCACCATACCTACCTTTATGTGGTATTTCACCTCCACTCCAAGTAAATTGCTTGTGTGCTACCTTTAAACCTTCAAAATTACAACTGTTTTGTACCCCTGTTTTAGCTCATGAGGACGCAAATAGATAATATTTATCTCACTTGTTGATTGGATTTCACACCCTGGACTAGTGGCTTCATCCGCTTATCCAAATGCTAGAAGAGATGGCAGCGGGGTTCCCAGCCCCAAATAATAATACAAATTCTCTTCACTATTTTTTCCCCTGATTTATTAGTCAAGCATAATTGTGTAAACAAAAGAGAAAGAGGGATGGCCTTCTACACCAGTTGCGTCCTTCAATGGGAGACGCTCTTTTGAAGTCTAGTTGGCTTATGACGTACTGTATTTTCTGTTTGCCATTCGTTGACATAAGCATACGCCTCTAAAAAATTAGACTCCTCCATGGTATGTGATTGTTGGCAGGCACCCGAGGATTCGGTTAGCCATGGTTTGTGTAAGAAAGGTTGGGAGGAGTGTCAACCATTTTATACCTCCGTTTAACAAAAATATAAGCTCTAGCACACAAGTGATCCATGCTTCCCTCTACGAAGGGCCAATCTTTTACCTTTATTTTGAGTGAGTAAACCTACTCCTTTCTGTCTTATGCAAGCTTTTGAGTTGTTATGATCCATCCATCTATATGTTGATTTAGTCAACCATGTTCTTTATTCTTCCTTGTTTGTACAGATGCTTTTATCTGTTTGAATAACACTTTGAAAGTTACCAATGTTTGCAAAGAGACTATTATAATTGAGCATGATAAATTCTGTAATATAAGCTCTAGTATAAAGACTCTCGTCGAAAGATAAGTACACTGTTAATTGTTCTATGACCAAGAACGAAGTTTGCCTTTCCCAATTTTGTTTTCCTTTTACACCTTTATTGTGATTTCTTCTACTTGTTTCAAGTTTGATTATATGCGAGGAAGTTGTTGTCTAAAATTACTTGTTCTTTGTTAGATGTGATGCCTCTTGTCCGTATTTTTTTTATCGACACCTCACTCCATAAACCTGTGGTCATGTTTACTGAGTTCAGTTTCGCTTGGGGACAAGCGAGGTCTAAGCTTGGGGGGGGGGGGGGTTGATAGGTCCATTTTGCATCACTATTTTATATCATTATTTTCTGTTATTCATCGATATATTTCATGTTATGATGCATTACTATGTTATTTTATCTTATTTTGCATCTTTCATAATTTTTGGAGAATAAACACCGGGACCAGAAATCTGATGGAAAAAGAACCGTCGAGATACCCTATTTAAGAAGATCAGAAGAATATGGGGGATACCGGAGGAGTCTTAGAATTTCCGAGGAGGAAGTGAGCCAGAAGGGCACCTGGAGGAGGGCCAACTGGGGCCCACACCACCAGGCGCCGCGCCCCCTGGCTGCGCCTGGGGGTGGTCTGGCCCCTGGCCCACTCATGGGTGCCCCCTTTCGCGTACTTGACCCCCAGGGAACCCTAAGCCCCAGAACATCATCGAAGAATTATTCCGCGCTGCCTCGGGGTGGAAAACAACAGAGAGAGAAGAGCTCTCTGGCAGGGAGAAATCTATCGGGGAAATTCCTCCCCGGAGAGGGGGAATCGTCGCCATCGTCACCATCATCGCTCCGGGAATCATCAAGATCGTTATCTCCATCATCATCACCACCAGCACCATCACCCTCATCATCCACGTTCATCCCTATGTAACAATTAGGGGTCTCTCATTGTTTTACACTAGATCTCTCTCCCGGTGTGGATTACTTGTTAGTAGTTGATGCTTGTGAGATTTATCGGTGTTTACACTTTATGACCAGATTGTTATTATCCATTATATCACCTCTGATTATGATCATATGATGTCCTGTGAGTAGTTTTTTTAGTTCTTGAGGACATGGGAGAAGTCATGATGTTAGTAGGGAAGTTATGTTGAAGTAATATCTCGTGGTTCAGTATTTAAGTTGTGGTGCTATTCTTCTAGTGGTGTCATGTGAAGGTCGACTACATGATACTTCACCTTTATGGGCCTAGAAGGATGCATTGTGTACTTGGCTACTAATTGTGGGGTTGCCGGAGTGAGAGAAACCTAAACCCCCGTTAGGAAACCAATGCACGAGGGAGCGTGGAATCCCGGAGTTTTAAGGTTGTGGTTAGGTTTATCTTAATTACTTTCTTGTTTTTGAGGATGCTTACGAGGTGTATAATCACAAGTATGTATTAGTCCTAGTTGGGCGGTGCATTAGCATAGGTTCACCCATACAACACTTCACGAACCAATAAATATTAATCAACCGTAATGAAGCGAAAGCACTTGACGAAGTTCCCATGTGTCCTCGAGAACGTTTGGTAATCATAAGTAGAACATATAGCTTGTCCTTTGATCTCAAAAGAATTGGGCCACTCGCTGCAATATTATTTACTGTACTTTATTTACTCGCACTTTATTTATCTGCTATAGCAAAGACCACCAAAACCTCGTTTGCTAGTGTTACAGTGAATTCTCCATCCAACCTGCTTGTCATCACCTTCTGCTCCTGGTTGGGTTCGACACTCTTATTTATCGAAAGTACTATGATACACCCCCCTATACTTATGGGTCATCACCTCCCGAGACTAGTTGCTCAATTATGTGAATGTAGCCTGCCTCAAATCCCTTCCCGCGGAGAACCTCGAGGAGAAAGGACGAATTGACCCGGTCATAAGCTTTCTCGAAGTCTAGTTTTAACAGGACCCCTCCCGTTTTCTTAACTTTAAGATAGTGTAGGATTTCAATTAGAGCCAACGGACCCTCCATAATCTGTCTACCCGTGATAAATGCAGTCTACGTGGGGCTTATGATTCTGTTATCTATTCTGTCAAGTCTAGAGGCGTAGGTTTTGGAAATTATCTTGAATATAACGTTGATGAGGGCAATAGGCCTGAATTGTGAGATGAGGTCCGCCCCAGGAACCTTGGGAATCAAGGTCAGCACCCCGAAGTTCATCCTAGAGATGTTGATCCTCCCCAGGACGAAGTCGTTTAGAAGATGGAGAACTCCAAGCTTACACGCTGGCCAGAATTTCTTCAAGAATGACACAGGGAAGCCATCAGGGCCCGGAGCTACTAGCTCTTCCTTGGAGAAGGTAACCATGATCGAATCATTCTCCTCCTGAGAAAAACGTGAGCACCCCTGTCACGTGTTAACTGCCAGCCCTAGGTGCCTAGGAGTTACCGAGCCTAACAAGTCCTTATAGAACTCATAGATATGGTCCTGAATCTGTCTGGGCTCCGAGATAGGACCTGCCAGAGTCTGCAACAAAGAAATGAGACACTTTTGTCTTCACCCATTAGCAACCGTGTGGAAGAACTCGGTATTAGCGTCCCCCTGCAGGGCCCATCTAATCCCACCCCGTTGTCGACAGTATTCCTCCTCCATCTTATAAATATGGAGCAGCTGATCCTCCAGGTGGTATCGAAAGACCCACTCCTCCTCCTCCTCAAGCCCCAACGAGTCCGCATTCTCATCTAGCTCTTTAATCTGGGTGAGAAGCGCCTGCTTTCTCACCCTGGCATCCCTCCCCAGGTTACCACTCCACCCGCGGAGGAATTTTCTCAGCCCCACACTCATGTGGTTCCACCAATCAACGATATCGTGGCCCGCCGCCGAGGCCAATAATCCACCCCACCTGTTGAGCACCAGCTCTATGAATCCCTCCACTTCGAACCAACCTAGTTCGAAAAAGAAACGCTTTCCTCTAGGAAGCTGGCCCCCGCTAGCGTCCAAAATGAGGGGCGTATGATCCGACACCAAACTGGTCTCGGCCCTGAGCGCCGGCAGCGGGAACAGTGCATCAAATTCTGGAGCCCACAACACTCTATATGGGATACATCGAACCGGCGAGCGCTGCCTGCTGGACCATGTGTATCGTGCGCCCGTCCTGGGGATCTCCCCCAGCGCCCAGGAGTCTATAGCATTATTGAACATCTCGACTCTGGGCCAATTTATTATATCGTTGTTTTTATCGTGAGACCCTCTCAGAAGGTTGAAGTCTCTACCCATGATGATTGGGAATTTGTTCGATGCCACCTTGTTCGACACTTCCCCTAGGAAGGCCTGAGATAGGACATGGTTAGTTGGACCATAAATCCCAATCAGTGTAAAAATTTTATTGAGCGCATGATGCATATAGTTCACACTTAGAAATAATTGTCCCATGTCGAAGGACTCCGCGTCAAAGACACTGTCTCTCAAGCCAACTAGAATGCCACCCAGCGGCCCTCCGCTGGCAGCCAACACCAGAAGAATTTCTCCCCCCACCTCAATACTCTGCAACTCTAGATCTGTGAAGTCGAACTTGATTGTTTCTTGCGGGAAGATGATGTCAATATTATATTTTCTTAAAAATTCTCTAAGCATCTTTCGGCGTCCCGAACGCCCGAACCCTGTAATATTCTAGAAGAGGATCCGCATTATTACTCCGTTCCTTGGGCCCGTGTTTGGCGGGTAACTGGACGCCGCCCCTAAGGCGACACAGATTTTTCTCTCCTCTTCCTAGGAGTGGTAGCCGTCCCAGCCGTGCCTTCCACCAGACACTCACGTTGTAGCTCTAGCGCCCCGCCGCAACATCCACCAGCGGCAGCGGTGCAGACGCACCACACGCCTCAGCCTCAAACTCCCAGCCTCCCCACACTAGTAGAAAAAGGCCTATCTGTGACGCACCAAATTGAGATTCTGTGGCGCACCTAGGGGCCAGAGGGGTGTGCCACAGAATTCACGCCATAGAAAAAAAATTTGTGGCGCACCGTGGCCGTGCGCCACAGAAATGTTAATTCTGTGGCGCACGGGGGGTGTGCCACAGAATTTTTTTTTGAATTTCAAAAAAAAGGCGGCCAGATCTGGCCGCGGGAATTTTTCAAAATTTCGAAATTTCGCCGGATTTCGTCGGATGCTCGCCGGAGTTGGTGGGTGGAGGATGGGGGTCACCGGAGTTGGTGGGGAGGAGAAGGAGAAGGAGAAGCTCGCCGGAGGTGGTGGTGGTGGTGGAGGAGGAGGAGAGGTGGTGGTGGAGGAGGAGAAGGAGGAGGAGGAGAGGTGGTGGTGGAGGAGGAGGAGGAGCTCACCGGAGGGGTGGTGGTGGTGGAGGTGGAGGTGGAGGAGGAGGAGGAGCTCGCCGGAGGTGGTGGTGGTGGAGGAGGAGGGGTGGTGGTGGTGGAGGAGGAGGAGGAGAGGTGGTGGTGGTGGTGGTGGTGGTGGTGGTGGAGGAGGAGGAGGAGAGGTGGAGTAGTAGGTGGAGGAGAGGAGAGAAGTGGAGAGGTAGAAGATGAGAAGTGGAGGAGAAGTGGAGGGAGAAGGGAAGAAGAGGAGGGGAGGAGGGTAGAAGAGGAAGAAGAGGAGGTGAGGAGGCAGGATTTCGAATCCTGCCTCCACAATTCTGTGGCGCACCAAATGAAGGGGTGCGCCACAGAATTTTTTTCTTTTTTTTTATTTTCTAGTCAAAATCTTAAAACTGCCATAACTTTTGTTCCTTTTGGAATTTGGCGATTCTAAAAAAAGCTCACAGGCCGAAGGCCAGTGAGGTTGGGTTTCTTTTTCTCTCTAGTTTTTTTTTGATATCTTGATCATTTTTTTCGACACTGTATGCAAAAGTTATGCCCATTTTACTTTTTTTAACGAACTTTTGCTCAGAAAGTCGAAATTCATATTTCAAAATTTGTTAAAAAAGTAGACCTTAAACTCTCCGTACATCTATAAGGGATTTATTTTTTGATGCTTTTTAGACCGCCAACTCTTCCGTCAAAAACTAGAAAAGGCGTTCCCCGGGGGTGGAGTTGGTGCGTGTGGACAGAATTTTTTGGGATGGGAATTCTGTGGCGCACGTGGCAGTGGTGCGCCACAGAAATGTCATATTTATGTGGCGCACTAACCACCATGCGCCACAGAATAGGAGTGTGACAATCATTGGTGTGGGCCCCAGCTTATTTCTGTGGCGCACCCCTATCCAGTGCGCCACAGAATTCCTCTTTTCTGTGGCGCACAATGGTCCCGTGCGCCACAGAATGCCTCTTTTCTGTGGCGCATGCCCACCCGTGCGCCACAAAAAAATATTTCTGTGGCGCACCAAGAAGCCATGCGCCACAGAATCTGTTCCATAGAAAGGCACTTCTCTACTAGTGCCAGACTGGTTAGAAATGCCTCCCTCCACCTGTGCCTCCCTCTCCTTAGAAACTTGCGCTTGGGCGAGTGCCGCCTACGCTAATTCATTGGCATGGAGCATGGATAACACCTCCGTCGTCGGGCCCTCCGTGCTAGGGAACACCACACAACTGTCCGCAGCCACCACAAGAAGGTGCGAGTCTAGGACATCCTGTAAGATGGCAAAGATCGGGTCAAGATTCGTACCAGGAATAGTCTTCTTGGACGCAGCCGCACCGTCCTTGTACGCAGCCAGGCGGACCGCACGATCCAACTTGGAGCCCTCCCGGTCTCCTGCCTCCCTCGAGCTCTTCCTGATGAGCTCCACGGACGCCGCCTTAGAGCGCGCCCCTCTAGCCACCATCGCAGTCAGAGCCGGCACCACCAGCGCCGGAGATGGCGCCGGGCGCACCACCTCCTAAGAATCCTCGACCACCGCCGCCACCAACACTGCCCCCAGAACCCGAGCCGCGCGATCATGTTTTTTCTTACTCCGAACTCTGAAACTTCGAGCTCTCTCTGGGCGCCTCCCCTTCAAGCTCTTTAGACAGATTACGCTTCTTACAAGGAGGGGCTGGGGATTCCACATCGCCCAAACCGCCAGAGGAGACATCCCGTAGTCCCGCTGGAGAGGTCAAGAGGGCATCACTGATGTTGGAGCGTGGAGGATCCTCCAAAGAAACCTCCGCTTGCGCCGCGGCCACCACCGCGCCTAACACCTTGAAAACATTCCCATCTTCGATGAGGTTAGAGCTGTATTCCGAGAACATTGTGCGAGGAAGGCTCGGCGTAGGCACAGGTGACACAGGAGCCACTGCCGGCAGAAGAGGATGCCCAGCCAGCACGCCTACCGCCACCCCCGAGCACGCGCCCACTTCATATTTTGGGCGCGGGTTCGCCACACCACCCTTCTCCGGAGCCGCCGCCACCCTAGTGTGCTCCCTCTCTCGCGCCTTCCGGTCGTCCCAGTCCTCGGGGTCCTCATCCAAACCGTCAGACTGATCCTTCGTCGGGTCCTCGTCCTTTTCATGCTGATTCGAGGGTGGGGGAGGTGGCACCCCTTTGCTTTTATCCCCAGCCTCCCTCTCCACCCGCACCTTGAATCTCTCCAAGTTCACAAAGAACATTAGGTGGTTCTTGAGGCATACCGGCACTCGTCAAGCCAGTTTCAATCGGATTGGTGCTTCAACCTCTGCCGGCAAGGTGGAGACAACCTCCAACGGGATGCCCATCTCCATTGTTGCCCCTAGGAGAGCCTTCTATTCGCGGTAGGGCACGGGCACATCATGGAGGCGTACCCACACCACTTCTAGAGTTTCTCTTACGCGCGGTTCACCCACGCCCTCCGACACCACCGCTCGGAATTCTGTGATCGGAAGAACGAGACCCCCGCCTCGTGGTGCCATATAAAGGAGCTCCTTAGACGGAAAAACCAACAAGAACTCCGAGCCGCCAAGGTGCTTCACCTTCCAATCCCACCCCTCGTCCACCAACTCTTTAAAGTCCTCCTCCACTTCTTCCACTATGAAGTTACCTTTCTCAATTCTGACCGTGGCTGCATTGGCCGATGGACGCACAAGTTCCGCTTCAGGCATAGAAACGTAGTAGAAACCTCTACCCTCTTCTCCAAATCCCGCTCAGATCGGGTGCTTTCCCCTCATCTCCATGGTACAAGCCGCAGGCAGGTGGCCCTTACAGCCATAGGTGACGAAGAGTTGCTCCGCACACGCCGCCTGGAAGTGCCCGGGCTGGCCACATTTGAAGCAAGTCACCTTCGACAGATCCATCGCGCTCGAAGGGCCCCTCCCTAGGGGAGTGAGGTTTGGGTTGGGCAGCTGCCCTCGCGGCTCCCTCCGCCCATGTTCTCTTCACCTGTCACGCCCCCGCTCCTGAGCCAGGATCTACACGCGCGCCCATACGTGTTCTTCTTCCCGTCGATCTTCTTCCCGACGACGAGCAGCCAGTTCCTCACTGTCACGCTGCGGCCGGTGGCTCATCTCCTCGTCACCCGACAATCATAGCCTTCGACCGCCCTCCTGGATCCTGCTATCCCCCGCCCCACCTCATCAAAGGAGCCCTTCCCACACCACTCAGAGTCCTGCAACTCCCTGTCCATGGCGACCAGCGACGGGGCAGCACCAGGGAAGGAGAGACATGGGGGGTTGAAGAAGATTTTGGCTCTAAAGATGTGGCCGCGCACGTCCTCTACTATAGCCGGAACCCCTAATGTCACAACCCCGGACCCAGAGATATACATATTGTTATATGCTCCTAGACATGGACCCACAAGGGCTTCAGGGTTACCAGCCCCGGCCGCGACAAACAACGGCAGGCAGACTGGATTCATCGGCACATAGTCCGGATCCCCAGTCTACTACTCCTTGTATCCATGCTAGTCATAACCAAATATGCATATCAAAGCGTCCATGAATCGAATGAAACTGAAGGAAACGGGACCAAAGCTATACAGAGCTGCTATGTGTCCAGAAAGTGCAACAACAATCGAGGGTTACTGGGGTTAAATCGCCCCAAGACGATCACATCGACAGGCGGGCTCGGACATGGATCATCGGCTCCACAACCCCTCGACTGCAACAACTATGCAGGCATAGCCAAAACTGTATAACAATGAGCTCGAAACCAACAACCAATGAAAGCAGTACTCTAGACATTGAAGTTGTATTAAACAGGTGTTACTAGAGTATAGCTTACAAGCAGAGGTCACACGACCCAACATTACATCAGACAACGGAAGGCAAATTATGTTGCTAATCAACAAGAACCAAAAAGGCCTAAGAGGCCGCAACATAAGGCGACGTCCCAGCCCATAGATTACAGGCTGCCACCTGGGAACCCCAAACTACTCGTCGATGTCCACGTTGAACCACCACTGAAGTGACGAACTCCACCTGAACCAAAATTAAGCAAACCTGAGTACGGGAGGTACTCAACAAGACTTAGTTAACCTATTATATATCTGCTGGTTTCAGAAAGGGTTTTATGAAGGCTGTTTTGCGTAAAGCAATCTTTGTTTTCCAAATCGAGGAGGAGTAGCACGTCTCATAGAATGTTTTCAAAACAAATGAGAAGCTCGCTACTGTAATCATCATCTTTTAAAACCACCAATATCAATTCCCAGCATCTCACATGCTACAAGGATCACCCCTCTTGGCATTTCCGAGGAGACACCCTTCAAACATTACCTCCATGCTTTGTCAACATCTTTTACGTCACGTTAGGTTGTCTATGGTCTTTGCCTTCACCAAGTCGTCCTTAACCGTGGACACGGCTTTTCGAAAAGATTGCCCTGCAGGGATGTACACTTTACCCACACGTACCATCTGACTCTTAGCGCCACATGTACGTTCTTCCATGGAACGCGGCAAAGGGTGGCTGGCCACGACCTTTACCTTACCCGACCCTATCCATGAGTCAACCCAAGACAGGGCCAGCCCGCCAACAGGGAGTTGGCCATCATCCTAACGGCACCTGTCTCTGTGAGGCGGGGTCAAGATCGGTGTACGTCCATCACTTGGCCCCGGTCACGCCCTAGCGGAGCATTTTGTTTTCAAAACCGTTTAAAAGGTTTTATTTGCGGTGCCGAATGGAAATCTCAAACTACGTGACTCATGGATCAGGCTAAACAAGTTAGTTGGTCGAGCGCGGTTACTTAGACCCCGCGTGTGGTTGCACGCTCAGTCTTGGCTTCCGCTCGAGACCATAATCCTAGAGTTGACGAGTACAGGACGAACAACCACTTCCCAAGTGGCCTCCCATACCAGCCTTAGTCAAGTTATCCACACAAAGCTCATGAGCCTCTCGCAAGTCACTTCGAACATCCAGAACACAACTTCGTGATAACACAAAGTTGGTTCTCGAAAGTTTCCAACATTGTTGCCAATGTTCAACATGAGCCTCTCGCAACTTGGAGAAAATAGGAATGTCATCGATGGGCTCGAAAACACACTTATCAAATCAATCCAAGAAGAGGGATTCATATGATATGTGAACAAGGTAATACATTGGTCAGACCGAAGGACATGAGGTATACTCGGGCCAAACACCATGAGTGAAAACACCATCAAGACAGTCCTTGGATCTTTTCTCGATTTGACGATAGCCCAAATCAAACCAAGGTTGTAATGATAGCATGCCCACAAAGAGATACAATCATGCTTCAATAGGATGAGAACTAGACATCCCTTAACGAAGGACCCAATTAGGAGGAGCTCTTGTCTTTCAACTCTCCAAGTTGTTGTTTAAGCTCAACCAACTAGTCCAGGGTGTCCAACGGAGTTTCTTGGAGAAAGGAGTAGTTCAAATTACCCCTTGTTTAGACATTACAGTCAGATGAAACCTGGTGATACTTCTAGAAAGACAACCAGAATATCACAACCTACTGGTATGTCTCGGGGTTTAGAAGGAAGCTTGATTTTCAAAGCAGTCGTTATGATCTTGAGAGCTTCAGCATAAACCTAACTCTCTGACCAAGAATGTGCATTGGAATAAACGGATTTGGTAACACGGTCAAGTTCAAACAGAGATTGGGTGACCAGTAGTGCTAAGAAGGATACAGATGTTTCCTTAGATTTTCCAAAGCAATAAGAATTGCTAGGAATATCTGGTACACACATCAACGCATAGACCCATCATACTCAAGCATTTCAGGCTTGGAGGAAGGGTGATTAAATAGGTGTAGGAGCACCACTTCATCGATGAGGCCATGAAACTCAACACAACCTCTTGATATAGAAGAGTGTGATACTCGAAGGTAGAACAGAATAGAAGCTAATGAAACTTCTTTATTCTGTGGATTACAAAACTTTGACCTGGTTCTAGAGATGAAGGAGGTACTGGAGTTTGTTTCTCCTAACATTCCAAGGTGGAATGTTTTGACAGAAAACAAGAGCAAATGCATTGGAAGAATCCAACATCATATGTAACTTGGTTTCCAAACAACAGACAAAAATCGGAAAGCAACTAAAGAGTAGGAACGTGCTCTGGAAAATCTTGAGATCACGTTGGATGCACGGGGTAATACTCATGTGTAGAACCCATGCCAAAAGGTTCGTGTAGCTGAGCCAAGAACAAAGATATGAGAATCTTAAAGAACACTCTTGGCGGGATCCTTATGATTCCTAAAGAAAACCTATGGCTATTGGATCTGAGATTACCTAGCCATCCCGAGGTAGAACAGATTCCTCAGGATCCAAAGGAACAGAACTTGGGTTAAAGGTCAGCATCCTGTACTGATAGTGTGGGCATCACATGGTTATGAAACCACATGGTTCAACCCACCACAACTCAGCACATTCCGGGACCTTCGGTTCAAGTCCAAGGTTAAAAACCTAAAGAAAGGAGTAACAACTATCTTAGTGCCTTGAGGGACACTACGAATAGCAGTCACGAAGTATCTTCCAGAAACCATACGTAGCTCCGGAAAAAATTGGAACAGAGGATAACAGATACATTAGAGATGGAAAGCAGATCTCGAGGTTCAGGATTTAGAATTTTGAAACATATAAGAATGTGGAATCCACACAACTCTGAGAGACTAGGATGGAAAGGAATCTCCCAGTTGAACAACAACGGAGTAAGGAACACACACGACTCTAGAAACTTTAACACTAGGTCAACTTTGGTGAAAACGTCATTGCCAAACAAGGTACCTGAATTTTGAATGACTAGAAGAGATAGCAAAACCTTTTCAAATCAAAACAGGTAAGATGACCCAGAGTTAGAGCGATACCAGATACGGAGTAAAAAGAATCCTAAGAAGGGTTTTAACAATTTATTTTGAGTTTCCAAGTAGTTTTCACAAACTCTAGACTCAACATCGACCAAGCAGTAAGGTTTTCCTACATGTAGTCCTGCTCTGATACCATGACCTGTCACGACCCCGAACCCAGAGATATACATACTGTTATGTGCTCCTAGACATGGACCCACAAGGGCTTCAGGGTTACCAGCCCCAGCCGCAACAAACAACGGCAGGCAGACTGGATTCATCGGCACGTAGTCCGGATCCCCAGTCTACTACTCCTTGTATCCATGCTAGTCATAACCAACTATGCATATAAAAGCGTCCACGAATCGAATGAAACTGAAGGAAACGGGACCAAAGCTATACAGAGCTTCTATGTGTCCAGAAAGTTCAACAACAATCAAGGGTTACGGGGGTTACCTCGCCCCAGGCCGATCACATCGACAGGCGGGCTCGGACATGGATCATCGGCTCCACAACCCCTCGACTGCGACAACTATGCAGGCATAGCCAAAACTGTATAACAATGAGCTAGAAACCAACAACCGATCAAAGCAGTACTCGAGACATTGAAGTTGTATTAAAAAGGTGTTACTAGAGTATAGCTTACAAGCAGAGGTCACACGACCCAACATTACATCAGACAACGGAAGGCAAATTATGTTGCTAATCAACAAGAACCAAAAAGGCCTAAGAGGCCGCAACATAAGGCGACGTCCCAGCCCATAGATTCCAGGCTGCTACCTGGGAACCCCAAACTACTCGTCGATGTCCACGTTGAACCACCACTTAAGTGACGAACTCCACCTGAACCAAAATTAAGCGAACCTGAGTACGGGAGGTACTCAACAAGACTTAGTTAACCTATTATATATCTGCTGGTTTCAGAAAGGGTTTTATGAAGGATGTTTTGCGGAAAGCAATCTTTGTTTTCCAAATCGAGGAGGAGTAGCACGTCTCATAGAATGTTTTCAAAACAGATGAGAAGCTCACTACTGTAATCATCATCTTTTAAAACCACCAATATCAATTCCCAGCATCTCACATACTACAAGGATCACCCCTCTCGGCATTTCCGAGGAGGCACCCTTCAAAAATTACCTCCATGCTTTGTCAACATGTTTTACGTCACGTTAGGTTGTCTATGGTCTTTGCCTTCACCAAGTCGTCCTTAACCGTGGACACGACTTTTCGAAAAGATTGCCCTGCAGGGATGTACACTTTACCCACACGTACCATCCGACTCTTAGCGCCACATGTACGTTCTTCCATGGAACGCGGCAGAGGGTGGCTGGCCACGACCTTTACCTTACCCGACCCTATCCATGAGTCAACCCAAGACAGGGCCACCCCTTCAACAGGGAGTTGGCCATCCTCCTGACGGCACCTGTCTCTGTGAGGCGGGGTCAAGATCCGTGTACGTCCATCACTTGGCCCCGGTCACGCCCTAGCGGAGCATTTTGTTTTCAAAACCGTTTAAAAGATTTTATTTGCGGTGCCGAATGGAAATCTCAAACTACGTGACTCATGGATCTGGCCAAACAAGTTAGTTGGTCGAGCGCAGTTACTTAGACCCCGCGTGTGGTTGCACGCTCAGTCTTGGCTTCCGCTCGAGACTGTAATCCTAGAGTTGGCGAGTACAGGACGAACAACCACTTCCCAAGTGGCCTCCCATACCAGCCTTAGTCAAGTTATCCACACAAAGCTCATCTCACCACGTCATCATATCATACTAGATTATCGCAGCTCTGATTCATCAACCGGATGGAGCAGAGGTAACAAACATGTACGACTAAGCGAAGCAGATATGAGGTTCTAGCGATGCGCACAAGCAAATCTATGGCGGCTAGGAGCAGTGGATCAGGATATTGTGGCAATGCAGTATATAGGTGAACTATATCTACTAGCATCAAATACTTTGGAATCGAATGCAAAGTACGAGAATCAAATGATGTTGGAAAACATATATGAGCAGATAAGAGGTTATGCTTGCCTTGGTTATAAGAAAACCAGATAAAGATCTTCAGGGATAATTGCTTGACTTGTCGGTTAAGATCAAGTATTCGCCATTGGAGTTGTTAGCCTTCTCTTCGGAGTCACGTTCTACCGAGGGGGAAACAACACCGAAACAAAGAAGAACAATCAACCATGGCATCGATGCAATGCACAACATGTATGCATGAGCAAGTTTATGCACTGAAATAAAGACCTAAACATGAGCGTTGGGTTGCTAGGATTCGTATGTCAGTTATGCCATTTTACTGGAATTAGCCCGAAATAGACCCCGGAGGGGCAATTCGGACGATTATGAAAGTAGGTACCATTTTAAAAGCTCAAATGGGTTTGAAAACATCATAAACATGTTGCATTTGTCATTTTGAGCATTTTGGTATATAACTTTTAATTTTCTAATTTTAGTGAATAAAAACTTATTTTTCTATTTTTAAATGATTTAATTACATTTAAATAATGCCCAAAATTAAAGTTTGTCAAACATATATGAAAGTGGCATATTTGGGTTGGAAATATTTTTCTGAACAAAACCATGTATTTTTCATATTTTTCTGAGTTACAGAATTGAAGATATTAATTATTTCATTTTTAAAACATTTCTGTAAATAGAAAAAGGGAGGGGCCCACGTGAGCATTTATTTTTAGTAATTGTTTTAACATATAATCATGACAAGTGGGCCATGGTTGAGGTCACGGTGACGTCATGATGACGTCAACGTGTGGCCGGCTGTACACGACCATGGTCACTGGCGACGATTCCGGCGATGGAATCGAGCGCCCTCGGGCTCGTTGGATAGCCCCGAACGTGGGCTACCTCAAGGTGGAGGCGCCTCCCCGTTTGAGCCACCGGCGGTGAGCCGGCGAGCAGGGACAGCGGCGGCAGCCACGGGTTCCGGCCGAAATCGGCGATTCCGGCCACGGGAGGAAGCGGGGAGGTGACCGGGGGATGCAGGAGCTCACCTTGGAGCTGATGGTGTGCTCGGGGAGGCGAGATGGGGCGGAGCCGGCCGGATTCGAGCTCGGCGGTGGTGGTCGGAGTTGGAGAAGACCCGCCCAATTCATTTGATTTCGGTCGTCCCGGGAAGCTTCCGTCAGCAGGGAGATAGAGGAGAGAACGACGAGCACGGTGGTGCTCTTGGTTTGCTCCGAGGTGGCCTCTACCGACGGCGCGAAGCGACGGCCGGAGGGCTAGGGTTTGGGTTCCGGCATAGAGGAGCAGAGAGAGATGGCACGCGAGGAGGGGGTTCTGCGGGGATGTGCACGATCCAGACGTCTCCAGGCGGTCCTCATCCCCTCGCGTCACCGATCATGGCGTGGAACGGACGGCCAGGGAGGCTCCACCGAGCTGCTCCCGACCGGAGGTAGAAGACAAAGGGGGTTCTTCCCCATAACCCCCTGAACTTCCAGAAAACCACAAAGAGGTCCTTTTCTCTTTGAAATAGAGAAGAAAACATTGTTTTGAGGCCCTTTTTGCAAACTAAAAATTTGGCAAAAAATATTTTTGGAAACATCACAAAATTTCCAACCATACCATATATTTGTTTGGTGAAATTGAATTACTTTTCAGTACAAAATTTCGAAACCCAGATTAAGTACTATTTGTGATATTTTCTCAAACCAATGTAAATTCAAGTTTTAAATTGGTTCAAACATGGTTAAATTTTTGTTCCCATGCATGTATGATATGAACACAACACCACAACCCTTTGGTAGCAAAAATTGGGATGTTACAAATCTACCCCCCTTACAAGAATATCGTCCCGAGATTCCCGAAGGAGAAGAAAGAAGGAACACCGGTTTTGAACGATATTCTCGAACCTTACGGTTTTCTTCTGTAAGAGGTTGATCCGTAGCACTTGCGAAGATTCTTCAGCGGCTACACCTTAGGTAAGAGGGAAACTATTAGGAATTGATCTTTACGAAGATCGAGTATCTCATGGCTAACTCATGACAGGAATGTTCACAAAGAACTATTGAGGTAACAGGCATGAAACACATCAAGATAACGGAGGGAATAAAAAGATGGTTTCAAGTTTACGGACGATGGTTCTTGAAAGGATTTAGAATATGAGGTTTGCACAAGACTTTAAATCCTTTTGGAAAAGAAAGGTTGAACAACTTTCGACATTGAGGTTTCTTCAAACAGAATACCAAGGATGTGAGGATGGTCTTGAATACCACAATGTAATGTCCGTAGACGAGGGAAAACACTGTAATCGTGGGTCGGAGAGAACTTGATACGAGATCATGTTCACTCTTTGGAGTGGACACGAAAGATGAAGGAACTTTCATTCCGTTAAAATTTGTCAAAAACTTGTCAAAGATCGGGATGTTACTTCACGACAAAAGATCAGTTACCAAAAGATATTGAAACACCAGAAGTAATAAGGAATCTCTTTCCTATCGTGGTTTGGATGTAACCATACATCCACCACCTGGTTGAGACCCCATGGCTGAAGTAACTGACAAGCTCACAAAATGTGTGAGGTGAACAGAACTTCAAGTACAAACCACTTGAAAAAGGAAGCTGATCAGCGGCGGTTAGAAAACACCACGATATGATTCTCATGATGAACTTGTTTCCACTGAAAGAGAGGTTTGGAGGATTTGGTAGAGAGACATTGGACATAGTAAGTTCCAAGGTCTTCTTGACGTTCCCGACACCAACATCCAGCTTACATAAGCTTTCAATAGGTCATCAAGTGGAAGTTAAACTCCGGTTTGGAAGAATGGAAGGGGAAACTTGTTGAAAACAAGCCACACAAGAATTCTCACGGAGAGTGGCGGTTCTTACGGATACAAAGGGATATGACATAAGGCCTTCCGGCTAGTTGTGTCAACCACTACATCAACCATGCTAGACTTTCGGAAGGACCTGATTCAATACCCTTGAGGAAAACACAAGCCATCATTGCTTCTTGAGATTTAGCTCTGGTTAGTGGGTTGAATAACTAAGACTCAAAGTGTTTGATCAGGAAGATTGCACGGGTTATCAACGAGATACATATGCTAGATTCTCAAGATATGGACTATGATGTCAAGCTCAAGAAGATGAGCGGGATTATGGAACTCATGTATTAGCAACTTGTGAAAGACGGTTGCACCTACAGGACTTACTTGCAATGAAACACATCGAGTCCTTGTTGGGGAGATGATACAAAGATAACGAAGTTCATAGACTTCTTCTCTTTACGAACAATCAGTCAGTGGCTTAGTGTGGATGTAAACTTCTTTGGATAGATGGAGGTAACAACCTACCATCTCAACAGTAGTCCACACATGCATGACCAACTTGGGGGTATTCCCTAAGGAACAAGGAAACTATACTCGGATCCATGGCGACAACTTTCACCATAAGCACATGGACTAGAGTAAGCCACTTCGAACATCCAGAACACAACTTCGTGATAACACAAAGTTGGTTCTCGAAAGTTTCCAACATTGTTGCCAATGTTCAACATGAGCCTCTCGCAACTTGGAGAAAATAGGAATGTCATCGCTGGGCTCGAAAACACACTTATCAAATCACTCCAAGAAGAGGGATTCATATGATATATGAACAAGGAATTACATTGGTCAGACCGAAGGACATGAGGTATACTCGGGCCAAACACCATGAGTGAAAACACCATCAAGACAGTCCTTGGATCTTTTCTCGATTTGACGATAGCCCAAATCAAACCAAGGTTGTAATGATAGCATGCCCACAAAGAGATACTATCATGCTTCAACAGGATGAGAACTAGACATCCCTTAACGAAGGACCCAATTAGGAGGAGCTCTTGTCTTTCAACTCTCCAAGTTGTTGTTTAAGCTCAACCAACTAGTCCAGGGTGTCCAGCGGAGTTTCTTGGAGAAAGGAGTAGTTCAAATTACCCCTTGTTTAGACATTACAGTCAGATGAAACCTGGTGATACTTCTAGAAAGACAACCAGAATATCACAACCTACTGGTATGTCTCGGGGTTTAGAAGGAAGCTTGATTTTCAAAGGAGCCGTTATGATCTTGAGAGCTTCAGCATAAACCTAACTCTCTGACCAAGAATGTGCATCGGAATAAACGGATTTGGTAACACGGTCAACTTCAAACAGAGGTTGGGTGACCAGTAGTGCTAAGAAGGATACAAATGTTTCCTTAGATTTTCCAAAGCAATAAGAATTGCTAGGAATATCTGGTACAACATCAACGCATAGACCCATCATACTCAAGCATTTCAGGCTTGGAGGAAGGGTGATTGAATAGGTGTAGGAGCACCACTTCATCGATGAGGCCATGAAACTCAACACAACCTCTTGATATAGAAGAGTGTGATACTCGAAGGTAGAACAGAATAGAAGCTAATGAAACTTCTTTATTCTGTGGATTACAAAACTTTGACCTGGTTCTAGAGATGAAGGAGGTACAGGAGTTTGTTTCTCCTAACATTCCAAGGTGGAATGTTTTGACAGAAAACAAGAGCAAATGCATTGGAAGAATCCAACATCATATGTAACTTGGTTTCCAAACAACAGACAAAATTCGGAAAGCAACTAAAGAGTAGGAACGTGCTCTGGAAAATCCTGAGATCACGTTGGATGCACGGGGTAATACTCATGTGTAGAACCCATGCCAAAAGGTTCGTGTAGCTGAGCCAAGAACAAAGATATGAGAATCTTAAAGAACACTCTTGGCGGGATCCTTATGATTCCTAAAGAAAACCTATGGCTATTGGATCTGAGATTACCTAGCCATCCCGAGGTAGAACAGATTCCTCAGGATCCAAAGGAACAGAACTTGGGTTAAAGGTCAGCATCCTGTACTGATAGTGTGGGCATCACATGGTTATGAAACCACATGGTTCAACCCACCACAACTCAGCACATTCCGGGACCTTTGGTTCAAGTCCAAGGTTAAAAACCTAAAGAAAGGAGTAACAACTATCTTAGTGCCTTGAGGGACACTACGAATAGCAGTCACGAAGTATCTTCCAGAAACCATACGTAGCTCCGGAAAAAATTGGAACGGAGGATAACGGATACATTCGAGATGGAAAGCAGATCTCGAGGTTCAGGATTTAGAATTTTGAAACATATTAGAATGTGGAATCCACACAACTCTGAGAGACTAGGATGGAAAGGAATCTCCCAGTTGAACAACAACGGAGTAAGGAACACACACGACTCTAGAAACTTTAACACTAGGTCAACTTTGGTGAAAACGTCATTGCCAAACAAGGTACCTGAGTTTTGAATGACTAGAAGAGATAGCAAAACCTTTTCAAATCAAAACAGGTAAGATGACCCAGAGTTAGAGCGATACCAGATACGGAGTAAAAAGAATCCTAAGAAGGGTTTTAACAATTATTTTGAGTTTCCAAGTAGTTTTCACAAACTCTAGACTCAACATCGACCAAGCAGTAAGGTTTTCCTACAGGTAGTCCTGCTCTGATACCATGACCTGTCACGACCCCGAACCCAGAGATATACATACTGTTATGTGCTCCTAGACATGGACCCACAAGGGCTTCAGGGTTACCAGCCCCGGCCGCAACAAACAACGGCAGGCAGACTGGATTCATCGGCACGTAGTCCGGATCCCCAGTCTACTACTCCTTGTATCCATGCTAGTCATAACCAACTATGCATATAAAAGCGTCCACGAATCGAATGAAACTGAAGGAAACGGGACCAAAGCTATACAGAGCTGCTATGTGTCCAGAAAGTGCAACAACAATCAAGGGTTACGGGGGTTACCTCACCCCAGGCCGATCACATCGACAGGCGGGCTCGGACATGGATCATCGGCTCCACAACCCCTCGACTGCGACAACTATGCAGGCATAGCCAAAACTGTATAACAATGAGCTCGAAACCAACAACCAATCAAAGCAGTACTCTAGACATTGAAGTTGTATTAAAAAGGTGTTACTAGAGTATAGCTTACAAGCAGAGGTCACACGACCCAACATTACATCAGGCAACGGAAGGCAAATTATGTTGCTAATCAACAAGAACCAAAAAGGCCTAAGAGGCCGCAACATAAGGCGACGTCCCAGCCCATAGATTCCAGGCTGCTACCTGGGAACCCCAAACTACTCGTCGATGTCCACGTTGAACCACCACTGAAGTGACGAACTCCACCTGAACCAAAATTAAGCGAACCTGAGTACGGGAGGTACTCAACAAGACTTAGTTAACCTATTATATATCTGCTGGTTTCAGAAAGGGTTTTATGAAGAATTTTTTGCGGAAAGCAATCTTTATTTTCCAAATCGAGGAGGAGTAGCACGTCTCATAGAATGTTTTCAAAACAGATGAGAAGCTCACTACTGTAATCATCATCTTTTAAAACCACCAATATCAATTCCCAGCATCTCACATGCTACAAGGATCACCCCTCTCGGCATTTCCGAGGAGGCACCCTTCAAAAATTACCTCCATGCTTTGTCAACATCTTTTACGTCACGTTAGGTTGTCTATGTTCTTTTCCTTCACCAAGTCGTCCTTAACCGTGGACACGACTTTTCGAAAAGATTGCCCTGCAGGGATGTACACTTTACCCACACGTACCATCCGACTCTTATCGCCACATGTACGTTCTTCCATGGAACGCGGCAGAGGGTGGCTGGCCACGACCTTTACCTTACCCGACCCTATCCATGAGTCAACCCAAGACAGGGCCACCCCGTCAACAGGGAGTTGGCCATCCTCCTGACGGCACCTGTCTCTGTGAGGCGGGGTCAAGATCCGTGTACGTCCATCACTTGGCCCCGGTCACGCCCTAGCGGAGCATTTTGTTTTCAAAACCGTTTAAAAGATTTTATTTGCGGTGCCGAACGGAAATCTCAAACTACGTGACTCATGGATCTGGCCAAACAAGTTAGTTGGTCGAGCGCGGTTACTTAGACCCCGCGTGTGGTTGCACGCTCAGTCTTGGCTTCCGCTCGAGACCGTAATCCTAGAGTTGGCGAGTACAGGACGAACAACCACTTCCCAAGTGGCCTCCCATACCAGCCTTAGTCAAGTTATCCACACAAAGCTCATCTTACCACGTCATCATATCATACTACATTATCGCAGCTCTGATTCATCAACCGGATGGAGCAGAGGTAACAAACATGTACGACTAAGCGAAGCAGATATGAGGTTCTAGCGATGCGCACAAGCAAATCTATGGCGGCTAGGAGCAGTGGATCAGGATATTGTGGCAATGCAGTATATAGGTGAACTATATCTACTAGCATCAAATACTTTGGAATCGAATGCAACGTACGAGAATCAAATGATGTTGGAAAACATATATGAGCAGATAAGAGGTTATGCTTGCCTTGGTTATAAGAAAACCAGATAAAGATCTTCAGGGATAAGTGCTTGACTTGTCGGTTAAGATCAAGTATTCGCCATTGGAGTTGTTAGCCTTCTCTTCGGAGTCACGTTCTACCGAGGGGGAAACAACACCGAAACAAAGAAGAACAATCAACCATGGCATCGATGCAATGCACAACATGTATGCATAAGCAAGTTTATGCACTGAAATAAAGACCTAAACATGAGCGTTGGGTTGCTAGGATTCGTATGTCAGTTATGCCATTTTACTGGAATTAGCCCAAAATAGACCCCGGAGGGGCAATTCGGACGATTATGAAAGTAGGTACCATTTTAAAAGCTCAAATGGGTTTGAAAACATCATAAACATGTTGCATTTGTCATTTTGAGCATTCTGGTATATAACTTTTAATTTTCTAATTTTAGTGAATAAAAAATTATTTTTCTATTTTTAAATGATTTAATTACATTTAAATAATGCCCAAAATTAAAGTTCAAAACCATGTATTTTTCATATTTTTCTGAGTTACAGAATTGAAGATATTAATTATTTCATTTTTAAAACATTTCTGTAAATAGAAACAGGGAGGGGCCCACGTGAGCATTTATTTTTAGTAATTGTTTTAACATATAATCATGACAAGTGGGCCATGGTTGAGGTCAGGGTGACGTCATGATGACGTCAACGTGTGGCCGGCTGTACACGACCATGGTCACTGGCGACGATTCCGGCGATGGAATCGAGCGCCCTCGGGCTCGTTGGATAGCCCCGAACGTGGGCTACCTCAAGGTGGAGGCGCCTCCCCGTTTGAGCCACCGGCGGTGAGCCGGCGAGCAGGGACGGCGGCGGCAGCCACGGGTTCCGGCCGAAATCGGCGATTCCGGCCACGGGAGGAAGCGGGGAGGTGACCGGGGGATGCAGGAGCTCACCTTGGAGCTGATGGTGTGCTCGGGGAGGCGAGATGGGGGCGGAGCAGCCGGATTCGAGCTCGGCGGTGGTGGTCGGAGTTGGAGAAGACCCGCCCAATTCGTTTGATTTCGGTCGTCCCGGGAAGCTTCCGTCAGTAGGGAGATAGAGGAGAGAACGACGAGCTCGGTGGTGCTCTTGGTTTGCTCCGAGGTGGCCTCTACCGACGGCGCGAAGCGACGGCCGGAGGGCTAGGGTTTGGGTTCCGGCATAGAGGAGCAGAGAGAGATGGCACGCGAGGAGGGGGTTCTGCGGGGATGTGCACGATCCGGACGTCTCCAGGCGATCCTCATCCCCTCGCGGCGCCGATCATGGCATGGAACGGACGGCCAGGGAGGCTCCACCGAGATGCTCCCGACCGGAGGTAGAAGACAAAGGGGGTTCTTCCCCATAACCTCCTGAACTTCCAGAAAACCACAAAGAGGTCCTTTTCTCTTTGAAAACAGAGAAGAAAACATTGTTTTGAGGCCCTTTTTGCAAACTAAAAATTTGGCAAAAAATATTTTTGGAAAGCTCACAAAATTTCCAACCACACCATATATTTGTTTGGTGAAATTGAATTACTTTTCAGTACAAAATTTTGAAACCCAGATTAAGTACTATTTGTGATATTTTCTCAAACCAATGTAAATTCAAGTTTTAAATTGGTTCAAATATGGTTAAATTTTTTTTCCCATGCATGTATGATATGAACACAACACCACAACCCTTTGGTAGCAAAAATTGGGATGTTACACCTAACCAAAGGTCAAATGATCCCTGAGGCACCCAGAGCCACTTGTGTAGTCGAGCCCCGTGACTCCATCTTGGGGCACCCACGCATGTTCGCAAGAAGGCCCATACTTGGGCCAAGTGCCGCGCACAGGCCCAGCCCAACTTCACCGCCCTCTGCGGACAGGAGGACGCCCCCTCCTGTTGCTCCCATGGACTAAACCGCACCTTGCGCTGGCCTAACAGGCCCAACAGGCGTCCACCACGCTGTCTCCACAGCCCTCGCCGTAGGAAACCCTAGCTCGGGCTCCCCCACAGGCGAACGCCGCCATGGCACCGGCGGCGCGCCCCTCGGTGCGACCCCCACCGGGACGAGGAGATCCCCGATCAGAACCTCGAGCACACCCGAGCACCCAGCTCCACCTTGGACCAGGCGCGGGCCAAGCATCGGCACCCCCAACGCCGGAAAATCCTTGATGCGGAGCTCCCACGCCTCTAGACTCGCCGACGGAGTGCAACCCTGTGCCTTTGCCAACTCCGAGCCCTCGACCCTTGTCAGCATAGTCGCCGGCGGCTCCTCCGCACGCGAGCGCACAATGCTTCCACGAGAAAAGGCTCGAGCGTTCTCCCCCCTAGGGGATCCCGGCTGCAAATCTCCCACCTCCGATGCAGATGCCGACGGCGTGCCGGACTCCGACGCGACCACTGATGTTGCAGATCTTGCACTCGTTGGGATACCCCATGAGGAGGGTGTGATTAGCACAACGATAGAAGCTTCCCCCTTAGTTAAGAACCAAGGTTATCATTCCAGTAGGAGAAAGAGGATCTTCGGAAGGTTGATGCCACTAACGGTGGTGATGGCGTTTCGCCGGTGTCAGCAACAACGTGGCTCCTGCACACAACCAAAATACTTTGTCCCAACGGTACAGTGAGGTTGTCAATCTCACCGGTCTTGCTGAAAACAAAAATTAGACGTATAGTGTGGAAAATGATGTATGCTTGCAGTAAGTAAAGAAACCAGGAAATTGTTGTGGTTTGTTTAACAGTGTGGAAAATGGACCGGGGTTCATAGGTTCACTAGTGGTGTCTCTCCATAAAGGTAGCATGTTGGGTGAACAAATTATAGCTGGGCAATTGACAAATAGAGGTTGCACCGTAGTGCACATATATGACATGATGATTACTATGATATTTAGTGCGGGCATTACAACAATATAGATAGACCGAAATCCATCTGCATCTATGACTAATAATCCACCCTCAGGTTATCATCCGAACCCCCTTAGGTATTAAGTTGCAAGCAACAGATAACTGCATTCAACAAAGTGTGTAATGTAAGCAATCATTATACTCGAGGGCACTCTCACCGTTGTTTTCTCCCTAATGGCAACAACACATCCTCCCCATTCACGTTTCTGTCACTCGAGCAAGGTGGTGAGGAGGCATGAACCCACTATCGAGCATAAATACTCCCTCTTGGAGTCACTAGCAACTACTTGGCCAGAGCAACCACTAGCAACGAAAAGCATGCAAGATCACAAATAACATATGCAATAAAGACTATAATCAACTTGGCATAAGTTCAATATTCATAAAATCCTAGCAAACACAGCATATAGAATTACATAAGATCAATCTCGATCATGATAGGCAGCTCACGAGATCTAAACATGGAGGCATATGAGGAGAAGACAACCATCTTGCTACAGCTACGAACCCGTAGTCCAAGGATGAACTACTCACGCATCACTCCGGAGGCAGACATGGTGATGTAGAAGCCTCCGGTGATGATCTCCTCTCCGGCAGGGTACCGAAGACAGCTTCATAACCCCCCTGATCTAGGGTTGACGGGTGACGGCGGCTGCGGAACTTTTCGGGGATTTTTTATCAGGTGCCTAGGGTTTTCCATCCGGGGGGATTAAATAGGCGAAAGGGCAAAGGCGATGGAGCTCCAGGGCCCCCACACCCATAGCTGGCGCGGCCGGGGGGGGCACCCTATGGTGTGGCCCCCTGGTGCCCGTCTTCGATTCTCCTTCGGTCTTCTGGATGCTTCCGGGGAAAATAGGCACTTCGGGCTTTGTGGGGTCCAATTCCAAGAATGTTTCCAGAACAACTTTTCTGAAACAAAAAACAGCAGAAAACATGGAACTGGCACTTGGCATATTATTAATAGGTTAGTCCCGGAAAATGTATAGAAATGATATAAATAAGGGAGAAAACATGTAGCAATTGACATAATATGATCATGGAGCATCAGAAATTATAGATACGTTGGAGACGTATCAGCCACCGAGGGCACCGGGGGTGGTGGCATCCCTCCCTCCGACGGGCCACCAGGGAGCGGAGGGAATCACCCCGCTAGTCGCCTATCTCAACCGGTCTCCTGCGAGTCAAGCACATTCTCCTCCGCACTTGGCATCAATAACCTCTTCCGAGACACTCCGGGTCGTGGTCCATGGCCCCGAATACCGAGTACCTGATGTTTTACTTTCAACCTTCCAATATCTAGCGCACATTTGGTAGCGTGCAGGGCAGGCATCCCGTTTGGTTGCGTGCGACCAAAATTTTGGCTTGCACGATACTCAAAACATCCCTAGGCCAGACCCGCTAGGAACGGCCGATTCGGCGGTTCCTGTAGAGACAGACTACGGGTGTGCGCGGAAGAGGAACGCAACTCGGAGATTGTGCGAGTGCCGAAATTACGACACGACAAATTCGGTCACCGCCCGCCAAATATCGCCCCAGTATATACACTCACCGTCTCACCTTTAAATCCAAGACCGCCATTTTCACCTCCAATCTTGCGCGCTCTCAGAAATGGCTGGATCTGCGTTGACTCCACTGACGAAGAGGGCGAGGCGACAGCGACGCCAGAGATTGCCGGTGGCAAGCTGGGTCCATGCTCATTTACCAACTGTGTGATGCATCCGCGCTATGTAAGTCGCTCCAAACTCGTTCTGTCCCCATAATCCCTGTGCATATTGTAGACCTGTGGTAGATTTCGATGGATCCTCGGTAGCCAAGATTGGATTGTGTTTGTGGTGTGTTGCTTATCGTAATCTTCACATGATTCATGTTAGGACGTCGTTGCGCCTCCCTCACCCGACTTGTATGCTCCATCTATCAACTCGAAGAAGAGACCTTGTGTGCAAATTGATGTGTCCCTCGCTAAGAAGAGAGTCCTTCTCCAACTGCTATCTGGGAACAAACTGACTGACTTGAATCAAAATGTAGTGCATGTTAAAACACTTCCTCTGCAACTGCTATATCAGAGCACCATGCCTTTGCATGATGAGAATGAGGTGAAGCTGCCTCTAACTGAAGTTCCTTAGAAGGTGATGGAAGAGGTTGTCCACGCAGTGGCTGCAAAGGTAGTTCCTCAGAACTTAGTGGAAGTGGTTGTCCACGTAGTGGCTGCGAAGGCAGCTCCTCAGAAGGTGACGGAAGAGGTGATCGATGCAGTATCCTTGAATGCATGTCCGATGAAACTACTTGACAACCAATACTGGGCTGATAGGAAGACTATGACATGGTCACCTCCTCTGTCACTATTCGTTCTAATTCAGTTTGTGGAGCTTGTCAAAGAGGGTATCAATCTTGACAGTGGAATGAAGGAGCAGTACATAACTAGGGTTAGCAACGATGTCTTGACTTCACTGGCCTCAAAGTGACCAACACTCAGATTTACAACCATGTGAGAAAATGGAGAGCCAGATGGGATAGGATTAACCAGCTGAAGGAGACCAAAGAGGTAGTGTGGCATGAAGACAACTCCACCATCATGATAGATGAAGTGGCATCGATTGCGCACATCCGGGGAAGAATAATTCTGCCAGACCATACTTTTTCCCCTCTTCCTACTCTTTCATTACTCATATCACTAACGCAGTGTGATCCTCATACCCAGATGTACCCAAAGGACGAGGAGCTGCTGAACAAGACAATCATAAACTATACTCAGAGGAGAACAATCTACTAAAGGAAGAATGTCATTGTTCCTAATCTGCAGTCTCCAGTGTTACTCGTACATGCCATCAACTTCCTTGTGGACCACCCATATGTCAGTGAGTGCAAGGGGTATCTGACATACAAACTATCTGGGCAACCACTACGTCGCCCCAATCCCTATTCGGTAGAACTGATGAACTGTCATTTGCAATCAACTTGTCTGTATATTTTTGGGAGGTGGTATATATTACCCATCCGCTGATGAACTTTGAGATACATCACGAGCCGTGGTCCTTTTCCCCGTAGTGCATATGTGCTCGTACTACGATCCTGAGGAACTAGATTTGCTAAATATGGTATTATATGCTTTGACTATCATTGTTGTGTGTAACTGAGTTTGCTTCTGTGGACATTGGTGGATAATCTCATCCAAGAGAGAAGAGGTAAGCACAGTGATAGTTTGAATTCATCCAAACAGATGCACAGTTGCATTGGAGGGTGCAAAGCATGTAACCAAACAACATGTTCATTGAGATTGGCCGCTGCAAGGTCGCTCCTACAAGCAACCTAACAACATGCACAACACGTCTGAGAGGTTGATTCTGCCCCCTGCAGCCCCAAATCGGTTGCAGGCTACCAAACACGCCCCTAAAAAAGTTGGAATATGTCGCCTGTGATGCGCCCTCATCGCGGGCTCGCCTGTCGATGGCTGATCGGTTGGGTGCCATAGGGGCATGATACATCTCCAACGTATCTATAATTTATGATGTTCCATGTTGATATAATGTCCATTGCTACATGTTTTCTATACACTTCATATCATTTTTTTTGCATTTTCTGGGACTAACCTATTGACAAGATGCCACAACGCCAGTTCCTGTTTTATGCTATTTTTGGTTTCAAAAAAATTGTTCTTGAAATATTCTCGGAATTGGAAGAAACAAAATCCAAAGTGCCTATTTTGTTGACACGTACACGGAGTCCGGAGGAGACCCGGAGGGTGGCACCGAGGCGGCCACACCATAGGGTGGCGCCCCCCGGTCGTGCCACCAGGTGGTGTGGGCCCCTCGGGCGCCCATCGACATCGCCCTTTCACCTATTTAAAGTCTTCCTCGGGAAAACCCTAAACACCCGAGCCTCCATCCACGAAATGTTATGTATCCGCCGTCGTCGTCAACCCTAGTTCGGGAGGGTTCTGAAGCTCTCCCGAACACCCTGCCGGCAGGGGAAATCATCACCGGAGGGCTCTTCATCGCCATGTCTGCCTCCGTAGTGATGCGTGAGTAGTTCATCCTTAGACTACGGGTCCATAACAGTAGCTAGATGGTTGTCTTCTCCTCCTTTTGTGCCATCATGTTTAGATCTTGTGAACTACCTAGCATGATCAAAACCATCTTATTGTAATGCTACATGTTATGTTTGCTGGCATACGATGAATATTGAATACTATGTCAAGTTGATTATTGATCTTTCTTGTTTATGTTGTTTGTGATCTTGCATGCTCTCCATTAATAGTAGATTCTCTGGCAAAGTTGATGTTTGTAACTCCAAGAGGGAGTATTTATGCTCGATAGTGGGTTCATACCTCCAGTAATCTGGGAGAGTGACAGTTACTTCTAAGATTGTGGATATGCTCTTGCCACTAGGGATAAAACAAGAATGCTTTGTATATGGATAATTCTATTGTTTACATTATGCACTTTACTTAATGCACTAATCTGTTGCTTGCAACTTAATACCCACAGTTTGCTCGGATGACGTCCTGAGGGTGGATTGTTAGTTATAGATGCAGTTGGATTACGGTCTATGTATCATGTTGTAATGCCCAAATGAATCTCATAGTAATCATCATGTCATGTATGTGAACTACGGTGTAGCCTCAATTTTTTCAATTGCCCAGCTGTAATTTATTCACCCATCATGTTATTTATCTATTTTGGAGAGACACCACTAGTGAACTGTGGACCCCGGTCCATTCTCTAACATTGGTAATACAACCTACTTCAAGCATTGTTCTCTTTTACTGTAAACAATGTTCTCATTTCATTCACTGCAAACAAACATCATTTTCCACACTATACGTTTAATCCTTTGTGTTCAGCAAAACCAGTGAGATTGATAACCTCGTTATTTCGTTGGGGCAAAGTATCTTGGTTGTGTTGTGTGCAGATTCCATGTTGCTGATGAGCCTGGTAGTGTGCCCTGCCAACATTAGATGTCAACAACCTTCAGAAGTTATTTCTTTCTCCTACTGGTCCGATTAAACCTTGATTTCTTTCTAAGGGAAAATTTTATGTTGTACTCATCATACCTTCCTCTTGGGGTCTCCCAACGAACGTGTGTCTTCACGTCATAGAGCATATTTTCTGGCATCGTTTCCAGGGAGGAAGAGGATTTCTACAAGGGGAGTCTCTCACCTCTAATCTTTTTACTTTGTTATTGTTTTTCTTAGTTTATTTTGTTTTGTCTTGTTTGATTCTTTATGTCAAAAACACACAAAAAATAGTTCCTATTATAGTTGTTATTTTTGCTACCCTGCTTTTAGTTTATTGTTCATCATGTTGCTCCCTAAGTACACCCGTGAAAGACTTATCAATAGATATTGGTTCTATATATGGAAAGGATAACATTGAAGAATTGTTTAGTCATGTTAGTAAGCATAAAGATTTTGATGATAGATCCTTAGTAGAACTTGCTCCGAATTATGAAACTGCTGCAGCTTCTTTAGTTCACATGTTAGAGGCTAGGTTTGTTAACCTTAACCCCATAATGCAGCAAATGTTTCTTAACCTAAATGATGTTGAAGAGATTTTATTCTGAAAACTTTTCTTAAAGAATTTGGTGACGTTGCTGTAGACGCTAGGAAAGTCTTTGATCGTTTTAAGATGCTAGGCTCATGTGTAGATGTTATTGGTGCTCTTGAAAAATTGGACAAAACCAAACCTAAAAATGGGGAAGAAATGAAAATACCAATACCCTTTAAACTCGTAGGAATGATGAAGCTTCGGAAAAAAAAACTTCAATTGGATTGTTCTTGAAAACCCATTTGATGAAAGTAGTGAACCCAAGAATGTTGAGAGAGGGACGTCTGAAACTTATATAGATAAAATACAATGCCTTATCGAGAAGGTTTCTGGTCTTGATTTGGATGCTTGTTCACTTGGAAATACTTGACTCTTTCTTTCTATGCCTAGATGAAAGGCGTTAAAGAAAAGCACTCTTGGGAGATAGCCCATGATTTATTTCTACAATTTTTCTTTTGTTTTCTTTGAGTCAAGGTGTTGTTTACCTCTGTAGAAATTCCTTTGTATCTTTACCTTTTTCGAATTGTTGTGCCAAGTAAAGTCTCTAGTGAAAAGTTGATGCTAGATTTGGATTTCTACGTAGAAACAAAATTTTACTGTCCAGCATTTAATTTTCATAATTCCAGAATGATAAAAACATCCTGAAAATTTTTGTGCGCGATCCTTAGATATGTACGCAACTTTTCTTAGTTCGGAGTTTTCTGATTTGAGCGACGTAAGTGCCTCGAATTATTTCGTCTTTACAGATTGTTCTGGTTTTGACAGATTCTGTATTTTACTTTGCATTCTCTCTTTTACTATGTTGAGTGCATTTCTTTGCTCCACAAAACATCAGGGGTTGTAGCTAATGTTTAGAAAGTACCCTCTAATGAGAATTACTACGAGTTTGGTGTGAAGGAAGTTTTCAAGGGTCAAGAGAAGAGGATGATATAATGTGATCAAGAAGAGTGAAAAGCCTAAGCTTGGGGATGCCCCCATGGATGATCCCAGCAAAATTTCAAGAAGACTCAAGCGTCTAAGCTTGGGGATGCCTTGGGAATCCCCTTCTTCATCAATAACTTATCAGGTCACTTCTAGTGAAACTATATTTTTATTCGGTCACATCTTATGTACTTTACTTGCAGCGTTTGCTTGTTTTTACTTTCTTTTATTTTCTATAATAAACTTGGTTGGCTCCTAGAATTCTTGTGTGGGAGATAGACACGCTCCGCTTTTTCATATGAATAACTGTATTCTTCATTTATCATCTAGCTCCTGTTTTTCATGCATCTCCTATTCAGAGATGTTTGTTCTTGTAGAGTAGTTCTCTCTTGTTTCGTTGATAAATTATTTGGAGAGTTTTTGTTGAAATAAAGTGATTAGTGCTGGAAAGCAATAAAATATTTCATGCTTATAACGGTGCAAGTGAAGATTGTTTAAACTGTGGCTTAGACTTTAACATTGTCATGTTAGATATTATTTTAATTCTATGCTTAGTAATTATTGCTGTAGCATGACTTGTCTCAAATATCTGGGAGTGCATAATGTTCCATTGAAAGAAATCATGAGTTGTTATTACCATATCGAAGCATACTATTGTGGTATTCTCCATTGAATGCTTTATTTGGTTGACTTAGCGCATGCTCACACCATGTAATGACTACAAACCAGTCACCACTAGCCTCTATGATCATTTAGTTTTTGACTTCTGATATCATTTATGATTTGATTAATAATGTTTTGTCGCTATGCATGATTATGACCATTATTGCTCTCTTAATTTATCACTCTCAGTCTTTTGCTAGCCTTCACGAGTACTGAGTATGAGCTCTACTCGTGCATCCAACTCCCAAAAACCAAAGTTTGCCAAATGTGTCCACCATACCTACCTATATGTGGTATTTAACCGCCACTCGATAGTAAATTTCTCATGTGATACCTTTAAAACCTTCAAAATTAATATCTGTTTTGTGTTCTTGTTTAGCTCATGAGGAAGTAGTTTAAAGTTTATTGTGTCTTATGTCAAGCAAAGGTCTTCTCCCTCTTCACCCAATGAGTATGAAATATGTGCTCATTTAAATTTGCAGAGAGCTGGTGCCAAATAATCACAAAAAGGCACTCCCCATGGTTTAATGAAAGTTGGTGGGTACTCGTGGATACGTCTAGCCCTAGTTTGTGAAAAGAATGGTGGGGGGAGTGCCAAACTAATAAACAAACGAAGCCGATCTCAAAAGTCTAAAGACCTTGCTTAACATGAGTTATGATAAGTTTTTCATTACCATTCGTTGACATAGACATACACCTCTCTCAAAATTGTTTTCAATACCTCTGTTTTAATTAAAAGAAAGCTCTAGCACATGAGTAGTCCCTGCTTCCCTCTGCGAAGGGCCTTTCTTTTAATTTTATGTTGAGTCTTCATCTTCTAACTTTATGCACCAATTAAGAGAGCATAGTTGTCATTTTGAGTATAATGTGCATCAGTACCAAAATTTAGTATTGATCGATTCATGATTATGTTATTACTTGTTCTCAAATTATTTGTATCTAGTCACCACTTGAACTTTGAAGATGTCCTGGCATTTATGTTTTGCTATCACTTTAACGACAAGCTGAATATCACTTTGCTATGTTTTCTTTATGCTCGAAACAAACGTATAACTTTCAGTGCATTATTATTCATGACCTTTGTTACTTTTCATGTTGCAACATAGTTGCTAAGTTACATTGTTAGAATTATATCTATCATGCCTATGATTAGAGTACTTTGATCTCATCTTACAATGTTTTTACAATAATGATGATCAAGATTATGTTGGTAGCATGTCACCTCAGAAATTATTTTGTTTTTATCGTTTTACCTACTTGAGGATGACTACAACTAAGCTTGGGGATGCTTGATACGTCTCCAAAGTATCTATAATTTATGATGTTCCATGTTGATATTATGCCCATTGCTACATATTTTCTATACACTTTATATCATTTTATGCATTTTCTAGGACTAACCTATTGACAAGATGCCACAACGCGAGTTCCTGTTTTCTGCTGTTTTTGGTTTCAGAAAAATTGTTCTGGAAATATTCTCGGAATTGGACGGAACAAAAGCCAAATTCCCTATTTTGATGTCACGTACACGGAGTCCGGAGGAGACCCGGAGGGGGGCACCGAGGCGGCCACACCATAGGGTGGCGCGGCCCCCCTTGGTCGCGCCAACAGGTGGTGTGGGCCCCTCGGGCGCCCACCGACATCGCCCTTTCTCCTATTGGAAGTCTTCTTCGGAAAACCCTAAAAACCCGAGCCTCCATCCACGAAAAGTTATGTAGCCACCGTCGTCATCAACCCTAGTTCGGGAGGGTTCTAAAGCTCTCTCCGGCACCCCGCCGTCAGGGGAAATCATCACCGGAGGGATCTTCATCACCATGTCTGCCTCCGGAGTGATGCGTGAGTAGTTCATCCTTGGACTACGGGTCCATAGCAGTAGCTAGATGGTTGTCTTATCCTCCTTTTGTGCTATCATGTTTAGATCTTGTGAGCTGCCTAACATGATCAAGATCATCTTATTGTAATGCTACATGTTGTGTTTGCTAGGATCTGATGAATATTGAATACCATGTCAAGTTGATTACAGAACTTTCTTGTTTATGCTATGTGTGATCTTGCATGCTCTCCGTTACTAGTAGATGCTCTGGCCAAGTTGATGCTTGTAACTCGAAGAGGGGCTATTTATGCTATATAGTGGGTTCATGCCTCCAGTAATCTGAGAGAGTGATAGTAACTTCTAGAATTGTGGATGTGATGTTGCTACTAGGGATAAGACAACAATGCTTTGTCTAAGGATAATTCTATTGTTTAGATTATGCACTTTACTTAATGCAATGATCTTTTGTTTGCAACTTAATACTCAAAGTTTGCTCGGATGACGTCCTGAGGATGGATTATTAGTCATAGATGCAGTTGGATTACGGTCTATGTATCATGTTGTAATACCCAAATGAATCTCATAGTAATCACCATGTCATGGATGTGCACTACAGTGCAGCCTCTATTTTGTCAATTGTCGAGCTGTAATTTCTTCACCCAACATGTTATTTATCTGTTTTGGAGAGACACCACTAGTGAACTGTGGACCCCGGTCCATTCGTTTACACTGATAATACAACCTACTACAAGCAATGTTCTCTTTTACTGCAAACACTATTCTCATTTCATTCATTGCAAACAAACATCATTTTCCACACTATATGTTTAATCCTTTGTGTTCAGCAAAACCGGTGAGATTGACAACCTCACTGTTTCGTTGGGCAAAGTATCTTGGTTGTGTTGTGTGCAGATTCCACATTGTTGTTGAGTCTGGTAGTGTGCTCTGCCAACATCAGGTGTCAACAACCTTCAGAAGTGATCTCTTTCTCCTACTGGTCCGATTAAACCTTGGTTTCTTTCTGAGAGAAAATTTGTTGTTGTACTCATCATACCTTCCTCTTGGGTTCTCCCAATGAACGTGTGTCTTCAGGTCATCAGGGCACAGTTATCTGCGGGCTTTTGATGGCGCGACTTCTTTGCGCGTCCTGGACTTCTTTGGTGGGTCGGTTTGTCGATTTGTGGGCGCATGGTGACCGCATGTCTCTCTTTTCCCAGTTCAATGGGTTTCCTGTCTCTTTAGTTTCCTACCTCTCCTCTGCTTTGGGACTCTGTTTCTTGCGGCGGTGGTTGTTTTGGTTTTCTTTTTTTGACCGACTGGCGGTGTTGTGGCAGCCGGCATTCATGTGTAGCCCGATGCTGTTGTGGGGAATGTCTAACTGGGGTGGCTTCGGTGTTTGGGGCACTGAGATTCTCGATCTGATTTTGCAGCGACCTCACCGTCGGCTCCGTGAGCTATTTCCATCTCCCTCAGAATCCGATTTGGAAGGACCTGCGTCGGTAGCGCCGCGGCTAGCAAATCATGCTGGTACCCCTCGCAGTCGGGCTCTACACCATCTGTAGGTTCCCATGTCGGCAGCGCAAGAGGGCCACCATTGGACCAGCGATCGTGGGTCCGTTATAGAAGCTAGCGGATGGTAGCAACACATCTAGCGGTATTCTACTATTCCTACCAATCAATTTACTACTACCTCCATTTTGGCAAACCAAAACTAAATTAGTTTTCCAAAATGGATTACAATATGGAACAGAGGAGTATTTGAATTCCAGCGTTTCATCACCTATATACTCTTTCGGTTGGTGCATACCTCCTCAATTTAAACTAAGTGACATGATCAAATTGCTATGTTAAGTTGGGTCTATCCATCACATTATTCTCCAATGATATGATCCCATTATTAATTGACAGCTCATGTCCATGGTTAGGACACCGTAATCATCCATTAAGCAACGAACTAGTCTAGTAGATTCTTACTAGGGACACAATATTCTTTATGAACCATACATGTATTATGTTTCCATTTTAGTTGTAGCATAGAGTATAAACACTTATCATGAATATGGAAATATGATAATAACATCATTTTATTACTGGTTCTAGGGCATATTTCCAACATGTTGGTATTTATAGGGCTCTAAAAAAATATGGTTGTTCGAGGATTTTCTTAGTGATTTGGTCTTTAAGTTGGCTCAACCGGCCATGGGACCGGTTATGGCCAATTTGAGCTGGAACCACACCGCCGCTCGGCCGAAAATTCCTTATGGAGTGCCAGAGCACAAACATGAAAATTCAGCTGGCAGGTCGGCTGAACTAGAGGCCGCACAGCCAGAAACCCTTTTTGGAGAGCCGAAATACAACCAGGGAATTCCAGCTGGCAGGCCGGCTAAACCAGTGTCAGACCATCCGCACAGCCGGAAACCCTTTCTGTAATATAGAGGCGGAACCGGGTTTTTCCGGCTGGCAAGCAGACTAACCTGTTTGTCAACTAGTCCCAAACCGACGCCAGGTAAAACTCCAAAAAACTGATTTTTCTAAAAGTGTCATCCCTCAATCTTTTTTTGGAGTTTGTCAACTAGTCCCAAACTGACGGCAGGTGAAACTCCAATAAGATCAATGAGTATGCCCCAATAAGAAGTTAAAGTAAATCACCCGCACTTGATCACCTTCAAAATGACAGGTCTCCAACCATCATCCATCATCAGCATATGAGGACTAGAACCAGAGTAGGAAATTCATAGGTAAAATTAGTCCTCTCTAAGTCGAGTGTCATCTTAAACCAAAATACATTATGTACATTTCCCTTTCAACGATCAGCTAGCTCACTGAGATTTTTGTAAGGCCGATACAATGTCATAGAAAATGTAGCTGGTGTTGGTTATTTGGAGCAACCGATGAGTGATCTGTTGGATGTATGCCGAAAAGACAATAATACTTGTACATCTGTTTTATAATTTATGATTCATGTTATTATGGTATAACTGACGTGTCTCCTGAATATAAGAATCAGATGAAAAATCACGCTCACGTGTAGTGACATGAAAAAAGTTTCAAACTCTAGTCTTGTCTTTTACGACTAACTTATTCGATGCTTGATGCATGTGTTTTCCTCGTCATGGACATTGTTTATGCCAGCATCAATAAATATCATATTGTTGGAAGGCAATAATATGCCTAGGTATGCTAAGAGATTCCACTTTGATGTCTTTTGTCCTTAGTGACATATGACATCACGGTTATGTTACGACATGTCCTTTGATCATTAGGTTATCGAGGTTGTATATTCTAGAGATTTTACTTTGGTACTATCAAGCGTCACACCGTAAACTGGGTGAACAAAATATTAGCCACTGAGTAGTTCTAATGGAGTATATTACCTCGATGTTCCGTGATGGGAATTACTCCTCCGTAAAAGGAGAGTTACAATCCTAGGCCCACTCAGTATTCTTGATATCTATATGTTCCGCAGACAATGAATGATGATGATCCAACATGTGGAATATCATAATACACTAACGAGCAAAAAGAATCTTACCAGTTAACGAGATAGACAAAGGTATAGTGAACCAAAGATTGTTTCATGGCAATATCAGAATCCATAGTCTCAGGTAAGTTCGATATAATGAGTAACGTATTAGATAATATTGATGATCTTATCTATAGGGGTCACATGGTTTCGGAAGAGTTTCGAGCGAAAAACTAGTAGAGGGGGAACTGCCGGAGGGGGAAGGATTTCTCCCATGTCGGCACCCATCATATGGGGACTGCCAGGTGGGCCCTAGGGCCCCACAGCAATGTGCATTGCTTCTCCCTGGTTTTTCCATGTTTGGTTGAAGAGAGAAAAATAAAAACCAAAAAGGGAAAACGGAAATAGGGGGAATTGGACCCCATATGGAGTCCATTCCGAATTCCCCTAGGAGGGGGGTGCGGCCACCTCCTTGGTGGATTGGGGAGGGAGAAAAGGTCTCCCCCTCCTCCAACTATAAAAGGACCCCAAACCCTCAAGGCAAAAACATCAATTGGCTCTCTCTCTCTCTCTCTCTCTTAGAATTAGAGACTCTAATTAGAGCCACTGTAATTGAACTCTAGCTTCTTATTGATCTCTCGCTGTCTCTCTGATCTGTTGAGAACTTCACCTTCATATACACCTGTGGCGCCTATCCTGAACGACGAAGCGCTACAGAAATGGTCCCAACATATGTGTGCGAGCTCTCGGAGGGGTAACACGCGATACTCTCACTCTGCTGGATCAAGGTGCTGGATACGGGGAGCCGAAAACAACCTCATCCACAGGATTGTGCGTGAGGATCTTCTACAAGCTTCATCAACATCATCACCGACATCTTTCCCGCTTCTATGGTGTATGGTACACGATCTCGAACTAGATCTGGGAATCATTGTTCACTTATATATTCATAGAGTGATCTTGGAGGTTGCATAGCATGCATGACGAAAAAAATTAAATTCCCGTACACGCAATCCAGCATGCTCCTCCAAGAGGTTGCAACCTTTTGATGACTATGTGAGATATTTCTATCTCTTTAATATTTTTCGAGCTCATGTCCATTTGAATTGTGCTCAAACTTGTATTTTGTAAAAAAAATTAATCTAGGATCGCATTGTGCTTCTTCTAGTCCATCTTCTTCTCTTCGGTTTCCTAATTTGTCGAGGAAAACAATATTATGCAAGAGATGATAGCCGAAGAGAACAACCTCATGTTGATGGATCCAAGTGGCATGAATGAGAAGGTGGGTGCCTATTAGTAGTTATAGAGGCAATGGAGGAGTTGGCATTCGCGGTGTTGCTTGATTCATCATAGGAAATTGCCATGGTGTGTGGATATCAAGTTTTTGGTTGTGCTAATTGCTATCCTATGATGTCGTGTGCATTTGGATTGAAACAATGATCATACTTTTGGTTGTGTTTATTTATACTTGTATATATGATGTTGTATGAATTTGAATAAAAATCTACGAACAAGTTTAATATTTGAATATTTTTTCATTCATAATAATATTGTCTACTATTAAGTAGTAAAAACTATTTGTGTGAAATTAGAATTAGTTTGTGTGCATGTAGTGGTAAGATGAAATTGTGGTAGCTATATTTTTACGATACATGATATGCCGGATCTAGTCACAAAATATTTAGTTATCATAAAGTATTTCTTGCTAATACATGACTATTTCTATTTCTCATCGGATCATGAGTGATGCATTCATGTATGTTTTATCCACATGTCGTTTCTATTTAAAGATCAGATCAAGTCCAGTGTCCCGTCTAATTTTCACTCTCTATATCTCGACATTCCGCTCCTCTTTTAAACCCCTCTTTCTTTCTCTACGTGCTTTGACAGACTTTTCAAACTTCATGCATTCTAAAAATTTCCCCAACTTGTATGTTACTGTTTTCTTCTCGCTAACAAACATAACTAATACTAGCTGAATGCCCGTGCGTTGCAATGGGGACGACAAAAAATTGTTAGGTCGAATGTGCTTCGATGAAATTGTTTTTACCTGCTGACATGTGAAAAGGTTTACAAAAGTTTAATATAATATGTAATATCATGCGAGTTCCAATAAAAAAAATCAAAGACATGGATTGTTTCCAAAAACCTCACAGGATAGTGCATCTAAAGTCAGCAGAAACAGAGACTGAACCACAACTCCTTTTGCACCAGAACTACAATCACAATTCGCTGGCATTCCACATACTCGCTGGCGAATCTATCCTCCATGTTTTCATTATTGTCCAAGCGATCGCACCGTGTTACATAGCTTACTGAGGGTTCTTTCCATGCTAAAAACAGCCAATATATAGCAGTCAAAAAAAGAAAACAAAGGCACTACCTGCAAGGCTAAGTTCATATTTCACTCATCTTTCAAGTTTCGCTTGACCATACAAATCCCAGTGTTGTATTTACATCAAGTAGCTTACCTTCGGCGGGCATCCCCACCCGAAAGCGGTGGTGGCAGCATGTGCGGCAGAAGGACTCATGGTGAGCGACCTGTACCGGTGCTGGATACTAAGGCCCTCAAGGACCGCTAGAAGCAGAAGAATGCCCCCGCCCCTCTTGGCCTCGACCTGAAAAATGTGCCTTCGCTGCAAACATGCTTTCCAAATCAATCCTCCAGCCTTTCCTGTGTAACAAATAGATGTGGGATAACCAAAGTTCAAGCTTCACTTCTGCACAGATTATAAATTGGATGCAACACCTTTGAAACTAGTGGATCGATGTCCACATAGTTACTTCTTGTTCAGAAGACGCATATAATGATTATAGTGCTTAAATTTCACTAAATGGTGTCTCTGCATGCCATCTACAAGATCTGATCTACGGAAAAATGAAAGTAGGTCCCGGTTACCTTTGGTCAAAGGAACGAGGGACGGGGATAATGAGCTTGATGCAGCCTGCAACAACAACACCTTCCTGCAGGAAGCACCACAGCGCTGGAACTCACCTGGATGGGACACAGTCGGCGGAGGAGTTCGAGGTCGGCATGGGAAGATCCCGTACAGGGAAAAGGCCATCGCGTGAACGGCAGAAAATGTTAGTTAGGGACAATTTAATTTCCCAATTCGTAAGAAACCTAGACTATGCCTACACTGACCTCGATTCGTTATACAAACAAAAGAAAGGGCGGCTAAATTTAGTGTACTATCCTCTCAAGCTACCGCTAGCAACGCCAAAACAGGAGGACAAAGCGGTGGGAGGGGACGCCCCGGCGGCCGGTGTCCGCGGATCCCACGGAGGACGACGTGAACACATCATCTCGACCATGTTGGGCCCCTCCACCAACACGGCCGTGGACGACTCCACCATTGCGCGGAAGGCGGCCGCTGAAAGAAGAAGTTTCCCTGCACTGTCCTCATGGCTGGTGTCCTCGTCCTCCGCACATCTTCCTCGTCCGTGCAGAACGCGACACATCTCACCAGCATCCCGCGTCGTCGTGAGTGCCGACGATTGCCTCCTCTTCCGAGGCCCTGATTCCCTGTAGATACTCTCTCTAAGGTTGAAGCGGCAGTTGCCGTCTTCGCAAGCACTGGACCTCGTCGTGCGCTGGAGGGAGAAGTGGGGGCAGCGGTGATGCGGAGATAGAGATAGGCGGCACGGTCCGAGAGAGGATGCAGATTGGGATAGGAGGCATCGCGTGAATGTTGAGATTGGGCGAGGAAAATAGGATCACGACACAGGTTGATTTCTCATTCTCAACAATTAAACGAGTAAATGTAAAAGGCGGGGTGGTGTCGGCGATGAAGGAAACCATCGAGCGAAAATGTTATCGTTGGACGAAGTGGACGGACATAATGCATTGTTGGCAGACGGAGGAACCAAATTCTCTTTTTAGGCAGTAGAGAAGAGATAGGAGAGAAATAACCCGAGGAGATAAGACTGCATGCATCAAGTTAGCTAGCAAACCTAACAAACCTGACAAGATAAGGTTGCATGCAACGTTATAGTTGGCAAAAAAAAGATTAAAACGGTGACATTTGATGCGTAATTATATTAAAGTGTGACACCATACCACCACAGTAATCTTAATAATAAAGATTTGTATCTGCTAGCAGTTATATCCTCAACAGAACATGAAAACAATTTGATGATTCTTAATTTGGGATAGACATAATATTTAGTTATGTGTGAGTTTTCAATTTATTTTAGTACTGATTGTAGACTACGGGGATGGGCACGGGGATGGTCAACCTACAAAAGTCAATTAGGATTGGAACAAAGTTCCAATTTGAACAAACCTTTCTAGAGGAACAAAGTTCCAATTTGATAAAAATTACCTATAGGAACAGAGTTTCATGAGAAAAGTGTGGTATCAAAATAAGAACCCGTAATTAGGAAAAATTGTACCGATACATATAGGAACAAAGTTTCATGTGTGTGTAAACAAAAAAATCATAATGTTTATGAAATAAAGGAATGAAAAAACTAGGAACAAAAATGGCAGGAACAAAATTTAGGAGCAAAAAGCTTGAAACAGATGCTGGGAACAAATGTTTATAAAAATAAAGGACTAAATGTTTATACATCGAGGAACAAAAAATTTAAAAAATAGGACAAAAAATGAAAAAAATGAAAGAATAAAGAAAAAGTAAATAGGTAAAGAAATAAAAATGCATGAAAAAAACAAAAACATACATATGAGGGAGAGAAGAATACATGAGGAACTTAAACTACGGAAGGAACCGCGTGAAGTGAAATAGTGCATGTTCTCACGTCAAAGCAGTAGTCTCTATAAAAAGTTTTTTTGTTGACATGGAAATAAAACATGAAGAATGGAAACAAAAAAATATTAAATAAATGAAAATTTAACAGCGAAAAAAGAAAAGAGTGAAAAGAAGGAGGAAAAGAAAGAAAGGAATTATAAGAAGAAAACATGCTATGGAGGTACACCACATTGATGGAGAGAAAACCCATAAATCCATGTCTTTGAGCCTTATTGGTGAAGGAAAAAGCACACAGAACACATCCTTGAATTTCAGTAGTGGAACAAGTGTGGTCAGGATCGATGACTCGCAGATGATTCTTTCATGTAGGTGATCGTGTACGAGCAACTTGACCAGAATAAGCGAACACTTTAAACGGGCCAGGCCCACAACCGACACTCGTTAAGCGAAACGACAGCAAAGAAACGCTCGTTTAGCGAACCCAGTATGCTCCTCCAAGAGGTTGCAACATTTTGATGACTATGTGAGTTATTTCTATCTCTTTAATATTTTCGAGCTCATGTCCATTTGAACTGTGGTCAAACTTGTATTTTGCAAAAATTTCAATATAGGACCGCATTGCGCTTCTTCTAGGCCATCTTCTTCTCTTTGGTTTCCTAATTTGTCGAGGAAAACAAGATTAGGCAAGAGATAATAGCCAAAAAGAACAAGCTCATGTCGATGGATCCAAGTGGCATGAATGAGAAGGTGAGTGCCTATTAGTAGTTTTGGAGGGAGGAGGTCTTGCGCTCAAGGAAGACTTCGACTAGTTATAGAGGCAATGGAGGAGTTGGCCTTCATGGTGTTGCTTGATTTATCATAGGAAATTGCTTTGGTGTGTGGATATCAAGTTTTTGGTTGTGCTAATTGCTATCCTATGATGTCGTGTGCATTTGGATTGAAACAATGATCATACTTTTGGTTGTGTTTATTTATACTTGTATATACGATGTTGTATGAATTTGAATAAAGATCTATGAACAAGTTTAATATTTGAATATTTTTCATTCAAAATAATATTGTCTAATATTAAGTAGTAAAAACTATTTGTGTGAAATTAGAATTAGTTTGTGTGCATGTAGTGGTAAGATGAAATTGTGGTAGCTATATTTTTACGATACATGATATGCCGGAGCTAGTCACAAAATATTTAGTTATCATAAATTATTTCTTGTTAATACATGACTATTTCTATTTCTCATGGGATCATGAGTGATGCATTCATGTATGTTTTATCCACTTGCCGTTCCTATTTAAAGATCAGATCCTGTTTCACTCTCTATATCTCGACATTCCGCTCCTGTTTTAAACCCCTCTTTCTTTCTCTACGTCAAAGACTTTTCAAACTTCATGCATTCTAAAAATTTCCCCAACTTATATTTTATTGATTTCTCGCTAACAAACATAACTAATATTTGTATCTGCTAGCAGTTATATTCTCAACAGAACATGAAAACAATTTGATGATTCTTAATTTGGGACAGACATAATATTTAGTTATGTGTGAGTTTTCAATTTATTTTAGTACTGATTGTAAACTACGGGGATGGGCACGGGGATGGTCAACTTACCTGGCCTACGGGCTTGCCCTGGAAAATATTTTCAAAAAGGAGTTTCAAAAATGTGTTGCACTTGAAGTACAGAAAGGAGTAAATCTTGTACCGTGGAGATACCGTTCATGAAAAGCCTGAAGTTGGTTTTACAAGAATTTTGAAAAGAAAAACTTTTATTTTATAAAACAAGTTTATAAAACCTTTTGGACATGCAATATCTACAAGATAAAGAAAACTATATTCTTTTCTTTTGAAGTATCTTCTTCAACAAAGATAAGGAGATTTTTTTAAATCAAATATGATATGTCTTTCATATATCATGGATAGTGAACCCTATGTATAGCCTACCTATTCCACTATATAAGCATACTTGCATTTTGGTAAGCTACATGATGGGTGTCTTGCTGAGTACAATCAAATGTACTCATATTTGTTTTGTCCCTGGTATTTACTTGCCACACTTCGAGAAGGAGTCTCAGGAGGAGATCTACGAGGAGGAGTACTGCGCTGATGGCTTTGCGAACTAGGATTGTCTCCTGGTCAGCAGCCTGTAGGTTAAGGCGTGACTTGGCCTCTGCTACGTTTGTGTGTTTTAGTCTTCCGCTGTGTGTGTTGTGTGTTTTTCCTGCATGGCAATTGTGTTAGACTTGGTCATGTGACCATGTCTCTTTTGTAAGTGTTTTCTGTAATCGTGTAATGGATATTGTATCTGTGTACCAACTTGATATGTTGTTCACGACTTTTGTGATCTGGGATCGTGAATGTATGCATATCGGAGGTGTCCTTAAACAGTGGTTCTGGGGGACCTTACAGATAGTGTGTTCATGCCTCCCTTTCACTCACGCTCGAGTGACAAAAACGTAACGGGTGGGGGTGTGTTGTTGCCATTAGGGAGAAAACAATGATGTTCACATTGTTTACATTACACACTTTGTTTAATGCAATTATTTGTTGCATGCAACTTAATACCCGAGGTTGGATTGGATGACACTCTGAGGGTGGAATATTAGTCATAGATGCAGTTGGATAACGATCTATGAATTATGTTGTAATCTTCGCATGAGTCACGTAGTAATCATCATGTCATGCATATGCACTATGGTGCCGCCTTTATATCTGTCAATTACCCAGTTGTAATTTGTTTGCCCAGCATATTATCTATCTGTTTTGGAGAGACACCACTAGTGAACTATGGACATTGATCCATTTCTTTACACTAATAATACAACCACTGCAACCACTGTTTTCCTACTACGATTATTGTTTTCCTCTCATTCACTGCCATCACTGTTCTCTTTTCATTTACTGCAGACAAGTACTGTTTTCCACACTATACTTCTAATCCTTTGTTTTTAGCAATACCGATGAGATTGACAGCCTCATTGTTTCGTTGCGGCAAATTAACTTGATTGTGTTGTGTAGATTCCATGTTGTTGCCGAACCGGTAGTGCGTCCTGCCAACGTCAGCTGCCAACAACCTTCGGAAGTGATTTCTTTCTCCTAGTGGTCGATTCAACCTTGGTTTCTTTCTGATGGAAGCTTGCTACTGTGCTCTTCATACCTTCCTCTTGGGGTATCCCAACGAACGTGTGTTACACGCCGTCAGCGTCCCCTTGAACAAAATCATGATTTCAAGGGGAACAAAAAATATTTGTTCCAGAAACAAATCACCAGTATATGTGGAACAATATTTTAACTTCCATGGAACAAATCAAAACTTCAAAGGGGGAACAAAAAAAATATTTGGTTTGGAACAAATCACAATTATAAGCGGAACAAAAAATTTAACTCCCGCGGAACAAATGAAAACTTCAAGGGGACCACATATTTTAGCGTCCCCGGAACAAAATCACGATTTCAAGGGGAATAAAAATATTTGTTCCAGAAACAAATCACATTATAAGTAGAAAACACATTTTTTACTTTCGAGGAACAAATCTCTGTAAAGAGAGGGAAAATATTTTATGGACATTGGAACAAAATCTCGGTGAAAAACTAGGAACACAAAGCTCTAACAAAAAACGAACAAATGCTTGGGACAAATACTTGGAACAAAATCTAGAAATAAATGCTAGAAATAAATAAATAAAAAGTTGGAACAATATATAGGAACAAATGCTTGGAACAAATGTTAGGAACAAAAAAAATCTTGGAACAAAAATTCTAGAAACAATAATAATTGGAACAAAAATGCAGGAACAAAAATTTAGGAACAAAATTCCAGGAACAAAAATCTAGGAAAAAAATTCCTGGAACAAAAAATCTAGAAACAAAAATCTAGGAACAAATTCTTGGAAAAAAATCTAGAAAAAAAAATCTTAGGAACAAAAGTTTGTAACAAATGTTGTGAACAAAATCTAGGAACAAAATGCTAGGCACAAAAATCTAGAAACAAAAGCTTGGAACAAATAGTGGGAACAAAATCTAGGAAAAAATGTTGGGAACAAAAATCTAGGAACAAAATATAGCAACAAATGCTTGGAACAAATGTTTGAAACAAAATCTAGGAACAAAATGCTAGGAACAAAATAGAAGAACACAATCTTGGAACAAATGCCGGGAACAAACCCTAGGAAAAAAATGCTAGGAACAAAAATATAGGAATAAAATGTAGGAACAAAATTTAGAAACAAAAGCTTGGAACAAAATGTAGAAACAAATGTTGGGAACAAAAATCTAGGAACAAAATTCCATGAATGTTCCAATACAAAAAAAAAGAAACAAAGACCTTAATCAAGAACAAAAGTCAATTAGGATTGGAACAAAGTTCCAATTTGAACAAACCTTTCTAGAGGAACAAAGTTCCAATTTGATAAAAATTACCTATAGGAACAGAGTTTCATGAAAAAAGTGTGGTATCAAAATAAGAACCCGTAATTAGGAAAAATTGTACTGATACATATAGGAACAAAGTTTCATGTGTGTGTAAACAAAAAAACCATAATGTTTATAAAATAAAGGAATGAAAAAACTAGGCACAAAAATGGCAGGAACAAAATTTAGGAGCAAAAAGCTTGAAACAGATGTTGGGAACAAATGTTTATAAAAATAAAGGACTAAATGTTTATACATCGAGGAACAAAAAATTAAAAAAAATTAAAAAAAATGAAAGAATAAAGAAAAAGTAAATATGTAAAGAAATAAAAATGCATGAAAAAAAACAAAAACATACATATGAGGGAGAGAAGAATACATGAGGAACTTAAACTACAGAAGGAACCGCGTGAAGTGAAATAGTGCATGTTCTCGCGTCAAAGCAGTCGTCTCTATAAAAAGTTTTTTTGTTGACATGGAAATAAAACATGAAGAATGGAAACAAAAAAGTATTAAAATAAATGAAAAATTAACAGCGAAAAAAGAAAAGAGTGAAAAGAAGGAGGAAAAGAAAGAAAGGAATTATAAGAAGAAAACATGCTATGGAGGTACACCACATTGATGGAGAGAAAACCCATAAATCCATGTCTTTGAGCCTTATTGGTGAAGGAAAAAGCACACAGAACACATCCTTGAATTTGAGTAGTGGAACAAGTGTGGTCAGGATCGATGACTCGCAGATGATTCTTTCATGTAGGTGATCGTGTACGAGCAACTTGACCAGAATAAGCGAATGCTTTAAACGGGCCAGGCCCACAACCGACGCTCGTTCAGCGAAACGGCAGCAAAGAAACGCTCGTTCAGCGAACCCAGTATGCTCCTCCAAGAGGTTGCAACATTTTGATGACTATGTGAGTTATTTCTATCTCTTTAATATTTTCGAGCTCATGTCCATTTGAACTGTGGTCAAACTTGTATTTTGCAAAAATTTCAATATAGGACCGCATTGCGCTTCTTCTAGGCCATCTTCTTCTCTTTGGTTTCCTAATTTGTCGAGGAAAACAAGATTAGGCAAGATATAATAGCCAAAAAGAACAAGCTCATGTTGATGGATCCAAGTGGCATGAATGAGAACGTGAGTGCCTATTAGTAGTTTTGGAGGGAGGAGGTCTTGCGCTCAAGGAAGACTTCGACTAGTTATAGAGGCAATGGAGGAGTTGGCCTTCGCGGTGTTGCTTGATTTATCATAGGAAATTGCTTTGGTGTGTGGATATCAAGTTTTTGGTTGTGCTAATTGCTATCCTATGATGTCGTGTGCATTTGGATCGAAACAATGATCATACTTTTGGTTGTGTTTATTTACACTTGTATATGTGATGTTGTATGAATTTGAATAAAGATCTATGAACAAGTTTAATATTTGAATATTTTTCATTCAAAATAATATTGTCTAATATTAAGTAGTAAAAACTATTTGTGTGAAATTAGAATTAGTTTGTGTGCATGTAGTGGTAAGATGAAATTTTGGTAGCTATATTTTTACGATACATGATATGCCGGATCTGGTCACAAAATATTTAGTTATCAGAAAGTATTTTTTGTTAATACATGACTATTTCTATTTCTTATTGGATCATGAGTGATGCATTCATGTATGTTTTATCCACTTGTCGTTCCTATTTAAAGATCAATTCAAGTGTCCCGTCTAATTTTCACTCTCTGTGTCTCGACATTCCGCTCCTCTTTTAAACCCCTCTTTCTTTCTCTACGTGCTTTGACAGACTTTTCAAACTTCATGCATTCTAAAAATTTCCCCAACTTATATTTTACTGATTTCTTCTCGCTAACAAACATAACTAATATTTGTATCTGCTAGCAGTTATATTCTCAACAGAACATGAAAACAATTTGATGATTCTTAATTTGGGACATACGTAATATTTAGTTATATGTGAGTTTTCAATTTAATTTAGTACTGACTGAAAAAATAAAAAATAAAAAACTCTTTTCACTCTCCTCGTTGTGTCTTCCAAAGTTTCGATCTCTATTTCCGAATAGGATACGAGGAGCTACGGGAAAGAGAATCCGAGTACACAATCGACACGAACCTAGTATTTCCGAATTGGATTTGGCTCGGAGTGTGAGCAGCGAGCGGCCTGCCCCAATCGGAGTCGAATTTGCTGGCCACGCTTCAAATAGGGCCTGAACCCCAGGTCTCCTCCTCACCAGAACACGAACGCAACAAACGCTGATCCGCGCTCAGTAGCTAGCCACGAGAAAGAGACACTCGGCGGATCCAGAGGCGCTAAACGCGATGGCGACCACGCCGGTGAAGAAGAAGGCCGCGAACCGGCTGGTGGTGGAGGAGGCGACCAACGACGACAACTCCATGTGCAGCCTCCACCCGGCCACCATGGAGAGGCTCTCCATATTCCACGGCGACCTCGTGCTGCTCAAGGGCAAGCGTCGCCGCAGCACGCTCTGCTTGGCCATCCCCGACGACACCTGCGAGGAGCACAAGCTGAAAATCAACAAGGTGGTCCGGTCCAACCTGCGCGTCCGCATCGCGGACGTCGTGTCCGTGCACCTGTGCCACGACGCCAAGTACGGGAGACGCGTGCACGTCCTCCCGGTGGACGACACCATCGAGGGCATCACAGGCAACCTCTTCGAGTCCTACCTCAAACCCTACTTCGTGGGGGTCTACCGCCCGGTCCGCAAGGGCGACCTCTTCCTTGTGCGCGGCGGCATGCGGAGCGTCGAGTTCAAAGTCATGGAGATCGACGATTCGGCTGCCGGCGAGTACTGCGTTGTGGCACCTGAGACGGAGGTCTTCTGCGACGGCGAGCCAGTCAAGAGGGAGGACGAGGAGCGGCTGGACGACGTGGGGTACGATGACGTGGGTGGCATGCGGAAGCAGATGACACAGATCAGGGAGCTGGTCGAGCTCCCGCTGAGGCACCCTCAGCTCTTCAAGTCCATCGGCGTTAAGCCTCCCAAGGGCATCCTTCTGTACGGCCCTCCCGGCTCTGGCAAGACGCTCATCGCCCGCGCCGTGGCCAACGAGACCGGGGCCTTCTTCTTCTGCATCAACGGCCCAGAGATCATGTCCAAGATGGCGGGAGAGAGCGAGAGCAACCTGAGGAAGGCCTTCGAGGAGGCTGAGAAGAACGCGCCCTCCATCATCTTCATCGACGAGATCGACTCCATCGCTCCCAACAGGGAGAAGACCCACGGCGAGGTGGAGAGGCGCATCGTCTCCCAGCTGCTCACGCTGATGGACGGCATGAAGGCCCGGGCGCACGTCATCGTTATGGGCGCCACCAACCGCCCCAACAGCATCGACCCTGCCCTCAGGCGCTTTGGAAGGTTTGATCGCGAGATCGACATCGGCGTGCCAGACGAGGTCGGACGCCTCGAGGTGCTGCGCATCCACACCAAGAACATGAAGCTGGATGTGGACGTCAACCTCGAGGTGGTCGCCAAGGACACGCACGGCTACGTTGGCGCCGACTTGGCCGCGCTCTGCACCGAGGCAGCCCTGCAGTGCATCAGAGAGAAGATGGACGTGATCGACCTGGAGGATGACACCATCGACGCCGAGATCTTGAACTCCATGGCCGTCACCAATGACCACCTTAAAACGGCTCTCGCCGGCACGAACCCTTCTTCCCTCCGCGAGACCGTCGTCGAGGTGCCCAACGTCAGCTGGAACGACGTCGGCGGCCTCGACGGCGTCAAGAGGGAGCTACAAGAGACCGTCCAGTACCCGGTCGAGCATCCGGAGAAATTCGAGAAGTTCGGCATGTCGCCTTCCAAGGGCGTCCTCTTCTACGGGCCACCGGGATGCGGCAAAACGTTGTTGGCCAAGGCGATTGCCAATGAATGCCAAGCCAACTTCATCAGCATCAAGGGACCCGAGCTGCTTACCATGTGGTTTGGTGAGAGCGAGGCCAACGTGCGAGAGATCTTTGACAAGGCGCGCCAGTCTGCACCGTGCGTCCTGTTCTTCGACGAGCTCGACTCCATCGCGACGCAGAGGGGTGGCAGCGTGGGCGACGCCGGCGGCGCGGCAGACAGGGTTCTGAACCAGCTGCTCACCGAGATGGACGGGATGAACGCCAAGAAGACCGTGTTCATCATCGGGGCGACCAACAGGCCAGACATCATCGACTCAGCGCTGCTCCGCCCCGGCCGTCTGGACCAGCTCATCTACATCCCCTTGCCGGACGAGGCCTCGCGGCACCAAATATTCAAGGCCTGCCTCAGGAAGTCTCCCGTGGCCAAGGACGTCGACCTCGGCGCGCTCGCGAGGTTCACGGCGGGCTTCAGCGGAGCCGACATCACGGAGATCTGTCAGAGGGCATGCAAGTACGCGATCAGGGAAGACATCGAGAAGGACATAGAGAAGCAGAGGCTGGGCATGGAGGTGGACTGCGGGCAGGAACCAGAGGAGGTTGCGGAGATCAAGGCGGCTCACTTCGAGGAGTCGATGAAGTTTGCGAGGAGGAGCGTGAGCGATGGTGACATCAGGAAGTACCAGGCGTTTGCCCAGACGTTGCAGCAGTCGAGAGGGTTCGGCACCGAGTTCCGCTTCCCGGCGCAGTCCCAGGCGGCAGAAGCTGCTGTCGACGCCTCCGCGGCAGCTGATGAAGACGATCTGTATAATTGATCCGTAACCATAGCTACAAACTGAAGTAGGATAGGTTCTGTTTTTCCTCTTGTCTCTTCAGGTTGCAGATTGTCTCCATGTAAATATTTTCGTATGTATGTGAGGATTTATTACTACTACATCATTTTAATACAGTTCTTCAACTATAAAGCTCCCTGTTGTCCAAAATAAAACGTATGTGCTCTTTTCTCTTTAGGCAGAAAGACTCTGAAAAGCCAGCCGTTAACTGAAACCTTCTGTCTCAAACACTAGAAACTGTTTCCCCTCTCTGCTCCTCAATGGAGACGAGATTCAGAAGGCCATTTTCCGGATGGATGCCAGCTTAAATCAGATGAATAAATGAGTGTTTGCATTGACTAGGTTCTAAGAAAGCTGAAGCCAAATATTTTGGTTTGCACCCTTTAGTTGTGTCTGAAACCTGTTACTCACGACATTCTTAGTTGTAGGGCTTTAACTTTTTTTTTTTGTTAAATGACTCTTGTCATATACTACTCCGTATGTTAGTTCTGTTGAATTATGATATATTTCGAAATCAGAACCAGCAAGAGGCCTGCGTTGGTATGTAACTGTTTAAGTCTTTATCAAAAATGTAACTGTTCAAGTTATGGTTTGGCTTTTCAGTTCTTCATCCATAACTCCAAATGATGGAAACGATTATGTTAGAGTACTACTGACTACTGATTATATTAGAGTGAGACAAGAGACAACGTACTTTCGTTTCTGCTTATGAAGGTTGCTAGTGGCATTTTCAACTTACTGCATTGCTGCATTCTCACTGCATTATATCCGACCTACCGGTTGCCTTACTGACGTACACTGCTTTTTTTATGTACTGATAAAGATATTCCCATGTTTAGTACTCCATCCGTTCCATATTAGTTGCTGCATTCTCACTGCATTATAGTTGCTGCATTCTTGAGGGTTCATCAATACCAAGTTCCATTCTTGAGTATATGAGAAAAGGAATAAAATATGTGATGTTTTAAAGACGCATATCCACCTCTTGATTTTAGGAATGTGAACCATACACGATAAGCCACCAAATTGCAAGTGAAGTCCAAGAAGTGCATGTTAGATCATCTTAGTGCAATTAAAACTACTGTTTCCCCTCTCTGCTCCTCAATGGAGAACGAGATTCAGAAGGCCATTTGCCGGATATTTTTCTTAAATCAGTCTACTAGCAATCACGAACAGATGAATAAATGACGGTTTGCATTGACTAAATTCTAAGAAAGCTCAAGCCCAAATTTTTTTTCATCCTTTAGTATGTTCTGTCTGAAACCTGTGACTCACAACAGTCTTAGTTGTAGGGATTTTTTTTTTGTCAAATGACTCTTGTCATATACTACTCCGTATGTTAATTCTGTTGAATTATGATATATTTAGAAAACAGAACCAGCAAGATGCCTTGAGGAGGGGTAGATTGTGCGTCGGTGTGTAACTGTTCAAGTTATGGTTGGCTTTTCAGTTCATCCATAACTCTGAAGATGGAAATGATTATATTAGAGTACTACTGACTACGCCTAATTAGGCAAGAGACAACGTACTTTCTTTTCTGCTGATGAAGTGTGCTAGTTGCAGTTGCAACTTATTGCATTGCTGCATTCTCACTGCTTTATATCCGACCTACCCGGTTGCCTACACTGCTGTTTTTTATGTACTGACAAAGATATTTCGATGTTTGGTACTCCATCCGTTCCATATTAGTTGTTTTAAAGACCCATATCCACCTTGTGATTTTAGGAATGTGAACCATACACGATCAGCCACCAAATTGAAAGTGGAGAAGTGCACGTTAGATTATCGTAGTGCAATTAAAACATACTCCGTCCGTTTGGATTTAATCAACATCCTGGTGTAAGATTTTGTTTGAAATATTCTACATCCTGGATGGGGCCCACCTTGATAATTAAGATGAGAGAGATGCCACACAACATAAGCGCGCAGTGATTGGCCAAATTATGTGCAATTTGCATGGATTGCATTGATTAAGCTTGATGTAGCCAATATGACGATTGTTTCTTGTGATGTATGCCAGGATGTATAAAAGTAGCATTAATAAATTTTAGCCTAATTTAACCAAGAAAAAACATGATATAGATTAAATCTAATCTGAAGGAGTAATGAATAAAATTGTCAACAAAAACGTATGCCAAAAATACAGCTAACTTGTGTCACATCTACTTACATAACGAAGAAAAAACCATAGAGGCGCTGTTTTGGCTTACAGGAGGAGCAAATGCTCCCATTATGAAAAATACATGTAAAACATTTTAATAATACATTTTTTTAGAATGTACAATTTTCTATCTTTTACATATCCTAAAATATTTTGTGATGAAAAAGTATATATTATGTCGTACTCAATAAAGTAAAAAATAAAGATCTCATGATAAGTCACACATGGTCACAAAAATTGTCTTTTTCCTATGAAACTTTATATACCCACGTAGAATAAGTAGATGTACACCGAGATGTTTTTTTGGAATAAATTGATAACTGAAAATGTGTTGGCAAATTTCAAGATATGAGGTAATAAACAAATTTTAAAAACCTTAAAATTTGTCAGGATGTGTAAACTATTTCACGTTGGAATTTTTCAGCGCTCTAGAGTTAGCCATTGTCAACATCTAGGTTTTGGAGTTTTTTTTTAACTTTTTAGAATCTTTTGGGGTTTTTTAACTTATAAATATCGATTAGAAAATAAAAAATTATCCATGGGCCCCGGGAGAGGGGGGGGAGGGAGAGGGAGAGAGCGAGACCTTGTTTGTCGAAGGTGGTAGTAGGCAACCCTAGAGCCTTGCAACAGGAGAGGGACATACGTGGAAAGTCAGGGACATGGCAGCAACCTATGGCTAAGCACCAGTACACTCAGGGAGGACCATCAATATGTGCCAGGATAGAAGTGAAGGCGTTCACGTAGGTAACCAGATACGGTTGCCAACGTTAGACTGGGACGTTCGATGGAAGTTCATCTGACTGGAGCTATTTTACACTTGATAGAGAATCGAGGCAGACATGTAAAGGTAAGCATGGATACATCCTTAAAGTAGTATGATTGCTTTTGCACAAGATCAGGAACACAAAAATCTGTTTGGCCCTTCTAAATTCACAAGAACTGATAATGAACCAATGGTGTTCAGCTAGCCAAATCAACACAAGAAATCAAGCAACATTTCACATAAAACAAAGTAGACAATAATGCACACAAACAAACAAGCATCACAGAACATATAATTCTGAAAACGCCAAATAAAAGGCTGCCGGACCTACGGATACTAGGGTATTCTGGGCCATCTGCTGCTGGCCCAGCCCGTATGGTACGGAAGGAGTCCGTACTAGTCCACCACAGGCGAAGGGAGCCTCGAGAAAATTCTCGCCAAGGCAGATCCCTTGGGGACGAGCCTTCCTCGCCAACATCGTCGTGTATCGCTGGGAAGGAGCCCTGCTTCGCCCATGCTCCTCCCCGGAAGGGACCCCGCCCGTTGGGGGACAACCCATGTGAGGGTGACGTCCGAGTCTCTGCAAGGATGACGGAGGCGCCGCAGGCGACAAATCGACTTTGGCCAGAGTTGTCGTTCTCGTGTATAAAGCGTGTACTTCTTTGGCACCATGTGGTATCCCTTTCCCGCCCAATGAGCGGGAAAGCGGACTGATACGTCATAAACGTATCCTTAATTTTTGATGTTCCATGTTGTTTTCATGCCATATGCTACATGTTTTCCTTACACTTTATGCCATTTTTATCGATTTCCCGGGACTAACCTATTGACAAGATGCCAAAGAGCCAGTTCCTGTTTTCTGTCGTTTTTAGTTTCAGAAAAGTTGCTCTCGAGATATTCTCGTAATTGGAAAATTCGAAGCCGAGAAGTCTTAGAATTCCCGGAGGGTCCACGGAGTCCGAAGAGACCCGGAGGGGGGCCACAGGGGCGCCACACCATAGAGCGGCGTGCCCCCTGGCCGCCCACCAACATCGCCCTTTCGCCTATTTATTCCCCGAGGCGTAAACCCTAAAGATATCCATCTTTCCCACGAAAAACACCCGAGACCGCCGTCATCGTCAACTTGAGATCGGGAGGGTTCTGGAGTTCTCCTCGGCACCCTGCCGGGAGGGGAAATCATCACCGGAGGGCTCTACACCACCATGCCCGCCTCCGGAGTGATGCGTGAGTAGTTTATCCTTGGACTACGGGTCCATAGCAGTAGCTAGTTGGTTGTTCTCTCCTCTTTATGCCTCATGTTTTGTCACGACACCTGACCCAGAGATATACATACTGTTATGTGCTCCTAGCCATGGACTCACAAGGGCTTCAGGGTTACCAGCCCCGGCCGCAACAAACAACGGCAGGCAGACTGGATTCATCGGCACGTAGTCCAGATCCCCAGTCTACTACTCCTTGTACCCATGCTATTCATAACCAACTATGCATATCAAAGCGTCCACGAATCGAATGAAACTGAAGGAAACGGGACCAAAGCTATACAGAGATGCTATGTGTCCAGAAAGTGCAACAACAATCGAGGGTTACTGGGGTTACCTCGCCCCAGGCCGATCACATCGACGGGCGGGCTCGGACATGGATCATCGGCTCCACAACCCCTCGACCGCGACAACTATGCAGGCATAGCCAAAACTGTATAACAATGAGGTCGAAACCAACAACCGATCAATAAAGCACTCTAGACATGAAACTTGTATTAAACAGATGTTACTAGAGTATAGCTTACAAGTAGAGGTCACATGACCCAACATTACATCAGACAACGGAAGGCAAATTATGTTGCTAATCAACAAGAACCAAAAAGGCATAAGAGGCCGCAACATAAGGCGACGTCCCAGCCCATAGATTCCAGGCTGCTACCTGGGAACCCCAAACTACTCGTCGATGTCCACGTTGAACCACCACTGAAGTGACGAACTCCACCTGAACCAAAATTAAGCAAACCTGAGTACGGGAGGTACTCAACAAGACTTAGTTAACCTATTATATATCTGCTGGTTTTAGAAAGGGTTTTATGAAGTCTGTTTTGCATAAAGCAATCTTTGTTTTCCAAGTCGAGGAAGAATAGCACGTCTCATAGAGTGTTTTGAAAACAGATGAGAAGCTCACTACTGTAATCATCATATTTTAAAACCACGGATGTCAATTCCCAGCATCTCACATGCTACAAGGATCACCCCTCTCGGCATCTCCGAGGAGGCACCCTTCAAACATTACCTCCACGCTTTGTCAACATCTTTTACGCCACGTTTAGGTTATCTATGGTCTTTGCCTTCACCAAGTCGTCCTTAACCGTGGACACGGCTTTTCGAAAAGATTGCCCTGCAGGGATGTACACTTTACCCACATGTACCATCCGACTCTTAGCGCCACATGTACGTTCTTCCATGGAATGCGGCAGAGGGTGGCTGGCCACGACCTTTACCTTACCCGACCCTATCCATGAGTCAACCCAAGACAGGGCCACCCCGTCAACAGGGAGTTGGCCATCCTCCTGACGGCACCTGTCTCTGTGAGGCGGGGTCAAGATCCGTGTAGGTCCATCACTTGGCCCCGGTCATGCCCTAGCGGAGCATTTTGTTTTCAAAACCGTTTAAAAGGTTTTATTTGCGGTACCGAATGGAAATCTCAAACTACGTGACTCATGGATCTGGCCAAACAAGTTAGTTGGTCGAGCGCGGTTACTTAGACCCCGCGTATGGTTGCACGCTCAGTCTTGGCTTCCGCTCGAGACCGTTATCGTAGGGTTGGCGAGTATAGGACGAACAACCACTTCCCAAGTGGCCTCCCATACCAGCCTTAGTCAAGTTATCCACACAAAGCTCATCTCACCACGTCATCATATCATACTAGGTTATCGCAGCTCTGATTCATCAACCGAATGGAGCAGAGGTAACAAGCATGTAAAGCTAAGCAAAGCAGATATGAGGCTCTGGCGATGCGCACAGGCAAATCTATGGCAGCTAGGAGCAGTGGATCAGGATATTGAGGCAATGCAGTATATAGGTGAACTATATCTACTAGCATCAAATACTTTGGAATCGAATGCAAAGTACGAGATTCAAATGTTGTTCGGAAGCATATATGAGCAGATAAGAGGTTATGCTTGCCTTGGTTATAAGAAAACCAGATAAAGTCTTCTCGGATAAGTGCTTGACTTGTCGATTAAGATCAAGTATTCACCCTTGGAATTGTTGGCCTTCTCTTCGGAGTCACGTTCTACCGAGGGGGAAACAACACCGAAAGAGAAAAACAACAATCAAACATGGCATCAATGCAATGTGCAATATGTATGCATGAGCAAGTTAATGCAATAAATAAAAGCCCTAAACATGATCAATGGGTTGCTAGGGTTTAGATGTTAGTTAGGCATTTTTACTGAGTTTATCCCGAACTTGACCCCGGAGGGGCAATTCTGGCAATTATGAAAGTGAGTACAAGTTAAAGTGCTCAAATGGGTTTGAAAACACCATAGACAGGTTCCATTTGTCATTTTGAGCATTTTGGTATATAACTTTTAATTTTCTAATTTTAGTGAATAAAACCTTATTTTTCTATTTTTTAAATGATTAAACAACATTAGATAAAGGCCATTTTCAACTTTCTCAAACATATATGAAAATGACATATTTGGAAAGAGTACATTTTTATGATCATTTTGGTACCTCACTTTTATTTTTCTGAGATATAAAACAAAAGTTATTAATTAAACAATATAATTCATTTTTTCTGGAATATTTAAACAGAGAGTTATGACGTCATCGTGATGTCACTATGACATCACACTACTTTGTTCTTCACAGATGGATTCAAATTCGACGAAACCCACGCACAATTCGCGAAACAAATTGCACCAAAACGTAGAGTGGCTCGAGGGGGTCCTAGGGGAGGCGGCGCCGCTTGATAAAAGTCGCCGGAAGCTCGCCGGCGACGAGGGGCGCGGCGGCCGACGGCGGAGCTCGTCGGGGAGTTGAACCAGAGGAGAATGGAGAGCATGGGAAGCACAGGGAGGATGGTGGGGTTGCCCTGGACGCGTGCATGAGCTCGAGGAGGAGGCGGGTGGCCTAATTCGCCGGCGGCGAGGAGTTTTCATGGCGGCCGGAGATAGCAACGGCGAGAAAATCCAGCGGCCCTCCATCACCCCGTCATGCGTGAGTCCACTTAGAGGTAGAGGAGGTCCATGCGCTCCTCCCGGTGGGTTCTGTTCGTCCGGGGATGGCCGGAGTTGTCGGCACGCGACGGCGGCCGGGGGCATCGGGTAGGGTTAGGGTTCGGTTTCTGAGGGCAGAGAGAAGGGAGGAAACTCGAGGGAGAGGGAGGGCGCCCGTTCCTTATCCTCCCTCGCAGGAAGCGGCAACGGCGGGGATCCCCTCGCGGGATCGACGGCAGGAGCAGCTCCACCCAGCTGCTTACCGTCCGGAGGTAGAAGACAAGGGGTGTTTTTTTTTCAAAAACACGCTAAAGTTTTGGAAAATTTCAACGAGGCCCTTTTCTCTTTTAAAACATGACATAAAACAGAGGTTTTGGGGGCCTTTTTGGAATCAGAAAAAATTGGCAAAAATAGGTTTTGGAAACCTTATCAAATTTCCAACCAAACCATGTTTTGTTTTGGTGTAAATGGAATATTTTCCAATACAAAGTTTTGGAAACCAAGTTAAGTACTTTTTGTGAGATTTTCTCAAACCATTTAAATTCACAATTTAATTTGTTTCAACATGGTTTAAACTTTTGTTTTCATGCATGTATGAGATGACACAACACCACACCCCCTAAATTAGCAAATTTGGGATGTTACAAATCTACCCCCCCCCCCTTACAAGAATCTCGTCCCGAGATTCCCGAAGGAGAAAAAAAAGGAACACCGGTTTTGAACGATCTTCTCGAACCTTACGGTTCTCTTCCGAAGAGGTTGATCCGTAGTACTTGTGAGGATATCCAGCGGCTACACCTTAGGTAAGAGGGAAACTCTTAGGAATTGATCTTCACGAAGATCGAGTATCTCATGGGTAACTCATGACATGATGTTCATAAAGAACTTTTGAGTTAACAGGCATGAAACACATCAAGGTAACAGAGGGAACAGATGAAGGTTTCACGTTTGCGGACGGTTGGTTTTGAAAGGATTTAGAATATGAGCTTTGCACAAGACTTTAAATCCTTTTTAAAAGAAAGGTGGAACAACTTGTGACATCGAGGTTTCTTCAAACAGAAAACCAAGATGGAGAGGATGGTCTTGAATATCACGATGTAATATCCGTAGACGAGGAAGAACACGAGAAAACAATGTAATCGTGCGTCGAAGAAAATTTGATACAGAATCATGTTCACTCTTCGGAGTGGACACAGAAGAGGAAGGAACTTTCATTCCGTTAAATTTTGTCGAAGTCCTTTTCAAAGATCAGGATGTTACTTCACAACGGAGGATGAGTAACCAAAGGACGTTGGGACACCGTAATTAAGGAGGGATTCTTGGTAACACCATGGATGTGGGTAACCAACAGGGATTGAAACACCGGAAGAGATAAGGAATCTCTTTCCTATTGTGGTTTTGAAGTAGCAATACATTTACCACATGGTTAAGATCCCATGGCTGAAGTGACTGACAAATTCACAAAATGCGTGAGATGAATAGAACCTCGACTACAAACCACTTGAGGAAGGAAACTGATCAATAGTAGTTACATAACACCACGAGAGGTTCCCATGATGAACTTGTTTCCACTGAAAGAAAGGTTTGGAGGTTCAACGGAGATACATTGAAAAAATCAACTTCCAGGTTATCCTTGATGTCCTGGATACCGACAACATGCTCACGACAAGCCTTCTGTAGGTCATCAAGTGGAAGTGAAACTTTGGTTCGGAGGGATGGTGAGGGAAACTTGTTGAGAACGAGCCACACAAGAATTCTCACGGAGAGTGGTTGTTCTTACGGATTCAAAGAGATATGACATTAGGCCTTACGGCTAATTGTGTCAACCACAACATCAACCATGCCGTATTTCCAAATGGACCTAATTCAATACTCTTGAGGAAACACCAACCATCGTTGTTGCTTGAGATTCAGCTCTGGTTAGTGGATTTATAGCTCAGGCTCGATATGTTTGAGCGAGGAGATTGCACCGGTTACCATTGAGGTACATTTACTAGATTCTCAAGATATGGACTATGATGCCACGCTCAAGAAGATGAGCGAGATTGCAGGACTCATGTATTAGCAACTTACGAAAGACTGTTGCACCTACATGGTTTAGTTTCAACAAAACACATCGGAGTCCTTGTGGGAAAGATGATTACCGAGATAACGAAGTTCTTGGACTTCTTCTCTTTCAACGAACAATCAATCAGTGGCTTGGTGTGGATGCAAACTTCCTCAAATGAATGGAGGTAACAACCTACCATCTTAAGAGTAGTCCACACATGCATGACCGACTAGAGATTATTCCCGAGGGAACAATGGAACTATACTCAGATCCATGGCGACAACTTTCACCATAAGCACATGGACTGGAGTAAGCCACTTCGAACCTCTAGAACACAACTTCGTGATGACACAAAGGTGGTTCGCAAAAGTTTCCAACATTAGTGCCATTTGTTCAGCATGAACCTCTTGCGACTTGGGAAAAATAGGAATGTCATCGATGGGCTCGAAAACACACTTATTGAGATACTCCAAGCAGAGGAACTCATATGACACATGAACAAGGCAAAATATTGGTCAGACCAAAGGACATGAAGGTGTACCCGGTAAAACACCATGATTGGAAACACCATCAAAGTAGTCCTTGAATCTGAACTTGACCTAACGATAGCCCAAATCAAATCAATATAGAATGATAGCATGTCCACTAAGGAGATACTATCATGCTTCAACACGAGGAAAACTAGATATCCCTTATCAAAGGATCAAGTTAGGCAGAGCATTTGCCTTTCAACTCTCCAAGTTGTTGTTTAAGCTCAACCAACTAGTCCAGGATATCCAGAATTGTTCTCTTGGAGAAAAGAGTAATTCAAATTACCCGTTGTTTAGACATCACGGTCAGGTGACAAACCTGGTGATACTTCTAGAAAGACAACCAGAATATCACAACCCACCGATATGTCTCGGAGTTTGGAAGGAATCTTGCTTTTCAAAGCAATCAATATGATCTTGAGAGCTTCGGCATGAAACTAACTCTCTGATGAGGAATGTGCACCAAAATAAACGGATTTGGTGACACAGTCAACTTTAAGTAGAGACCGGGTGACCAGTTGTGCTAAGAAGGATACATATGTTTTCTTAAATTTTCAAAGCAATAAGAATTGCTAGGAATAGAAGGTACACATGTCGATGAACAGACCCATCATTCTCAAGCATTCAAGCTTGGAGGAAGGGGGAGTGAAGATGTATGAGAGCATCACTTCATCATTAAGGCCATGAAATTTAACACGACCTCTTGATATAAAGGAGTGTGATACCCTGAGGTAGAACAGAATTGAAGCTAATGAAACTTCTTTGTTCCGTGAATTACAAAACTTTGACCTGGTCCTAGAGATGAACGAGGTACTGGAGTTTGTTTCTCCTTACATTCCAAGGTGGAACGTTATGACGGGAAACAAGAACAAATGCATTGGAAGAATCCAACACCATATGTAACTTGGTTTCCAAACAACGAACGAAATTCGGAAAGCAACTGAAGAGTAGGAACGTGCTCTGGAAAGTCCTGAGATCACGTTGGATGCACATGGTAATACTCATGTGTAGAACCCATGCCAAAAGGTTGGTATAGCTGAACCAAGAACAAAGATATGAGAATCATAAGAACACTCTTGTCGTGATCCTTTTGATTCCTAGAGAAAACCTATGGCTATTGGAGCTGAGATTACCTAGCCACCCTGAGGTAAGACAGATTCCTCAGGATCCAAAGGAACAGAACTTGGGTTAAAGGTCAGCATCCTGTGCTGGTAGCATACACACCACATGATTAAGAAATCACATGGTTCAACTCACCGCAATTCAGCACATTCCGGGACCTTCGGTTCAAGTCCAAGGATTAGAACACAACGAAAGGAGTAACTACTCTCTTAGTGTCTTAAAGGACACTATGAATAGCAATCACGAAGTATTTTTCAAAAGAAAACATAACTCCGGAAGAATTTGAACAGAGAATAACGGATACATTCAAGATGGAAAGGAAATCTCGAGGTTTAGGGTTTTGAGACTTTAGTACAGGAGTATGTGGAACCCACAAAACTCTGAGAGATTATGATTGGAAGGAAATCTCCCAGTTTAAGAGATAACGGAACATGGAACTCACACGACTCTAGAAACTTTTTAACACTAGGTCAACTTGGGTGAAAGAAACGTCTTGCCAAAGAAGGCACCTGAGTTTTGAATGACTAGAAGAGATAGCAAAACCTTTTCAAATCAAAACAGGTAAGGTGACCCAGATTTAGAGCGATACCAGATAAGGAGCAAAAAGAATCCTAAGAAGGTTTTCACAATCCATTTGGGGTTTCAAAATAGTTTTCACAAACACTAGACTAAACATCGACCAAGCTGTAAGGTTTTCCTACAGGCAGTCATGCTCTGATACCATGACTTGTCACGACCCCTGACCCAGAGATATACATACTGTTATGTGCTCCTAGCCATGGACTCACAAGGGCTTCAGGGTTACCAGCCCCGGCCGCAACAAACAACGGCAGGCAGACTGGATTCATCGGCACGTAGTCCGGATCCCCAGTCTACTACTCCTTGTACCCCTGCTAGTCATAACCAACTATGCATATCAAAGCGTCCACGAATCGAATGAAACTGAAGGAAACGGGACCAAATCTATACAGAGATGCTATGGGTCCAGAAAGTGCAACAACAGTCGAGGGTTACTGGGGTTACCTCGCCCCAGGCCGATCACATCGACAGGCGGGCTCGGACATGGATCATCGGCTCCACAACCCCTCGAGTGCGACAACTATGCAGCCATAGACAAAACTGTATAACAATGAGCTCGAAACCAACAACCGATCAAAGCAGCACTCTAGACATGAAACTTGTATTAAACAGATGTTACTAGAGTATAGCTTACAAGCAGAGGTCACATGACCCAACATTACATCAGACAACGGAAGGAAAATTATGTTGCTAATCAACAAGAACCAAAAAGTCCTAAGAGGCCGCAACATAAGGCGACGTCCCAGCCCATAGATTCCAGGCTGCTACCTGGGAACCCCAAACTACTCGTCGATGTCCACGTTGAACCACCACTGAAGTGACGAACTCCACCTGAACCAAAATTAAGCAAACCTGAGTACGGGAGGTACTCAACAAGACTTAGTTAACCTATTATATATCTGCTGGTTTTAGAAAGGGTTTTATGAAGTCTGTTTTGCATAAAGCAATCTTTGTTTTCCAAGTCGAGGAAGAATAACACGTCTCATAGAGTGTTTTCAAAACAGATCAGAAGCTCACTACTGTAATCATCATATTTTAAAACCACCAATGTCAATTCCCAGCATCTCACATGCTACAAGGATCACCCCTCTCGGCATCTCCGAGGAGGCACCCTTCAAACATTACCTCCACGCTTTGTCAACATCTTTTACGCCACGTTCAGGTTATCTATGGTCTTTGCCTTCACCAAGTCGTCCTTAATCGTGGACACGGCTTTTCGAAAAGATTGACCTGCAGGGATGTACACTTTACCCACACGTACCATCCAACGCTTAGCGCCACATGTACGTTCTTCCATGGAACGCGGCAGATGGTGGCTGGCCACGACCTTTACCTTACCCGACCCTATCCATGAGTGAACCCAAGACAGGGCCACCCCGTCAACAGGGAGTTGGCCATCCTCCTGACGGCACCTGTCTCTGTGAGGCGGGGTCAAGATCCGTGTACGTCCATCACTTGGCCCCGGTCATGCCCTAGCGGAGCATTTTGTTTTCAAAACCGTTTAAAAGGTTTTATTTGCGGTGCCGAATGGAAATCTCAAACTACGTGACTCATGGATCTGGCCAAACAAGTTAGTTGGTCGAGCGCGGTTACTTAGACCCCGCGTGTGGTTGCACGCTCAGTCTTGGCTTCCGCTCGAGACCGTTATCCTAGGGTTGGCGAGTATAGGACGAACAACCACTTCCCAAGTGGCCTCCCATACCAGCCTTAGTCAAGTTATCCACACAAAGCTCATCTCACCACGTCATCATATCATACTAGGTTATCGCAGCTCTGATTCATCAACCGGATGGAGCAGAGGTAACAGACATGTAAAGCTAAGCAAAGCAGATATGAGGCTCTGGCGATGCGCACAAGCAAATCTATGGCAGCTAGGAGCAGTGGATCGGGATATTGAGCCAATGCAGTATATAGGTGAACTATATCTACTAGCATCAAATACTTTGGAATCGAATGCAAAGTACGAGATTCAAATGTTGTTCGAAAGCATATATGAGAAGATAAGAGGTTATGCTTGCCTTGGTTATAAGAAAACCAGATAAAGTCTTCTCGGATAAGTGCTTCACTTGTCGGTTAAGATCAAGTATTCACCCTTGGAATTGTTGGCCTTCTCTTCGGAATCACGTTCTACCGAGGGGGAAACAACACCGAAAGAGAAAAACAACAATCAAACATGGCATCAATGCAATGCGCAATATGTATGCATGAGCAAGTTAATGCAATAAGTAAAAGCCCTAAACATGTTCAATGGGTTGCTAGGGTTTAGATGTTAGTTAGGCATTTTTACTGAGTTTATCCCGAACTAGACCCCGGAGGGGCAATTCTGGCAATTATGAAAGTGAGTACAAGTTAAAGTGCTCAAATGGGTTTGAAAACACCATAGACAAGTTCCATTTGTCATTTTGAGCATTTTGGTATATAACTTTTAATTTTCTAATTTTAGTGAATAAAACCTTATTTTTCTATTTTTAAATGACTAAACAACATTAGATAAAGGCCATTTTTCAACTTTCTCAAACATATATGAAAATGACATATTTGGAAAGAGTACATTTTTATGATCATTTTGGTACCTCACTTTTATTTTTCTGAGATATAAAACAAAAGTTATTAATTAAACAATATAATTCATTTTTTCTGGAATATTTAAACAGAGAGTTATGACGTCATCGTGATGTCACTATGACATCACACTACTCTGTTCTTCACAGATGGAATCAAATTCGACGAAACTCGCGCACAATTCGTGAAACAAATTGCTCCAAGATGTAGAGTGGCTCGAGGGGGTCCTAGGGGAGGCGGCGCCGCTTGCTAAAAGTCGCCGGAAGCTCGCCTGCGACGAGGGCCGCGACGGCCGACGACGGAGCTCGTCGGGGAGTTGAACCAGAGGAGAATGGAGAGCATGGGAAGCACGGGGAGGATGGTGGGGTTACCCTGGACGCGTGCATGAGCTCGAGGAGGAGGCGGGTGGCCTAATTCGCCGTTTGCGAGGAGTTTTCATGGCGGCCGGAGATAGCAACGGCGAGAAAATCCGGCGGCCCTGCATCACCCCGTCATGCGTGAGTCCACTTAGAGGTAGAGGAGGTCCATGTGCTCCTCCCAGTGGGTTCTGTTCGTACGGGGATGGCCGGAGTTGTCGGCACGCGACGGCGGCCGGGGGCATCGGGTAGGGTTAGGGTTCGGTTTCTGAGGGCAGAGAGAAGGGAGGAAACTCGAGGGAGAGGGAGAGCGCCCGTTCCTTATCCTCCCTCGCAGGAAGCTGCGACGGCGGGGATCCCCTCGCGGGATCGACGGCAGGAGCAGCTCCACCCAGCTGCTTACCGTCCGGAGGTAGAAGACAAGGGGTGTTTTTTTTTCAAAAACCCCCTAAAGTTTTGGAAAATTTCAACGAGGCCCTTTTCTCTTTTAAAATAGGACATAAAACAGAGGTTTTGGGGGCCTTTTTGGAATCAGAAAAAATTGGCAAAAATAGGTTTTGGAAACCTTATCAAATTTCCAACCAAACCATGTTTTGTTTTGGTGTAAATGGAATATTTTCCAATATAAAGTTTTGGAAACCAAGTTAAGTACTTTTTGTGAGATTTTCTCAAACCATTTAAATTCACAATTTAATTTGTTTCCACATGATTTAAACTTTTGTTTTAATGCATGTATGAGATGACACAACACCACACCCCCTAAATTAGCAAATTTGGGATGTTGCATGCTTAGATCTTGTGAGCTGCCCTACATGATCAAGATCATCTTATTGTAATGCTACATGTTGTGTTTGCCGGGATCCGTTGAATATGGAATGTTATGTCTCTTGATTATCAATCTGTCATGTTATCTTGATGTGTATGTTATTTATGATCTTGCATTCTCTCTGTTGTTAGTAGATGCTCTGGCCAAGTAGATACTAGTAAATCCAAGAGGGGGTATTTATGCTCGATAGTGGGTTCATGCCTCCTTTGCATCTGTGCTCGAGTGACAGAAACGTGACAGATGGAGGATGTGTTGTTGCCGTTTGGGAGAAAACAATGATGTTTACATTACACACTTTGCTTACTGCGATTATCTGTTGCTTACAACTTAATACCCAAGGATTGCTCGGATGACATTATGAGGGTGGATTATTAGTCATAGATGTAGTTGGATAACGGTCTATGTATCTTGTTGTAATGCCCACATGAATGTCATTCTAATCATCATGTCATGCATGTGCACTATGGTGCAGACTTTATATCTGTCAGTTGCCAAGCTGTAATTTGTTCACCACACATGTTATCTATCTGTCTTGGGAGAGACACCTCTAGTGAACTGTGAACCCTGGTCCTTTTTCCTCATACTGATAATACAATCACTGCAATCTCTGTTTCATACTGCTGCTACTGTTTTACTACTGTCATCACTATTGTGTTTCATCTACTACAAACAAATACTATTTTCCACACGGTACGTTTAACCTCTTTGTGTTCAGCAAAACCGGTGAGATTGACAACCTCACTACTTCGTTGGGGCAAAGTGATTGATTGTGTTGTGTAGGTTCCATGTTGCTTCTGAACCGGTAGTGCGCCTTGCCACCTCAGCTGCATCAACCTTCAGAAGTTGCTTCTTTCTCCTACTGGTCGATTAAACCTTGGTTTCTCACTGAGGGGAAACTTGCTGATGTGCTCATCACACCTTCCTCTTGGGGTTTCCCAACGAGTGCAAGATCTGCACCATCAAGACTATTTTCTGGCGTCGTTGCCGGGGAGGAAAAAAATTCTGCAAGGGGAGTCTCCCACTTCCAATCTCTTTACTTTGTTTTTTATTTTTCTTAGTTTATTATATTTTGTCTTGGTTGCTTCTCTTTATCAAAAAACACACACAAAAATAGTTCTTATTCTAGTTGTTATTATCCTGTTTTTTTGCTAAAATGAGTGTTCCTAAAGTTGAGGTTCGTTCTTTTAAACAACAAAGGGGAGAAAGTTTGAAATATGCTTGGTATAGAATAAGTGATGCTCATCATAGATGCACTAAAAAATATTCCACTTTAATGCATTACTAGCTGGTATAGGTATGTTCTAGACACTCTTACATGTGGTAATTTTTTGGGAACTCCCGCTTTGTAAGTCTCTAATCTAATTGAAAGTTTAGTTGGAACACCACCTACTAAGATTTCTAAAACTGAGATCACTTTAGATGATGTTATTAAAAATCTAAACTCTATGGAGAATTTTTTTCCATTCCTTGATAATGATAGCAAAGTTAATGAATCAACAGTAAGTTTCAACAGGAGAATTACTGTTTTAGAGGCTAGCAATATCCATGATAGTCAAAACATGAGGATTGGTAAATTAGAGGAGGCTATGGAAACTTTAATCTCAATTTTATCTTCTCTCAAGTTTAAGAGGGAGAAATCTTCTATGGGAAAAGAGAAAATAATTATGTATGTCCCCAAGGTGCCTAAACCAAAAACCCCTAATGTGCTTAAAATTAATAAAACTTTTAGTGAAACTAAAAATGATTTGCATGTGGAATCATCTTCAGGGGTACCTAAAGCACCAATTGCTACAAGTGGAGTTTTGGAGTAAATTATTGATTTGGATGCTTCTTCACTTGAAAACACTTGATTACATTTTTCTGGGCCTAGCTAAAAGGCGCTAAAGAAATGCACTTCTTGGGAGATAACCCATGGTTTTAGTTTTGCTTTGTTTTTCTCTGTTTTCTTTGAGTCAAGGTTTTGTATACTTCTGTAGAAACTTCTTTGTATCTTTTTTTTCATGTATTAGTTGTGCCAAGTAAATTTTCTAGCGAAAGTTGGAGTTGGTTTTGGATTTCTGCGCACAAAACGGATTTCTGCTGTCCACCGTAAAAAATAGTATAATTCACAGAAAGATTAAAATGACCTGAAATGTTTTCTGATTATTTATCAGCTAATTATAAAACCTTTTCATTCTTTATGTTTTTCGATCCGAGCAACTTAAGTTCCCCAAATAAATTCGTCATTACATACTGTTCTGGTTTTGGCAGATTCTGACATTTTTCTTGCATTTGTTGTTTTACTTTGTCAAGTGGATTTCTTTGCTTCACGAGACATCAGTTTCTGGATATAATGTTTAAAAGTATCAATAGCACTTGTGACCTTGCAGAACCCATGAATTTTTGAGTGTGCATTAACCCTCTAATGTGAATTACCTTGAGTGTGGTGTGAAGTAAGTTTTCAAGGGTAAAGAGAAGAGGGTGATATAATGTGATCAAGAAGAGTGCAAAGACAAAGCTTGGGGATGCCCCCGTGGTTCATCCCAGAAGATCCTAAGAAGTATCAAGCATCTAAGCTTGGGTATGCCCAAGGCATCCCCTTCTTCATCAATAATTTATCAGGTCACTTCTAGTGAAACTATATTTTTATTCGGTCACATCATATGAAATTTACTTGGAGCGTCTTTTATTTATTGTTTTGTTTTCATTGCTGAAATAATATTGTTGGAACCTAGTATTCTTTGTGTGTGAGAGAGACACGCTCCGCTTTTTCATATGAATACTCGTGATGCTCGTATTCTTAGTTTTTCTTCTAGTTGCTGCAAAATTCCCTTTTAGCTCCTTTTTTTCATGCATCTCTTATTCAGAGCTGTTAGTTATAGTATAGTTGTGTAAATACTCTCTTATTTAATTGCTATAACTCTAGGAGATTTTTTTTTAGTATGAAATGTTTGGTGTTGGAAAGTAGTAGTATAGTTTTCGTGCTTATAACAGTGCAAATAGAAGCTTGTATAGACTGTGGCTAGACTTTTTCACATCATGCTAGATGTTATTTTAATTCTAAGCCTAGTGTTTTTTTGTAGCATGACTTCTCTCAAATAGATGAGAGTGTTTAATGTGCTATTGAAAGAATCATGAGTTGTTGTTGTGGTCATATTGAAGCATAAATTTGTGGTGCTCTCCTTCAAATGTTGTATTTGGTTGACTTGGCGCATGCTTACACCATGTTTATGACTAAAAACCAGTCACTTATAGCCTCTATGATCATTTAGTTTTTTACTTGGTGTACCACTTATGCTTTGATGAATAATGTTTTTGTCGCTATGCATGATTATGGCCATTATTGCTCTCTTGATTTGTCGCTCCCAGTCTTTTGCTAGCCTCCACCCTATAGTGAGTATGAGCTCTACTTGTGCATCCAACTCCCAAAAAAACAAAAGTTTGCCAAACGTGTCCACCATACCTACCTACATGTGGTATTTAACCGACACTCCAAAGTAAATTGCTCATGTGTTACCTTTAAAACCTTCAAAATTACTCCTGTTTTGTGCTCCTGTTTAGGCTCATGAGGACGTAAATAGAGAATCTTTATCTCACTTGTTGATTGGACTTTCACACCCCGTACTAGTGGCTTCATCCGCTTATCCAATTGATAGAATAGCTGGAAGAGGGGTGCCCAGCCCCAAACTTAATACAACAAATTCTCTTCACTATTTTTTACCCTGATTTATCACTCAAAGCATAATTGTGTAAACAAAAGAGAAAGAGGGATGACCTTCTACCCAGATGCGTCCTTCTGTGGGAGCCGCTCTTGTGAAGTCTAGTTGGCTTGTGAAGTACTGTATTTTTTGTTTACCATTTGTTGACATAAGCATACACACCTCTCTAAACAAATGTTTTCAATACCTCTGTTTAACAAAATAAAAAGCTCTAGCACATGAGTGATCCCTGCTTCCCTCTATGAAGGGTCTTTCTTTTAGTTTTATGTTGAGTCTCCATTTTCTAACTTTATGCACAGTTGAGAGAGCATAGTTGCCATTCTGAGTTTAATGTGCATTTGTTCCAGAAACATTATTAATTGATTCATGATGTGTTATTATTTGCTCTCAAAGTATTTGTTCTAGTCATCCTCTTAAACTTTGAAGGTGTCCTGGCATTTATGTTTTTCCCCACTCTTAAGGACAAGTGAAATATCACTTTGCCATGGTTTCTCTATGATTGAAACAAACGTATAACTTTCGAGTGCATTATTATTCGTGATATTTTATTTGTGTTACTTTTCATGATGCAAGGTGATTTCTAAGTTTCATTGTTAAAATTATATCTATCATGCTTGTGTTCAAAGTACTATGATCTCAGCTATACTTAAGCTTTTACAATTTAGATGATCACGTTTATGTTGGTAGCATGTCACCTCAGAAATAATTTGTTTTGTCGTTTACCTACTCGAGGACGAGTAGGAAATAAGCTTGGGGGTTGATATGTTATAAACATATCCATAATTGTTGTTGTTCCATGTTGTTTGCTACATGTTTCCTTTACATTTTATGTCATTTTTATCAATTTTATAGGACTAACCTATTAACAAGATGCCACAGAGCCATTTCTTGTTTTCCGCTGTTTTTAGTTTCAGAAAAGTTGTTCTAGAAATATTCTCGGAATCGGACGATTTGAAGCCTAGAAGTCTTAGAATTCCTGGAGGATCCACGGAGTCCGGAGGAGCCCCGGAGGGGGCCACAGGGCCCCACACCATAGGGCGGCGGGCCCCCTGGCCGCGCAATGGGGTGGTATGGGCCCCCTTGCTGCCCATCGACATTTCCCTTTTGCCTATTTACTCCCCTCGGAAGTTTAACCCTAAAGGAATCCACCTTTCCCACGAAAAACACCTGAGGCCACCAACATCGTCAACCCGAGTTTGGGAAGGTTCTGGAGTTCTCCCCGGCACCCTACCGGGAGGGGAAATCATCACTGGAGGGCTCTACACCACCATGCCCGCCTCCGGAATGATGCATGAGTAGTTCATCCTTGCACTACGGGTCCATAGAAGTAGCTAGATGGTTGTTCTCTCCTCTTTATGCCTCATGTTTAGATCTTGTGAGCTGCCCTACATGATCAAGATCATCTTATTGTAATTCTACATGTCGTGTTTGACGGGATCCGATGAATATTGAATGCTATGTATCTTGAATACCAATATATCATGTTATCTTCATGTGTATGTTATTTATGATCTTGCATGCTCTCCGTTGTTAGTAGATTCTCTGGCCAAGTAGATGCTAGTGACTCCAAGACGGAGTATTTATGCTCGATAGTGGGTTCATGCCTCTTTTTCATCTGTGCTCGAGTGATAAAAACGTGACGGATGGAGGATGTGTTGTTGCCATTAGGGAGAAAACAACGATGTTTACATTGTTTAAATTACACACTTTCCTTAATGCGATTATCTGTTTCTTGCAACTTAATACCCAAGGATTGCGCGGATGATATTCTCAGGGTGGATTATTAGTCATAGATGCAGTTGGATAATGGTCTATGAGTCTTGTTGTAATGCCCGCATGAATCACATAGTAATCATCATGTCATGCATATGCACTACGGTGCATCCTTTATATCTTTTAATTGCCCACCTGTAATTTGTTTACCACGCATGTTATCTATCTGTCTTGGGAGAGACACCTCTAGTGAATTGTGGACCCCGGTCCTTTTTCCTCATACTGATAATACAATCACTACAATCTCTGTTTTTATACTCATGCTACTGTTTTACTACTGCCATCACTGTTCTATTTCATCTACTGCAAACAAATATTATTTTCCACATGGTACATTTAACCTCTTTGTGTTCAGCAAAACCTGTGAGATTGACAACCTCATTGCTTTGTTGGGGCAAAGTGATTTGATTGTGTTGTGTTGGTTCCACGTTGCTTCTGAACCGGTAGTGCGCCCTGCCACCTCAGCTACATCAACCTTCAGAAGTTGCTTCTTTCTCCTACTGGTCGATTCATCTTTTGGTTTCTTTCTCAGGGAAAAATTTCTGCTGTGCTCTTCATACCTTCTTCTTGGGGTTTGGAAACGAGTGCAAGATCTGCACCATCACCTCGTCGTGGTCTCCAAGCACACGAGTGGAGGACGGCTCTGCGTGGACTTCACCGACCTCAACAAGGCCTACCCCAAGGATCCATATCCTCACCCGAGGATCGATCAAATAGTGGACTCCACCGTCGGGTGTGACCTCCTATGTTTCCTGGACACCTTTTCAGGCTATCACCAGATCAAGATGGCCAAAGAGGACAAAGGAAAGACCGCCTTCAAGACCCCCTGCGGGGTGTTTCATTATGTCTGCATGCCCTTCGGCTTGAAGAACGCACGGGTCACCTTCCAGGAGCTCATGCGTATCGCCTAGGGACGCAGACAGGGATGAACGCGGAGGCCTACGTCGACGACATCGTCGTCAAAACTCGCAAAGAGCGCATGCTCATCGACGACCTCGAGGATACATTCTGAAACCTCCGCAGGGTCAACATCATGCTTAACCCCGAAAAGTGTGTATTCGGGGTCCCGGCGGGAAAACTGATGGGCTTCCCCGTGTCCCACCGGGGCATCGAGGCCAACCTAGACAAGATTCGAGCATCAAAGTCATGCAGCCTCCACGATGACTGAAGGATATGCAGCACCTCGCGGGATGCATGGCGGCGCTTGGACATTTCATCTCCAGGTTTGACGACAAGGCTCTACCATTCTTTAAACTCCTGAAGCGATCGGGTCTATTCAAATGGACTACTGAGGCGGCTGGTGCATTTGAAGAGGTCAAGAGGTATCTAGAAAGCCCTCCTATACTGTTAGCTCCGCGACCGCGGGAGCCGCGGCGCTTGTACCTTGGGGCCACTCCTCAGATAGTCAGCGCCTCTCTCATCGCGGAAAGGCCAGCTGGCAAGAAAAGAGCGGCCCTGCCCGACCTGGAGCCCACGCCCGCTTCTCCCCGAGAGGATCCCGCTGCATGGCAAGACCTCCACAAGGAGAACACCCTCATGCAGCCTCAGGAGAGCCCCAATTCGCCAGGAAAACTCATTGTCGGGACCTCTCCAGTCGCTCTCGTCGAACACCCTGTCTACTTTGTTAGCACCGTGCTTCGAGATGCCCGTGAGATGTACCCCGTGCAGCAGAAGCTCCTGTACGTTCTCCTTGTGGCTTCGAGGAAGCTTCTCCATTACTTTGAGCAACACCCCATCACGGTGGTGTCCACGTTCCCTCTCGATCAAATTCTGCGCAATTCCAACGCCACGGGGCGTGTCGCTGAGTGGGCTGTCGAGCTTGAACACTTCGAGATCCAGTTCCTCACGGCCAAGACTATTAAAGGAGGGGCTCTGGTGGAGTTCAACGCAGAGTGGACCAACCCAACGCCAGAAGAGGACCCCGAAGAGGAGACAGTCGTACCATGCAAGCTGGCTCCCGGAGAATGGACCATGCACTTCGACAGCGCCTTCTCCTCCAAGGGCTTGGGGGCTGGTGTCGTGGTAAGGTCACCAACCGGCAACAAGCTATTTTGTCTCGTCCAGCTCCACTTTGGCTACAAGGCCAAAGTCTCCAACAACATCGCCGAATACGAGGGCCTCCTCACCGGCATCAGGGCCGCCATAGCCCTGGGCATCAAGCGCCTCGTCATCAAAGGAGACTCCCATCTTTTGGTAAACTTCTCCAACAAGAGCACATGGCTCTGTACCTCGAGGAGGTTCCCAAGCTCGAGAAGCGTTTCCTCGACATGGATTTGCAGCATATCCCAGGCGGGGACAACAAAGAAGCAGACGACCTCGCCAAGCGAGCGTCAAGAAACTGGGTGCAGGCCCCAGGCGTCTTCTAAGAAAGGCTCGCCAAGCCATCCATCATACCTCCAGTAGACAACGACGAGCCACAAGGCCACCAGCACCTCGATGAGGAGCTCCCACCCGCTCCCTCCCAAGGCGCACCGGATTGCGGGATCCCCTCAGGATACCGCCTGGTGCTTGCCTTCACTCACGAGGAAGCATGTTGGAATAAGAGCATCATCGAATACCTCCAGGAGGGCGACCTTCCAGAAGACAAAGCAGAGGCAGAGCGTGTCGCTCGCCGGGCCAAGATGTACTGCGTCATCGACTCCAAGCTATACCGGAGGCACCCCAATGGTGTGGCACTGTTGTGCCCCCCCCCTGGACGACAGCGTGGAGCTCCTCAAGGACATCCACCAAGGTGACTGCGGCCAGCATTCTTCATCACGAACCCTCATCGGAAAAGCCTTCAGGTACGGCTTCTATTGGCCCACGGCTCTCAAGGACGCCACCGAGCTAGTCAAGGCCTGTGAGGCGTGCCAGTTTCATGCCAAGCAGACGAACCAGCCCACGCAAGGACTCCAGACCATTCCCCTCTCGTGGCCATTCGCGGTCTGGGGGCTGGACATCCTGGGGAATGGCCTTGCCCCTGAGCGCTCGGGGGCTACCGTTACCTCTATGTCGCCATCGACAAATTCACCAAGTGGGGGGAGGTGGAATCCGTCCGGGACATCCTGGCAAAGACAACGGTGAAATTCATCAAGGGATTGGTCAGCCGTTTGGGCGTACCCAATCGCATCATCACCGACAACGGCGCCCAATTCACAAGCGGCCTCTTCAAGTCCTATTGCGCCAACCTAGACATCAAGATCTGCTACGCCTCCGTCACGCACCCGCGTAGCAACGGCCAGGCGGAGCGCGCCAACGCCGAGGTCCTCAAGTGCCTCAAGATGCGAAGCTTCAACAAGCTCAAGGCCCACAAGAAGAAGTGGATCGACGAGCTCCCGTCGGTCTCGTGGTCAATCCGAACCACCGCAACCAAGCCACGGGGGCAAAGTCTTTCTCTCTAGTCTATGGGGTCGAGGTTGTTCTCCCTGCTGAACTCAAGCTTGGCTCTCCTCGAGCCATGGCCTTCAACGAGGATAGGCAGGGGGAACTCCACGCTGAGGACCTCCTGCTTCTCGAGGAGGGGGAACCGAGACGCCACCCGCGCGGCTCGGTATCAGCAGGGCCTCCAGCGCTACCACAGAAACACCATCAGGCCACGCACACTGGCGGTGGGCGACCTTGTCATGAGGAGGATTCTCTCCCGAGAGGGCTTACACAAGCTCTCTTCCATGTGGGAGGGGCCGTACCGGGTAACGCACGTCGCGAGACCCGGTGCGGCACGACTGGAGACAGAAGACGACATGCGTGTGACAAATCCATCAAACATCCAGCATCTACGGAAGTTCTACCCTTAGCTCTTGCTCGCACCATGTGCCTCTCCTAGGGTGTGGTGACGCACCCTCGAGGGGACCCCGTGACGCCATGCTAAAAACGACGCCATGACCTCTCTCCGTGAGGGTCTCAGGGGGCATCTCACCAGGCGGCCTCCTAGCCGCGAGAGTATCTACCCACACAAGTGGGAAGCCGCATGGCAAACCTTTGCACCTGAGCTCGCGCGAGTCTCGGCCGCATGACGATGGGAGTCCCGTGTCGGCACGGTGGCGTCAAGTGCTTCTTGGGGGACCGTAGGGTCATGATATACCCAAGCGTGTAATTTAGAGCCTCACCCTAGCAGTAAAGATCCTTTTTCTAACTAAACTTTTCACCTCAACAAGCCCCTTTTTCCTTTCTTCGGGAGCGCGCATATGTTACTTCTTCTCGAGGACACCTCGCGAGCGGGGGCTGGCATCGGTACCTTGCACGGGTGAGACCTAATCAGAATAAACCCAAGTGGAAAGAGATCTGTCTAAACGGGTCGCTACCATGCACAAAACCTCATCAAAGTCCTTGGTGTTTCCTTCTTCCCGGGGTATCCACAAGAAGATCACCATACACACACTTTCGCTCACTTCAAAGACACACACCCGCCTCCCGAAGCAAGCAAGCAGGAACTTCCACAAGGAAGGATAGGATACCTCGAGAAGTACAACGACAAGGACACTCACGGGCACAACCCACCGCCCCAATGACGCCAAAACTTCCAAAGCTAAGTCTAAATTCTCCCTCGTTGACTCTTCAGAGGGTTCATTCGCAAAAGTGGTACACAAAGAGAGTACATTTCCTTCATATTGCATGCATGAGGTACATTCGGATACACTCCGCTACGAAGAAAAAAAAAGGGACTAAGACCTGGAAGGGGCTATTACCCCTCTACATCCATCGAAGAAGGAAAAAACAGCGACCAACCACGGTTGAACCTGTCTCGCCACAACTACGAGATATGGTCGGCTGAGAAAGGAGGCACCGAGGAGAAGGAGGAAGAAGAGGAGTCCAGATGAAGGCTGGTTCATCAGGATCGTCAGGCCTTCCCTCTGAGCGAAGGCACCCAAAGGCCCCCAGTCATCCCCTGAGTCCGGCTCGTCGCCTTCCTCCTTGACGGCCGACGGATCTTCTTCGTCCTCCTCTTTGGAAATATCATCTTCGTCATCGTCGCCGCCCTCGTTGCTGCTCCCACTCTTGACGCAGCACTCTTCGCGCTCGTCGTGGCACCCGAAGACCTTCACAAAGAGCATGTCCCCTCCATCGAAGCGAAGGTCGAGAACCTGGCTCTCGTCCAGCTTCTGGACGCGAGCAAAGGTTTTCCACCCCCTCGATAGGGACAGGTGGCCTGCAGAGCAGAACTCCGCGGAAGCCCACCAGGGTCCATTGATGCAACCCACCACCTTGAGCCAGAATCCACGGGGCGGGTTGTGGTTGATGGACCTCGCGAAGGAAACTGGGATCCTCAGGCGGCTGCGGAGACGGCCGTAGACGGACACCACGAACTCGTGCGCCAGCACGCGGGTGTCATCCGCCCACCGAGGAAGAGGATTCTACATCACATCGCGACCGCGGGAGGCTCGTCCACCACGACCACGCTGGCCACGAACTCTCACCCCTCCTCGAGCCAAATATCCCTCCGGCTCATCCGCAGGTGCCAGGGCGCACCGCGTGCTGCACCGTGGGGCGACGCTGGAGCCTAACGGTGCGCCTCGACCTCCTCGTCCACCATGGGCCATGCCATACCTCTGACTTTTTTATCTCTCTCTACAGGTGAAGGACTGGGAGCAGAAAGGAGCGAAGGCGGCATTGAGAGGAAGGGGAGTCGTTCCCCTCATTTATACATGGGCTAAGGGGTGGCATCGCCCCCCACTTTGTCTCCCCGCTGGCCCGGACATCAAAGAATAAGGAGAGCGTGTCCCGAGGGGGGACGTGACTAGACGACAAGATTAATTACTGCTTTGTGGCGCCCCACCAGAGAAGTCATCATGACGGGACGTTTCCGCCACGCGTGGGAGGTCGTGGTATTCCCACGAACTGTCACGCCACGTGTCGCGGATGACCCCGCAGCTTAAGGGCCCAAGCCGCTTCGTCTCCTCCAGGCACGTGCGACATGGGCTCGGGGGCTACTGTCGGACCTATGGATACCAGGGTATCATGGGTCGTCTGCTGCTGACCTAGCCCGTATGGTATGGAAGGAGTCTGTACCTGTCCACCACATGAGAAGGGAACCTCGGGAAAATTCTCGCCAAGGCAGATCCCTTGGAGACGAGCCTTCCTCGTCAACATCGTCGCGTATCGCTGCGGAGGAGCCGTGCTTCACGCACGCTCCTCCCCGGATGGGACCCCGCCCGTTGGGGGACAGCCCATGTGAGGGTGACGTCGGAGTCTCTACACAGATGATGGAGCTGCCGCAGGTGATACGTCTCCAACGTATCTATAATTTCTGATGCTCCATGCTGATATTATGCCAATTTCTACATGTTTTCTCCCTTCTTTATAGCATTTTTACACGTTTTCCGGAACTAACCTATTTACAAGATGCCATAGAGCCAGTTCCCTGTTTTTAGTTCAGAAAAGTTGTTCTGGAAATATTCTCGGAATTGGAAAATTTGAAATCCAGAAGTCTTAGAAGTCCTAGAAGCTTCCAGAAGTCCCGAAGAGCCCCGGAGGGGGGGCCATAGGGTGGCCACACCATGGGGTGGCGCGGGTCCCCTGGCCGCGCCACCTGGTGGTGTGGGCCCCCTGGCCACCCCCCGGCGTCGCCCTTTTGCCTACTTATACTCCCCCGAGGGAAAACCCTAAGAGAATCGACCTTTTCCACAAAATACATCCGTAGCTCCGCCGCCGCCGCCGACAAGTTTCGGGGAACAGATCTCTGTTCTAGAACCCTTCCGGGACGGGGACGTGCCCCCGGAAGCCATCTCCATTGACTCTACCGCCATCTCCATTGTCGTTGCTGTCTCCTATGATGAGGAGGGACTAGTTCTCCCCCGAGGCTGAGGGCTCTACCGGTAGCTATGTGGTTCATCTCTCTCTCCCATGGTGTGATCTATATGTGATCATGAGCTTTGCAATCTATTTGAATTCGTAGATGTTACTCTTCATCTTTTGCAACTCAAGTGCTTTATTAATATGAACCATGGAGTCACCTTGTATTGCGGTGTGAAGGTGATAGTGTGCACATCGTGTGTGTCTCCTCTATGAATTTTGGTGTTTGTCTAGTACCTTCTTGGGCGCTCATAGTGACAGCGTGGGGTTAACTAGACATGGGAATGCTTACTTTAAGGAATGCTTTTTGCAGCCCTACGCAATGATTAGTGCTCTTTATCCAACCGGAGAGGGTTAAGAGTAGCATAGTGAGAGAAGTTATCTAGTTATTCATTTATGTGATCATTGTTGAGACTGTTCTCTAGTGAAAGTAGGACCCCTAGGCCTTGTCTCCAAGCATTGAAACACCGTTTTCGGCTACATGTTTGCTTGCTGCCATTGTTATTTCAGATTTCTATTATCACTTATTATCATCCATATTACTTGCATTTTACTCTCTCTTCGCTGAACTAGTGCACCTATACAACTGACAATTGTATTAGGTGTGTTGGGGACACAAGATACTTCTTCTATCTTGATTGCAGGGTTGCTTAAGAGGGATATCTTTGACCTCTACCTCACTGAGTTCAATAAACCTTGGGTGATCTACTTAAGGGAAACTTGCTGTTGTTCTACAAACATCTGCACTTGGAGGCCCAACACTGTCTACAAGAATAGAAGCGTGCGTAGACATCAAGCTCTTTTCTGGCGCCGTTGCCGGGGAGGTAAGGTAAAAGGTTCTCACATCCTCGGGTGTGAGTGCTCGAAGTTATTTCCTTTAGATCCAACAATTATATCTTTTTCTTTCTTGTTTTCAGTAGTTAGGCTTAATGTAAAACAACAAAAATATGAGAGAGCTTTATAATCTTTATCTTGAGATAGGACATGAAGTGTTTGAAGAGAAAATTAAAAAACCTATGGAACTTTATTTGCATGGTAGTGGCAATGTTATTAGTACGAATGCTTTGAACACCATTATTGCTAATGCTATGGAAAAGTCTAAGCTTGGGGAAGCTAGTTTTGATGAATATGATATTTTTAGTCCTCCAAGTTTTGAGGAGGAAATTTTCTTTGATGATACTTTGCCTCCAATATATGATGATTATAATGATTGTGGTATTTTAGTTCCACCTGTTTACAATGATAAATACTCCCTCCGATCCTTTTTAGTCTGCGCGTTAGTTTTTTCCTTTTTTTCCTATTTAGTCTGCGTGTTAGCATATCTAAGCAATCCTTTCCAACATTACCCCTTTCCTTTTAGCTTCCGTAATTAAAGGTCAGCCGCATGCAGCGGTGGAGTGAGTACGTGGGCGTGGTATCTGAGGCGGCAGGAGAGTTGGACCAATCTTGTGCATTCACGAATAACTGCATCGTAACAAATATGGGGGCACAACCGTCCAATTTTTAGAGAGGAATCACCTCCTTGGTATACGAGCCAGAGCTTACACGCAAACTAAAAAGGATGGGAGGGAGTATGATATTTTCAGTCCACCTATTATTGAGGAGTAAATTAATTATGATTGCAAAATTCCTCCTATATTTTATGATTATGGTGATGATAATAACAATGATAGCTATTTTGTTGAATTTGCTCCCACTGCTATTAATAAGAATGACTATGCTTATGTGAAGAGTAATTATTCTTTTATGCATGTGGCTCATGATAAGAATATTTCATGTGATAGTTATGTTGTTAATTTTATTCATGATGCTACTGAAATTTATTATGAGAGAGGGAAACATAATTTTATGCATCTCAACAATATCAAATTTCCCCTATTTATGTTGAATTTTTTGAAGTTGCACTTGTTTTGCTTTCCTATGCTAGCCACTTTGTGCTTAGTTGACTTGTTTTTCTACAAGATTATTTTTCATAGGAAGTGGGTTAGACTTAAATGTGTTTTATATTTGCTTCTTGATGCTCTCTTATTGTGCTTCAACTCTTATTCTCATCTGAGCATCTTCTCAAATTATCATGTCTAGCTAAAAGGCTTTAAAGAAAAGCACTTATTGGGAGATAACCCATGGTTTTATTTTTGATTTATTTTTCTCTGTTTTCTTTGAGTAAAGGGGTTGTATACTTCTGTAGAAACTCATGTGTATGTTTCTTTTCATGTTTTATTAGTTCCAAGTAAAGTTTCTGACGAAAGTTGGAGTTGGTTTTCGGATTTCTGCGCAGAAAACAGATTTCTGCTGTCCACCGTAAAACATCATATAAAATCCTGGAAGATCAGAATGATCTGAAATTTTTTGTGCTTATTACTAACCTAATTCCGCAACTTCTCTTAGTTGACCACTTATTTATTTGAGCAACAGAAGATTTTATAAAAAAATCATGTTTACCTGCTGTCCTGTTTTGACAGATTTCTGCCAATAATTACATTTGCCTCTTAATCTCTTTCTTTTGGTGTTATTTTGAGAAAAAGAGTTTTAAAAATAAGTTGTGACAGTAGCTAATGTGTTTATGGGTGTTAGTCTTGTCTTGAAACTGAACCATGTGAATTTATTATTTCGATTGCACTAACGTTGATAATGAAGATTGTGAGAAGTTTGGTGTGAAGGATGTTTTCAAGGGTCAAGAGAAGAGGAAGATATGATGTGATCAAGAAGAGTGAAAATACTAAGCTTGGGGATGCCCCGGTGGTACATCCCAGAAAATTCCAAGAAGATTCAAGAGATAATCTTGGGGATGCCCAAGGCATCCCCTTCTTCGTCAACAATTTATCAGGTCACTTCTAGTGAAACTATATTTTTATTCGGTCACATCTTATGTGCTTTACTTGGAGCGTATTTTATTTTTTTAAGTTTGTTTAGTTTTCTTTGCTGTAGTTTATGGTTGGATCTTATCATACTTGTGTGGGAGAGAGACACGCTCCGTTTTCATTGCTTAGAACACTCTAGTTTTCATTCTTATTTTTCTGTGAGTGTTCACTTTTTGCTAGTACTGCGTTTAGCCTTTGTTTTCATGCATCTCTTATTCAGAGATGTTAGTTTTAGTAGTGATATGTGAGTACTCTCATGTTTTCTTTCTGTAGCATGTAGAGAATTTTTGTTAAAACATATGTTGTATGATGCTTGTTGGGAAAATAAACTGCTGCTTGAAGTAGAATTTTAAATGGTGCAAGTAGAAGCTTGTATAGACTGTGGCTAGAACTTTTTCATGTCTTGCTAAATGTTATTTTAGTTTTAAAGCCTTGTGTTTATTGTGTAGCATGAATAGGCTCAAATAGATGAGAGTGTTTAATATGTCTTGAAAGATTCATGAGTTGTTCTTGTCATAGTAAAGCATAAATTTATGGTATTCTCTTTCGAATGTTTTATTTGGTTGACTTGGCGCATGCTCACACCATGTTTAGGAATACTAACCAGTCACGAATAGCCTCCATGACCACTTAGTTTTTGAACTTGTGATACCGCTTATGCTTTAATTAATGATGTTTATGTCGCTATGCATGATTATGGCTTTTATGCTCTCTTGATTTGTCGCTCCCAGTCTTTTGCTATACTCCACCTGTACTGAGTATGAGCTCTACTCGTGCATGCAACTCCCTAAAACCAAAATTTTCCCATTGTGTCCACCATACCTACCTACATGTGGTATTTCACTGCCACTCCAAGTAAATTGCTCATGTGCTACCTTTAAAACTTTCAAAATTACTCATGTTTTGTGTTCCTGTTTTTGCTCATGAGGACGTCAATAGAGAATATTTATCTCACTAGTTGATTGGATTTCACACCCTGGACTAGTGGCTTCATCCGCTTATCCAAATGATAGAAGATCTGGCAGTGGGGTGCCCAGCCCCAAATTAATGCAAATAAATTCTCTTCACTATTTTCCCCCCTGATTTATCAGTCAAAGCATAATTGTGTAAACAGAAGAGAAAGAGGGATGACCTTATACCCAGATGCGTCCTTCATATGGGAGCCGTTCTTGTGAATCCAGTTGGCTTTTGACGTACTGTATTTTCTGTTTACTATTCGTTGACATTAACATACACCTCTCCTAAAATATAGACACTCCTCCATGGTATGTGATTGTTGGCAGGCACCCGAGGATTCGGTTAGCCATGGTTTGTGAAAAATGGATGGGAGGAGTTTCAAACTTTTAATACCTCTGTTTAATAAAATTAAAGTCTCTAGCACATGAGTGATCCCTGCTTCCCTCCGCGAAGGGCCTTTCTTTTACTTTTATGTTGAGTCTCCATCTTCTAACTTTATGCACAGTTAAGAGAGCATTTTTGCCATTCTGAGTTGTATGTGCATTTGTCCCATAAACATCAATAATTGCTTCATAATGTGATATTATTTGTTCTTAAATTATTTGCTCTAGTCTTCCTCATGAACTTTGAAGGTGTCCTGGCATTTATGTTTTGTCCCACTCTTAAGGACTAGCGAAATACCACTTTGCCATGCTTTCTCTATACTTAAAAAAAATGTATATCTTTCTTTGCATTATTATCCATGATCCTTTATTTAAGATACTCTTCATGATGCAAAGTTATTGATATGCTTTATTATTAAAGGTCTATTTATCATGTTTGTGTTTGAAGTTCTATGATCTCAGCGTACATATGCTTTTACATTATAATGATCAAGCTTATGATAGTAGCATGTCACCTTAGAAATTATTGTGTTTTATCGTTTACCTACTTGAGGACGATAGTAACTAAGCTTGGGGATGTTTGATACGTCTCCAACGTATCTATAATTTTTGATGTTCCATGATGATATTATGCCAGTTGCTACATGTTTTCTCCCTTCTTTATAGCATTTTACACGTTTTACGGGACTAACCTATTAACAAGATGCCACAGAGCCAGTTCCCTGTTTTCTGTTGTTTTTAGTTTCAGAAAAGTTATTCTGGAAATATTCTCAGAATTGGAAAATTCGAAAGCCAGAAGTCCCGAAGAGCCCCGGAGGGGGGCCACAGGGTGGCCACACCATGGGGTGGCGCGTGTCCCCCATGGCCGCGCCACCTGGTGGTGTGGGCCCCCTGGCCACCCGCCGGCATCGCCCTTTCGCCTAATTATACTCACCCGAGGGAAAACCCTAAGAGAATCGACCTTTTCCACAAAATACATCCGTAGCTCCGCCGCCGCCACCGACAAGTTTTGGGGGACATATCTCTGTTCTGGCACCCTGCCGGGACGGGGAAGTGCCCCCGGAAGCCATCTCCATTGACTCCACCGCCATCTCCATTGTCGTTGATGTCTCCTATGATGAGGAGGGAGTAGTTCTCCCCCGAGGCTGAGGGCTCTACCGGTAGCTATGTGGTTCATCTCTCTCTCCCATGGTGTGATCTATATGTGATCATGAGCTTTGTAATCTATTTGAATTCGTAGATGTTAATCTTCATATTTTGCTACTCAAGTGCTTTATTAATATGAAATATGGAGTCACCTTGTATCGCAGTGTGAAGGTGATAGTGTGCACATCGTGTGTGTCTCCTCTATGAATTGTGGTGTTTGTCTAGTACCTTCTGCGGCGCTCATAGTGACAGCGTGGGGTTAACTAGACATGGGAATGCTTACTTTAAGGAATGCATTTTGCATCCCTACGCAATGATTAGTGTTCGTTATCCAACCAGAGAGGGTTAAGAGTAGCATAGTGATAGAAGTTATCTAGTTATTCATTTATGTGATCATTGTTGAGATTGTCCTCTAGTGAAAGTAGGAGCCCTAGGCCTTGTTTCCAAGCATTGAAACACCGTTTTCCGCCTGTTCTGCTACATGTTTGCTTGCTCCCATTTTTATTTCAGATTGCTATTATCACTTATTATCATCCATATTACTTGCATTTTACTTTCTCTTCGCAGAACTAGTGAACCTATACAGCTGGAAATTGTATTAGGTGTGTTGGGGACACAAGAGACTTCTTGTATCTTGATTGCATGGTTGCTTGAGAGGGATATCTTTGACCTCTACCTCCCTGAATTCGATAAACCTTGGGTGATCCACTTAAGGGAAACTTGCTGTTGTTCTACAAACCTCTGCACTTGGAGGCCTAACACTTACTACAAGAATAGAAGCGTGCGTAGACATCAGCAGGCGTAGACATCAGCAGGCGACATAGCGACTTTGGCCACAGTTGTCGTTCTCGTGTATAAAGTATGGAGCATCGCTGCACGCACCAAAGCCCAGCCAAGGCTTTCCCCTTTGGTGCAAGAAGACTAGTCCACCACTACAAGACGGAGGGAGCGTCATCGGCGCCCCCACCTCACTACCATGGACGGTGGCGTCGTCCTCGACGACCATCGACAACATGTGCTGTAGAGCGCTGCAGTGTACTTCTTTGGCACCATGTGGTATCCCTTTCCCGCGCAACAAGCAGGAAAGAGTGACAAGCAATGGAATAAGAAGGGGGCTCCCGCCTCCGTAGAAAGGGTCGATCAATCAAGTAGTCTAGTAGACACATCACCAGAAGCTCACCTCTGTACCGTATGCCTCCTAGGGCAATCAACTAGACAAGCGGGAGTAGGGTTTACACCATCACCGTGGCCTGGATCTGGGTAAACTCTCGGTGTCTCCATTGTTGTCCCTTGAGAGCTCTCCTCTCAAAGTCCCCAGTGTTCGAACCTCTTGGAGCTATCATGTCTTGGACAGAACAGCTTCTCCGACAAAGGCTAGATTTTCTTTCAAATGTCTAGTTTTGAATACCAAAATTTCATGCATATCAGCCATGCACTTCCTAATGTAAAATATGCTTGACACATAGATCATCCTTCGAGCACAGGGCATTATCGATGCACATCAAACCTAGTTCATCCTTCTAACCATCTGGTTGATGTAGTTCTCACGGTTACTAGCATCACCACCCTCCACGTAGTGGTTCCTCTTCCTGTTCAGGACACTGAGTGGCGCCTTCAGCTTGACTGGCCAGAGGAAGTTGTTGGCTTCCTTGAAATGTGGGCCAATAGTCAAGATCTCGTGAACAAGGTCCTCAGTGCAAATCATGTTGTGCTTTCCTAGGACTTATGAGAACACATAATGCCAGTAATCAATTTAGTAAGGATATGAAGGAAAGATAGAGGTACAAGGGCAGAGCATGGTTGAAGAATCAAATCTCCTCGATGACTTTGTTGTTGGTTAGAGGAATCATTTGATTGTTGAGCTTTCCATAACCCCTCTTGTAGATCAACTCCGGGATGCTCTTCAAGTTAGAGTACCTATACACATTATGAAATTATACAAGTTAGCAACAATGCAACAAAAACATCATATCAATTATGTTGTAATCTGACTCTTGAATCATTCCACATCTTGGCACATAGCAATACAGATGATACAAAAATGCTTCCTAGTTTGTTCCGACATTTAAAAACTAAATATAATCATAGCTTGGGAGAGAATAAAATTATGGTTGAGTTTCATATCCATGCTACTTATTTATTTGTGAAGAGGTTGAAATACCCGACAACGGTGCTAAAAGTTCTACAGATGCCTGGAGTCGTTGACGGGAGAGCGTATTTTTATGTATGGTTCTTCGTTCCTCGGAAACGGTGCCATAAATTTATTTGCTGTTGTTGTAGTTATTTCAAAACCCATTGGGAGACCTCAAGAGGATGGTATGATATAATATAGCAATGAATTTCCCTAATTGAAGATACCAAGGTTATCCTCTAGGATTTCAAATCCCTTAGCTAGGTTGCTTAGTGTCTGATGCTTCAAAAAACATGGACCTGCACATAAAGCACAGACTCCCTTTCGCACCCAATTTTTCAGGAAGGTAAACGCATGGTGTCGTTGGAAAAAATAAAAATTAAAACGGAACATCGAGCAAGTGAGGATTAAAAGCAAGTAAACAAGGTTGCAAACAATGTAAAAGAATGGACCGGGGGCATAGTTTCACTAGTGTTGTGTCTCCATAAAACAGTAAAACCATTGTGCGAACAAATTACAGTTGGTAAACTGACAAATCATGATGGTATAACAATACTATTATGAAAATATAAATTTTATTGCACTGATCATGCAGGCATTACGTCAAGCATATATAGGCCACTATCCAGCATGCATCTTTAATTGCCATCCAACATGTATCTATAATTAATAAGGCACCTTCAGACTGCTATCCAACATTCATCTCTTTGGTACTAAGATGCAGAAGCAACGGATAATTCCATTAAGCACCGTACATAATGTAAAAAAAATATAATCAAAAGTAGACATAAATACTAGTAGAAACAACACATCCTTGCCCTAAGACGTTTCTGCCACTCATGCCCAGGATCGAAGGAGGCATGAACAAACTATCTAGCACTAAACTCCCTCTTGGAGATGCATGTGATCACTTGGCCAAAGCAACCACACACATCGGAGAGCATGCAATAATACAATAGAACATCAATACAAATAAAGTATCAAGATCATCTAAAATATGAACAATCTGATCATAACTTCACAATTCATCAGATCCCAACAAAAATGTCATATAGAAATTATATAACGGTGATCTTGATCATGTTAGGAAGCTCACAAGATGTAAACATGGTAGTACTGGGTTGCGTGTATGGTTTTTTTTTACCATGCATGCTATGAAACTGCCAAAATCTATCTATGAAGATACAAGTGAATAAGAATTACCAGATCTAGTTCTCGAGGTCGTGTACCAGACCCCATAGAAGCGGAAGAGATGTCGGTGACGATGTCAATTAAGCCTATTGATGATCCGCACGCATAACCCTGTGGGCGAGGATGTTGTCGACTCCTTGTATCTAGCACCTTGGTTTAGAAGAATAAGGGCCTCACATGTTACCCCTCTGAGAGTTCGCACACATACATCGGGACCAGTTCTGTAGCGTTTCACCAGCCAGGACTATACACTGCAGGTGTATATGAAAGTGAAGTTTTCAACACATGAGAGAGAGAGAGAGAGTAATTAGAAGTTAGATCTAATTGGGATAGGAAACCTCAAAAACCCAATTAGAATAAGCTCTAATTCAATTAGAGGGATCTAATTAGACATGTTACTTCTACGAGAGAGAGATAGAGAGAGAGAGAGAGCGAGAGAGAGAGAGAGAGAGACGCTTGAGAGCCAACTGTGTGTTTTGCATTGAGCCTTGGGGTCCTTTTTATAGTTGGATGAGGGGAAGACCTTCCTTAGGGGAAGGAGCCCCTCCCTCAATCCAACAAGGAGGAGGTTGCACCCTAGGGGTGGCTGCACCCTGATACGTCTCAAACGTATCTATAATTTTTGATGTTCCATGTTGTTTTCATGTCTTACGCTACATGTTTATTATAAACTTTATGTCATTTTTATGGATTTTATGGGACTAACCTATTGACAAGATGCCACAAAGCCAGTTCATGTTTTCTGTTGTTTTTGGTTTCAGAAAAGTTGTTCTAGAAATATTCTCGAAATTGGACAAAACAAAATCCCAGAGTCTTAGAAAGTCGTCACGTACACGGAGTACGGAGGAGACCCGGAGGGGGGCCTCAGGGGCCCCACACCATAGGGCGGCGCGCCCCCCTAGCCACGCCAGATGGTGGTGTGGGCCTCCTGGCCACCCACCAACATTGCCTCTCACCTATTTAATCTCCTCCACGGGTTAACCCTAAACACCCGAGCCTTTTCCACCAAAAAGATCCGTAGCCACCGTCATCGTCAACCCTAGTTCAGGAGGGTTCTGGAGCTCTCCCCCGCACCCTGCCGGGAGGGGGAATCATCACCGAAGGGCTCTTCATCACCATGCCTGCCTCCGGAGTGATGCGTGAGTAGTTAATCCTTGGACTACGGGTCCATAACAGTAGCTAGATGGTTGTTCTCTCATCTTTATGCCTCATGTTTAGATCTTGTGAGCTGCCTAACATGATCAAGATCATCTTATTGTAATGCTACATGTTGTGTTTGCTAGGATCCGATGAATATTGAATGCTATGTCCAATCATTATCAGTCTATCATGTTCTTTCAGGTGTATGTTATTTATGATCTTCCATGCTCTCGGTTACTAGTAGATGCTCTGGCCAGGTTGATGCCTGTAACTCCAAGAGGGAGTATTTATGATCGATAGTGGGTTCATTACTCCCTTTCACTCACGCTCGAGTAACAGAAACGTAACGGTTGGGGGATGTTATGTTTCCATTAGGGAAAAAAACAATGCTTTGTCTAAGGATAATTTTATTGTTTACATTACACACTTTGCTTAATGCAATTGTCTGTTGCTTGCAACTTATTACCCAAGGTTTGCTCGGATGACACTCTAAGGGTGGATTATTAGTCATAGATGCAGTTGGATAACTGTCTATGTATCTTGTTGTACTGCCCGCATGAATCACATAGTAATCATCATGTCATGCATATGCACTATGGTGCAACCTTTATATTTGTAAATTGCCGAGCTATAATTTGTTTACCCAGCATGTTATCTATTTTTTTGGAGAGACATCTCTAGTGAACTGTGGGCCCCGGTACATTTCTTTACACTGATATACAACCACCGCAACCACTATTTTCCTACTGCAATTATTGTTCTCTTTTGTCTACTGCAAACAAATACTATTTTCCACACTATACGGATAATCCTTTGTTTCGGCAAAACTGGTGAGATTGACAACCTAACTGCTTTGTTGGGGCAAAGTAATTTGATTGTGTTTTGTAGATTCCACGTTGCTGCTGAACCGGTAGTGCGCCCTGCCAACATCATATGCATCAACCTTCGGAAGTGATTTCTTTCTCCTACTTGTCGATTCAACCTTGGTTTCTTTCTCAGGGAAAACTTGCCGCTACACTCTTCATAACCTTTCTCTTGCAGTTTCCCAACGAGTGCATGATGAACCACAAGTATAGCGGATCGCAACAGTCTTCGAGGGAAGTAAAACCCAAATTTATTGATTCGACACAAGGGGAGCCAAAGAATATTTATAAGCCTTAACAGATGAGTTGTCAGTTCAGCTGCACATGAAAGTAGACTTGCTCGCAACAATTTATCAGTGGTAACAGTTTTATAGCAGCAGTAGTAGTAAAATAATAGCAGGAGTTAAATAGTAACAACACTAGCAATTGTGGGAAATAGCAGGATTGAAATACTGTAGGCATAGGGATGGATGAATGGGCGTTGCGGGGATAAAATAGTTCATATAATAATGAAAACATGGGCATTGCAGATAGATAATAATAAAGCATCCAAGTTCTAGGCAAACCATAGGCATGTGTTCCAATTTATTCGTGTGTGCTCGCAATGAGAAACTTGCACAACATCTTTTGTCCTACCAGCCCGTTGCAGCGGGGCCTCAAGGGAAACTACTGGTAATTAAGGTGCTCCTTTTAATAGAGCACCGTAGCAAAGCATAACACTCCGTGGACACATGTGATCCTCACATCACAACCATCCCCTCCGGTTGTCCCAATTTCGGTCACTTTGGGGCCCCGGGTTCCGGACAATAATGTGTGTAAAACAACTTGCAGGTATGATCAAGAAACATAATTATACTCATGAAATAATAACATGTTCAATCTGAGATCATGGCACTCGGGCCCTAGTGACCAGCATTAAGCATAACAAGTTGCAAGAACGATATATAGCACTAACTACGGATACTAGGCACTATGCCCTAACAATCAATCATTATTACATGAACGATCTCATCCAATCCCTTCCATCCCTCTCAGCCTATAACGGGGATTGCTCACACATGGATGGGGGAGTCATGGATGGTTGATGGATAAGTGGTGGTGATGATGATGATCTCCTCCGAATCCCCGCCCCGGTAGTGCGCCAGAACAGGAGCTTCTGATCCCCGAATAGAGTTTCAAGGTGGCGGTGGCACTCTGATGTGTTTCTCTGGAATATGACAAACCCCCCTCAGTTTTTAGGTTACGGGGCTTTAGTAGTCGAAAGGGGAGCCCAAGGGGGTGGCTGAGGTGGCCAGACCACCAGGCGACACAACCTAGGGGGGCGCCAGCCTATGGTGTGGGCCCCTCTTTGCCCCCCTCCGGCTCTTCTTCTGGCTTCGGGGGTCTTCGGGTAAAATATGGACTTCGGGATCTTTTCCGGGCAATGTCCTGAAAGTTGATTTTTCTGCACAAAACGAGACACCAAGGTAATTCTGCTGAAAACAGCGTTAATCCGTGTTAGTTGCATCCAAAACTCACAAGTTTAGAGGCAAACAACAACAAAAGTGTTCGGAAAAGGGGATACGTTTTGGACGTATCAACTCCCCCCAAGCTTAGCTTATTGCTTGTCCTCAAGCAATTCAGTTAACAATTGAGTGCGATAAAAGAACTTTTACGAACACATTTGTTTCATATGATATAAATATACTCACTATATGATCAAGTGCTTCGGCAATTCATAATAAGAATGGTAAAGAGACAATACAGTACGTCTATGTCAACGAATAGGTGTGTATGTCTATGTCAACGAATGGTAAAGAGACAATACAGTACGTCACAAGCCAACTAGACCTTATAAGAGCGGCTCCCATTGAAGGACACTACTGGTGTAGTAGGTCATCCCTCTTCTCTTTTCTCTACACAATTATGCTTTGACTGATAAATCAGGGGCAAACATAGTGAAGATAATTTAATAGTAACCAATTTTGGGGCTGGGCACCCTGCTGCCAGCTCTTCTATCAATTTGGATAAAGATTCTCTATTGACGTCCTCATGAGCTAAAACAGGAATAGTTTTTGAAGGTTTTAAAGGTAGCACATGAAAAACAATAGTTGGAGTGGCAGTGAAATTCCACATATAGGTAGGTATTGTGGACACATTTGGAAACTTTGGTTTTTGGGAGTTGGATGCACAAGTAAAGCTCATACTCAGTATAGGTGAAGGATATCAATAGACTGGGAGCGACAAATTAAGAGAGAAAAAATGGCCATAATCATGCATAGCGACAAAAACATTATCAATCAAAGCATAAATGGTATTACAAATAAAAAACTAAATGATCATAGAGGCTATAAGCGATGGGTTTGTAGTCATAAACATGGTGTAAGAATGCGCCAAGTCAACCAAATAAATCAAGAAGAGTGAAAATCCAAAGCTTGGGATGCCCCCGTGGTTCATCCCGAAAAATTCCAAGAAGACTCAAGCGTCTAATCTTAGGGATTCCCAAGGCATCCCCTTCTTCATTAGCAACTTATCAGGTCACTTCTAGTGAAACTATATTTTTATTCGGTCACATCATATGTAGTTTACTTGGAGCGTATGTTTGTTTTTGTTTTCTTTTCTGTTGTTTTCCTTTCTGCAATAAACTTAGTTGGAACCCATCATTCTTGTGTGGGAGAGAGACACGCTCCGCTTTTTCATATGAATACTCGTTTTCTATCATGCATGTATTCTTAGTTTTTGTTCTATGTGATGCAAATCCTTTTAGCTCCTATCTTTCATGCATATCTTATTCAGAGTTGTTAGTTCTAGTAGAGTAGTATTAGTACTCTCTTGTTTAATTGCTATATCTCTTGGAGATTTTGTGGTTGGTATAAAATTATTGGTGTTGGAAAGGAGTAGTACAATTTTCGTGCTTATAACTGTGCAAAAAGAAGCTCGTATAGACTTTGGCTAGACTTTTTCATGTCATGTTGGATGTTATTTTAATTCTATGCTTAGTAGTTATTATTGTAGCATGACTTGTCTCAAATAGTTGAGAGTTCTTAATGTGCCATTGAAAGAATCATCAGTTGTTGTTATCGCATTGAAGCATAAATTTGTGGTGTTCTTCTTCGGATGATTTATTTGGTTGACTTGGCGCATGCTTACACCATGTTTATGACTAGAAACCAGTCACTTATAGCCTCTATGATCATTTAGTTTTTGATTTGTAATACCATTTATGCTTTGATTGATAATGTTTTTGTCGCTATGCATGATTATGGCCATTATTTCTCTCTTAATTTGTCGCTCCCAGTCTTTTGCTAGCCTCCACCTGTACTAAGTATGAGCTCTACTTGTGCATCCAACTCCAAAAACCAAAGTTTGCCAAATGTGTCCACCATACCTACCTACATGTGATATTTAACCTCCACTCCAAGTAAATTTCTCATGCGCTACCTTTAAACCTTCAAAATTGTACATGTTTTGTGTTCTTGTTTTAGCTCATGAGGAAGTAGTAGTTGGGTTTGTTGTCTTCCATACTAATTAAGTACCCCGACTTGCATGCTTCATCTTCTCGTCATTAATTTTGCAAAGACTTGGTTAGATAATTATAACATCAAAAGGATAAACAAATAAATAGGCACTCCTCCATAGTATGTGATTGTTGGCAGGTAACCTAGGATTCGGTTAGCCATGGTTTGCAAAAGCAAGGTTGGGAGGAGTGCCATACTATATAAAGTGCATGCTATAAGTGCCCAATATAAATAATTCGGGACCGCTCTCAACTTATTTAGTATGGAAGATGACACGAACTCTATTACCATTCGTTGACATAAGAATACACCTCTCTAAAAAAATGTTTTCAATACCTCTGTTTTAATAAAATAAAAAGCTCTAGCACATGAGTTAATCTCTGCTTCCCTCTGCAAAGGGTCTTTCTTTTACTTTTCTGTTGAGTCCCCATCTTTTAACTTTATGCACAATTAAGAGAGTGTGGTTGACATTCTGAGTTTAATGTGCATCAGTCCCAAAGATTATTATTGATTGATTCATTATGTGTTATTACTTGCTCTTAAATTATTTGTTCTAGTCATCCACTTGAACTTTGAAGGTGCCCTGGCATTTATGTTTTGCCCCACTTTTAAGGACACGTGAAATATCCCTTTGTTATGTTTTCTTTATGCTCGAAACAAACATATAACTTTCATGTGCATTATTATTCATGATCTATTATGTGTGTTACTTTTCATGATGTAAGGTGATTGCTCAGTTTCATTGTTAGAATTGTATCTATCATGCATGTGTTTAAAGTACTATGATCTCATCTTTACATATGCTTTTACAATTTAGATGATCAAGTTTATGTTGGTAGAATGTCACCTCAGAAATTATTTGTTTTTATCGTTTTACCTACTCGAGGACGAGTAGGAACTAAGATTAGGGATGCTTGATACGTCTCAAAAGTATCTATAATTTCTAATGTTCAATGTTGTTTTCATGCCATATGCTACATGTTTCCTATACACTTTATGTCATTTTTATGGATTTCTTGGGACTAACCTATTAACAGGATGCCAAAGAGCCGGTTCATGTTTTCTGTTGTTTTTGGTTTAAGAAAAGTTGTTCTGGAAATATTCTCGGAATTGGACGGAAAAAAATCCCGGAATCTTTGAATTCCCGGAGCGTCAAAGGAGTCCAAAGGAGACCCGGAGGGGGGGCATAGGGTGGCCACACCATAGGGGTGCGCGGGTCCCCCTGGTCGCGCCAGCTGGTGGTGTGCCCCCCTCGGGCCCCCACCGACATGGCCCTTTCTCCTATTTATTCCCCCTGAGGCATTAACCCTAAAATATCAAGCCTCCATCCACGAAAAGTTCCTTATCTCAGCCGCCATCGCCGATAAGTTTTGGGGGAGAGAAATCTCTGCTCCGGCACCCTGCCGGGACGGGGAAGTTCCCCCGGAGCCATCTCCATCGACTCCACCGCCATCTTCATCATCGTTGTTGTCTCCCATGATGAGGAGGGAGTAGTTCTCTCCTGGGTCCGAGGGCTCTACTGGTATCTATGTGTTTCATGTCTCTCTCCCATGGTGTGATCTTTATGTGATCATGAGCTTTTTAATCTAGTTGAATAAGTAGATGTTACTCTTCATCTATTATGCTACTCAAGTGGTTTTGTTATGAGATATCCGTATACACTTTGATCACGGTGTAAAGGTGACAGTGTGTTCATCGTGTGGTGTAGCATGATATTTATATTTTGTGTTGGATGACCCTATGAAATTGTGGTGTTTGTTTGGAACCATCTAGGTCTCATGGTGATAGCGTGGGGGTTACCTAGATGGGGAAATGCGGACTCTAAGGAGTGATTTTATAGCCTTACGCAGTGATTGGTGTTTGTTATCCGACCGGAGAGTGGTTCGGAGTAGCATAGTGAAGAGATGATATTTATGCATTCAGTTATGTTATTATTGTTGAGTGTGTCCACCAGTGAAAGTATGATCCATAGGCCTTGTTTCTAAGCATTGGAACACCGTTTACAATCAGTTCTGCTACATGTTTGCTTGCAGCCATTTTTATTTCAGATTGCTATTATCACACTTATAATCATCCATACTACATTATTTCACTATCTGTTCGTCGAACTAGTGCACCTATACAACTGACAATTGTATTAGGTCTGTTGGGGACACAAGAGACTTCTTGTATCGTAATTGTTGGGTTGATTGAGAGGGATACCTTTGACCTCTACCTCCCTGAGTTCGATAAACCTTGGGTGATCCACTTAAGGGAAACTTGCTTTTGTTGTTCAAACATCTACACTTGGAGGCCCAACACTATCTACAAGAATAGAAGTGTGCGTAGACATCAGTCGCGCGACCAGCCGGCCGATGAAAACGGAAGAAACAGACGGGAGCTTCACACCCGGCGTGCCGGCTCCCAAACTCCAACCTATTTGGGGGCTAGTGTCGGGGGGGTGATCCCCGGGTGCCTCAAGAAGACGGAAGAATACAACCAGTTTGCTACATTCCGGTTGCCCACAAGATACACCGCGTGGGCCAATCTGTCCAGCCTCCGACCAGCCTACCGGCTGATGGTACCGTCCGGCAAGCGAGTGATGAGCCGGGCAAAGGGCCCAGCCGGCTGGTCACTAAGTCAACAGCATGGAAGGGTGTGAAGCTTGATGGTGCAGGTCTTGCACTCGTTTGGAGACCCCAAGAGGAAGGTATGATGATCACAGCAGTAGTTTTCCCTCAGTAAGAAACTAAGGTTTAATCGACTAGTAGGAGGAAGGAGTAACTTCAGAAGGTTGAAGCAGCTGAGATGGCAGGGCGCACTACCGGTTCAGAAGCAACGTGGAACCTACACAGTGCAATCAAATCACTTTGCCCCAACAAAGCAGTGAGGTTGTCAATCTCTCCGGTTTTGGTGAACACAAAGAGGTTAAACGTATGGTGTGGAAAAAAGTAGGAAAACAGTATGAAAGCAGTATGAGAGAAGTATGAAAGGAGTAGGTGTTTTATCAGTATGAGGAAAAAGGACTGGGTCCACAGTTTACTAGTGGTGTCTCTCCGTGAAAGATAAATAACATGTGTGGTGAACAAATTACAGCTGGGCAACTGACAGAAATGAAGGTTGCACCGTAGTGCATATGCAAGACATAAAGATTACTATGTGATTCATGCGGGCATTAAAACAAGATACATAGACCGTTATCCAACTGCATCTATTTCTAAAAATCCACCCTTTGAATATCATCCGAACAAATGTTGGGTATTAAGTTACAAGCAACAGATAATTGTAGTAAGAAAAGTGTGTAATATAAACGATAACATCATCCTTAGACAAAGCATTGTTGTTTTCTCCCTAATGGCAACAACACATCCTCCAACCGTCATGCTTCTGTCACTCGAGCATAGATGAAAAGGAGGCATGAACCCACTATCGAGCATAAATACTCCCTCTTGGAGTTACTAGCATCTACTTGGCCAGAGCATCTACTAACAACAGAGAGCATGCAAGATCATAAATAACATAAGCATCAAGATAACGTGATAGGTTGATAATCAGAAGACATAGCATTCAAAATTCATCATATCCCAACAAACACAACATGTAGCATTACATAAAGATGATCTTGATCATGTTAGGCAGCTCACAAAATCTAAACATGAGGTACAAAGTGGATAGAACAACCATCTAGCTACTGCTATGGACCCGTAGTCCAGGGATGAACTACTCACGCATCACTTTGGAGGAGGGCATGGTGGTGTAGATCCCTCCGGTGATGATTTCCCCCTCCGGTAGGGTGCCAGGGAGAGCTCCAAAACTCTCCCGATCTCGGGATGACGGTGACGGCGGCCTCGGGTGTTTCTCGGGTAAAAGTGGGATCTCTTTAGGGTTTACGCCTCGGGGGGAATAAATAGGCGAAAGGGCAGAGGCGGTGGAGGCTCAAGGGCCCACACCACCCCCTGGCGTGGCCAAGGGGGGGACCGCGCCACCCTAGGGTGTGGACCCCCTGAGGACCCCCTCCGGGTCTCTTCTAGACTCCGTGAAACCTCCGGGATTTCTAAGACTTTCGGGCTTCTAATTTTCCAATTCCGAGAATATTTCTAGAACAACTTTTCTAGAAACTAAAAAAACAGCAGAAAACAGGGAATTGGCTCTGTGGCATCTTGTCAATAGGTTAGTCCGGAAAATCGATAAAAATGACATAAAGTGTATAGCAAACATGTGGGAAACAATAAGAAAACAACATGGAACATCATAAATTAAGGATACGTTAATGAAGTATCAACACCCCCAAGCTTAGTTCCTACTCGTCCTTGAGTAGGTAAACGATAAAAACACAATAATTTCTGAGGTGACATGCTACCAACATAAACTTGATCATCAAAATGTAAAAGCATAAGTAAGCTAAGATCGTAGAATTTCAACATAAGCATGATAAATAAATCTTTACTAATAAACATAGCAATCACTTTGCATCATGAGAAGTAACTCAAATAAAAGATCATGAATAATAATGCAAAGAAAGATATACGTTTGTTTCAAGTATAGAGAAAGCATATCAAAGTGATATTTCGCTAGTCCTTAAGAGTGGGGAAAAACATAAATTCCATGACACCTTCAAAGTTCATGAGGAAGACTAGAGCAAATAATTAGAGAACTAGCAGTAACACATCAGGAATCAATTAATATTGTTTCTGGGGCAAATGCACATAAAACTCAGAATGGCAAAGATGCTCTCTCAACTGTGCATAAAGTTATAAGATGGAGACTCAACATAAAAGTAAAAGAAAGGCCTTTCACAGAGGGAAGCATGGATCACTCATGTGCTAGAGCTTTTATTTTATTAAACAGAGGTATTGAAAACTTGACACTCCTCCCAACCATCTTTCACAAAGCATGGCTAACTGAATCCTCGGGTGCCTGCCAACAATCACATACCGTGGGGGAGTGTCTATATTTTAAGAGAGGCGTATTTTTATGTCAACGAATGGTAGACAGAAAATAAAGTACGTCCCAATCCAACTAGATTCAGAAGAGAGGCTCCCGTAGAAGGAAGCATATGGGTACAAGGCCATCCCCTTTCTCTTTTGTTTACACAATTATGCTTTGACTGATAAATCAGGGGCAAAAATAGTGAAGAGAATTTGTGTTATTAATTTGGGGCTGGGCACCCTGCCGCCAACTCTTCTATCATTGGATAAGCGGATGAAGCCACTAGTCCAGGGTGTGAAAGTCCAATAACCAAGTGAGATAAAGATTCTCTATTTACGTCCTCATGAGCTAAAACAGGAGTAAAAAATAGGAGCAATTTTGAAAGTTTTAAAGGTAACACATGAGCAATTTACTTTGGAGTGGAGGTTAAATACCACATATAGGTAGGTATGGTGGACACAATGGGAAAACTTTGGTTTTTTGGAGTTGGATGCACGAGTAGAGCTCATACTCAGTACAGGTGGAGGCTAGCAAAAGACTGGAAGCGACAAATCCAGAGAGCATAAGAGCCATAATCATGCATAGCGACATAAACATCATTAATCAAAGCATAAGTGGTACCACAAGTTCAAAAACTAAATGAGCATGGAGGCTATTAGTGACTGGTTCATATTCATAAACATGGTGTGATCATGCGCCAAGTCAACCAAATAAAACATCCAAAGGAGAATACCACAAATGTATGCTTCAATGTGACAAGAACAACTCATGATTCTTCCAATGGCACATTAAACACTCTCAGCTATTTGAGGCTAATCATGATACTCAATAACCACAATTATTTAAAAATAAAATAACATCTAGCATGATATGAAAAAGTTCTAGCCACAGTCTTGTAAGCTTCTACTTGCACCGTTAAAAATTCTACTTCAAGAAGCGGTTTCTTTTCCCAACAAGCACCATACAAATCATGCTTTAACAAAAACTCTCTAAATGCTACAGCAAGCAAACATGAGAGGAATCACATAACACTACTAAAACTAACAGCTCTGAATAAGAGATGCAATGAAAATAAGAGCTAAACAGGAAATTTTGCAGGAGCTAGAAGAAAAACTAAGAATACTAGCATAGCAAGTATTCAAATGAAACAACGGAGCGTGTCTCTCTTCCAAACAAAGAATGCTAGGATCCAACTGTATTATTGCAGCAAGTAAAACAAAGAAAACAAAGGAAAACAAAAGAAAAACAAACAGACGCTCCAAGTAAACCTCATATGATGTGACCGAATAAAAATATAGTTTCACGAGAAGTGACATGATAGATAGTTGATGAAGAAGGGGATTCCTTGGGCATCCCCAAGATTAGATGCTTGAGTACTCAGAACATATTCTTGGATGAACCACTGGGGCATCCCCAAGCTTTGACCTTGCACTCTTCTTGATCACATATATCACCTCTTCTCTTGACACTTGAACACTTCCTTCACACCACAATAAAACAGTAATTCGCATTAGAGGGTTAGTGCAACAAATAAAAATCCATGGGTTCTGTATGGAACAAGTTCTATTGATACTTTTAAACATTATCTACAGCCTCTGATGCTTCATGAAGCAAATAAATCCACTTGACATCGCAAAAGAGCAAATGCAAGAAAAATGGCAGAATGTGTCAGAACCAGAACTGTCTGTAAAGACGAATTTTTTTCGAGGCACTTACGTTGCTCAGATAAAAAACTTAAAGAACAAAAATGTTGCGGAATTAGCTGAGGAATATGCAAAAACAATTTCAGATCATTCTGAGCTTCCAGTGTTTTATACGATTTTTTACGGTGGACAACAGAAAACTGTTTCCTGCGCAGAAATCCGAAAACCAACTCCAAATCTTGTAAAAAACCTTACTTGGCACTACTAAAACATGAAAAGAAGGATACAAAGGAGTTGCTACAGAAATATAAAACCCCTTGACTCAAAGAAAACAGAGAAAAACAAAGCAAAAATAAAACCATGGGTTATCTCCCAAGAAGTGCTTTTCTTTAACGCCTTTTAGCTAGGCCCGGAAAAGTGGAATCAAGTATTTTTCAAATGAAGAAGCATCCAAACTGTAAGTTGTTCGAGTAACAGAATCAAAAGGCAACTTCATTCTCTTTCTAGGAAAGTGTTCCATACCTCTATTGAGTGGGAACTGAAATTTAATATTCCCCTCTTTCATATCAATAATAGAACCAACAGTTCTAAGAAAAGGTCTTCCCAAAATAATTGGAAAAGAAGCATTGCATTAAATATTCAAGACAATAAAATCAATGGGGACAAGTGTATTATTAACCATGATAAGAACATCATCAACTCTCCCCAAAGTTTTCTTTCTAACATTATCAATAAGACGAATATCCAAATAACAAGGTTCCAATGGTGGTAAATCAAGAATATCATAGAGTTTCTTGGGCATAACAGAGATACTAGCACCAAGATCACATAGAGAATTGCAATCAAAATCATTCACTTTAATTTTAATAATAGGTTCCCAACCATCATCTAGCTTCTTAGGGATAGAGGCTTCACATCTTAATTCATTCTCTCTAATTTGCATGAGAGCATTTGTAATATATTTTGTGAAAGCCATATTCATAGCACTAGCATTAGGACAACTAGAAAGATTTTGTAAGAAATTAATCACTTAATTTATGTTGCAATCATCAAAGTCAAGATCATTTTTATCAAAGATAATGGGACCATTGTCTCCCATGTTTCTAAAAAATTTAGCACTTTTATAAGGAGCATTTTTAGCAGTTTCAGGCAGTTTTGCATTTTTACTAGGAGAAGTGGGAGTGTTTCCAACACCAATTACTTTACCATTGATAGTAGAAGATTTTATAGAATGATAAGTTTTAGTTTTACTAGTGGTGGTAATGGTGCAAACATTAGCTATATTATTCTTTCTAACTATTTCATCTTCTCTTTCCCATCTAGCATGCAATTCAGCTAACATTCTAACATTATCATCAATTAGAATTTGGATAGCATTAAAAGTTTTACTATATTTAACATCATGAGGCATAACCTTTAGTTTAAGAAAATCAACATCAAGAGCAAGGCTATCAACTTTAGAAGCAAGAACATAAATTTTTTCAAATTTTTCCACAACGGATTTATTAAAAGCAGTTTGTGCACTAATAAAATTCTTAAGCATGTTCTCAAGATCATAGGGCACACTTTTATTGTTTTTGTAGGAATTACCATAAGAATTACCATAATCATTGCTATTATTAGGAGGATAAGGCCTATAATTATTACTACCAAAATTATTCCTATAAGCATTGGTGTTGAAATTATTATTTTTAATGAAGTTCACATCAACATGCTCTTCATAAGAAACCAAAGAGGCTAAAGGAACATTATTTGGATCAATAGGAGCATGGCCATTCACAAGCATAGACATAATAGAATCAAGTCTCTCATTCAAAGAAGAGGTTTCTTCAATAGAATTTACCTTCTTACCAGTTGTAGCTCTCTCAGTGTGCCACTCGGAATAATTTACCATCATATCATCAAGAAGCTTTGTTCCTAACCCCAAGGTCATGGACATACATGTTCCTCCAGTAGCTGAATCCAAAAGGTTTCTTGAAGAAAAATCCAGACCTGCACAAAAGGTTTGGATGATCATCCAAGTAGTCAGTCCATGAGTGGGACAATTCTTTACCAAAGATTTCATTATTTCCCAAGCTTTAGCAACATGCTCATTATCAAGTTGCTTAAAATTCATGATGCTACTTCTTAAAGAAATACTCTTAGCAGGAGGATAATATTTTCCATTAAAAGCATCTTTACACTTAGTCCAAGAATCAATACTATTTCTAGGCAAAGATAGCAACCATTCTTTAGCTCTTCCTCTCGAAGAGAAAGGAAACAATTTCAGTACAATAATATCCCCATCAACATCTTTATATTTTTGCATCTCACATAGTTCAACAAAATTATTAAGATGGGCAGCAGCATCATCAGTACTAACACCAAAAAATTGCTCTCTCATAACAAGGTTTAACAGGGCAGGTTTTATCTCATATAAAATCAGCAGTAGGAGCAGGTGGGGCAATAGGTGTGCTAATAAAATCATCGTTGATGGTGCTAGTAAAATCACACAACTTAGTGTTCTACGGAGTAGTCATTTTAACAAGACTAAAAACATGAATAAAACTACAACTAGTATAAGAACTATTTTTTTGTATGTTTTTTTATAAAGAGAAGCAAACAAGAAAAAATAAAATAAACTAAGAAAAACAAAAACAAAGAAAATAGATAGGAAGTGAGAGACTCCCCTTGCAGAAATTATCTTCCTCCCCGACAACGGTGCCAGAAAAATAGCTTGATGGTGCAGGTCTTGCACTCATTGGGAGACCCCAAGAGGAAGGTATGATGAGCACAGCAGCAGTTTCCCTCAGTAAGAAACCAAGGTTTAATCGACCAGTAGGAGGAAGGAGTAACTTCATAAGGTTGAAGAAGCTGAGATGGTAGGGCGCACTACCGGTTCAATTGCAACTTGGAACCTACACAGCACAATCAAATCACTTTGCCCCAACGAAGCAGTGAGGTTGTCAATCTCACCGGTTTTGCTGAACACAAAGAGGTTAAACATATGGTGTGGAAAACAGTAGGAAAACAGTATGAAAGTAGTATGAGAGAAGTATGAAAGCACTAGGTGTTTTATAAGTATGAGAAAAAAGGACCGGGGTCCACAGTTTACTAGTGGTGTCTCTCCGTGAAAGATAAATAACATGTATAGTGAACAAATTATAGCTGAGCAATTGACAAAAATGAAGGCTGCACCATAGTGCATATGCAATACATAAAGATTACTATGTGATTCATGCGGGCATTACAACAAGATACATAGGCCGTTATCCAACTTCATCTATGACTAAAAATCCACCCTTCAAATATCATCCGAACAAACATTGGGTATTAAGTTGCAAGCAACAGATAATTTCAGTAAGCAAAGTGTGAAATGCAAACAATTACATCATCCTTAGACAAAGCATTATTGTTTTCTCCCTAATGGCAACAACACATACTCCATATGTCACGTTTCTGTCACTCGAGCATAGATGAAAAGGAAGCATGAACCCACTATCGAGCATAAATAATCCATCTTGGAGTTACTAGCATCTACTTGGTCAGAGCATCTACTAACAACGGAGATAATTCAAGATCATAAATAACATAAGCATGAAGATAACATGATAGATGGATAATCAGAAGACATAGCATTCAATATTCATCAGATCCCAGCAAACACAACATGTAGCATTACATAAAGATGATTTTCGTCATGTTAGGCAGCTCACAAGATCTAAACATGAGGTACAAAGTGGAGAGAACAACCATCTAGCTACTTCTATGGACACGTAGTCTAGGGATAAACTACTCACGCGTCACATTGGAGGAGGGCATGGTGGTGTAGACCCCTCCGGTGATAATTTCCCCCTCCGGCAGGGTGCCGGGGAGAGCTCCAGAACCCTCCTGATCTCGGGATGACGGTGACGGTGGCCTCGGTGTTTCTCGGGTAAAAGTGGGATCTCTTTAGGGTTTACACCTCGGGGGGAAATAAATAGGCGAAAGGGCAGAGTCGGTGGAGGCTCAGGGGCCCCACACCAACCCCTAGCGCGGCCAAGGGGGGACCGCGCCACCCTATGGTGTGGGCCCCCTAAGGGCCCCTCCGGGTCTCTTCGGGACTCCGGGGGACCTCCGGGATTTCTAATAGTTCCGGGCTTCAAATTTTCCAATTTCGAGAATATTTCCAGAAGAACTTTTCTGAAACTAAAAAAACAGCAGGAAACAGGGAACTGACTCTGTGGCATCTTGTCAATAGGTTAGTATGGAAAATCGATAAAAATGACATAAAGTGTATAGAAAACATGTGGGAAACAATAAGAAAACAACATGGAACATAAAAAATTAAGGATACGTTTATGACGTATCAAAGCTACACGCCAACTATGTAGGCTTACGCGGGCCACAGTGACATCCTACATCGACCAGTACACCTACTCTCCGATGGCTCGGGGTACTCCGGTATGGGCTCGCTGGTACGTGTGTATAGTGTCCCATACTTTTATACAAGACTAGCCAGTACCGGCGTACAGCCTATGGTACTTACCGCATGGGTTTGGAGTACCCGGCGTACGTCTCCAGTACAACGGCATGGGCGACCGAGCACCCGGGAGTGGCCATCGGGTACGCAGGGATGGACTCAACCCTGCGACAATACGGCAGACGGATTCGGGGGTTGCAAGGACGCAAGGCGCTTGTCCGAAAATCTCCCCGGCTGGTCGTGTACCAATCGAGGCCGCACCTGTAAGCTGGCCAGTCCACCAGTATATAAGGACTGGCCCAACACCCCTAGAAGGGAGATCGAACACACACATTCTCATCCACTTTCTCACACGAACACAGCTCCAGGAGCGACTTTGTAATATGTGCATCAATAGTAGAGAGACAGAAGCAGGAATAGGGATTTTACCTCATCGTGAGGGCCCTAAACCTGGGTACATCGTGTGTCTACATGCTTGCTACCCAATCTGGTGCCAACACCACCGTTTTCTAGCTTGCCCCTTCTTTAAACACCATTGGTACTCCTTTGGTGCTGTCGTGATTCATCCCACGACAGAAGGTGTCCTATCATTTATGTTTTTCTACTCCATGAAGGATAAGCGGGACACCACTTTATCATGTTTTTATTATGATCGAACAAACGTATCACTTTCAATGCATTATTGGTCACTGTCAATTATTTGTGTTACTTTTCATGTGCAACTTGCTTGCGAAGTTTTCATTGTTCAAATAACCTTTATTATGCCTTTATTAAAGTGATTTGATCTCACCTTACATTGCTTTTACATAATGATTGATCAATTTTGCGTTGGCTGCATGTCACCTCAAAAGTTATCTTTTTTTTCAAACATTTTCTACTGCAGGGGAGTCCCCCACAGCCCTTTATTGCCATCAAAATAGTTTACAGATATTTACAAATAAACAAAGAAGGACAGACTAAGATAGTCTATCACAAAATAAGGTAGGGTGTTAATCCATGATGATAAATCCGCAGCCAAAGATGCACTCAACCTATGCTTAAGCATAAGGAGGTCTAAAATGAAGCCAACTTTCCAACCCTTAAAGGAATGCCTTTCAGACTTGAAGATAACTCCATTCCTCTGTTTCGAGATGTTCCAACAGGCAAGAATCACTATCTCAGTAAAACAAGGACCTTTGAAATTCTTTTTAGCAATGGAAAGATGAGTCAAAACTGTGTTATCACTCCAGGAAATTTGCAAGTAATTCCAAATCCTTGAGCTAAAAACACACTGGAAGAACAAATGAGTCCAATCCTCATGACAAAGATTTCTGCAAAGAACACAATACTCAGTCCCCTCAATTTTCCAGATCCTTCTCTTAATCATGTCCTTGGTATTAATCCTATCATTTAGGATCAGCCATGCAAAAAATTTGTGCTTTGACATGCATTTGGATTTCCAGATCCACTTGGCTGGCTTATCATCAGCCAACTGAGCAAACTGTAACTGATAGAATTTACTGGATGTATAAACCCCTTTATTAAAATTACAAGGCCAAACATCCTTATTACTATTCACCTGAACATTTCCCAAGATACCTTGAAGATCAAAAAATTCTTGGAAAGCTTCGTTTGAAAGAGGCAAATGAAAAGCATCTGAAAGTTCAGTCACCTACCTACTCGAGGACGAGAAGAAGTTAAGCTTGGGGGTGCTGATACGTCCCAAACGTACCTATAATTTTTTATGCTCCATGCTTATTTTCCTTATGTTCTTCCATGTTTTATACATGGTTTACTTTGTTTTCCGGATGATTTCATTGACTAACCTATTAACAATATGCCCAAAGCTAGTTTATGTTTTCTGTTGTTTTTATGTTTTAGAACATTTCTGAATAAAATATTGGCTAAAAGTCCTTAAAATTCACGGAGGTCATTTTTTACCTGGAATGAAGATGGAGTCCAAAGGAGAGACGGGGAGGAGCCAAGGGACACCAGAGGGGTGCCAGGCGCCCCCCCCCCAATTTGTGCCTGGTGGGCTCCTTGTTGCCCTGGCCACTGCATCATGTCGCCTCTTCACCAATGAATTCACTTTAACCCTAAAAACATCGGGGACGGAGAAATTTTCCACAGAAAACATAGAGAGGAGCCATCATCTCGAAAGTCCAATCTATGGATTCTGGAGTCCTGCTCTGGCTCCCTACTAGAGAGGGGGTCGCCATCGGAGGCCTCTACATCGCCATGATTGCTTCTAGACATATGCATGGGTAGTTATCCCGGAACTACGGGTCCATATCAGTAGCTAGATGGTGTTCTCTCCTCCTAGTGCCAGCATTTTTAAATCTAATGGGTTGCCCTACATGATCAAGATCACCATTGTGTAATTGCTACATGTTGTGTTTGCCGCAATCCGATGAACCATGAGATTATGATTACTTTGTTCATGTCATATTGAGTTCCTTCACCTATATCTTTAGAGAGTCTTAATCTTGTATTGCAATGCTCTCCAGTGCGTATGATTGCCTTGGGTAAGTTATTGTATGCACCTCCAAGAGAGGTTTTATATGCTAGATAGTGGGTCCATGCCTCCTTTACATCTGTGCTCAAGTGACAACCGTGAAGGGTGGAGGATGTGTTATTTCCACTAGGGAGAAAACATCGGTGTTCTTCTCTACGGATGTATATTACATATTATTCATAATGATTTTTTGGTTGCACGCAAGCAATCACTTCATTGCTGCAACTTAATACCAGCGAGATTTTCTGGATTGATGTCTCAAGGTGGACTTTTCGTAATATATGATGTCAGATGGAGGTCTATTTATCTTTGCGTAATTCCTACAATGTTAGAACTCGTGAACTATATTTCGTCATAATAGTATTGTTATACGTTCTTTATTTGTCAACTGTCGAGTTGTAATTTTTTCACCCATCATGTTTATTTTTCTAAGAAGAGACACCACTAGTGAAACTATGGTCCCCGGTCCTATTTTCCTAATTTATTACAACCGCGGTTACTTGCATTTCATCATCACTTGCTCGATGTTCTATTTTCATTCAATATTCTCCAACCATTCTTTGGAATTAATTCTCTAGTTTTCAGCAAGACGGGAAGATTGACAACCTTCTCAAAAAGTTTGGATAAAGAGAGGGTTTGTGTTTGTGTGCAAGTCCACGCTTGTTTAAGCACCAGACAACAAGCAACCTACTGAGAAACTTTGAAGTCCTACTGGATTTGATCACCATGGTTCCTTAACTATGGGAAATTAGCTTCTTACTACATCATACCTTCTTCTTTGGGTTTCACAACGGGTGTGTTATCATGCCAACAAGCAGTTGTTGACACTGGTGTCGAGGAACCACTCGTTGTTGTAGGGTATGTCGGATTGGTTGGGCGCGGAGTTGTACATGGCTTGATGATCCCTAGAAGGTTGCATGGGCGGGGGCAGCATCTGAATCGGGGGTGGCGGCGGTGGCATCATCGGGTTCGTGTGTTAGGTGACGGTATATGCCCGGGACGTGTTGTCGGGCTGGGCGCAGAGGATGCTACTGGCATTTGGGGCGGAGAACGAAGGGTGTGAGTGGGGGCTTGGTTGATACATGGGGTAGGGCCCCATCAATGCCCCATGTTGCAGCTTATGATTGTACTATTGCTGGCGCCAGCCGCGCCCACGTCCACGACCTCGACGGCCGCCCCTGCCATGGTCATCACCGTGGTAATTGTTGTTGTATCCACCGTGATGTGCGTTGTTGTAGCTTCTCTGATGCGCGACGTGGTAGTTGTTGGTGTTTCCCCCGTTGGGGCCGCCACCGTTGTTGTTGTGGTGTGGCCCTACGCGATCACTGCTCTTGCTAGAGGAGCCGGATGCGCCATGGTGGGCGACCAGGGCCTGGCTGGCGGCTGTCTTGGCCCTCTTGGCGTTGGCGATCTCGGTGAGTTGCAGACGGGATTGAGTATCTGCAAAACATGGCAAGGCCAGGCAGAGAAGTTTGGCCTGAATCTCGAAACCCACGACTTCAATCAGTTGCATGGTGAATTGGCGATCGCTGATCGCGTCATCGACATCGCTGAGATCCTCGGCCAAGGACTTGAGGGTGTTGCAGTAGACGCCAATGGACATCTCGCCCTGGCGTAGGTCGTGGAACTCCCGACAGAGATACATGGCGTGGTGTGACGCCCCGAGATCGGGCACTATGCAGATTTCAGCATTCCCGCCAAATCCGCATAATAACCGATTCCAGGTTGCCATTTATGATAACATTACAATAGTTCACGAATAATCCACAATTACAACAGAAACATATAGATACAAGATGACTCGAACGAGCCAGGGCTTACAACTGATACAATACAAAGATCCAAATAACAGCGGAAGAAACAAACGTCCGGCTACGGACAAGATCCAAATTGGACTAAGAGTCCTGAAGATAACCGAAGGCGTCCAATCCCTGCCCAGGCCAAGCCGGAGGGATTCCCAAGCTAACGTCGTCAGACTTCAAACCTGTTGACTGCAATTTGGAATTTGCAGCCACGAAGAGATTCGTGGGTCAGTACGGTTAAGTACTGGCAAGGGGGATAAAACCCATACTCACAAGTTACCGGCGTAGCCAGTCATCACAAGCTACAAATACTTTAGGATCAACGGAAAGAAAGGGGTTATTGCAAATAAGCGACAGCAGGCTGCACTAACCAACTACAGAGATTCTATTACTTCCAACTATCAGAAAGGAGATAAGATCGAGTGATAGTAACCAACTGAAAGATAACATCAAACAAACCCATCCTGGATCTCGCCCCTTTAGCCAAAGAAGCAATCCGAGGATAACTCACACCGTTGTATTAAGATGAATCAAGTTATTGTGTGAATAAACCTATTACTAGTCAAGTTGTTAATCATGGGGTGTAACATGGTTAATCATTATGTTAAAGTTGTCCTGAGTACTTGTTAGCCAGTACTTTCACCAAGTAATCCATAACCGCGGAAAACACGGCTTCTCGAGAAGATTATCCCTGCAGGGTTGCACCATAGTAACCGACACTCATGAATATCCCGCCAGATGGAGTGGCCACTCCACCAAGCGGGGCACTCAACACAATCCAACCCTTCTTCGCATCAAGCCCAAAGAACCTTGGGCGCACGGCTAATCGAGCCCAGAAGAAAATGGACCCTCATAGCACTCTAAGAACGTGTCCCCCTATATGCCGACTACGAAAGTTCCACCCGGGTACCAAGGGCTCGCAAGATCATGCATGCAGCAAATGGAAAACCCGAACTAAATGAGGCGATTTGGACGAGATGCGAATCGGGTCAAACTGAGGGGGAGCCCATACTCCCCAAATGCGGGTAGTGCGCTCATCATGGATCAGTAGACAAGACCCTTTTCCTATTAGGGTCGACACTAGCAGGCCTCAAAACCACAAAGGGCCTCCTGCCGGTGCCTTATCATCAAATTTATTATTAATAGTAACATTAGCATGATTGATTGATTGATTAAACATCGAGCCCCCAGAACATAATGAAGTAATAAAAGGAAGTAACGGGTAACAGACTCGAGCAAAACAACCCTAAGCAAGATAGTAAGACACAGGCTCAAGCAAAGGTTATAGGAGTGGAGGTGAGGCAATATCAGGGTTAAAGGATTCATGTGATAGGTTCGTAACAGAAACAACTACTACTAAGGATAGCAGAAAAGAATCAACGGAAAGAATCGGTAACAAGTGATGAAAGGCAGCCATATGGCAGCAAGTGAGTATACTTGCCTGAGATCCAGCAAGTAGAGGTACATCCGAAGAACTTGTCGTTGCTCACATCATCTCAACGTCCTATCCGGGAAGAAGCAACGAACCTCGAACAAACAACGGGATGCAACAATTACTACTACGGCAAAAGATCCAGCATGATCAAGATATGGATGCATGACAATTTAATTGATGCATAGAAATAAACTAGTTGACAAGTTAAACAAATTTAAATGGACCCATATGCAATTTGAGTTGCATATGAACAGCCCATGAATTATGGTTGAAACAATTGTTTTCCAACTAACCAATAGGTGAAAGTGGATTAGCATGATGCATGGATGAGGAAAACAGCAAAATAACAACATTAGAATCAAATTAAAATAGGGTGTAGCAATTTAGAATTTTATTATTAATTTTAGGGAATTTTGGGTGCCTTAAAGGGAACACACAAGTACTTGTTGTTTTCAACCATTTAAAATGTTCAAAACAAATAACAAAGTTGATATTTGAAAAGAACATCAAATTTTAGTTGGATTACATGTTTCACATTTTGAAATTGGACTTAGGATTATTTAATTATGAATTAAACAATATTAAACAATTTTTAATTGAATTAAACAAGATTCAAATTGTTTAAGCAATTTTAATTATTCAAAACAGAAAACAAAAATTATATTTGAAAAGGTGAGATGAAATGGTATGGAAAACATATTTTATTTGCATTATTTGGAATAACAATGAATTATTTATGAATTATTACAAATGGCATTTGAATTATTTGAATTTGAATTTAAATTACATTTTGAAAATTCAAAACAGAACACAAATTGGATATTTGGATAGGTTAGGAAATTTAGATCAAGATTCATATAAAGTTTGTACTTAATGGAATTACAGAATAGAAGTTATTGAATTTTGAAGTTTGGTGTTAATTCTGTTAATTAAAAGGAATTTGGAAATTTGAATTGCGCAGAAAAACTTGTGGTACTCAGCCTCACGCTACCCACTGCCACTGCGCAGTGGGCCAGCGGAGCCAGCGTGGACGCAGCTGCTGGCGTGGCAGGGGGAGCCACTGACTGGTGGCCCCTGGCGCCACGCGGGGTGGAAAACAAGGGAAAAAAGGGGGGGTGCTCCCTGGGAATCGAACCCAGGAGCTGGCGCTGCGCGCAAGGGGAGCTGGACCACTGGGCTGCGAATCGTTTCGTGACAGGTTCAGGTAGCAGAGGAGGTTGAGGTTCGTTTCCGTCAGTTAAGCCTTTTTAACTGAACTTCGACTGAACTTCTGAATCTTGTGCGTGCAGATACAGGAAGCGTACAGGGACGGGAACGGAGGCACAACGCCGGCCATCTCTGCTGCTCGCGGTGAGCTGCCGCGGTGGCCGGTGCTCGTGCGGCGCGTGCGGAGGCTGACAGGAAGGGAGAGGAGGGCAGGAGGGAGACGGCGGACGCTCACCTCACGGGTCTGTTCGTGGTCGAGGCAGACGAGTCGCTGCCGAGCGCAGCCACGGCCGGCACTTGTCGGCGACGGCGCGGCCGGCACGGGCCGCCTCCCGCCTCTGGGTCTTCAGAGAAGTTGGAGGTGGACGGTAGCTGATTCCATTCCCGGGGTCGGGACCTCCTCGCGGTGACCGGAGATGGAAGGTGGCGGTGGACTGACGGCGGCTAAGGTGGTGGTGCTCTGGTGGTTCAGTCTGCAGGCTTTCGGTGGTGATCTTCAGAGAGAAAAGATGGGAGCAGAAGGGGAGTTGGCTGCGATGGTGTGGAGAAGGAGAGATCCTGGCTTGGGGAGGAGGAAGGTGGAGTGGTTGAGGGAGGCGTGTAGGAGGGGAAAGAAAAAGGAGGATCGGGGCAGGTGGAGGTGCTGATCGCGTGCTCTCTGTCTGCTTTCTGCAGAGACAGCGACGGGGAGTAGTTGGGGATGACGTCGGGGTGGACTGGGTTGTGGTACTGGGTTGGGCTAGAAAGAAGTGGGCTGGGTAGAAAAGGAAGGAAAGGGGGTTGGTTTCTCTCCTTGGGATTTCTCTTTTATTAGCTATTGTTTTTTTTTTTTTTGTAAAAAGAAATAAGAGGGAGAGAGGGAAAGGATTTGGGGGGTTTTGGGGTGGTTATTTCATTGAATAATTTTATTACTTTCAAAACAACAAGATGGAAGCAATGTTAGCATTATTCCCAAAATTGGAATTATTAGGTGGAATTTTAAAGTGGTTGGGTGAATTTTCAAATAAGGTTGCTTTTGGGAATTTTTGGAAATAAATAGATTCCATTTAATAAGTTTCAAAACCATTATGCAAACATGCTTTTAAATAGGGTTACCCCTAGTTTTAAAGTGATTTTGAGAATACAAAAGTGTGGTGAATTTTATGGATTCAAAAAGGTACTGATTTTGATAATAGATTTGAAATTGAAAATAAAGGTGATTTAATTAATTAATGGAAAATAGTTGTTTGATTAAACCCAACAAGTTAGTGAATGACTTGATTTGAATTTTGGAAGTGGCCATTAGGGTTTGTTAACAACAGGGACAAATTTATTTAGCAGGCAATTTGTTTAAAACAATTTCCAAACTATTGAAAACAAATGAGTGGTTTAGTTTGCAAGTTTGAAATTGCAAAATTTTTGGGAGCAAGGGTGAAAGTTTAAATTGTTTTGAAAATTTCAGTTGTGATGCAAACATGGTGCAATGCAATGTGATGCATATGATGCAATCAAACAAACAGGTAACACCCCAGGTGTTACAGACGACACCACTAACAAGGGATTGCGCCCTCGCAATCCACCTGCTAACCCGGGAGGGGAAAGAAGTTCGACTATCGATTCTGCGGGCTTCCAGTTGATCTCCTCGACACCACTAACAAGGGCTTCTCGACACCACTAACAAGGGAATCTTGCTGGGAGTGATGACGATGTTCTTCCACCAGGAATCTTCCGATGATCGAACCTATTAGGTTAAAGGCTCAGAAAACGTCCACCCACGTAGGATCCTAACACTTTGAAAGATTGAGTACAAGGGTAGACTCCAAAACAAATGAGATAGAAGGGGAAGTAGAATAGAGATAAGGAGAAAACAAGAATCCTATTGAGATGTTTCGAAAATAGTTTAGCAGAAATAGTTTTTGACACTCTGGAAACAACGACCGTTAGCGAGGTTATCCTACAGGCTTTGCGGACCCGTTGCTTCGATAACCATTCGTATCGAAACAACATCGGGAATCGGAACCATGCTCTGATACCATTTGTGACGCCCCGAGATCGGGCACTATGCAGATTTCAGCATTCCCGCCAAATCCGCATAATAACCGATTCCAGGTTGCCATTTATGATAACATTACAATAGTTCACGAATAATCCACAATTACAACAGAAACATATAGATACAAGATGACTCGAACGAGCCAGGGCTTACAACTGATACAATACAAAGATCCAAATAACAGCGGAAGAAACAAACGTCCGGCTACGGACAAGATCCAAATTGGACTAAGAGTCCTGAAGATAACCGAAGGCGTCCAATCCCTGCCCAGGCCAAGCCGGAGGGATTCCCAAGCTAACGTCGTCAGACTTCAAACCTGTTGACTGCAATTTGGAATTTGCAGCCACGAAGAGATTCGTGGGTCAGTACGGTTAAGTACTGGCAAGGGGGATAAAACCCATACTCACAAGTTACCGGCGTAGCCAGTCATCACAAGCTACAAATACTTTAGGATCAACGGAAAGAAAGGGGTTATTGCAAATAAGCGACAGCAGGCTGCACTAACCAACTACAGAGATTCTATTACTTCCAACTATCAGAAAGGAGATAAGATCGAGTGATAGTAACCAACTGAAAGATAACATCAAACAAACCCATCCTGGATCTCGCCCCTTTAGCCAAAGAAGCAATCCGAGGATAACTCACACCGTTGTATTAAGATGAATCAAGTTATTGTGTGAATAAACCTATTACTAGTCAAGTTGTTAATCATGGGGTGTAACATGGTTAATCATTATGTTAAAGTTGTCCTGAGTACTTGTTAGCCAGTACTTTCACCAAGTAATCCATAACCGCGGAAAACACGGCTTCTCGAGAAGATTATCCCTGCAGGGTTGCACCATAGTAACCGACACTCATGAATATCCCGCCAGATGGAGTGGCCACTCCACCAAGCGGGGCACTCAACACAATCCAACCCTTCTTCGCATCAAGCCCAAAGAACCTTGGGCGCACGGCTAATCGAGCCCAGAAGAAAATGGACCCTCATAGCACTCTAAGAACGTGTCCCCCTATATGCCGACTACGAAAGTTCCACCCGGGTACCAAGGGCTCGCAAGATCATGCATGCAGCAAATGGAAAACCCGAACTAAATGAGGCGATTTGGACGAGATGCGAATCGGGTCAAACTGAGGGGGAGCCCATACTCCCCAAATGCGGGTAGTGCGCTCATCATGGATCAGTAGACAAGACCCTTTTCCTATTAGGGTCGACACTAGCAGGCCTCAAAACCACAAAGGGCCTCCTGCCGGTGCCTTATCATCAAATTTATTATTAATAGTAACATTAGCATGATTGATTGATTGATTAAACATCGAGCCCCCAGAACATAATGAAGTAATAAAAGGAAGTAACGGGTAACAGACTCGAGCAAAACAACCCTAAGCAAGATAGTAAGACACAGGCTCAAGCAAAGGTTATAGGAGTGGAGGTGAGGCAATATCAGGGTTAAAGGATTCATGTGATAGGTTCGTAACAGAAACAACTACTACTAAGGATAGCAGAAAAGAATCAACGGAAAGAATCGGTAACAAGTGATGAAAGGCAGCCATATGGCAGCAAGTGAGTATACTTGCCTGAGATCCAGCAAGTAGAGGTACATCCGAAGAACTTGTCGTTGCTCACATCATCTCAACGTCCTATCCGGGAAGAAGCAACGAACCTCGAACAAACAACGGGATGCAACAATTACTACTACGGCAAAAGATCCAGCATGATCAAGATATGGATGCATGACAATTTAATTGATGCATAGAAATAAACTAGTTGACAAGTTAAACAAATTTAAATGGACCCATATGCAATTTGAGTTGCATATGAACAGCCCATGAATTATGGTTGAAACAATTGTTTTCCAACTAACCAATAGGTGAAAGTGGATTAGCATGATGCATGGATGAGGAAAACAGCAAAATAACAACATTAGAATCAAATTAAAATAGGGTGTAGCAATTTAGAATTTTATTATTAATTTTAGGGAATTTTGGGTGCCTTAAAGGGAACACACAAGTACTTGTTGTTTTCAACCATTTAAAATGTTCAAAACAAATAACAAAGTTGATATTTGAAAAGAACATCAAATTTTAGTTGGATTACATGTTTCACATTTTGAAATTGGACTTAGGATTATTTAATTATGAATTAAACAATATTAAACAATTTTTAATTGAATTAAACAAGATTCAAATTGTTTAAGCAATTTTAATTATTCAAAACAGAAAACAAAAATTATATTTGAAAAGGTGAGATGAAATGGTATGGAAAACATATTTTATTTGCATTATTTGGAATAACAATGAATTATTTATGAATTATTACAAATGGCATTTGAATTATTTGAATTTGAATTTAAATTACATTTTGAAAATTCAAAACAGAACACAAATTGGATATTTGGATAGGTTAGGAAATTTAGATCAAGATTCATATAAAGTTTGTACTTAATGGAATTACAGAATAGAAGTTATTGAATTTTGAAGTTTGGTGTTAATTCTGTTAATTAAAAGGAATTTGGAAATTTGAATTGCGCAGAAAAACTTGTGGTACTCAGCCTCACGCTACCCACTGCCACTGCGCAGTGGGCCAGCGGAGCCAGCGTGGACGCAGCTGCTGGCGTGGCAGGGGGAGCCACTAACTGGTGGCCCCTGGCGCCACGCGGGGTGGAAAACAAGGGAAAAAAGGGGGGGTGCTCCCTGGGAATCGAACCCAGGAGCTGGCGCTGCGCGCAAGGGGAGCTGGACCACTGGGCTGCGAATCGTTTCGTGACAGGTTCAGGTAGCAGAGGAGGTTGAGGTTCGTTTCCGTCAGTTAAGCCTTTTTAACTGAACTTCGACTGAACTTCTGAATCTTGTGCGTGCAGATACAGGAAGCGTACAGGGACGGGAACGGAGGCACAACGCCGGCCATCTCTGCTGCTCGCGGTGAGCTGCCGCGGTGGCCGGTGCTCGTGCGGCGCGTGCGGAGGCTGACAGGAAGGGAGAGGAGGGCAGGAGGGAGACGGCGGACGCTCACCTCACGGGTCTGTTCGTGGTCGAGGCAGACGAGTCGCTGCCGAGCGCAGCCACGGCCGGCACTTGTCGGCGACGGCGCGGCCGGCACGGGCCGCCTCCCGCCTCTGGGTCTTCAGAGAAGTTGGAGGTGGACGGTAGCTGATTCCATTCCCGGGGTCGGGACCTCCTCGCGGTGACCGGAGATGGAAGGTGGCGGTGGACTGACGGCGGCTAAGGTGGTGGTGCTCTGGTGGTTCAGTCTGCAGGCTTTCGGTGGTGATCTTCAGAGAGAAAAGATGGGAGCAGAAGGGGAGTTGGCTGCGATGGTGTGGAGAAGGAGAGATCCTGGCTTGGGGAGGAGGAAGGTGGAGTGGTTGAGGGAGGCGTGTAGGAGGGGAAAGAAAAAGGAGGATCGGGGCAGGTGGAGGTGCTGATCGCGTGCTCTCTGTCTGCTTTCTGCAGAGACAGCGACGGGGAGTAGTTGGGGATGACGTCGGGGTGGACTGGGTTGTGGTACTGGGTTGGGCTAGAAAGAAGTGGGCTGGGTAGAAAAGGAAGGAAAGGGGGTTGGTTTCTCTCCTTGGGATTTCTCTTTTATTAGCTATTGTTTTTTTTTTTTTTTGTAAAAAGAAATAAGAGGGAGAGAGGGAAAGGATTTGGGGGGTTTTGGGGTGGTTATTTCATTGAATAATTTTATTACTTTCAAAACAACAAGATGGAAGCAATGTTAGCATTATTCCCAAAATTGGAATTATTAGGTGGAATTTTAAAGTGGTTGGGTGAATTTTCAAATAAGGTTGCTTTTGGGAATTTTTGGAAATAAATAGATTCCATTTAATAAGTTTCAAAACCATTATGCAAACATGCTTTTAAATAGGGTTACCCCTAGTTTTAAAGTGATTTTGAGAATACAAAAGTGTGGTGAATTTTATGGATTCAAAAAGGTACTGATTTTGATAATAGATTTGAAATTGAAAATAAAGGTGATTTAATTAATTAATGGAAAATAGTTGTTTGATTAAACCCAACAAGTTAGTGAATGACTTGATTTGAATTTTGGAAGTGGCCATTAGGGTTTGTTAACAACAGGGACAAATTTATTTAGCAGGCAATTTGTTTAAAACAATTTCCAAACTATTGAAAACAAATGAGTGGTTTAGTTTGCAAGTTTGAAATTGCAAAATTTTTGGGAGCAAGGGTGAAAGTTTAAATTGTTTTGAAAATTTCAGTTGTGATGCAAACATGGTGCAATGCAATGTGATGCATATGATGCAATCAAACAAACAGGTAACACCCCAGGTGTTACAGACGACACCACTAACAAGGGATTGCGCCCTCGCAATCCACCTGCTAACCCGGGAGGGGAAAGAAGTTCGACTATCGATTCTGCGGGCTTCCAGTTGATCTCCTCGACACCACTAACAAGGGCTTCTCGACACCACTAACAAGGGAATCTTGCTGGGAGTGATGACGATGTTCTTCCACCAGGAATCTTCCGATGATCGAACCTATTAGGTTAAAGGCTCAGAAAACGTCCACCCACGTAGGATCCTAACACTTTGAAAGATTGAGTACAAGGGTAGACTCCAAAACAAATGAGATAGAAGGGGAAGTAGAATAGAGATAAGGAGAAAACAAGAATCCTATTGAGATGTTTCGAAAATAGTTTAGCAGAAATAGTTTTTGACACTCTGGAAACAACGACCGTTAGCGAGGTTATCCTACAGGCTTTGCGGACCCGTTGCTTCGATAACCATTCGTATCGAAACAACATCGGGAATCGGAACCATGCTCTGATACCATTTGTGACGCCCCGAGATCGGGCACTATGCAGATTTCAGCATTCCCGCCAAATCCGCATAATAACCGATTCCAGGTTGCCATTTATGATAACATTACAATAGTTCACGAATAATCCACAATTACAACAGAAACAGATAGATACAAGATGACTCGAACGAGCCAGGGCTTACAACTGATACAATACAAAGATCCAAATAACAGCAGAAGAAACAAACGTCCGGCTACGGACAAGATCCAAATTGGACTAAGAGTCCTGAAGATAACCGAAGGCGTCCAATCCCTGCCCAGGCCAAGCCGGAGGGATTCCCAAGCTAACGTCGTCAGACTTCAAACCTGTTGACTGCAATTTGGAATTTGCAGCCACGAAGAGATTCGTGGGTCAGTACGGTTAAGTACTGGCAAGGGGGATAAAACCCATACTCACAAGTTACCGGCGTAGCCAGTCATCACAAGCTACAAATACTTTAGGATCAACGGAAAGAAAGGGGTTATTGCAAATAAGCGACAGCAGGCTGCACTAACCAACTACAGAGATTCTATTACTTCCAACTATCAGAAAGGAGATAAGATCGAGTGATAGTAACCAACTGAAAGATAACATCAAACAAACCCATCCTGGATCTCGCCCCTTTAGCCAAAGAAGCAATCCGAGGATAACTCACACCGTTGTATTAAGATGAATCAAGTTATTGTGTGAATAAACCTATTACTAGTCAAGTTGTTAATCATGGGGTGTAACATGGTTAATCATTATGTTAAAGTTGTCCTGAGTACTTGTTAGCCAGTACTTTCACCAAGTAATCCATAACCGCGGAAAACACGGCTTCTCGAGAAGATTATCCCTGCAGGGTTGCACCATAGTAACCGACACTCATGAATATCCCGCCAGATGGAGTGGCCACTCCACCAAGCGGGGCACTCAACACAATCCAACCCTTCTTCGCATCAAGCCCAAAGAACCTTGGGCGCACGGCTAATCGAGCCCAGAAGAAAATGGACCCTCATAGCACTCTAAGAACGTGTCCCCCTATATGCCGACTACGAAAGTTCCACCCGGGTACCAAGGGCTCGCAAGATCATGCATGCAGCAAATGGAAAACCCGAACTAAATGAGGCGATTTGGACGAGATGCGAATCGGGTCAAACTGAGGGGGAGCCCATACTCCCCAAATGCGGGTAGTGCGCTCATCATGGATCAGTAGACAAGACCCTTTTCCTATTAGGGTCGACACTAGCAGGCCTCAAAACCACAAAGGGCCTCCTGCCGGTGCCTTATCATCAAATTTATTATTAATAGTAACATTAGCATGATTGATTGATTGATTAAACATCGAGCCCCCAGAACATAATGAAGTAATAAAAGGAAGTAACGGGTAACAGACTCGAGCAAAACAACCCTAAGCAAGATAGTAAGACACAGGCTCAAGCAAAGGTTATAGGAGTGGAGGTGAGGCAATATCAGGGTTAAAGGATTCATGTGATAGGTTCGTAACAGAAACAACTACTACTAAGGATAGCAGAAAAGAATCAACGGAAAGAATCGGTAACAAGTGATGAAAGGCAGCCATATGGCAGCAAGTGAGTATACTTGCCTGAGATCCAGCAAGTAGAGGTACATCCGAAGAACTTGTCGTTGCTCACATCATCTCAACGTCCTATCCGGGAAGAAGCAACGAACCTCGAACAAACAACGGGATGCAACAATTACTACTACGGCAAAAGATCCAGCATGATCAAGATATGGATGCATGACAATTTAATTGATGCATAGAAATAAACTAGTTGACAAGTTAAACAAATTTAAATGGACCCATATGCAATTTGAGTTGCATATGAACAGCCCATGAATTATGGTTGAAACAATTGTTTTCCAACTAACCAATAGGTGAAAGTGGATTAGCATGATGCATGGATGAGGAAAACAGCAAAATAACAACATTAGAATCAAATTAAAATAGGGTGTAGCAATTTAGAATTTTATTATTAATTTTAGGGAATTTTGGGTGCCTTAAAGGGAACACACAAGTACTTGTTGTTTTCAACCATTTAAAATGTTCAAAACAAATAACAAAGTTGATATTTGAAAAGAACATCAAATTTTAGTTGGATTACATGTTTCACATTTTGAAATTGGACTTAGGATTATTTAATTATGAATTAAACAATATTAAACAATTTTTAATTGAATTAAACAAGATTCAAATTGTTTAAGCAATTTTAATTATTCAAAACAGAAAACAAAAATTATATTTGAAAAGGTGAGATGAAATGGTATGGAAAACATATTTTATTTGCATTATTTGGAATAACAATGAATTATTTATGAATTATTACAAATGGCATTTGAATTATTTGAATTTGAATTTAAATTACATTTTGAAAATTCAAAACAGAACACAAATTGGATATTTGGATAGGTTAGGAAATTTAGATCAAGATTCATATAAAGTTTGTACTTAATGGAATTACAGAATAGAAGTTATTGAATTTTGAAGTTTGGTGTTAATTCTGTTAATTAAAAGGAATTTGGAAATTTGAATTGCGCAGAAAAACTTGTGGTACTCAGCCTCACGCTACCCACTGCCACTGCGCAGTGGGCCAGCGGAGCCAGCGTGGACGCAGCTGCTGGCGTGGCAGGGGGAGCCACTGACTGGTGGCCCCTGGCGCCACGCGGGGTGGAAAACAAGGGAAAAAAGGGGGGGTGCTCCCTGGGAATCGAACCCAGGAGCTGGCGCTGCGCGCAAGGGGAGCTGGACCACTGGGCTGCGAATCGTTTCGTGACAGGTTCAGGTAGCAGAGGAGGTTGAGGTTCGTTTCCGTCAGTTAAGCCTTTTTAACTGAACTTCGACTGAACTTCTGAATCTTGTGCGTGCAGATACAGGAAGCGTACAGGGACGGGAACGGAGGCACAACGCCGGCCATCTCTGCTGCTCGCGGTGAGCTGCCGCGGTGGCCGGTGCTCGTGCGGCGCGTGCGGAGGCTGACAGGAAGGGAGAGGAGGGCAGGAGGGAGACGGCGGACGCTCACCTCGCGGGTCTGTTCGTGGTCGAGGCAGACGAGTCGCTGCCGAGCGCAGCCACGGCCGGCACTTGTCGGCGACGGCGCGGCCGGCACGGGCCGCCTCCCGCCTCTGGGTCTTCAGAGAAGTTGGAGGTGGACGGTAGCTGATTCCATTCCCGGGGTCGGGACCTCCTCGCGGTGACCGGAGATGGAAGGTGGCGGTGGACTGACGGCGGCTAAGGTGGTGGTGCTCTGGTGGTTCAGTCTGCAGGCTTTCGGTGGTGATCTTCAGAGAGAAAAGATGGGAGCAGAAGGGGAGTTGGCTGCGATGGTGTGGAGAAGGAGAGATCCTGGCTTGGGGAGGAGGAAGGTGGAGTGGTTGAGGGAGGCGTGTAGGAGGGGAAAGAAAAAGGAGGATCGGGGCAGGTGGAGGTGCTGATCGCGTGCTCTCTGTCTGCTTTCTGCAGAGACAGCGACGGGGAGTAGTTGGGGATGACGTCGGGGTGGACTGGGTTGTGGTACTGGGTTGGGCTAGAAAGAAGTGGGCTGGGTAGAAAAGGAAGGAAAGGGGGTTGGTTTCTCTCCTTGGGATTTCTCTTTTATTAGCTATTGTTTTTTTTTTTTTGTAAAAAGAAATAAGAGGGAGAGAGGGAAAGGATTTGGGGGGTTTTGGGGTGGTTATTTCATTGAATAATTTTATTACTTTCAAAACAACAAGATGGAAGCAATGTTAGCATTATTCCCAAAATTGGAATTATTAGGTGGAATTTTAAAGTGGTTGGGTGAATTTTCAAATAAGGTTGCTTTTGGGAATTTTTGGAAATAAATAGATTCCATTTAATAAGTTTCAAAACCATTATGCAAACATGCTTTTAAATAGGGTTACCCCTAGTTTTAAAGTGATTTTGAGAATACAAAAGTGTGGTGAATTTTATGGATTCAAAAAGGTACTGATTTTGATAATAGATTTGAAATTGAAAATAAAGGTGATTTAATTAATTAATGGAAAATAGTTGTTTGATTAAACCCAACAAGTTAGTGAATGACTTGATTTGAATTTTGGAAGTGGCCATTAGGGTTTGTTAACAACAGGGACAAATTTATTTAGCAGGCAATTTGTTTAAAACAATTTCCAAACTATTGAAAACAAATGAGTGGTTTAGTTTGCAAGTTTGAAATTGCAAAATTTTTGGGAGCAAGGGTGAAAGTTTAAATTGTTTTGAAAATTTCAGTTGTGATGCAAACATGGTGCAATGCAATGTGATGCATATGATGCAATCAAACAAACAGGTAACACCCCAGGTGTTACACGTGGGCAACCTTGTTGGTGGTGAAGAACGAGATGATCGCTTGCCAAGTGTTGTATGTCGTGCTGATAGTGGAGAGGACGGTCGCTTGAAGATCATCCGCAATGCTGGTGAGAAACAAGAGGGAGATCATGACGTCCATCTTGCGCCAGGCTGCATCGGTGATGTGTTTGTCGGTTTCCTCCTCGGCGTGATGACGAGCGTTGTAGTGGTGGGTAAGAGGGTAGAGGATGGTGTTGCAGCATTTGCGGTAGTTCTAGCCAGTCAGCTGGGCTTGGTAGGAAATGTAGTGGGTAATATTGATGTTGAGGATAGTGGTAGCAGAAGGGGGATGGCTAAGATGTTGTCAGTATGGGCCTCATTGTGTCTTTCGAAGTTCCGATATCTCCCGAGAGGCCTGTCCTTGATGGCCCCACGGACGGTCAGCCTGCCTGGCCTATGCATTGGCTGGCTCTGGAAAAGAGTTTTTTGGTCAGCTACTACTAGTACGGGGGTGCATCCTTGGACGATGGTGCTATGGTCAAAGAATATGCATGCACACGAGGTAGGACCACTAGCTGATGTCAAAGCATGCATGAAAGTCACTATCAAGAATCCCTTGGAAATCTGATAGTGCCATCATTATAAGTGGAAAAATATTCCACTGAACAAAATCTAAACTTCAAGGGGGGAAAATTAGCGTCCCCGAAATAAAATAATTATTTCAAGGGAACAAAAAAATATTTGTTCTGGAAAAAAACCACCATTATAAGTGGAACAAAATTTTAACTTCGCGGAACAAATCAAAACTTCAATGGGACAAAATTTAGCGTCCCCGGAATAAAATCACGATTTCAAGGGAACAGAAAAAAAAATCGGGAAAAAAACCACCATTATAAGTGGAACAAAATTTTAACTTCCGTGGAACAAATCAAAACTTCAAGGGAACAACTTTAGCGTCTGATACGTCTCAAATGTATCTATAATTTCTGATGTTCCATGTTGTTTTCATACCATATGCTACATGTTTCCTATACACTTTATGTCATTTTTACGGATTTCCTGTGACAGAGCCGGTTCATGTTTTATGTTGTTTTTCGTGTCAGAAAAGTTGTTCTAAAAATATTCTCCGAATCGGATGAAACAAAATCCCAGGGTATTAGAAATCTATCATGTACACGGAGTCCGGAGGGGAATCGGAAGGGGGGCCTGGAGGGCCCACACCATAGGGCAGCGCCCCCCCCCCCCCGGCCGCGCCACCAGGTGGTGCAGCCCCCCTGGCCATCCACCGACGTTTCCCTTTCTCCTATTTAAGCTCCTCCACGGGTTAACCCTAAATACCCGAGCCTTTTTCCACCAAAAGTTACATAGCCACCGTCACCGTCAACCCTAGTTCGGGACGGTTCTGAAGCTCTCCCCGGCACCCGGTCGGGAGGGGGGATCAACACCGGAGGGCTCTTCATCACCATGCCTTCCTCCGGCGTGATGCATGAGTAGTTCATCCTTGGACTACGGGGTCCATACTAGTAGCTAGATGGTTGTTCTTGTCGTGGGAAAGTCACGGCAGATGTTACCATAGGTAACTTTCATTGGGGTATTTCGACTCTGGTGTTTGGGAGAGGGTTTTGCTCAGGACGAACATGAACTGGAATCATACTGATTGGCGATCTAGAAACTCGGACTGCAATGTCGCCGATACTCCAATCTAGGGTTACAAATACTAGCTCTCGTATATCTAGAATAACTCGAATACTTCTGCTCCTTCTCTATCTCCCTCCCTATATACTCTAGAAGCCGGTTTATATAATACCCGGTTTTCTGACTTTCCTTACAAGATACCTCGAGAACTCTATCCGGGGTCTACCCGTAACCTAAATTGCTTCCCGTAGCCCTCAAGTCGTGGATCACAAGGTTTACGCCGCCTCTTAGGTATTCTAGAACTTCTCTTCCCTTGGGCCGGGTCATCAACACCATCACAGGCCCATTAATAACACCTGGCCCGGCATCACAGCGCAAGGTCTCATATAGATCCCCTTTTGCCGGGTCTCGTCCCAGGCATGAGCCTTCCGGGTTATCATCCCCCCAAAAGTAGTCCCCAGAATAGCTTGGGCATCTTGGTTGGCGCGCTTTCCTTGCAGCTTCAAACCCTTGAGCCAACCATGGTGCGCATGCTATTCCCTGCAAAACAATAAACATTCATATATATAATGTTACGGGTTAAATTGCTTTAACTATAGCCAGGCCGGCTCTTTTGGTGGTCCATATAATAACCCCATCATTACACTTATCCGAATATCTTCTCTTGGATCAGCTCTCCACGACGTACATTTCATAACCCGGCTTTCATATCCTTCACAAGCGAGTCCGAGTAACAATTTTGAGTCCGGATCTTTTGGCGGTCATCTGTAACTCGGCTTCCTGTCAATAACTTCCCAAGATCTTATCCCCGTAATCAACGGGCCAAGTTTATCTTTCCGCAAATCTCTCCATTTTACCGTTTGGCATTCTAGAATTTCACTACGCCTATAAATATTGGGCCCCAGGGAAAACCCTAACCCCAAACGCCACCGCACTTCGTATTCTTCTCCTTCCTCCAAGCACGCCATTAGAGCCCAAGGACCCGAGCTCAAAGCTTGAGCCACCGGACTCCGCGCGCCCACTGTTGACCTCGACAGCCGACAAGCCGCTCCGCACGACCGTTCCGCACCGCTGCGCTCGCTGGGCTTCACCTTCAAAATACCGCAGTGCCATTGGAGCCCGGACCTCAAGCTCGAACACGAACCCGCACGCGCTTCGTTGTCACCCTTCTAGAATCGGGCCGCCGCTCCACGCCGCGCTCACCGGACCTCACTCCGCCGCCGCTCTCCGGTAAACATTTCTATATCTAGGTTTTCACCTTTAGATCTTGAGTTCGTGTTCATCGTGCCTTTCGCCTTCATTTTTTCCAGTGCTTTGTTTTTAATTTTCGGTTTCCTCTAGATCCGTTTCAATGGCACCCAAGGCCGCCTCCAAGTCCAAGGGAAAGGCCCCGGCTTTGAAGCAAAAGCCGGGTCAATCCATTTCGGCTAACTGGGCTAAGTCGACCGTTACACTAGAAAAACTAGAGGAGCTTGCCGAATCTGGGGTCCTTCCCCCTCAGTCGGAGATCTCCTGGAGAGCGCTCGAGGAGGAGAGCCGACCTTCACCCCAATCAGGTGAAGTTGTCATCTTTCTTGAGCATGTGACCCGGGGTTTCCGCCCCCCGGGTCATCCTTTCTTTCGTGAAGTTCTCCATCATTATAAGCTTCGGGTCTTTGACATAGGACCAAACTCGATTTTAAACATTTCCCACTTCATTGTTCTCTGCGAAGCTTATCTTTGCATCGCTCCCAACCTTGCTTTGTTCCTAGAACTTTTCCAATGCAAACCTTATCGTGAAAACACGGATGGACCCCTCCTTGTCTATGGGGGCGTGTCCATCCAGAGATGCAAGAAATCGTTTATGCCGACTCTCAGTCTTCATTCCCACGTGAAGCACTGGCAGAAAACGTTCTTTTATTGCAAGGACACACCCAGGCCCGGCGAAAAGCCTTTGTCGGGTTTTTCCACGGACACCCTTTCTCTTAGCGATAACTTAAGCGCTTTCGCTCCAGAAACCGACAGACAATCTATTCAACCACTCCTCCATAAGTTAGCCGTCATAGCAGCCGATGGTCTTTGTGGGCTAAATTTGATCAAGACCTGGATCAGCTGTAGGATCCAGCCCAACAGCATCCGTCCCAAACTCCTCTGTGAATACTCGGGCCATCTGACCGACTCTCTCCGACACTCGGAGAAGTCATACCCGGCCGCTGATGTTAACAAGGCCATGAAAAACTTCCTGGCCGAGAAGGTGGAGGTCATCAGGAGCATTTCCGGACTTGGCCCCTTTACTCGCTCAAACCTGGCTCCACCGGTAAGAACCGGATAACCCCTTCTATACTGGCTATTTTTCAAACACACACACTAACTTTTATCTTTGCTGTCCTTTACCAGGAATCTGACGCATGGTGGAAGATTGTCACCCCTCCTCCCTCTGAAGACTCGAAGATGACGAACCGAGTGACAGTGAACAAGGTAATTCCGAGTTACTGATCAAATGTTTTATCGATTTACTACACCCAGATTTTCCTCTCACCTTTGTCCCTGACAATACACCACAATCACCAGCACCGGCTGACAAGGCCGATTCTGAAATGGAAGAGAGCGAGCCCGAGCAAACTGAAGCCGGGTTAAGCAAGAAAAGGAAGCCGGGGGGGTCACATGCAAGGTGCCATACTCCTCCATGACCACAGAGCCGTACACATATGTCGGTATGTGCAAACTTAACGAATATCTAACCACTGTATCGTCTATGAAGGCCACATCTCCTCCACCCAAGCGACGGGCAACCCGGACTTCTCCGGGTGACGAGCCCCTCAAACCCGTTATCTCTCTGTCGCCTGCTCGCCGAGCCGGTACTCCTTCAACTTATCCTTACTTCACTCCTCGAAAATTTCCATCTTCGAATCATGCATTAGCCGTAAAACTCCAAGTCTCACTTTCCAATTCTTTATCAGTGTCCTCCGGGTCTAGCAATGATCTCCCCAGTGATTCGTGAATACCGGGTAATTTTCATACCTTGCTTGACTATTCCCCTATAATTTGCAGGTTTTACTTTTATGAACCACTAACACTTTCTTTTTCTTCCTTCATGGCTAAGGTCACACTCAGCGACCCGGTTGAGACCCCCGTCGATGACCCTACGGCAGAACACCCGGAGAGCGCCGCTAATCCCCTGCCCATTTATGAGAAAGAGCCGACTAATGCGACCAGCCCAAGAACCAAGTCTCCTCCTCCCATGCCCCAGCCGGATTATCCCGAGGTCGAATACCTTGGGACCAAACAAGGTGATGCTGCTCCCAAAACCGCCACTGCGAGATATGACGCGGAGGAGAATAAAGCAGCAGCTCATCCGGCTGAGAAAGACGCTGGTCCTTCCAGGCCGGCTCTCAGCGGCCAAAAGTTTGAAAAGCTGCTGGAGGAGTACCGGTCCTTGAAGACCACTAAGGAGGAGCTAGTCGAGTATCTGGCGGCTGAGCACCAGGTTAAATTTACTAACACTATTCATATACTCATCCTAGTCCCCAAGTTCTGAGTGTTCTGTACATAGTCACTCGGTACTCGCCAAAATGTCCTTTTTACGCTCTTTGCCGACTAATATCGATCTGTCGATTTCAGGCTTATGTTGCCCGTACTGATGAAATTTTAGCTAAAACCAATGAACTGTTGGAAGTGGAGGTTAAACTCCGTGAAGAACTAGAAGCTAGTCTCAAGGATCTTTCCAAGAAGCATAATAAGCAAAAGAAAAGACTCCGGGGCGCTGAGGAGCTCGTCAAGAAATTATCGACTTTGATTGTCGCGACATGTGACTCCCTCGTTGGTAAGGCTAAATTTCCGACTGTCTGTTTTTGTGACCCAGATTTCCGTATTTAACAATGCTTTTGACTCGGATTTCACTATCTCGCTTCTCTTTTTGTACCACAGGTCCGGCTGAAGTTGCTGACTTACAGGATGACTACAACCGGTTGAGAATACTCAAGACTGTCATTCTGCAATTCTCGGCAGGGACCAAATGGGCACTTGAGGCTGTGAACCTATCGGGTGATTACCCGGGTGTCACCCACATGCTCGAGGCATACTCGACGGTCCCTGCCTGGATTAAGGCTTGGAAGCATTCAGCATGCCGGTTTGGGGTGATGCGCGCCCTTGCATTGGACAAAGCCTATTACCCCAATATCGAGTCGGCTATGCTTGTGAATGGATTTCCCGAGTTTAAAACTGACGGGTCTAAGTTCACGGGAAAAGACCTCAAGGTCATAAACACCCAGATCCATCACTTGCTAGCCTGATCGCGGAAACCCTTGACGTGAACAAGATCACCTCCGCATATGATGCTGAAGATAAGCATGTGCCCTTTGAAGACCCGGAGCCCTTTGACATCTTGACTCGCTACAAGGCGGAGGTTGCAAAGAAAAGGGTTGCGGCCGAATCCGGCTCTGCACCATCTTCCTCGACCCCGATTGTTCCGCCTCCATCACGTGATGCCTCTGTGGGTGACCCGGACATTGAGAAGGAGAAGGCGACGGAGGAGAACACCGAAGACCCGGCTGCCAAGACCACTCCTGATGACTCGGCTGAGACAGCCGAGTAAAGTTTTCCTTTTTATCAGCAAACAATTATTCGGCCAATAGGCATTATAATATGCCTTTCATACACTATTATTTGATAGTGCATCTGTGCACTTTTGGTACTATTCCTAAGGTCTGTAACGCATTAAACTTCTCTGGTTTCGATGACCCTTCTGGTTGTCGATATGATATGCTTTTTACAACCTTATTTTGGCACAATCCGTTCTTATTAAGTGTTTTATGTGATAGATGCCGAGTCTTGGCTTTGGGACTGTGAGGAATTTCCCACAAGTCCCCAAGACCCGTATTTTGGGTCTTGAGGATTTTTGGCTTGGAAATTTTATTTCTCAAGTCCCCAAGACCCGGATTTTGGGTCTCGAGGATTTTTGGCTTGGAAATTTTATTTCTCAAGTCCCCAAGTCCCCAAGACCCAGATTTTGGGTCTTGAGGATTCTTGGCTTGGAAATTTTATTTCTCAAGTCCCCGAGTCCCCAAGACCTGGATTTTGGGTCTTGAGGATTCTTGGCTTGGAAATTTTATTTCTCAAGTCCCCAAGTCCCCAAGACCCGATTTCACTCTTTGAAGTTATGCGCCATATATTATGAGCTTCTGGCTGCTGCCTTTGCTCTGCATAACTTATGGTTTGGATGACCCTTTTGACCCTTCTAGTTATAAGCCGGTTTTCGCATGGATTTTCGATGTTGCAGTAACTCTAGTAAAAATAGGGTCAGGCAAGTCCCTACGGGCATCATGACTGATTGGATTTATAGGTTAGCAAACACGCCATTTTGTTGCGAGTCACATCAAGCTTAAACAAAATAGGTCAAGAATTTTTTTGGCTCTATTGTCCGAATTATGAGATTGCAACTGTACTTATCACAAGTAATCAGTTCTCATAACAACATGGCATCATGGCAGGGTCTAAGTGTGTAACTGTGCTATTCAATCAATCAGCCCCCAAGACCTAGATATATGTGCTACGCGACAGTAGGCTTTCAGCTCTACCGGCTTACAAATAGCTGGAATATTGAAAAGGAAAAAATGCGCAAATTTAAACCCATTAAATCATACACCTTGCTGTTAAAATAACTGCAGAAAAGTATGCAAGAAACTGCCACAATTCTTAAAGAACATAATAAACATCATGACTTAACCATTTCTTTATTGATATGAAAAAATTAGGTCAGCAGGCTGCCTCATTAAAAACCCTCCAGTCCCCTTAGGTACCCTGGATAGGAAAAGAGTGCGTCTGAAACCTGCTGCCTGTTACATCGTGGAATACAATTTTTCAAACCGAGTCTATGCTAAGTATAGTAGGGACGCAGCTGGGCCACGTTCCACGGTCGTTCACTCTCTTGCAAGGCAGAGGTGGTATGAGCAGTATTATTGACATAATCCGACTCTTCTCTTGCATCTATCAGGTAGTACGATCCATTTTGCAGATTCCGGCTTATAATGAACGGACCCTCCCATGGGGGAGATAGCTTGTGGTTTTCTTCCTTGGATTGTACCAAGCGTGACACCAGGTCTCCTTCCTGGAAAACGTGGGTTTTGACCCGGCGACTGTGATACCGCCTTAAATCCTGCTAATATATGGCGGATCGCTCCAATGCTTGCTCCCTGTGCTCTTCTAACATGTCCACGGTGTCTTGCCGGGTCTTCTCGTTTTCCACCTCAATATAGGCCGCCACTCGTGGCGAGTCATGGATAATATCACTCGGAAGGAACGCCTCTGCACCATAAACCATAAAAAACGGGGTCATTTGAGTAGATCTGTTAGGTGTAGTGTTGATTCCCCAAACCACAGATGGTAACTCCTCAACCCATACTCCAGCAGCTCGGAGGCACGGGACTCATAACCGTGGTTTCAACCCACGGAGTAGCTCTTGGTTTGCCCTCTCCACCTTCCTGTTGGCTTGTGGGTGGGCCACCGAGGCTACATCAAGTCGAATGCCATTGTTTCCACAGAATTTCTCCATCTCTCCTAAGGACATGATCTTGTGAGCTGCCTAACATGATCAAGATCATCTTATTGTAATGATACATCTTGTGTTTGCCAGGATACAATGAATATTGAATGCTATGTATAATTATTATCAATCTATGATGTTTATGTTATTTATGATCTTGCATGATCTCCGTTACTAGTAGATGCTTTGGCCAAGTTGATGCTTGTAACTCCAAGAGGGAGTATTTATGGTCAATAGTGGGTTCATGCCTCCCTTTTCACTCACGCTCGAGTGATAGAAACGTAACGGGTGGGGGATGTGTTGTTGACATTAGGGAGAAAACAACAATGTTTACATTACACACTTTGCTTAATGCAATAATCTGTTGCTTGCAACTTAATACCCGAGGTTGGATTGGTCGATGCTCCGAGGGTGGATTATTAGTCATAGATGCAGTTGGATAACGGTCTATGAATTATGTTGTAATGCCTGCATGAATCACATAGTAATCATCATGTCATGCATATGCACTGCGGTGCAGCCTTTATATCTGTCAATTGCCCACCTGTAATTTGTTTACCTAGCATGTTATCTATCTGTTTTGGAGAGACACCATTAGTGAAATGTGGACCCCGCTCCATTTCTTTACATTGATGATACAACCACTTAAACCACTATTTTCCTACTGCAATTATTGTTTTCCTCTCATTCACTACCATCACTGTTCTTTTTTCATTTACTGCAAACAATTACTGGTTTCCACACTATACGTGTAATCCTTTGTTTTCAGCAAAAACGGTGAGATTGACAACCTCACTGTTTCGTTGGGGCAAAGTAACTTGATTGTATTATGTAGATTCCACGTTGTTGCTAAACCGGTAATGCACCATGCCAACATTAGCTGCCAACAACCTTCAGAAGTGATTTCTTTCTTCTACTGGTTGATTCAACCTTGGTTTCTTTCCGAGGGAAACTTGCTACTGTGCTCTTCATACCTTCCTCTTGGGGTCTCCCAACGAACGTAGGTTACATGCCATCAAGCTCTTTTCTGACGACGTTGTCGGGGAGGAAGAGGAATTCTTCAAGGGGGTCTCTCACCTCCAATCTCTTTACTTTGTCTTTGTTTTTTCTTAGTTTATTTTATTTTGTCTTGTTTGCTTCTCTTTATCAAAAACACACACACAAAAATAGTTCTTATTCTAGTTATTGTTTTTATCCTGTTTTTAATCTTGTTAAAATGAGTACTCTTGAGAATACTAAGTTGTGTGACTTCACTAGCACAAAAAACAATGATTTTATTAGCATACCTATTGCTCCACCTGCTTCTACTGCTGATTTTTATGAGATAAAGCCTGCCCTATTAAATTTTGTTATGAGAGAGAAATTTTCTGGTGTTAGTACTGATGATGTTGCTGCCATCTTAATAATTATGTTGAACTTTGTGAGATGCAAAAATATAAGGATGTAGATGGAGATATTATTAAACTAAAATTGTTTCCTTTCTCTTTGAGAGGAAGAGCTAAACAATGGTTGCTATCTTTGCGTAGAAATAGTACTGATTCATGGACTAAATGTAAAGATGCTTTCATTAGAAAATATTATCCTCTGCTAAGATTATATCCTTAAGAAATAGCATTATGAATTTTAAGCAACTTGATAATGAGCATGTTGCTAAAGCTTGAGGAAGAATGAAATCTTTAGTAAATAATTGTCCCACTCATGAAATGACTACTTGGATGATCATCCAAACCTTTTATGCAAGTCTAAATTTTTCTTCAAGAAACCTTCTGGATTCCGGTGCTGGAGGAACCTTTATGTCCATTACTTTTGGGCTCTGCAATAAAGCTTCTTGATTATATGATGATAAATTATTCTGAATGGCACACTCAGAGCTCCACCAATTAAAAGATAAATTCTGTTGAAGAAACCTCTTCCTTGAGTGATAGCCTTGATGCTATTATGTCTATGCTTGTTAATGGCCATGCTCCTGTTGATCCACACAATGTTCCTTTAGCCTCTTTGGTTGCTCAAAGAGAGCATGTTTATGTGAGCTTCATAAAAAATTATAATTTCAACAATAATGCTTATAGGAATAATTTTGGTCGCAACAATTATAGGCCATATCCTTCTAATAATGGTAATGGTTATGCCAACTCTTATGGTAATTCCTACAACAAGAATAGAAGTGTACCGTCTGATCTTGAAAATATGCTTAAGAATTTTATTAGTACACAAACTACTTTTAATAAATCTGTTGAGGAAAAGTTTGGCAAAATTGATGTTCTTGCTTCTAAAGTTGATAGCCTTGCTCTTGATGTTGATATTCTTAAAATAAAGGTTATGCCTCATGATGTTAAAGAAAGCAAAACTTTGAATGCCATTCAAGTTAGAATTTATGAAAATGTTATGATGTTAGCTGAATTCCATGCTAGATGGGAAAGAAAAGATGAAATAGCTAGAAAGAATAATATAGCTAAAGTTTGCACTATTACCACCACTGGTAAAACTGAAGTTTCTCATGCTAGTAAACATTCTACTATTAATGGTAAAGTAATTGGTGTTGGCAAAACCTCCACTTCTTCCGCTGAACGTTTAAAATTGCCTGAAAAAATGATATTGATTTTGATGATTGCAATATTTCTGAAGTAATTATGTTCCTACAAAAACTTGCTAGTAGTCCTAATTCTAGTGCTATGAATATGTCTTTCACAAAACATGCTACAAATGCTCTCATGCAAATTAGAGAAGAAGAATTAAAACGTGAAGCCTCTGTCCCAAGGAAGTCAGATGAAGGTTGGGAACCCATCATTAAATTGAAAGTGAATGATTTTGATTGTAATTCTTTATCTGATCTTGGTGCTAGTATCTCTGTTATGCCTAAGAAACTCTATGATATGCTTGATTTACCACCTTTGGAACACTATTATTTGGATATTCATCTTGCTAATGATGATAGAAAGAAACCTTTGGTAAGAGTTGATGATGTTCTTATTATGGTTAACAATAACCTTTTCCCTGTTGATTTCATTGTTATGAATATTGAATGCAATGCTTCTTGTTCTATTGTTTTGGAAAGACCTTTTCTTAGAACTGTTAGTGTTGTTATTGATATGAAAGGGGGAATATTGAATACCAATTCCCACTAAAGAAAGTTATGGAACACTTTCCTAGGAAGATAATGAAGTTTATTTTTTATTATATTATAAGAACAAGTTACAATTTGGATGCTTTTCACTTGAAAATACTTTATTCTTGTTTTCTGGGCCTAGCTAAAAGGCGTTAAAGAAAAGAACTTCTTGGGAGATAACCCATGGTTTTATTTTTCCAATGTTTTCTTCTGTTTTATTTGAGTCAAGGTGTTGTTTACTTCTGTATCAAATCCTTTGTATATTTATTTTATCACATATGTTGTGCCAAGTAAAGTCTCTAGTGAAAGTTGAAGTTAGATTTGGATTTCTGCGCAGGAAACAAATTTCTGCTGTCCACTGTTAAATTCGTATAAAATCACAGAAAGGTCAAGATCACCTGAAACATTTTGGGCTTAATCCTCAGCTATTTCCAAAACTTTTTCTAGTTCTGCGTTTTTTTATTTGAGCAACGTAAGTGCCCCGAAAAAATTCGTCTTTACAGACTTTTCAGGTTTTGATAGATTCTGCCTTTTACTTGCATTCTCTCTTTTACTATGTTGAGTGAATTTCTTTGCTCCACAAAACATTAGTGGCTGTAGCTAATGTTTAAGAAGTATTAATAATTCTTGTGTCCAATGAGAACATGTGAGTTTTTGATTGTGCACTAACCCTCTAATGAGAATTACTTTGAGTTTGGTGTGAAGGAAGCTTTCAAGGGTCAAGAGAAGAGGGTGATATAATGTGATCAAGAAGAGTGAAAATCCTAAGCTTGGGGATGCCCCCGTGGTTCATCCCGGAAAATTCCAAGAAGACTCAAGCATCTAAAGCTTGGGGATACCCAAGGCATCCCCTTCTTCATCAGCAACTTATCAGGTCACTTCTAATTAAACTATATTTTTATTTGGTCAGATCATATGCACTTTACTTGGAGCGTATGTTTGTTTTTGTTTTATTTTATTTTTTTCCTTGCTGCAATATACTTAGTTGGAAAGAGACACGCTCTGATTTTTCATATGAATATTCGTTTTCTTCCATGCTCGTATTCTTAGTTTTTCTTCTAGCTACTGCAAATCATTTTAGCTCCTGTTTTTCATGCATCTCTTATTGAAAGTTGTTAGTTCTAGTAGAGTAGTAGTAGTAGTACTCTCTTGTTTTATTGCTATATCTCTTCGAGAGTTTTTGTTTAGTTTGAAATGATTGGTGTTGGAATGTAGTAGTAGAATTTTCATGCTTATAACGGTGCAAAAAGAAGCTTGTATAGATTGTGGCTAGACTTTTTCATGTCATGTTGGATGTTATTTTAATTCTATGCTTAGTATTTATTATTTTAGCATGACTTGTCTCAAATATATGAGAGTGTTTTGTGCCATTGAAAGAATCATGATTTGTTTTTATCACATTGAAGCATAACTTTGTGGTATTCTCCTTTGAATGCTTTATTTGGTTTACTTGGCGCATGCTTACACCATGTTTATGACTACAAACCAGTCACTTCTAGCCTCTATGATCATTTAGTTTTTGACTTGTAATACCCTTTATGCTTTGATTAATATTTTTTTTTTTTGCTATGCATGATTATGGACATTATTGCTCTCTTAATCTGTCGCTCCCAGTCTTTGCTAGCATCCACCTGTACTGAGTATGAGCTCTACTCGTGCATCCAACTCCTAAAAACCGAAGTTTTCCAAATGTGTCCACCATACCTAGCTACATGTGGTATTTAACCGCCACTCCAAGTAAATTTATCATGTGCTACCTTTAAACTTTCAAAATTATTCCTGTTTTGTTCCCCTGTTTTATCTCATGAGAACTTCAATAGAGAATGTTTATCGCACTTGTTGATTGGACTTTACACACCTGTACTAGTGGCACATCCGCTTATCCAAATTTATAGAAGAGCTGGCAGCGGGGTGCCCAGCCCAAAATTAGTTACTATAAATTCTCTTCACTATTTTTTGCCCCTGATTTATCAGTCAAAGCATAATTGTGTAATCAAAAGAGAAGAGGGATGACCTTCTGACCCCAGTTGCATACTTCAATGGGAGCCTCTCTTGTGAAATCTAGTTGTCTTGTGATGTACTGTATTTTCTGTTTACCATTCGTTGACATAAGCATACACCTCTCTAAAAAAATGTTTTCAATACCTTAATTTAATAAAATAAAAAGCTCTAGACCATGAGTTAATCCCTGCTTCCCTCTACAAAGGGTATTTATTTTACTTTTATGTTGAATCTCCATCTTCTAACTTTATGCACAGTTAAGAGAGCGTAATTGACATTCTGAGTTTCATGTGCATCATTACCAAAGATTATTATTGATTGAATCATGATGTGTTATTACTTGCTCTCAAATTATTTGTTCTAGTCATCCAGTTGAACTTTGAATGTGTCCTGGCATTTATGTTTTGCCCCACTTTTAAGGACAAGCGAAATATCACTTTGCTATGTTTTCTTTATGCTCGAAACAAACGTATAACTTTCAAGTGCGTTATTTCATAATATTTTATTTGTGTCACTTTTCATGATGCAAAGTGATTGCAAAGTTTCATTGTTTGAATTATATCTATCATGTATGTGTTTAAAGTACTATGATCTCACCTTTACATATGCATTTACAATTTAGATGATCAAGTTTATGTTGGTAGCATGTCACCTCAGAAATTATTCTGTTTTTTTATCGCTTTACCTACTCAAGGACAAGTAGGAACTAAGCTTGGGGATGCATGATATGTCTCAAACGTATCTATAATTTTTGATATTCCATGTTGTTTTCATGCCATCTGCTACATGTTTCCTGTACACTTTATGTCATTTTTATGGAGACTAACCTATTGACAAGATGCCACAGAGCTAGTTCCTGTTTTTGGTTTCAGAAAATTTGTTTTTGAAATATTCTCGGAATTGGACGAAACAAAATTCCAGTGTCTTAGATATCTGTCACGTACACAGAGTCCGGAGGGGACCCGGAAGGGGGCCCTGGAGGGCCCACACCATAGGGCGGGGCGGCCTCCCCCCCTCTTGGCTGCACCACTAGGTGGTGTGGCCCCCTAGCCACCCGCCGATGTTTCCCTTTCGCCTATTTAAGCTCCTCCACGGGTTAACCCTAAATACCCGCGCCTGTTTTACCAAAAGTTCTGAAGCCTCTGTCATGGTCAACCCTAGTTCGGGAGGGTTCTGAAGCTCTCCCCGGCACCCTGTCGGGAGGGTCAATCATCACCGGAGGGCTCTTCATCACCATGCCTGCCTCCTTAGTGATGCGTGAGTAGTTCATCCTTGGACTACGGGTCCATATAAGTAGATATATGGTTGTTCTCTCGTCTTTATGCCTCGTGTTTAAATCTTGTGAGCTGCCTAACATGATCAAGATCATCTTATTGTAATGCTACATGTTGTGTTTGCTGGGATCTGATGAATATTGAATGTTATGTCCAATGATTATCAATCTATCATGTTTATATTATTTATGATCTTGCATTATCTCGTTACTAGTAGATGCTTTGGCCAAGTTGATGCTTGTAATTCCAGGAGGGGGTATTTATGCTCGATCGTGTCACACCCCAGTTTTTGGATTCTTGTACTAATGTTCAAGAAGACAAAAATGAGGGCCAACAAAAAAAAATTCTAACAACATGATTTTTTGAAACAACATGTGTATATGATCTTAATCATATATGCAATGCAAGTCTTGTTTCATTTTAAAACCAATACCAATTTTACTGAAAACACTTTTATAATCTTTCCCTGATGATACTTGAGTGAATTTTTATTCCAAGACTTGGATCATTCTTGATTTCATCTTAAAAGAAACTTTTAGCTTTGTTGGATCCAAGAAAACAAAATTTCAAAATGATTTATGGAAGTTTACTTCTAAGTTTTCTATAAAAACTATTCCTTGAAAATATAGACAAGTACCTGTTTTCCACACTTGTTTTCACTAGGCTATAATATGTTATTCTATGTTTTCTTGACTTCTATTTGTTCCTTGATTTATGGAATACAAATCCATAATCTTGGCTTGGTTTTTGGAATAAGAAAAATAATATTTTGCTTGTTGTTTTTGTGGGAGAATATTTAGACAGAAAAAGGCATTTTTAGAAAACAGAGAAAAACAGAAAGTACACCTTTTCCTACTTTGTTTTCATGGCCTTACACTATTTCAAATTTGTTTTCAAAAGATGTTTCTGAAAGTTTAAAATATGTTTAAAAAAATCTAACTTTGAGAACAAAATTTGGAATCCATTTACCCTTTGAAAGCATCCTGGACTTTTTGATCTTTTCATCTGTTTTCCAACACTTAGAAAAATTGATAAGTGTTACTGAATTTTTGGATCAGTAGTAGATACAGTTTTTGACACATGTTTTCATTGCTTTTTCTTGCAAGACTTGAAGTGGGACCTTGTCTTGAGTGTTTACCATATTTTGTTTTCGACCTAGGATCACTTGTGGTGCTTCTAGAAGGCTTGCAGAAAGGGTTTGGAGTGTGAGAAAGAGAGGGGGGCAGTGCTGATGTGGCATGGCATGGGCACCCATGCCTTGACCCTTGTGGTCATGGCTTGCCTTTTCCTCCACTCCAAAGGTCTCCTAGATCTTGCCCCCAACCCCTCCAACCTCTTTGACATTGCCCCTTGGCTTGGAACACCAAGGACATGCTCTGGACACCCCCATGCCACTCCATGGCATCAACCCGAGCCCACCCCTAGACTTTTAAGCCGCTCGTGTAGAACCCGAAGCCAACCGTGTTGTCTTTCAGAACCTGACTCAGCTTGGCATTGCAAATGCTAGGAACAATGCTGACCTTCTGAGGGAGCAGCAGTGCGAGCTTGCTGGAGAGAGTCGCAAAAGGAAGATAGTGACGCCAGGAGAACCTAGTTCATGTGTGATTCGCGGTACCTTACCTGCGATGTCGCAACCCCCAAGGAAACGTGGGAATGATGGACCGAAAAAATGGAAGATGCTTTTTCTATGGGAAGGAAGGGCACTTTGCTCGTGATTGTCACACCCCAGTTTTTGGATTCTTGTACTGTGCTCAAGAAGACAAAAATTAGGGCCAAATTTTTTTTAACAACATGATTGTTTGAACTAACATGTGTTTATGATCTTAATCATTTTTGCAATGCAAGTTTGGCTTCTTTATAAAACCAATACGAAAGTTTTAGGAAATCACTTCTATTATTTTTCCTGATAATTTTCCCTGATGTCTTTCTATTATTACTTGAGTGGATTTTTATCCCAAGACTTGGATCATTCTTGTTTGCATATTAAAATAAACTTTTACCTTTGATGGATCCAAGAAAACAAGATTTCAAAATAATTTATGAAAGTTTTCTTTGAAGATTTCTATGGAAAACATTTCCTAAAAATATAGCCAAGTACCTGTTTTCCACTCTTGTTTTCACCAGGCTATAAAATGTTATTTTATATTTTCTTGACTTTTAATTAATCCTTGATATATGTACTACAAAACCATAAGCTTAGTTTTATTTTTGGATAAATAAAAATTATCTTTTGCTTGCTGTTTTTGTGGTATAAAATTAAGGCAGAAAAGGACAATTTTTTAAACAGATAAAAACAAAAAGTATACCTTTTTCCACATTGTTTTCATGGCCTTAAACTATTTCAAAATTGTTTTCAAAAGATATTTCTGAAAGATTATAACATGTTTAACAAGTTCCCACTTTGAAAACAAATTTTGGAAAGCATTTAAACCTTGAAAACAAACTCAACTTTTTGAACTTTTCATCTGTTTCCAACACTTAGAAATTTTTCTAAGTCCTTAACTGAATTTTCTGAATTTCAGTGAACAGTGTGAGATACACTTTTGCACAATTGTTTTCTTGATGATTCTTTGCAAATCTTGAGGTGTAGCCTGGTCTAACATGTTGACTAACTAGTGGACTCGAGCCAGGATGCATTGGTGTGCTTCCAGAAGCCTTAGGCATGAAGAAAAACATGAGAGAGAAATGATGGTGTGGAAGGGTATGGAAAGCCCATGCCTTTGACCTATTGACCCAACCCTTGGCGCAACTTGTTTCCAAAGGCAGCCCTGACATGCCCCCATGTGTTCTGTGTCTTGGATATCCAGAGCACGAAAGGAAAAGACCAAAAGGGCCCCAGAGCGCCCTCATGCCGCTCCCTGGCATGCCCCGAGCCCTCCCCATTTTTTCCCTTGCCTTTTGCTTCGAGTACAAGTACCCCGAGCCAATCCATTGCGCCCCACACCTCCTCCCACTCCCTCACACCTCCCCTAGTCGAAAGGAAACCTAGCACTAGCCCTGGAAGACCTCGAGCCCGTGAGCTCGGCGCCGGTGACCGTGCACGGCCTCGAGTTGGTACGGCGCGATCCGTGCTCTCCCACTCCTCCTCACTGCCTTGGATCACCTCCCCACCCTCCCCTGAACCTCCCTGACGTGTTCCCGTGGTCTTTGCCCGCAGGAGGCGCCGCCGCCGTCCGGGGACGCCGCCATGGGCACCAGCCACGCGCCGCCGTGTGAGGCCGTGCCCGTCGCCAACGACTGCTCCCCTCGACGCCCTCGACCCCGTCCAACTCCGTCGAGCCCACGCCAGCCAGCCACGATCCCCACGGTGAGCGCCACGGCCACGCCGTTTTTCCTCCACCGTCGGGGTGAGAGAGAGAGAGAGAGAGAGAGAGGGGAGTGAGAGGTAGATGACGCCCGCGCGCTGTTGGATCTTTGATCCACGACCGCGTTTGAACGCGAACCGTTCCCGCGCCGCGCGCGTGCGCTGGGCGCAATTGGGCCGCGCTGAGTGCCTAGCTGGGCCGCTCCGCTGAGAACCAGCCCGCGTGGTTGTTTGTTTTTATTTTTAAGATTTTAATAGAAACTTGAGTGTTTGCTTTGGACGTATGAAAACTACCAAAATGGCAAAATAAAATCTAGTAAAATTCATGGACCTAACTATATGAGTTCTTAACCACATAAAAATTTTAGATCTAAGATTGGACTGTTATTTTGGCCACAATGAATGTTTTGGCACAGAGTGTCTGTGAGAATGTTTGGAACATAACTTTTAAAATATATAACTAAAATGTACAAACTAAAATGTTCTAGATAGCTATTGAACATATGTATCCATATCACTTGGCCTCACATCAAGGTGAGCTACCAAATGGAAATTCCATCCATTTTGGTAAAAGACCAGTAGGCTCTTCTGTGATTTTTAGAATGAGTTTAAAAATGATTTTTGAAGTAAATATAATTGGATGAGTTTGATATTTACTAGGTATATGTAATCCTATCTTAGATTAATTTTTGGAGCTCAAGATTAATTTTGGTGGACAGATCTAGGAAACAGCACTTTCCTGTTTTTGTTTCAAGTTGTGTTTTTGTTTAAAATGAAATGTGTGATTGATTGTATCTTGTTTCCTAGCTTGTATGCAAGTGTTAGTACTTGTTATTAAGTTGTTTTCTTGCAGAACATCTACCTTAGAGAGTGTGTGCATGTTTGGAAAATGGAATGAAAATAGGATTAGCCTTGGTTATTTTCTAGTTTATTAATTGGAATATTTGTGTGAACAAGATCTTGGTGTGTTTGAATGACTAAACTTGTGCTAGGATTGGTATGGATCCAGTACCATTTTGGTACTTTTATTTTGAAGTTAATTCCTCTTTTAGATTGCATGTCATTTTATAGCAAAGCGTGTGTAAGTCTTGCAATTTGTTTGCACTAGTATTGTTTCACTAGAATGAATAGCCTTGTTTCATTTATTCTTGTATACTAATTGTTGCCATGAGTAACCAGAGGCTTAGTACCTCTTTTTCCTTGGTATTAGTGGGCCCATAACCCACTGGTCCCATTGCATTTTGGTTGAGGATAAAAATCCCCAACCATATGTGTGTGTGTTAATAACATGTTTTGTTATATGATTGATTGTTATTTTCCACCATGGAAAATAGGTTGTTTGCTTCACTTATGCAAGTGAAAAGCTATTTCTTCTTTGTAAATACTAGTATGTTTAGATGTGATCTATTTGTTAGCATAATATTCCTTAGGGGTACCATGTTAAGAAATATGTCCCTATTGATTGCTTAAATTATATTGTTTGTTAATAATATATTTTCCTTGTGATTGATAGATTGTTGGTGAATGATTTTAAATTGAGTGTTTGGATTTTTGAAAAGGTTTAGATAACTTTTCATTGAGTGCATAGCTACTGGTTGTGTAGTTGATACTTTGTTTGTTTGCTATGTAATTAATTAGAAAGACATGTATTACTAGAATTGGTTTATGCATGCTTAATGGTTGTTTCATAGAATTATTTTGATGGTTGTGCTTACTAGCATGTGTATGGTTTGTGTACTGTTATTAGGTGCATCTATATTCTTGACTTGCTTGTTTAGAGTTAAGCATCCTTGTAGCATTGTTTGCTTCTTTAGTGTGGAAGTAGTGTCACCACTAGAAATTATGGCTTTGTTCTAGTATTATTGCTCTTTTAATTTATGAGTGTATGAGTTTATCCTAGAATGTTTAGTATGTCATTACTTATGTTATGATGCCATGACACCTTGAATTGCATGTGCTATAGTTGTAGAATATAAGTATTTCTTATAGCATGCTTGTGTAGAATTTCCATACTAGTATGCTAAATGCAGTCCTGTTTTTATGATGATTTGATAGGAGTATTATCTGGAGTGATGATTGTGTTTTAGATTATTTTTATGACCTGATATCATTGGTTTTAGCTACTGGTTGTTTGCTAGATTTTCATGATTCATGGATTCCATAACTATGAGTAGATATTAGCATAGTCAATAAATAGTCTATTCATCTATGGTGTGATTGCTTGCTGTTTGGAAATTGTCTGAGTGATTGCCTTAGCCTGAGTGATTTGCTTATTTTGCTTGTGTGTTGCTAATACCCACTTCCATGGGTATTGCCTTGTTTGTTTATTATTATTTTAGTAACCTCACCTTTTGTGCCCACAAGCTATATTTTAGCTTATTGTATATCTTATTATGAGAGGGGTACACCACTCCATATATGGTATTTAAGATGTGGGATATGGTTTCTCAACCATATGTTTGTTTGACGATAGTTCTGTACCCTGAGAGTTATGTGAGATAGTTTTCTTGATAACGTTTGTGATTTTGCGCTAGTATACTTTTGCTTGTTGTATGTGTTGTTTAATTTAGTATTTTAGTATTTAGATCTGAGACTGAGTCTTTTATTCTTTTACGACGCTAGAAAATGAAGAAGAAGAAGCAGCAGTTGTGGAGCTGTGCGTCAAGTTCAAGTTACTTCAAGGCCAGGGACACTAAGAGATTTAAGGCAAGCCATCCCGATGCTTGCTGTTATACTACACTTATCATTATCTATCATGCATGTTTTACTTCTAAAAAGTTTTCCAAAAACTTGGATTACCAAAAAAACTATTTTTGAGTGACTACTACTATTATATATATATATACTATGCCAGTAGTTGATACTTGGAGTTACCAAGCCCATAGCCACCATATGGTATTTATTACCATCAAAAGTATAAGTACCTAAGTGGACACCCTAAAAATATGTTTTTGCAAAACCAAGGCTTTATGGAAAACCCGGTGGAAAGGCGAAGCCTTATTCACCGGAGGATTGTGGAAGTGGTCATTTTTGGGAAAAACGTGTTTTTCAAAAATGACACATAACCTAGTCTTCGCCGGACAACCTTTACTGTACTGCCACTCTACCCCAACATGGGCACGGGGCCAAGCTTGAAGTTTGTTCTTGTTAGTGTGTGTCTATCTCAATTTCTATAAGGGGACGGACTCCCTCGAACCGAATGTCGTCAAAACTCTCAATCTTGGCGACATATAAAGTGTGGGATTAAGTTTCCCTCCGAACGCATCCGTTGAGGCTCCCGTCTAGGCAGGGTGGGACCTGATGCCGGGGAGTATATACTCAATTGAAGGCATAGACATATTCTAGCTTGAACATGGTTAGGATCAGTTACCTGATGTTTGCATTTTGTTGTTACAGTCTGTGGTTGTTCACGGCGGGTGTACTGGATCTGGTGGATTGTGTACACCTCTGCAGAGTACAACTATTTTGAAGTAGCCGCGTCCTCGGATATGGACAGTTGAATGGCCATGTAGCTAGAATTGTGTCAAGGTTTTCAAAAAGGAGTATTCAAAAAGGTGTTGGACTTGTGAAGTTCGGAAAGGAAGAAATCGTGTACCGCGGAGGTACTGTTGATGAAAAGCCAGAAGTTGTTTTACAAAAAGTTTTGCAAAGAGAAAACCTTATTTTACAAAATTAGTTTATAAAACCTCTTGTACATGTGATATCTACAAGAGAAATAAAACTATATTATTTTATTTTGAAGTATCTTCTTCAACGAAGATACAGAGTTTTTAAAAATCAACTATGATATTATTACATATATCATTGATAGCGAACCCTATGTATAGCCTACCTATTCCACTATATAAGCATACTACATCTTTGGTAAGATACATGATGGATGTCTTCCTGAGTACATTCAAATGTACTCATATTGGTTTCGTCCCTGGTATCAACTTGCCAGATATTGAGAAGGAGTCTCAGATGGAGATCTATGAAGAGGAGTACGGAGCTGATGGCTTTGCGAACTAGTATCGTCTCCCGGTCAGCAGCCTGTAGGTTAAGGCGTGACTTGGGCTCTACTACGTTGTGTGTGGTTAGTCTTCCGTTGTGTGTGTTGTGTGGTTGCCCTGCGTGGCAGTTGTGTTAGACTTGGTCATGTGACCATGTCCTTTTAAGTGTTTATGCAACCGTGTAATGGATATTGTATTTGTGTACCAACTTGATATGTTGTTCACGACTGGTGTGATCTGGGATCGTGAATGTATGCATATCGAAGGTGTCCTTGAACAGTGGTTCTGGGGCAGACCTTACAGAGTTGGTATCAGAGCTATCCTGACCCTAGGAGACCTTAGTTAGCATGGACGTTAGCTAGTACTCTAATAATAAAAGTTAATAAAACTAGGTCACTAAGATGACTATTTTCCAAAAAAAGAATTCTATACTCCGTCCCCTCTGTGTTTCAAAAACTCTATTTACACTAAAGCTAAAAAGGAGCATCTTAAAATTTTGCACACTGTTACCTAACTTAATCTACTTTGAAATCTTGTGTAGATGGGAGTTGTCTTCACCAAGTCCTTCCGGCTAGGGTCACAAGCACCCTGCTACCGCCGTTTTGACGAGGATTTGATCAAGATGACTCGTCTGATCGGTCGTCCCATACCTGAGTTGAAGGGAGCCCAGTTTCACCAGGATGGACGAGCAATGTCTTGGTTGGTGGTCTGCACCATCCGTGCACCGTTGCTAGCACCGTCAACCCCAGAGATCACTTGGGAAGTGGTGGAGAACAGTTGGGAAGACGGTATCCTTAGAATGATGCAGCTGACCATTGCCAAGCTCGCGAACTTCTTCCACCGCAAGTTTGCAGGCACCCCCTATAGCTACTTTGGAATACGCGATGAGGATGACAAGCCCATAGAAGTCATGGGAGATTTTTTGTTTGACCGCCACTTCCAGCACCTGGAAGGACAGCTGTACAACACCCAACTCTCCCTTGATAGAGTTAGGGCAGATTATGACCTCCAAGGCAGAGAGATAGACCAGCTGGAAGCCCGCCTGGGTGCATCTTCTGCTACCGAGCGTCGTCTCAAGGTACTAAAGGAGACCATGAAGTACACTGACTCCCAGAACCGCACCCGAGTGAGAACCCTTCAGCTCCAGCTTGCAGCCAGCAAGGGCAGAGTTGAAGAGTTGGGGGAATAGCTACGCGCTTCCTCGAGCACTTAGGATTGCCGCAGGATGTTAGGAGTTATGTTATCTCCACCCAGTCGCGTGTTTGTGTTTGTGCTGTGTGAACTCTGTTAGATTTATGTGTGTGCTAGATGTGTTGTAAGCCTTATGCTTTAGCCCTGTGAACCTTTAAGCTATGTTATTCTTTATAAGACTTTGTTTCATGTGTGTGCTAGACTTTGTTTGCTATTGTGTTTATCTCTTAGATGCTTGCTTGATTGTCGTGATGCCTACCGTTCTCATCTCCGTTATGAGCCGGTGTGTGTCACTAGTTTATAGAACCACAACCATTCTTAGTTGCTCTCATCTTATACCATTCTTTGTCTTCAGCATGGCCAGCGGTCTACCTCCACCACCGGAGCCGACAGTTGCTCAATTGTTTGCTCTGTTGAGGGAAGGAAGTGAAGCCGCTCGTGCTGAACACATAGCCACCCATGCTGCCCTAGAGCAGTTGACTCAGCTTGTCATCACCAACGCTGAGAATACTGTGATCCTTATGAGAGGATACCAGCAACTGCTTGCTGGAGAGAGCCGCAAAAGGAAGATAGTGACGCCAGGAGAAACTAGTTCATGGGTGACTCGCAGCGCTTTGGCTGCGATGCCACAATCTTCAAGGAGGAATGTGAAAGTCAAGCCTAGAAACACGGGTTGTTTTACCTGTGGACAGGAAGGACACTTTGCTCGCGAATGTCCCAAGAAGAACCGTGTTCTAGTTCATCCTGAAGAAAACCCACGAGACCAAGGTCCATCCCAGAAGAAACGCAAGAGCCTGACGAGTGGACCTCGAGACCAAGATGATGTTGCAGAAACCCCTGCGACTCATGCCATAGCCAATGGTACGTTCTCGAGCCACACCTGTAAAACCCCATGGTTGTGTTTAACTTCGTGCCCTGAAAAATCCGACATAAATGGAACACTAGAAGTGTCACGTTGGACTAAATATAATATCTTAAATAATTAACGATACTAACCTAACCTCATCAAAATTTTCGTTTAATACCTTACGGAGTTGGTAACATAACCTCATCTAAATTTTAGTTTAATAACTTACAGAGTTGATACGTTACAGAGTTGGTATCACCCGTTTCAAAACTTATAACCAACTTTTCCTAAACCAAAGAGAAAGGTGCCCTAGGAAGATTCTATATCTGTTTTGAAAGGAAGTGAAAGGTTGGAAAAAAATATTGGATTGATGAACTATGATTGTTACTAGGCAATAAGATCTCTCGTATATATGTTGGAGGAAACATATTTTTTGGATATGAGAGGGTGGAAAACTCATTTGAGGTTTAGCTCAGGACTGAGAGTTTGAGGATCACATGATTTTAGTTGAGATGAATTATGATATAATACCCGGGGATAACGAGTTGTGGACCCCAAAGATTTAGAAGTTATCAGTAACTAAAATTCGTACTCTGGAAGAAATGATTGATTTTTAGAAGGATTGGTGGAAATTATTGGATTCGAGGAAGTGCTTGAATATATAAGGAGATTGGATTGATTAGAAGTAGCATGTGAGAGAATTGGTGATATGGGAATGATGATGATAATGGTTCGCATAGGTGATTCTTATGCTAGATTTTATCAGAAAGGCTGATGGTAGTAAAAAGACTATGATGAATAAAAATAAGCACTCGATTTTGATTATAGGTGTATTGGAGGAATATTGGATTTTGATATAGAAAGATATTTGTGGATATTAAATGATGATTTTGGATTTTAGGAAAAATCAATATGACTGGGATTTAGTAGATGGTTATTCTTGATGGTTTATTCTCGGAGCTTGTCACGCTCAATCGTGGTTGTTTGGGGGAAATGATTTAGCTTTGATCATGATAAAAGAGTTTGGGAAGTAGTTGAACGGACTTATAGAAGTAGTACCCAGAGTCGGTATATGCTTGTTGAATTTGATGGTTTAGCCTTAGCAATATGATCTTGATGAAATACCTTTGAGGGAGACAAATGATTTGAGACTTGATTTCTAGGAGTATATTAGAGTAAGAGGAAGATAGTGGATTTTCCTTGATTTCGGAGAGTGAGCAATGGAAAACTCATGCTAAATAAATGTTGGTGGATATCCATGGAATTGATCATATAAGATTGGGGTCAAATAGGTAATTGTGTAAAGGATAAACCCTGGTTTGATATCGTGGTTTTGAGGAACAATAAGTTCGAGGTTTAGAACATGGCACCCAGACCTTTGAAAAGAAAGCTAAATTGCCGGTGGATTTTGGTAAGTTTAGTAAAAGGGGGGAAGCCCCTGTGAATAATGTTACCAATCACCAACACATGTTTGTAAACAAATCACCTAACATTGTGTTTTGACCATGCCCTATTTTTGCTTGCCTGCAAATCTCGGGACGAGATTCTTTTAAGGGGGGAAGGTCCGTCACACCCCAGTTTTTGGATTCTTGTACTGTGCTCAAGAAGACAAAAATTAGGGCCAACAAATTTTTTTAACAACATGATTGTTTGAACTAACATGTGTTTATGATCTTAATCATTTTTTGCAATGCAAGTTTGGCTTCTTTATAAAACCAATACCAAAGTTTTAGGAAAACACTTCTATTATTTTTCCTGATAATTTTTCCCTGATGTTTTTCTATTATTACTTGAGTAGATTTTTATCCCAAGACTTGGATCATTCTTGTTTGCATCTTAAAACAAACTTTTACCTTTGATGTATCCAAGAAAACAAGATTTAAAAATAATTTATGAAAGTTTTCTTTGAAGATTTCTATGGAAAACATTTCCTAAAAATATAGCCAAGTACCTGTTTTCTACTCTTGTTTTCACCAGGCTATAAAATGTTATTTTATATTTTATTGACTTTTAATTAATCCTTGATATATGTACTACAAAACCATAAGATTAGTTTTATTTTTGGATGAATAAAAAATATCTTTTGCTTGTTGTTTTTGTGGTATAAAATTAAGGCAGAAAAGGAAAAAAAAATTGAACAGATAAAAACAGAAAGTATACCTTTTTCCACATTGTTTTAATGGCCTTAAACTATTTCAAAATTGTTTTCAAAATATGTTTCTGAAAGATTATAACATGGTTAACAAGTTCCCACTTTGAAAAAAAAAATTGGAAAGCATTTGAACCTTGAAAACAAACTCAACTTTTTGAACTTTTCATCTATTTCGAACACTTAGAAATTTTGGAAAGCATTTGAACCTTCAAAACAAACTCAACTTTTTGAACTTTTCATCTGTTTCCAACACTTAGAAATTTTTCTAAGTCCTTAACTGAAATTTCTGAATTTCAGTGAACAGTGTGAGATACACTATTGCACAATTGTTTTCTTGATGATTCTTTCCAAATCTTGAGGTGTAGCTTGGTCGAACATGTTGAATAACTAGTGGACTCGATCCAGGATGCATTGGTGTGCTTCTAGAAGCCTTAGGCATGAAGAAAAACATGAGAGAGAAATGATGATGTGGAAGGGTATGGGCAGCCCATGCCTTTGACCTATTGACCCAACCCTTGCCCCAACTTGTTTCCAAAGGCCAGCCCTGACCTGCCCCCATGTGTTCTATGTCTTGGACATCCAGAGCATGAAAGGAAAAAGACCAAAACGGCCCCAGAGCGCCTTCATGCCGCTCCTGGCATGCCCCCGAGCCCTCCCCATTTTTTCCCTTGCCTTTTTCTTCGAGTACAAGTACCCCGAGCCAATCCCTTGCGCCCCACACCTCCTCCCACTCCCTCACACCTCCCCTAGTCGAAAGGAAGCCTAGCACTAGCCCTAGAAGCCCTTGAGCCCGTGAGCTCGCCGCCGGTGACCGTGCACGGCCTCGAGTTGGTACGGCGAGATCCGTGCTCTCCCACTCCTCCTCACTGCCTTGGATCACCTCCCCACCCTCCCCTGAACCTCCCTGATGTGTTCCCATGGTCTTTGCCTGCAGGAGGCGCTGCCGCCGTCCGGGGACTCCGCCACGGGCACTAGCCGCGTGCCGCCGTGTGAGGCCGCGCCCGTCGCCAACGACTGCTCCCCTCGACCCCGTCCAACTCCCCCGAGCCCGCACCAGCCAGCCACGAGCCCCACGGTGAGCGCCACGACCACGCCGTTTTTCCTCCGCTGTCGGGATGAGAGAGAGAGAGAGGGGTGAGAGGTAGACGACGTCCGTGCACCGTTGGATCTTTGATCCACGATCGCGTTTGAACGTGAACCGTTCCCGCTCCGCGCTGAGCGCCTAGCTGGGCCGCTCCGCTGAGAACCAGCCTGCGTGGTTGTTTGTTTTTCTTTTTAAGATTTTAATAGAAACATGAGTGTTTGCTTTGGACGTATCAAAAAATACCAAAATGGAAAAATAAAATCTAGTAAAATTCATGGGCCTAACTATATGAGTTCTTAACCACATAAAAACTGTAGATCTAAGATTGGACTGTTATTTTGGCCACAATGAACATTTTGGCACGGAGTGTCTGTGAGAATGTTTGTAAAATAACTTTTAAAATATATAACTAAAATGGACAAACTAAAATGTTCTGGATAGCTATTGAACAGATCTATCCATAGCACTTGGCCTCACATCAAGGTGAGCTACCAAATGGAAATTCCATCCATTTTGGTAAAAGACCAGTAGGCTCTTCTGTGATTTTTAGAATGAGTTTAAAAATGATTTTTGAAGTAAATCCAATTGGATGAGTTTTATATTGACTAGGTCTATGTAATTCTAGCTTAGATTAAGTTTTCGAGCTCTAGATTAATTTTGGTGGACATATCTAGGAAACAACACTTTCCTGTTTTTGTTTCAAGTTGTGTTTTTGTTTAAAATGAAATGTGTGATTGATTATATCTTGTTTCCTAGCTTGTATGCAAGTGTTAGTACTTGTTATTAAGTTGTTTTATTGTAGAACATCTACCTTAGAGATTTTGTGCATGTTTGGAAAATAGAATGAAAATAGGATTAGCCTTGGTTATTTTCTAGTTTATTAATTGGAATATTTGTGTGAGCAAGATCTTGGTGTGTTTGAATGACTAAACTTTTGCTAGGATTGCTATGGATCTAGTACCATTTTGGTACTGTTATTTTAAAGTTAATGCCTCTGTTAGATTGCATTTCATTTTATAGCAAAGCGTGTGTAAGTCTTGCAATTTGTTTGCACTAGTATTGTTTCACTAGAATGAATAGCCTTGTTTTATTTATTCTTGTATACTAATTGTTGCCATGAGTAACCAGAGGCTTAGTACCTCTTTTGCCTTGGTATTAGTGGTCCCATAACCCACTGGTCCCATTGCATTTTGGTTGAGGATAAAAATCCCCAACCATATGTGTGTGTGTTAATAACATGTTTTGTTATATGATTGATTGTTATTTTCCACCATGGAAAATAGGTTGTTTGCTTCACTTATGCAAGTGAAAAGTTATTTCTTCTTTGTAAATACTAGTATGTTTAGATGTGATCTATTTGTTAGCATAATATTCCTTAGGGGTACCATGTTAAGAAATATGTCCCTATTGATTGCTTAAATTATATTGTTTGCTAATAGGATATTTTCCTTGTGATTGATAGATTGTTGGTGAATGATTTTAAATTGAGTGTTTGAATTTTTGAAAAGGTTTAGATAGCTTTTGATTGAGTGCATAGCTACTGGTTGTGTAGTTGATACTTTGTTTGTTTGCTATGTAATTAATTAGAAAGGCATGTATTACTAGAATTGGTTTATGCATGCTTAATGGTTGTTTCATAGAATTATTTTGATGGTTGTGCTTACTAGCATGTGTATGGTTTGTTTACTGTTATTAGGTGCATCTATATTCTTGACTTTCTTGTTTAGAGTTAAGCATCCTTGTAGCATTGTTTGCTTCTTTAGTGTGGAACTAGTGTCACCACTAGAAATTATGGATTTGTTCTAGTATTATTGCTCTTTTAATTTATGAGTGTATGAGTTTATCCTAGAATGTCTAGTATGTAATTATTTCTGTTATGATGCCATGAAACCTTGAATTTCATGTGCTATAGTTGTAGAATATAAGTATTTCTTATAGCATGCTTGCGTAGAATTTCCATACTAGTAAGCTAAATGCAGTCCTGTTTTTATGATGATTTGATAGGAGTATTATCTGGAGTGATGATTGTGTTTTAGATTATTTTTATGAACTGATATAATTGGTTTTAGCTACTGGTTGTTTGCTAAATTTTCTTGATTGATGGAGTCCATAACTCTGAGTAGAAATTAGCATAGTCAATAAATAGTCTATTCATCTATGGTGTGATTGCTTGCTGTTTGAAAATTGTCTGAGTGATCGCCTTAGCCTGAGTATTATACTTATGCTATTTTTGTGCTAGTGTTGTTGTTGTGCTTAGTATCATCTTTTTGTCTAGGCATTGTTTGATTAGTGATCTTGTTTGGTGATGATTTCCTTGTGTGTTGTTAATACCCACTGCCATAGGTATTGCCTTGTTTGTTTATTATTATTTTAGTAACCTCACCTTTTGTGACCACAAGCTATATTTTAGCTTATTGTATATCTTATTATGAGAGTGGTACACCACTCCATATATGGTATTTAAGATGTGGTATATGGTTTCTCAACCATATGTTTGTTTGACGATAGTTTTGTACCCTGGAAGTTATGTGACATAGTTTTCTCGATAACGTTTGTGAGTTTGCGCTAGTATACTTTTGCTTTATGTATGTGTTGTTTAGTTTAGTTGTTTAGTCTTTAGATCTGAGAGTGAGTCTTTTATTCTTTTACGACGCTAGAAAACGAAGAAGAAGAAGCAGCAGTTGTGGAGCTGTGCGTCTAGTTCAAGTTACTTCAAGGCCAGGAACACTAAGATATTTAAGGCAAGCCATCGTGATGCTTGATGTTATACTACACTTATCATTATCTATCATGCATGTTTTACTTCTAAAAAGTTTTCCAAAAACTTGGATTACCAAACAAAAACTATTTTTGAGTGACTACTACTATTATATATATACTATGCGAGTAGTTGATACTTGGAGTTACCAAGCCCATAGCCACCATATGGTATTTATTACCATCAAAAGTATAAGTCCCTAAGTGGTCACCCTAAAAATATGTTTTTGCAAAACCAAGGCTTTATGGAAAACCCGGTGGAAAGGCGAAGCCTTATTCACCGGAGGATTGTGGAAGTGGTCATTTTTTGGGGAAAACGTGTTTTTCAAAAATGACACATAACCTAGTATTTGCCGGACAACCTTTACCGTACTGCCACTCTACCCCAACATGGGCACGGGGCCTAGCTTGAAGTTTGTTCTTGTTAGTGTGTGCCTATCTAAATTGCTATAAGGGGACGGACTCCCTCGAACCGAATGTCGTCAAAACCCTCAATCTTGGCGACATATAAAGTGTGGGATTAAGTTTCCCTCTGGACGCATCCGTTGAGGCTCCCGTCTAGGCAGGGTGGGACCTGATGTTGGGGAGCATATACTCAATTTAAGGGATATGCATATTCTAGCTTGAACATAGTGGATGGTTAGGATCAGTTACCTAATCTTTGCATACTGTTGTTACAGTCCGTGGTTGTTCACGGCGGGTGTACTGGATCTGGTGGATTGTGTACACCTCTGCAGAGTACAACTATTTCGAAGTAGCCGCGTCCTCGGATATGGATAGTTGAATGGCCATGTAGCTAGCATTGTGTCAAGGTTTTCAAAAAGTAGTATTCAAAAAGGTGTTGGACTTGTGAAGTTCGGAAAGGAAGAAATCGTGTACCGTGGAGGTACCGTTGATGAAAAGCCAGAAGTTGTTTTACAAAAAGTTTTGCAAAGAGAAAACCTTCTTTTACAAAATGAGTTTATAAAACCTCTTGTACATGTGATATCTACAAGAGAAAGAAAACAATATTATTTTCTTTTGAAGTATATTCTTCAACGAAGATACAAAGTTTTTAAAAATCAACTATGATATGTCTTACATATATCATTGATAGCGAACCCTATGTATAGCCTACCTATTCCACTATATAAGCATACTGCATCTTTGGTAAGCTACATGATGGATGTCTTGCTGAGTACATTCAAATGTACTCATATTGGTTTCGTCCCTGGTATCAACTTGCCAGATATTGAGAAGGAGTCTTAGGAGGAGATCTATGAAGAGGAGTACGGAGCTGATGGCTTTGCGAACTAGGATCGTCTCCCGGTCAGCAGCCTGTAGGTTAAGGCGTGACTTGGGCTCTACTATGTTGTGTGTGTTTAGTCTTCCGCTGTGTGTGTTGTGTGGTTGCCCTGCGTGGCAGTTGTGTTAGACTTGGTCATGTGACCATGTCCTTTTAAGTGTTTATGCAACCGTGTAATGGATATTGTATCTGTGTACCAACTTGATATGTTGTTCACGACTGGTGTGATCTGGAATCGTGAATGTATGCATATCGAAGGTGTCCTTGAACAGTGGTTCTAGGGCGGACCTTACAGTGATTGTCCCCAGAAGAAGTATGATCCAGCTTAGTCTGATGAAACCCACGAGACCCAGGGTCCAACCCAGAAGAAGCGGAAGAGTTTGATGAGTGGACCTCGAGACAAAGATGATGTTGCAGAAGCACCTACGACTCATGCCTTAGTTAATGGTACGTTTTCGAACCAAACCCGTGATCCCCATAGTTGTGTTTGACTTCGTACCCTGACAAATCCGACGTAAATGGAACACTGGAAGTGTCACGTCGGACTAGTAAAAAAGTATCTTTAAAATTTACAATACTAACGTAACTTCATCTAACTTTAGCTTAACACCTAACATTAGTTTTAAAATTTTCTAACCAATTTTTCTCAATCAAGGAGAAAGGTGCCTTAGGATGTTCTATAGCTGTTTAAAAGAGAGATGAAGGTTGAAAGAAAGATTGGGTTTGATTTTACTAGGCAATAAGATCTTTCGTGTATATATTTTGGAGGAAACAGATTTTAGAATATGAGCTTGTGGAGAATCACTTGAGGTTTAGATTTGGAGTGAAAGTTTGAGGATCATATGAGAATTGTTTGAGTTGAATTACAGTATATATACACTGGGGCTAACCAGTTGTGGACCCCAAAACTTTGGAAGTTATCGGTAACTAAGATTTGTAGCCTTGAAGAAATGATTTGAGGTTTAGAAATATTGGTGGAAACTATTGGATTTTAGGAAGTACTTGATATATAAGTAGATTGGATTGATTAATAGTAGTATGTTGAAAATCATTTGTGAAATGGGGATGATGATGATAATGGTTTGCATAGGTGATTCTTATACTGGATTTTAGTATACACATAGATTATGTTGGATTGGCGTAGACAATTCGATTTCGATTAAAGATGGATTGAAGGAATAATTGATTTTATATAGGAAGTAATTGGTGAACATAAAAGAATGATTTTTGGATTCGAGGAAAAATCAATATGGCTTGGAGATAGTAGGTGATTATTCTTGGTGATATATTCTCGGAGCTTGTCGCGCTCTATAGATATTATTTTGAGGAAAAATGGTTTAGCCTTGATCATGAGATAAGAGTTTATAGAGTTTGAAAGGTTTTATATAAATAATACAGAGTTGGTATATGATTGTTGGATTTATTGGTTTAGCCTTAGCAATATGATCATGGGGAGATACCTTTGAGGGAGACAAATGATTTGAGACTTGATTTTCTAGGATTATATTAGATTAAAAGGAAGATAGTGGATTTCCGGGAATTGAGCAATGGAAAGCTCATGTTCAATATAGCTTAGTGGATGTCTCTTTGATTGATCTATATAGTGATGAGAGAGTTTATGCCCCAAAGGAGGAAATAGTGGAATGATAATCTTAGGAGTTTGGAAACTAGTATATCTATGTCTAAAGGATAACCCCTGGATAACCACTATGGTTTTGAGGAACAATAAGTTCGAGGTTTAGAACATGGCACCCAGACCTTTGGAAAACTAACCTGTCGGTGGGTTTTGGTAAGAATAATCAAAGGGGGGAAAGCACTTGTGCTTAATATTACCAACCACCAGCACATGTTTTTGTAAACAAATGATCTAACATTTTTGTTTTGACCACACCCTCTTTTCGCTATCCTGCGAATCTCGGGACGAGATTCTTTTAAGGGGGGAAGTTCTGTAACACCCCAGTTTTTGGATTCTTGTACTGATGTTCAAGAAGACAAAAATGAGGGCCAACAAAAAAAATTCTAACAACATGATTGTTTGAACCAACATGTGTATATGGTCTAAATCATATATGCAATGCAAGCCTTGTTTCATTTTAAAACCAATACCAATTTTCCTGAAAACACTTTTATAATCTTTCCCCGATGATACTTGAGTGAATTTTTATTCCAAGACTTGGATCATTCTTGATTTCATCTTAAAAGAAACTTTTAGCTTTGTTGGATAAAAAAACAAAATTTCAAAATAATTTATGGAAGTTTACTTCCAATTTTTCTATAAAAACTATTCCGTGAAAATATAGCCAAGTACCTATTTTCCACACTTTTTTTCACTAGGCTATAATATGTTATTTTATGTTTTCTTGACTTTTATTTGTTCCTTGATTTATGGAATAGAAATCCATAAGCTTGGTTTGATTTTTGGAATCATAAAAATAATATTTTGCTTGTTGTTTTTGTGGGAGAAAATTAAGACAGAAAAAGGCATTTTTTAGAAAACAGCGAAAAACAGATAGTACACCTTTTCCTACTTTGTTTTCATGGCCTTACACGATTTCAAATTTGTTTTCAAAATATTTTTCTGAAAGTTTAAAACATGTTTAACAAACTCCAACTTTGAAAACAAAATTTGGAATCCATTTACCCTCTGAAAACATCCTGGACTTTTTGATCTTTTCATCTGTTTTCCAACACTTAGAAAAATTGCTAAGTGTTAACTGAATTTTCTGCATTTTTGGAACAGTAGTAGATACAGTTTTTGACAGATGTTTTCATTGCCTTTTCTTGTAAGATTTGAAGTGGGACCTTGTCTTGAGTGTTGACCATAGTTTGTTTTCGACCTAGGATCCCTTGTGGTGCTTCTAGAAGGCTTGGAGAAAGGGTTTGGAGTGTGAGAAAGAGAGGGGGAAAGTGCTGATGTGGCATGGCATGGGAACCCATGCCTTGACCCTTGTGGCCATGCCTTGCCTTTTCCTCTGCTCCAAAGGCCTCCAGCTCTTGCCCCCAACCCCTCCAACCTCTATGACATTGCCCCTTGTCTTGGAACACCAAGGACATGCTCTGGACGCCCCCCATGCAAATCCCTGGCATCAACCCGAGCCCACCCCTAGCCTTTGACCTCATCACCGTGTCTTAAAGCCCCCACACTCGTGTCCCTTGCGCCAGTGCACTCCCACACATCCCCACAGCCACCTCGAGCAGAAGGAACCAAGTCCCTAGCCTCCATGAGCTCCACGAGCTTGAGATCCACCGCCGGCCATCGAGCTCGAGCCCGAGGTGGTGCACCCTCCACGATCCCTCCCAACCCTTGTTCTCTCCTCCGATGAGTTCCCCATAGCCAATGGATGTGCCCTGACCCCTCCCCGTGCTTGGTTGCTTGCAGGAACACCGCCGCCGTCCGATTCGCCGCCGCGGCCGCACCGTCGTCCTCTGCCGTTTGCAGCCGCCACCGGACGCCAACCCTGCACCCCTCGACTCCCCTGCACCCCTGCACCTCCCCCGATCCTGCGCTGCCCCTCGCTGCAGCCCCACGGTGAGCCACCGGCCGTCCCAGAGCCTCTGTGTTTTTCCGTGGAGAGAGAGAGAGGAGAGGAGAGGAGGAAGAGGACGCCGGGAGCATCGATCCGGAGATCGACGGCTCCAGTTAAATTACACCGTTTTCCCGCCGCGCGCGCGCTCGTTTTCCTGCGCTGGGCCGCGCGGTGCGCCTAGTGGGCCGCACCAGTGAAAACCCCAGCCCGCTGTGTGTTATCCTTTTCCTTTTAAATTTTATAGAATATTGCATGTTTGCTTTTGCCCTGTTAAAAATGGTTTAAGTGCTAGATTATTCCAAAAAATATTCATGGAAGTATTCTTATGTTTTCTGAACCATGTCCAGTTTGTAGATCAAGGTTTGCACTTTTATTTTTGTCATAAAAATTAAAATGCCACATAGTGTATGTTTAACCTTTTTGTGCATAACTTTTCGGATATGTATCCAAATCTTTCAAACCAAATTGTTTTGAGTAGCTAGTGAGTATATCTATCATTAGGTCTTGGCCTCACATCAAGGTGAGTTACCAAATAGAAATGCCATCCATTTTGGTAAATGACCATTAGGCTTTTCTAGGATTTTTAGAAGGAGTTTAAAAATGATTTTTGAGATGAATCCAATTGGATGAGTTTTTATATGACTAGATCTATCAAACCCTAGATTGGATTAATTTTTAGAGATCTAGATTATTTTTTGTGAGCAAAACTACAAACAGTACCTTTTCTGTTTTCTATATTACTTGTGTATTTTTTTGTGGATAAGTGTTTGATTGTTTTAAACTTGTTTCCTAGCATGTATAAATGTGTTTCTACTTGTTATTAGGTTGTTTTCTTGCGATACAACTACATTAGGAAGTGTGTGCATGATTGGAAATCATATGGAAATAGAAATCGCATTTTATTGTTTTCTAGTAATTATTTTTTTATTAGATTGTATAAGCCAATCTTTGTGTGATTGTGCACCTAAGTTTTTGATGTGGTTGGGTTGAGTCCAGTACCATTTTGGTACTGTTATTTTGATGTTATTATCTCTGTTATCTTGCACTTTATTTTATAGCAAAGCATGTGTACCATTTGTTGTTTGTTTTCACTAGTATTGTTTTCACTAGTATTAATAGCCATGTATTGATTGCTTTGTTAGATTAATTTTGTCAAGTGTAACCAGAGTCTTTGTGACCTCTAAATTCCTTGGTATTAGTGGTCCCATAACCCACTGGTCCCATTGCATTTTGGTTACGGATGCAAATCCCCTACCATACATTTGTGTGTTAGTAGCATGTACTTTTGTATGTGTGTTTAATATTTTCCACCAAGGAAAATGGTTGATTGTTTTACTTGTTTGATTGAAGTATTTAGTAATACTTTATTACTACTAGTATGTTTAGTTGTGGTGCATTTTTTTACATGATGTTCCCTTGGGAATATCATGTTAGGAAATGTTTGACTATTGTTTTGATGTTTTCAATATTGTTTGCAAATAGAATATTATCCTAGTGTTTGGTAAATTGTGTGGATATAAATACCATTGAGTGTTTGTATTTTTGAAAATGCTTAGTTGATCTTGTATTGAGTGCATAGCTACTGGTTGTATAGCATGTCACTTTTTACGTATTATTTGATTGATTAGAAAAGCATGAATTAGTAGATTGAGTGATTTTTGCTTAGTAGTTGTTTTCATGGAATATTGTTAGTGTATTTTCTTACTAGCATGTGTAAGGTGTATGTGCTGTTAGTAAGTAGTTATATTAATGTATTGGTTGTTTAGTATCATGCATCCTTGTAGTGTTGTTTGCTTCTCTAGTAATGTATTAGTGCCACACTAGATATTATGAGTTTCTCTAGAATTGTTGTTTTCCATCTTATGGTAGTATGTGTACCCTAGAATGTTTAGCATTTTTCACTTATGTTATTGAGGCATAGATATTGTGGTTGCTAGTGCTTTAAGTTTGGAATACTTTATTTATCTTATAGCATGCTTGTGTAGCAGTTTTCCTACTAGTATGTTATTAGTGTAATCCTGTCTTTATACTATGTTCTAGCTTTGTTATCTCTTGTGAGTATTGTGTTTTAGAAAGGTGTATTATGATTTGTACCATTGATTGAGCCACTGGTTTGTTTAGTTATTTTCATGATTGATGGATTCCTTAACTTTAAGTAGACATTAGCATAGTCTGTAACTAGCTTATTCATCTGTGGTATGTTGCTTGCTTTTTGAAAATAGTCTGAGTGATTACCTTAGCATGAGTATTGTACTTATGTTATTGTTGTGCTTATGTTATTGTTATGTTTAGTAGTACCTGGTTATCTATGCATTAGTTTAGTAGTGAACTTGTTTGTTGATGATTGCTTGTGTGTTGCTGCTTTGATTGATTGTTAGTATTTTAGTAGTCTCACCTTTGTGACCACAAGCTATATTTTTATCTTCTTATGTATCTTGTTATGAGAGTGGTACACCCACTCCATATGTGATATATAAGATGTGGAATATGGTTTCGCAACCATATGTTTGTTTGACGACAGTTTTGTACCATGAGAGCTTGTGAGATAGATTTCGCGATAACTTTTTGAGTGATTGCGCAAGTATAAGTTTGCTTGATGTATGTATTTCTTTGTTTAGTTGTTTGCCTTTTTGGCTCTGAGTGTGTGTCTTTTATTTCTTATACGATGTTAGAAAACGGAGGAGAAGAAGAAGCAGTTGTGGATCTGTGCGTCAAGTTCAAGCTACTTCAAGGCCAGGGACACTAAGAGTTTTAAGGAAAGCCATCTTGATGCTTGCTACTACACTTATCATTACATTTCATGCATGTTTTACTTCTGAAAAGTTTTACAAAAACTTTGATTACCAAAAACATTTTGAGTGACTACTACTACTATTAATATCATTACTATTACTATGCCAGTAGTTGATACTTAGTGTTACCAAGCCCATAGCCACCATATGGTATTTATTACCACCAAAAGTATAAGTCCCTAAGTGGACATCCTAAAAATATGCTTTTGCAAAACAAAGGATTTTATGGAAAACTCGGAGGAAAGGCTGAGCCTTATCCACCGGAGGAATGTTGAAGTGGTCATTTTTGAGAAAAAGACGTTTTCAAAAATGACACATAACCTAGTCTTCGCCGGACAACCTTTATCGTACTTCCACTCTACCCCAACATGGGCACGGGGCTTAACTTGAAGTTTGTTTTTGTTACTGTGTGTTATATAATAATTTGCTATAAGGGTCATCGTACCCTCAAACTGATTGTCGCCAGGAGGGGTATACGGAACATAAAGAGTGTGGGATTAATTTTCCCTCCGGTTGTAACAGTTGGGTCTCCTGCCGTGGCGGGGTGGGACCTAGTGTCGGGGAGATCACACCCAACTGAAGAGATAGGCATATTATAGCTTGAACATAGTGGATGGTTAGGATTAGTTATCTGATGTTCACATATTGTTGTTACAATCCGTGGTTGTTCACGGCGGATGTACTGGATCTGGTGGATTGTGTACACCTCTGTAGAGTAAAACTATTCGGAATAGCCTGGTCCTCTGATATGGACAGTTGAATGGCCATGTAGCTAGCATTGTGTCAATGTTTTCAAAAAGGAGTTTCAAAAATGTGTTGGACTTGAAGTACAGAAAGGAGTAAATCTTGTACCGTGGAGGTACCGTTGATGAAAATCCTGAAGTTGGTTTTACAAGAAGTTTGAAAAGAAAAACTTTTCTTTTATAAAACAAGTTTATAAAACCTCTTGGACATGCAATATCTACAAGAGAAAGAAAACTATATTATTTTCTTTTGAAGTATCTTCTTCAACAAAGATACGGAGATTTTTTAAAATCAACTATGATATGTCTTTCATATATCATGGATACTGAACCCTATGTATAGCCTACCTATTCCACTATATAAGCATACTTGCATTTTGGTAAGCTACATGATGGGTGTCTTGCTGAGTACAATCAAATGTACTCATATTGGTTTTGTCTCTGGTATTTACTTGCCAGACTTCGAGAAGGAGTCTCAGGAGGAGATCTGCGAGGAGGAGTACTGCGCTGATGGCTTTGCGAACTAGGATTGTCTCCTGGTCAGCAGCCTGTAGGTTAAGGCGTGACTTGGCCTGTGCTACGTTTGTGTGTTTTAGTCTTCCGCTATGTGTGTTGTGTGTTTTTCCTGCATGGAAATCGTGTTAGACTTGGTCGTGTGACCATGTCTCTTTAGTAAGTGTTTTCTGTAATCGTGTAATGGATATTGTATCTGTGTACCAACTTGATATGTTGTTCACGACTTTTGTGATCTAGGATCATGAATGTATGCATATCGGAGGTGTCCTTGAACAGTGGTTCTAGGGGACCTTACAGATAGTGTGTTCATGCCTCCCTTTCACTCACGCTCGAGTGACAGAAACGTAACGGGTGGGGGTGTTTTGTTGCCATTAGGGAGAAAACAATTATGTTCACATTGTTTACATTACACACTTTGCTTAATGCAATTATCTGTTGCTTGCAACTTAATACCCGAGGTTTGATTGGATGACGCTCTGTGGGTGGATTATTAGTCATAGATGCAGTTGGATAACGATCTATGAATTATGTTGTAATGTCCGCATGAATCACGTAGTAATCATCATGTCATGCATATGCAATATGGTGCCGCCTTTATATCTGTCAATTACCCAGCTGTAATTTGTTTACCCAGCATATTATCTATCTGTTTTGGAGAGACACCACTAGTGAACTATGGACCTCGATCCATTTCTTTACACTGATAATACAACCACTGCAACCACTGTTTTCCTACTACGATTATTGTTTTCCTCTCATTCACTGCCATCATTGTTCTCTTTTCATTTACTGCAAACAAGTATTGTTTTCCACACTATACGTCTAATCCTTTGTTTTTAGCAATACTGATGAGATTGACAGCCTCATTGTTTCGTTGGGGCAAAGTAACTTGATTGTGTTGTGTAGATTCTATGTTGTTGCCGAACCGGTAGTGCGCCCTACCAACGTCATCTGCCAACAACCTTCGGAAGTGATTTCTTTCTCCTACTGGTCGATTCAACTTTGGTTTCTTTCTGAGGGAAGCTTGCTATTGTGCTCTTCATACCTTCCTTTGGGGTATCCCAACGAATGTATGTTACACGCCGTCAGCGTCCCCTTGAACAAAATCACGATTTCAAGGGGAACAAAAAATATTTGTTCCAGAAACAAATCACCAGTATATGTGGAACAATATTTTAACTTCCATGGAACAAATCAAAACTTCAAAGGGGGAAAAAAAATATTTGGTTTGGAACAAATCACAATTATAAGCGAAACAAAAAATTTAACTCCCGCAGAACAAATCAAAACTTCAAGGGGACCACATATTTTAGCGTCCCCAGAACAAAATCACGATTTCAAGGGGAATAAAAATATTTGTTCCAGAAACAAATCACATTATAAGTAGAAAACACATTTTTTACTTTCGAGGAACAAATCTTTGTAAAGAGAGTGGAACCGTTTTATGGACATTGGAACAAAATCTCGGTGAAAAAATAGGTTCAAAAAAAAATCTCGGTGAAAAACTAGGAACACAAAGCTCTAACAAAAAACGAACAAATGCTTGGGACAAATACTAGAAACAAAATCTAGAAATAAATGCTAGAAATAAATAAATAAAGTTGGAACAATATATAGGAACAAATGCTTGGAACAAATGTTAGGAACAAAAAAAATCTTGGAACAAAAATGCTAGAAACAAAAATCTAGGAACAATAATGATTGGAACAAAAATGCAGGAACAAAAATGGTCGGAACAAAAATCTAGGAACAAAATCCCGGGAACAAAAATCTAGGAACAAAATTCCTGGAACAAAAAATCTAGAAACAAAAATCTCGGAACAAATTCTTGGAACAAAATCTAGAAAAAAATCTTAGGAACAAAATCTAAAAACAAAAGTTTGGAACAAATGTTGTGAACAAAATCTAGGAACAAAATGCTAGGCACAAAAATCTAGAAACAAAATCTAGAAACAAAAGCTTGGAACAAATAGTGGGAACAAAATCTAGGGGAAAATGTTGGGAACAAAAATCTAGGAACAAAATTCCTGGAACAAATGCTTGGATCAAATGTTTGAAACAAAATCTAGGAACAAATGCTAGGAACAAAATAGAACAACACAATCTTGGAACAAATGCCGGGAACAAACCCTAGGAAAAAAATGCTAGAAACAAAAATATAGGAATAAAATGTAGGAACAAAATTTAGAAACAAAAGCTTGGAACAAAATGTAGAAACAAATGTTGGGAACAAAAATCTAGGAACAAAATTCCATGAATGTTCCAATACAAAAAACAACAAAGAAACTTAATCAAGAACAAAAGTCAATTAGGATTGGAACAAAGTTCCAACTTGAACAAACCTTTCTAGAGGAACAAAGTTCCAATTTGATAAAAATTACCTATAGGAACAGAGTTTCATGAAAAAAGTGTGGTATCAAAATAAGAACCCGTAATTAGGAAAAAATTGTACCGATACATATAGGAACAAATTTTCATGTGTGTGTAAACAAAAAAATCATAATGTTTATAAAATAAAGGAATGAAAAAACTAGGAACAAAAATGGCAGGAACAAAATTTAGGAGCAAAAAGCTTGAAACAGATGCTGGGAACAAATGTTTATAAAAATAAAGGACTAAATGTTTATACATCGAGGAACAAAAAATTAAAAAAAATAGGACAAAAATGAACAAAAATGAAAGAATAAAGAAAAATTAAATAGGTAAAGAAATAAAAATGCATGAAAAAAACAAAAACATACATATGAGGGAGAGAAGAATACATGAGGAACTTAAACTACGGAAGGAACCGCGTGAAGTGAAATAGTGCATGTTCTCGCGTCAAAGCAGTAGTCTCTATAAAAAGTTTTTTTGTTGACATGGAAATAAAACATGAAGAATGGAAACAAAAAAAAATATTAAAATAAATGAAAAATTAACAGCGAAAAAAGAAAAGAGTGAAAAGAAGGAGGAAAAGAAATAAAGGAATTATAAGAAGAAAACATGCTTTGGAGGTACACCACATTGATGGTGAGAAAACCCATAAATCCATGTCTTTGAGCCTTATTGGTGAAGGAAAAAGCACACAGAACACATCCTTGAATTTGAGTAGTGGAACAAGTGTGGTCAGGATCGATGACTCGCAGATGATTCATTCATGTAGGTGATCGTGTACGAGCAACTTGACCAGAATAAGCGAACGCTTTAAACGGGCCAGGCCCACAACCGACGCTCGTTCAGCGAAAAGGCAGCAAAGAAACGCTCGTTCAGCGAACCCAGTATGCTCCTCCAAGAGGTTGCAACATTTTGATGACTATGTGAGTTTATCTATCGCTTTAATATTTTCGAGCTCTTGTCCATTTGAACTGTGGTCAAACTTGTATTTTGCAAAAATTTCAATATAGGACCGCATTGCGCTTCTTCTAGGCCATCTTCTTCTCTTTGGTTTCCTAATTTGTCGAGGAAAACAAGATTAGTCAAGAGATGATAGCCAAAAAGAACAAGCTCATGTTGATGGATCCAAGTGGCATGAATGAGAAGGTGAGTGCCTATTAGTAGTTTTGGAGGGAGGAGGTCTTGCATGGTACGGAACGAACCATGTGCTTACAAAAGTTTCCTAAAAAAAAAGTGCTTACAAAAGTTTCCCTAAGAAAAATTACTTACAAAAGTAGTCCACGATCTCCGGCTGTATACGATACGAGGAGCTACGGGAAAGAGAATCCGAGTATACAATCGACACGAACCTAGTATTTCCGAATTGGATTTGGCTCGGAGTGTGAGCAGCGAGCGGCCGGCCTGCCCCAATCGGAGTCGAATTTGCTGGCCTCGCTTCAAATAGGGCCTGAACCCCAGGTCTCGTTCTCACCAGAACACGAACGCAACAAACGCTGATCCGCGCTCAGTAGCTAGCCACGAGAAAGAGACACTCGGCGGATCCAGAGGCGCTAAACGCGATGGCGACCACGCCGGTGAAGAAGAAGGCCGCGAACCGGCTGGTGGTGGAGGAGGCGACCAACGACGACAACTCCATGTGCAGCCTCCACCCGGCCACCATGGAGAGGCTCTCCATATTCCACGGCGACCTCGTGCTGCTCAAGGGCAAGCGTCGCCGCAGCACGCTCTGCTTGGCCATCCCCGACGACACCTGCGAGGAGCACAAGCTGAAAATCAACAAGGTGGTCCGGTCCAACCTGCGCGTCCGCATCGCGGACGTCGTGTCCGTGCACCTGTGCCACGACGCCAAGTACGGGAGACGCGTGCACGTCCTCCCGGTGGACGACACCATCGAGGGCATCACAGGCAACCTCTTCGAGTCCTACCTCAAACCCTACTTCGTGGGGGTCTACCGCCCGGTCCGCAAGGGCGACCTCTTCCTTGTGCGCGGCGGCATGCGGAGCGTCGAGTTCAAAGTCATGGAGATCGACGATTCGGCTGCCGGCGAGTACTGCGTTGTGGCACCTGAGACGGAGGTCTTCTGCGACGGCGAGCCAGTCAAGAGGGAGGACGAGGAGCGGCTGGACGACGTGGGGTACGATGACGTGGGTGGCATGCGGAAGCAGATGACACAGATCAGGGAGCTGGTCGAGCTCCCGCTGAGGCACCCTCAGCTCTTCAAGTCCATCGGCGTTAAGCCTCCCAAGGGCATCCTTCTGTACGGCCCTCCCGGCTCTGGCAAGACGCTCATCGCCCGCGCCGTGGCCAACGAGACCGGGGCCTTCTTCTTCTGCATCAACGGCCCAGAGATCATGTCCAAGATGGCGGGAGAGAGCGAGAGCAACCTGAGGAAGGCCTTCGAGGAGGCTGAGAAGAACGCGCCCTCCATCATCTTCATCGACGAGATCGACTCCATCGCTCCCAACAGGGAGAAGACCCACGGCGAGGTGGAGAGGCGCATCGTCTCCCAGCTGCTCACGCTGATGGACGGCATGAAGGCCCGGGCGCACGTCATCGTTATGGGCGCCACCAACCGTCCCAACAGCATCGACCCTGCCCTCAGGCGCTTTGGAAGGTTTGATCGCGAGATCGACATCGGCGTGCCGGACGAGGTCGGACGCCTCGAGGTGCTGCGCATCCACACCAAGAACATGAAGCTGGACGTGGACGTCAACCTCGAGGTGGTCGCCAAGGATACGCACGGCTACGTTGGCGCCGACTTGGCCGCGCTCTGCACCGAGGCAGCCCTGCAGTGCATCAGAGAGAAGATGGACGTGATCGACCTGGAGGATGACACCATCGACGCCGAGATCTTGAACTCCATGGCCGTCACCAATGACCACCTTAAAACGGCTCTCGCCGGCACGAATCCTTCTTCCCTCCGCGAGACCGTAGTCGAGGTGCCCAACGTCAGCTGGAACGACGTCGGCGGCCTCGACGGCGTCAAGAGGGAGCTACAAGAGACCGTCCAGTACCCGGTCGAGCATCCGGAGAAATTCGAGAAGTTCGGCATGTCGCCTTCCAAGGGCGTCCTCTTCTACGGGCCACCGGGATGCGGCAAAACGTTGTTGGCCAAGGCGATTGCCAATGAATGCCAAGCCAACTTCATCAGCATCAAGGGACCCGAGCTGCTTACCATGTGGTTTGGTGAGAGCGAGGCCAACGTGCGAGAGATCTTTGACAAGGCGCGCCAGTCTGCACCGTGCGTCCTGTTCTTCGACGAGCTCGACTCCATCGCGACGCAGAGGGGTGGCAGCGTGGGCGACGCCGGCGGCGCGGCGGACAGGGTTCTGAACCAGCTGCTCACCGAGATGGACGGGATGAACGCCAAGAAGACCGTGTTCATCATCGGGGCGACCAACAGGCCAGACATCATCGACTCGGCGCTGCTCCGACCGGGTCGTCTGGACCAGCTCATCTACATCCCCTTGCCGGACGAGGGCTCGCGGCACCTGATATTCAAGGCCTGCCTCAGGAAGTCTCCCGTGGCCAAGGACGTCGACCTCGACGCGCTGGCAAGGTTCACGGCGGGCTTCAGCGGAGCCGACATCACGGAGATCTGCCAGAGGGCGTGCAAGTACGCGATCAGGGAAGACATAGAGAAGGACATAGAGAAGCAGAGGCTGGGCATGGAGGTGGACTGCGGGCAGGAAGCAGGGGAGGTTGCGGAGATCAAGGCGGCTCACTTCGAGGAGTCGATGAAGTTTGCGAGGAGGAGCGTGAGCGATGGTGACATCAGGAAGTACCAGGCGTTTGCTCAGACGTTGCAGCAGTCTAGAGGGTTCGGCACCGAGTTCCGCTTCCCGGCGCAGTCCCAGGCGGCAGAAGCTGCTGTCGACGCCTCCGCGGCAGCGGATGAAGACGATCTGTACAATTGATCCGTAACCATAGCTACAAACTGAAGTAGGATAGGTTCTGTTTTTCCTCTTGTCTCTTCAGGTTGCAGATTGTCTCCATGTAAATATTATGTAAGGATTTATTACTACCACATACATCATTTTAATACAGTTCTTCAACTATAAAGCTCCCTGTTGTCCAAAATAAAACGTATGTGCTCTTTTCTCTTTAGGCAGAAAGACTCTGAAAAGCCAGCCGTTAACTGAAACCTCCTGTCTCAAACACTAGGAACTACTGTTTCCCCTCTCTGCTCCTCAATGAAGAACGAGATTCAGAAGGCCATTTGCCGGATGGATGCCAGCTTAAATCAGATGAATAAATGAGTGTTTGCATTGACTAAATTCTAAGAAAGCGGAAGCCAAATATTTTGGTTTGCATCCTTTAGTACGTTGTATCTGAAACCTGTTACTCACGACAATCTTAGTTGTAGGGCTTTAACTTTTTTTTTTGTTAAATGACTCTTGTCATATACTACTCCGTATGTTAGTTCTGTTGAATTATGATATATTTCGAAATCAGAACCAGCAAGAGGCCTGCGTTGGTATGTAACTGTTTAAGTCTTTATCAAAAATGTAACTGTTTAAGTTATGGTTTGGCTTTTCAGTTCTTCATCCATAACTCCAAATGATGGAAACGATTATGTTAGAGTACTACTGACTACTGATTATATTAGAGTGAGACAAGAGACAACGTACTTTCGTTTCTGCTTATGAAGGTTGCTAGTGGCATTTTCAACTTACTGCATTGCTGCATTCTCACTGCATTATATCCGACCTACCGGTTGCCTTATTGACGTACACTGCTTTTTTTATGTACTGATAAAGATATTCCCATGTTTAGTACTCCATCCGTTCCATATTAGTTGCTGCATTCTCATTGCATTATAGTTGCTGCATTCTTGAGGGTTCATCAATACCAAGTTCCATTCTTGAGTATATGAGAAAAGGAATAAAATATGTGATGTTTTAAAGACGCATATCCACCTCTTGATTTTAGGAATGTGAACCATACACGATAAGCCACCAAATTGCAAGTGAAGTCCAAGAAGTGCATGTTAGATCATATTAGTGCAATTAAAACATACTCAATAAAACTGTCAACAAAAACGTATGCCACAAAAAAAACCAGAGACGCTGTTTTGGCTTACAGGAGGAGCAGATGCTCCCATTATGAAAAATACATTTAAAAATGCTTAAAACATACATTTTCTTAGAATGTACAATTGTGTGTCTTTTACATATCCTAAAGTATTTTGTGAAGAAAAATTATATATCGTGTCGTAGTCAATAAAGACAAAAAAAAAAAACTCATGATAAGTCACACACGTCACAAAATTTGTCTTTTTCCCATGAAACTTTATATGCCCGTGTAGAATATGTAGATGTACACCGAGATGTTTTTCAAAAAAAAAACGATATCAGAATATGTGTTTTGGGCTGTGTAAAAATAGCAAATTTTTAAATATGAGGTAAGAAACAAATGTCGAGAACTTTCAAATTTGTCAGGATTTGTAAACTATTTCACATTGGAATTTTTTAGCGCTCTAGAATTCATGATTGTCAACATCTAGGTTTTTTCGGTTTTTTTTACTTATAAATGTCGATTAGAATAGAAAATTAAAAAAATGATCCATGGAGCCCATCCTAGAGAGAATGAGAGAGAGAAGGTGGGGCGGGACAGGGCTTTCCCGGAGACAAACATAGAGGAAGACTGGCCAACAGACATGGGGGTAACCTATGGCTAAGAATCAGGGAAGACGAAGTGAAGGCATCCATGTGGGACGTGTTTGGCTGCCAACACCGAAATTAGCTCATTTGCATATGTGGCCCAGCTAGGCATGGCTCTGAAAAACGAGGCATGAGCCATGTTGTGTTGTCCGTTTGTTTGCCAATAATGTCTCTGTCAGACCCGTTTGGCTGCGAACGAAATTCAGTGCACATGTTGTTTGGTTGCCTAGTTGTTGTGTTTAGGGGAATAAACCACTATGTTTGGTTGCCCAAAACGATGGCGTTCGGGTTACCTTGCTTCCCTAGTGGTGAGCTTACCAGCCCAAAGATGTTTACGTAAGATCATACAGACCTAAGACTAGCACAAATATAGAAGAACGACGAACATCATGGTGATTACAAAGACTTTGATGTTGTCACACCCGATCCGAGCTGCAGCTTTGCCTGCTCCGGTCTGACATGCGCTTTTGTTGCTCCCAGGAAGTAGAGGGGTCTCTTCTAGCAAGGACATGGAGTAAGCTTTTCTGGCTCGGTCAGAGTCTCGAATCTTATGCAGCGGTTGTTGGGGAAATTTTCGATCTGAGCTGAGCAAGAACTCCAGGAGGTGTAGATTCCTGAAACCCTTCTTCTGAACACCATGTACCAATACAGCACAGAAGATATAATCACAAGATAGAAATGCAACATAAGGAAAGCATGCATTGATGATCATATACCTAATGCACTACTACAAGCACAAGCAGCCCAAGTAGTTTGTTGCTTGGCATGGTGTCAACCTATCACCACATCAAAAGAGGGTGTAATCCTACCACTGCAAGTCCATCGTTTGAGGGGTTAGCTTCTACACCACCTCGAGTACCCAAAATATACAGGCCATAAGAAGTTTTGTTGTCCTAGCTATGCAAAATATACATCATATCATCATGATCATCAAGCATGCCTTGAGCACCACCACCTCCAGGTGATCGAGCACTACACGTAGTAGTGTTTGGTCAGGAAGGTGTACAACCAGAGCTTTTGATGGTCCTCGACCATATTTACAAAGCCCTGACCTTGGGCCTTGTTGTCGAGGAGGTGGCTAAAAGCATCATCTTGGTGTCGTGGTCATCACAGCCTCGTAGAGGCCATGGTGCACGTCCACCGACACACAGTCCTTGATGGCACTTGCCACCTCTCGGACGGCCTTGGTCATGCTGCTGAAGACGAGGACCACTCAGGGGTACCTAGAGGCTCGCTGGATCCCATGGCATGCCTTCTAGTTGCAAGACCGAAAGAGGAGATTGTTTGCATCTGGTTGTAGTTCTGGATGGGCTTGTTGAGGAACTCAGCGTCCTTGGGGTGATCCTAGGGACGAAACACAGTTAGACAGTGAGGATTGGCAGGCTGTGATTGTGCACAAAGTTAAAAAAAAGCCTTAATGTGTCCTTTAAGGTGATCGAGCTCCAAAATGATGCTCTGAGTGTCATCATCCCACTGTGCACCACTGAGATCCTTGACCTTAGAAATCTTGATCCATCTGACCCTCCACTTTCTAAGGTGGTTGTACACCTGAGTAGAGGTCACCTCTTGGCCAGAGAACTCAAAAAATGGGTTTCAAACGGTATTCAGATGCACCTCCTTAAACCCCTTGTTAGTTCTTGCCCCGGCGACGATGAAGTCGCACATCTTGTTTAGCACAAAGATGGATAGAAATGGAGGCCACTTCACGGTCATCCCCATCTTTCTCTTCTCTTTTGCAGCCGCATGCCTTCAGGCCCTCTCACTAAAAAGATCGGGTGTCCCGACCAGCTGTGAAGTGAGCCTAGGCGCCTCGACCATGTCTGCGTCTTGGGTGTCCGGCGCATCGATAACCAACTGCGAGTCCAAGACATACGAGAGAGCAAGCTGGCTATCGGACTCCAGGGCTTGGGCAAATTCGTCGAGACTCATGTCCTACAGCGGTACTACAATTGTTACACTAGGTACACAGGTAGTACTCATCTAGCAATGAACATCAGCAGACTAAAAACCATCACCGACACACCAGAACGAAGCTACCAATTGTTGCGCTAAATCTACGACATGCTAGAGTAAATTGATATGCTAACTCTTGCTCATACTAGTTCATATGTCCAAGATCTACTCCATGCACTTATCTAATCTACAAGACCTAGGGTTCGACCTCGAGAGTACTTACAGCCATAGTGCCAGAACCGGCTGCTCTCAGCTCGGAGAGAAGGTTGAAGATAGCCGCTGCCGCACGTCGTCCACCGCCGCTTACCTGATGCTCGATGAAGATCCGCCGTTGCCGATGGACCCAAGCTCAAAGAGCGGGGGGGGGGAATAGTGGCGGAAGTATGAGCGGAAATAGGGGGTCGAAATAGAGGGTGGTGAGCGAAATTTCTCCTAATGCACCATCCGCAAGGCCGCACAAGCGTGCGTCTGCGCTTTTGTCTGTGGATCGGATCGGCGTTCCTAGATAAGGGCAACGTCTAAACTGGGACACAGTGGAAATATCTGACTGGAGACATTTTATACACGATAGAAAGTCGAGGAAGCCATGTAAAGGCAAGCATTGCTACAGCGTATGATTGCTTTTGCACCAGAACAGGCAGACAGAAACCGGTTTTGCCTTTCTAAATTCACAAGAACTGACAATTAGCCAATGATGATGGTGTTCAGCTAAGCAAATCAACAAAAGGAATCGAGCAAAATTTCACACAAAACAAGGTAGACAATAATTCCAAGAACTCCAAATAAAAGGCCAGATTTTCTTCCACATGTCTAGTTCTGAATACCAAAATTTCATGCATATCAGTCATCCACTTCCTAATGTAAAATATCCTTGACACAGAACATTCTTCGAGCACACGGCATTATCGATGCACATCAGCCTAGTTCATCCTTCTAACCATCTGGTTGATGTAGTTCTCACGGTTACCAGCGTCACCACCCTCAACGTAGTGGTTCCTCTTCTTCTTCAGGCCACCGAGCGGTGCCTTCAGCTTGAATGGCCAGAGGAAGTTGTTGGCTTCCTTGAAGTGTGGGCCAACGGTCAAGATCTCGTGAACAAGGTCCTCAATGCAGATGATGTTGTGCTTTCCTAGGCCCTGGCAAGAACACGTAATTGCAGTAATCAACTTAGTAAGGATATGCAGGCAAGATAGAGGTCCAGAATGGCAGAGCATGGTTTAAGAATCAAACCTCCTCGATGACTTTGTTGTTGGTCAGAGGAATCCTTTGCTTGTTGAGCTTTCCATAACCCCTCTTGTAGATCAACTCCCGTACGCTCTTCAAGTTAGGGTACCTATACATGTTACGAAATTATACAAGTTAGCAACTATACAACAACAAAATCATACCAATTCTGTAGTAATCTGACTCTTGAATCATTTCAGATCTTGGCAGATAGCAATACAGATGACAAAAAAATGCTTCCTAGGTTTGTCCCAGCATTTAAGAACTAAATAAAATCATAGCTTGGGAGAGAATAAAATTCAGGTTGAGTTTCATATCCATGCTAATCCTTTCTGACTAAATCAAGACAATAAACTTCATTCTTAATGACACCAAGAGTAAGATCAACCGAGCAGAAGAACTGTATCAAAGTTACTTAACATGCACAAAGAACATACCCATACGCAACATATGGCTCAACCCTGCGGAGCATGTTAATGGTGGCCTTGTTCACCTTGAGGAACACACCATTGAAGATCTGCAAAAGCAATGATTTAGCACAGTGAACACAAGCAGCTAAAATAGGTGCATTGCACTTCCCAGGGAAGCAACAGAAGAATTCATAGAAGCAACTAATTGACCAACCCACCTGCCTCAAACGCAAAAGCTGCAAGATCTTCCTTGTCTTTGGGTGCATTGCATTGATACTGCAGAGAACATATATTACCAAAATTAACATCAAACATGAACAGATAAACCCTTGATACCACCATACTGTGGTAAGATGGATCCTTACCCACGGATACGGACAACAAACAGCAGCTTTGCCTCAGGACTGACATAGAACCCACCCTTCAACCGGGCCTCGCGCTTAAGCTGCACCAGCTCCTTGTCCTGCTCACAATATCCACAGTAGCATATGACGTTCAATACTTAACAAAGTATTAACAGTAACTCTTAAGGGGAGATTACCAATGATTCTATCAGGCAGAGAAACAAACATCCCAACAACCACTCAGTCTAGATATTACAACTATCTGCTTGTGATATAGAAATCGGAACTACATCAGACGTTATCATGTGGTAGAAGCACCAAACAAAACTAAAACATAGTGGCTAAACAACAACCAACATTCTAACTCCATAACTAAGTTTAGTTGCTACTAGCATATTACATTTCTAGCGTCCAATGACCTCATTGTCATGGTCATATAATCAACTATTCCTCGAACCAGTATTTTTTCCTAGAGAATCGAAGACGAGGCTCATATAATCAACTATTCCTCGAACCAGTATTTTTTTCCTACAGAATCGAAGACAAGGCACGGAGGGACCCCAGTCTTCTCCAATAGGCAACGCGCCCAGACCTAATCGGTTCTAGATCGGCACAACACATGTTCTAGATCGCTCACGAACGACTAACAAGGGGAGTTCGATCGAAGGTGGCGTGAGCAGCGATCTGACCTGGGCATCGTACTCCTCGGCGTACTCCTTGGCGCGGGTGAAGATAACCTTGCGGTTCTCGGTGGCCTTCTTCTTCTCGGCGACGGCCTTCTCCTTCTTCTCGGCGGCCCAGACGTCCTCCCTCTTCCTCTTCAGGAGCACCGACTCCGGCACCACCACCTTCGCCGCTTCGGACGCCATCTGCAGGGTCGCAAACGAACGAACAGTCCGTCAGCTGAGAGCTCGGATCGAGACGAGGAGGGAACGGCGAGGGCTTGCGGCGGCGGCAGCTTACCTCGACGAGCTGAGCTTGGTGAAAAGAGGAGACGGGGACGAGGAGAGGCGGCGGGGGGAGAAGGAATTGAGAAAGACAGATTAAGTAGGAGGGGGTTGGTTGCTAGGGTTTGGAGGGGGATCCGACGGCTGCGATTAGTTTTACGCGATGGTGGTATGGTGCGCAGGGTGTAGTCGTCTCTACCCAAGGGCTTTCATGGGCTTGGGCCACTGAATTTTAGACACTGGTCATCCGATATTCTCTGCTCTTCCACTTGAAGCGAATGGCAGCCCAGTTGAAACTAACTCGGCGGCTGTAAACTTTGTTAAACCCATGAGAAGGCATCGTCCCGCCTCCACATCATTTCGGCTCACATGCGGCAAATGCCTTTGGATCAAATCCTAAAGAACTTCAATCTATACTAATAATAAGGTTTCTTCTTCGAGATTTTCGTCCGTCACGTTTCCTTCGTTTGTCTGTTTGTTTCGTACGTCTATCGCATGTACGTTGTATTGAGGTTTTCGTGTTCGCTAGATCGGCCGCTCGTCATCTAATTCTAATCCAATACGAGCTCTAAAGACTCCGCTCAGAGCACACACGGGGCCGATAAGGACTCCTTTGATCGTACGTCTGTCACCTATCGTACAACATGAGCCCAAAACGTTGACGAGCACATGTACGTTTCAGGTTCGATCTTGAGGTCAGTGCACGTACGACCGCTGATATATACACGGTTGGAACGCGTAGAGATAAACAAAAACTTTTCCTATGCGATGCTTCCAAGATCTAGCCGAGGTAGAAGGCCACGAGTATTACCACTAGACGCGCAGGTGCGGATTATCGATGCAGCGCGTCGGGGCAGTGCGGTCCCACGATCCTGTCCGGCCGATCCAATCCCTCGAACGTCGAAGTGCTGAACGTACAGCACCTCTGCCGGTATCCACACGTACGAGGAGGAACTCCGACGGGGGACTGCTATGTCCGGTGCGGCGGCTGGACTGAGTGGGGCTAGGGTTCCCAACGCATGGGAGAGTGGACTAACGTGCCCGCTGGGCAACCTGCGCCCCTCTTTATATAGCGTATGGTAATGGGCTTCACAACACTTGTGGCCCATTCCCTCTGTGAGTCCGACTCACAAAACCAGTCAATTTTCGGTTCGGGTCCAACCCGACCAATACTTGCTCCCGCTCTTAAGTGTGCGACCCTGCAGGCTCATGGCGACTTGGACACGATTGGAGTCCAACTCCCAATCGATCAATCGGTAGCGGCTCCTAGCAGAACGTGCCGACTCCCAAGTACCATTGAGTCATGACGACATACCTTTCAATGTGATATTCATCTTAGTCCCTTTTGCCTCACGATATACCTTGTCGAGCTATAGGCGATTTATCGTCATCCCTTAAATAGCGCAACTCTCTTCTCGATCTGTGACATGTGATTCATCTGACTAACTCTTAGTCAACCGACACAGTTAACACTTAACTGAGTCGCGCATGGCCATGCTTCCTGAATCATATCACTCGAGAGGGCCCAGAGAATATCTCTCCATTCGGAGGGGCAAAATCCCATCTTGATTATCCACATCACGCAGTTTGCTTCTCATTCGACCCGAACTCTGCCTTTATAGTTGCCTTGTCACAGAACAACGTTTGACAGAAGCTAAGTCGGTGATCCACAACTCGGATTGTGCGACAACCTCAGGTCTAATGATTACATTGATTGAGACATGCAAATGACGACTTGATCGTTGCATCTCAATGTGGGTCAGTCCGACTTGCTAAACTCTTTAGCCAAGTCCGTGAATGTTGGAATGGCATCACCATGCCTATGACAAGTGGAACCGTGTCATCAGCCAACACTCACATTAGTCTAGGGTGTGTGTCCAGCACAACCTAAATGACCAAGGACAATCTAGTATGAACAACATGAATATATAGTTCCACAATCCAAGGACAACTTAATAACTTTATGAATACAGTGGGAATTACATCATACATGATTGCCTCTAGGGCATATTCCCAACATACACTGCTTCTTCAAGGTATCCGTGGACAAACTCGAGATTGGATCGACTTTACTGAGGGTCTTCCTCAACGTTGAGGATCCGGTCGAGATGCAGTTCATGGCTGCAAACCTGGCCGGGAGTCCTTAACCTAAGCGGGATCAAGGGAGACGTCCGCAAGATCCTCAAACGGGAGGTCGCCGAAGTGGAGAGGACAAGATGCCAAAGTGGAGAGGAAAGACGTAGCCTAACTTCTCGTCGTCCTGCAAAATTTTGGTCCGTCACCCCGTCCTACTTATGCAAGTTTCTACGTGACGACCAGAAAACGAACGATGCCCATTGCACATTGATGTTGTCATCCTCGAAAGCTCAACACCGGCCTCATCATGCACGCCAGCGCCATCAAACTCCAGTTCGTATCGGTGCCTTCGAACTCCGCCTTGCATGGAAGGTTGCATGCAGTTGAGCTCGTCAGTCCTCACGAGTTCAAGAAGGTCCTCAAGGTGGAGATCAACTGACTTCCGTTGCCCTCCATGGACACGACGCATTGACTGTTCATCTCGCTCGCGATGAAGTCCACCACCGAGTCAAGTTACTCTCCATGGTGGCTCACTGTCCTGTAGTGTGGCCACATGCAGGGCGGATCTATTTGAGCTCGGTGGGGTCGTATCGATGCCATTGGACGCGGAGTTGGACCGCTAACAGTACTGCGATGTCCATGATGTCTTCATCTCGACCACCATCGCGCGCTGAAAAATGACAAATTTTCATTGCATATTGGTCAGTTTCTTGTTTAACCTATGGGAGGGTTTCAAGTTAATCTTTTCACAGCAAGATATACATCAACAGAGAAAGTTCATGTTAAAAATGGTGTTGTGACATGCAGACAACCTACCTGGTCAAACTCGAGAAAAGGTGGGTTTGATTTGATTTTATGAATCGTATCCAATGCAGGACTCGAGAAAACGTTTGGTATGTTTGTTTCGTACCTCTGTCGCATGTACGTTGTCATGAGGTTTTCGTGTTCGCTAGATCAGCCGCTCGTCATCTAATTCTAATCCAATACGATCTCTAAAGACTCCGCTCAGAGCACACACGGGGCCGATAAGGACTCCTTTGGTCGTACGTCTGTCACCTGGCGTACAACATGAGCCCAAAACGTTGACGAGCACATGTACGTATCAGGTTCGATCTGGAGGTCGGTGCACGTACGGTTTCTAACCGTTGATATATGCAGCGCTTCTTCAAGGTATCCGTGACAAACTCGAGATTGGATCAACTTTACTAAGGGTCTTCCTCAACGTCGAGGATCCGATCAAGATGCAGTTCGTGGCTGCAAACCTGGCTGGAAATCCTTAACCCGAGCGGGATCAAGGGAGACGTCCGCAAGATCCTCGAACGGGAGGTAGCCGAAGTGGAGAGAACAAGCTGCCGAAGTGGAGAGGAAGGACGTAGCTTAGCTTCTCGTCGTCCTAAAAAAATTTTGGTCCATCACCCCGTCCACCCTATGCAAGTTTCTGTGTGATGACCAGAAAATGAACGATGCCCACTACACCTTGATGTTGTCGTCCTCGAAAGCTCAACATCGACCTCATCCTGCACGCCAAGAAGGATAGAAATCCGGCAGGAGGCCAACATCGGCCTCAACATCGTCCTCGAAAGCTCAAAATCCATTACCATTCAGGCCACCCTGGTAATCCGGCACTTTAGGACACTATCCAATATACCCCTAATTGCTATATATCCGACAGTATCCCCCAAGAAGGATTGAGACTCCAATCTGCCGTCTTTCGTCAATTTGTATTCTTTTCCGAGAAATGTTAGCGCTCGTCTTGATTCTTCTTTTCTTCAAATCGTGCTCTAACACGGAACTCGGATTTTGGGAAAATCCGGCTTTTTCTTCCACAAGCCTTCGTGGAGAAGGAACTTCCTACGTCAGCGATAAAATCATGCTGACGTCAGGGACGTTTGGTTTTCGAGTGTGAAACCCTGAAACGTATCTCTAATAGATTCTCGTGGGAAACGAGGAGATAGCAATAATCACCCGTAGCCTCATTTCCCGGATTTTTCGGCGAGTGACACGCGTCGAAGATCTAACGGTCAAAAGAGCCGTTGCAACGTATCTCAAAGGTTTTCCGGCTATAAATAGCCTACCTCGAGCCCTCCGGTGATTCTTCTGCTCTCACTCCGCCTCCCAGCCCCCAAGCGCCACCGCACCCGAGCCAAAGTTCCATTAGAGCGAGCAAAGCTTACGCGCATCCCGCGTCATTCCCGAAATTCCTCCATCAGGAGCTCAAGAACTTCACCGCGCCGCCCGCAAATGGACTCCGGTAACTTGCCGCACGCTGTAGAGAAGCTCTCGGTCTCCGTCGATATCGACGAGATCATCAATTCCATGGACCCGCAACTCGATTCCCCGAGCCGCGTCGCCGCCAGCGCACCGGATAAACATTTCGGCGACCAGGCCCGCGAGGAAACTACTCTCGCGGCCGAGAACCTGGCTGCCTCTTCCTCTGCGCCGCCTCCGCCACCCGTTCCCGAAATGGCGGAAGAGAAAATCCTCCTTGTCTGGGAGGAGCTCGCCGCCGCGGCCGCCGTCACCGGAGCCAAAGACGAGGGCGAACTTTCCGGCAATTGGAGCCGGTGGAACTTGGCCCCTTCTCTTCTTCCGACAATGGAGAAGGAGGGGCTGATTGTGAAGGGGAAATGGCGGCACGAAGAAGATGAATATGAGCCCTTTCTCAATGCTGTGGAACGGGTTCTCCTGACCTCGCACATCTATCGAGGTATGGTAATTCCACCTTTCATCTTCTTCCTTTAAGTCCTCAACCATTACAACATCCAACCCCACAACCTACCACCAAACTCTATTCTTTATTTAGTCGGGTTCCTGGCCCTCTTCGAAGGGTATCTAGGAATAGAGCCTAGGCTAGATTTCTGGTTATATTGTTTCGGGCTTAAGCGAAACCCCTCATAGGGCGCACTCCCGACTTGCGGGACCATATCTTTTACCCTGCGTAGATTCAGGGAAGATTGGTTCCCCAAGATCAAAACGTCGAAATCCGTCAAATTCTGGACGGGTTCCTTTTTCTATCACCAAGATATCCCGTTTCCTGGAAAGGAAACGGGGATTCCACCTTTCGTCAATGCTGCCGCTACTCCCCGGGAAAACTGGGTTGTGGAGGTAGTTCAAACTCTTCCACCAGATCTTCTCAGGATGAAGCGGCGCATCGCCAAGTTTGTTTCCGCGTCTCCGCTCCTTACCGGCATGGACATAGTCCTATGCTAGCTAGAAAGGCGGATTCAGCCCTTGGCCAATCATGGTTCCCGACTTATGTGTGAATACTCGGGAACCAAAGAGGCGATGCGGACAACAAGCAAATCTTTTTCGGAAAAAGATTTGAGGAAGCGCGTCAATCAATTGGTCGCAACTCGCGACCAATACGAGGAAAGTCGGCCAATGTACACGGCGACAAACCCCGCCCAAAAGGTATGGTTTATTCATTTTGGGCTTCTGATTTTGCATTTCTTCATTGTCGGATATTTAACTCAAACGTTGTCCTTTTTTGACAGCTTGTCGATATTCCTGAGAAGTGAACGGACAACAACGTCGCCTAGAGGGGGGGTGAATAGGCGATTAAAAGTTTTCCGGTTAAGGCTTGCTAAATGCGGAAATAAACTTCAAGCTATATAACTTCAAGCTCGAAGGCTATCACAATGTAAATTGCATAAGTAAAAAGCTCGGGTATAGAAATAACCGAGGCACACGGAGACGATGATGTATTCCCGCGTTCCTCCCACAAAGGGGAGTACGTCTCGTTGGAGGGTGTGAGCTCGCCACGAAGGACTACTCAACGCCACAAAGGCCTCACCCTATTCTCCGATGAACCCCGCCACAAAGGCCTAGTTCACCTTCCACTATTGGCAACCTTCACACCCGAGGCACGCATCCACAACTCAATTGGAGGCTCTCGGTGTCACCACAATCTTGGGGCACACATCCACAACTCAATTGGAGGCTCCCAAGAACACCACAAGTCGTCTAGGGTCCAAGACCCAAGAGTAACAAGCTCACAAACTTTCACTTCCACGAATCCTCGTGGAGAGAGCAAACCGATGCAACCGATGCAAATGGCAAGAGCACAAGTGCTCAAATCCTTCACTCTCAAATTCCAACAAAGCAACAAATGCTTATGGGGAAATAAGAGAGGAAGAACAATGGAGGAGAAACACCAAGAACTCCAAGATCAAGATCTACTAGGTTTCCTTCACTAAGAAGGAAGATGGATTGGTGGAAATGTAGATCTAAATCTCCTCTCTCTTTTCCCTCAAAGATATGCAAGAATCATGGGAGGAATTGAGAGAGGGGCAAGCTTTCCAAGGTCAACAATGGAGGAGAGAGAGGGGGAAAATTCGTGCTTAGAAGACCTAGCTCTTCGGGGAAGAAAGGGGGCCTATTTATAGGTCCCCACGAAAAAGAGCCGTTGCAGGAAAACTTACACCGGAGACTCCGGTAAGTCTCGGTCTGAAGATTTTCGCACCGGAGACTCCGGTGTATCTCCGGTAAGTCTCCGGTCTGAAGATTTTCGCAGACCACTGGACCGGAGACTCCGGTCTTGACTTGCCGTCTGAGCCCAGACGGTGTCTGTGGTCGAGCGGGACCAACATCCACTAGCCATACCGGAGACTCCGGACCCTATATAGCGAGTGACACCAAGGGAGCAACCCCTGGGGAAGTTTTTGGTCCGGAGACTCCGGACTGCACACCGGAGACTCCGGACTACCGGAGATTCCAGCCTTAAGTCCGGAGAGTCCGGACTGACCAAAACAGCAGAAACACCAATACTAAAACGTTCATAACTTTTGCTTCCAGACTCTGTTTTCGATGATATTTGGCTCGTTGAGTTCGCAATGAAAAACTCTACAAGATCATGCAGAGAAACATCACTACCCAACAATGGAAATTAAAACCAAATGTAGAAAGGTTTAACCTCTCTAAAAGGAATAACCGGTAAAACCTCCATCACCGAAACGAACATAACTTTTGCGAATGAACTCCGAAAGAGGTGAATCCAATTGGGTTGGAAAGATAACAGCAAGGAGTATCCAAACAAAAATGAATGGAGAAGTTACCACACATGGAAGGTGTAGAAACATTCTCAAAGCTGAACCGGATATTTTCACCACCGAAAACGCAACTAGTTTTTCTTACCAAAACCGTTTACGATAAACCTTGGCTTGTCATGAAGATCACGACAAACACCAAAACCCCAAGGAGATAAAATCCAAATAAGAACCAAGAAAGATGATATGCCAAGTATGCAAAGCTTTGAGGTCTCCATAACGATTCGATCAAGTTACTCACTTGAGAGACCCTCTTGATAGTACGACTATCTATCCTATAACCCGGTCTCCCAAAGACACGAGACCGGTAAATAGAAAACCTATCAAGATTATACCTTTGCCTTGAGCATTCCACTTGAGCTAGATGATGACGATCTTGACTCTCTCAAGTTGGATCTTCTTTCTTGATTGCGCTTGCAAGCACAAGCTCCGCTTGATGAAGACTTGCAAGTTGCTCCCCCATACACCATTATGGGAGAGACTAGCTCCCCCATACACCATTATGGGAGAGACTCTTATCGGAAAATCTTCACAAGGCCACAATCTCCAAAAGGGTGGCAAGCATCAAGCATAGGATATCTTCTAGATGCTTCACTTGAGCTTCCACGTCAAGCTAGGTGACAAACATCGCTTGACAACGACATAGACCATGGGCTATATGAAATCTTCCTTTTGGTTCAAGCCCATGGAAAGATACCTAACCACACATAGAGATGTGACACACATATATCATGGGTTAGTTCACAAAGCTATATTGACAATTGCTTACCATACCATGAGATACACAATCCCATTTGGTACAACTTGTAGCTTTGAGTGTTGATCACTAGCTTGATCAACCTTGTATCTTTGCTTCTCACTTCAAATGATGATGTCTTGAAGATGATAATGAAAGATCACCTAATCCATTTCTTCAAGACATACTAACAATAAGCTCAACTCAAACCATGACCATTCTTCATATAAATCCTTGCATATAACAATGGCCATCAAGGAAGCTAATAGAGTTCAACACATGAACTCCATTATTTCCTATGGACAAGATCTACAAGGATAACTCAATGCAAACATTAGTCCATAAGGATTGTAATTAATTACCAAAACCACATATGGGGGAACCATGCGCTTTCAAGAAGGATCTCGCATCCGACGCCGAGTTAGACGCCATGCGTGCTAGCTTTGCAGGTGGGAGGAAACGCAAGAAGCCTTCTGCCACTCAAGAAGTAATTGACCTTGACGGGGTTCCCGTCGCTACCTCAAGGTTAGACATCCGGGTTTATTCTTTTTCTCGGAATTTTATTCCTTTGTCTCGGAATTCTGATTTCTAGAGATTTTTCTTTCTAGCCTGGCTCCAACAACACTGAAGCCAAAAAGGCTAAGGAAACTTAAGTCTGTTGCCCAGAGAGGGTCACAGCCTTCTCCTGCAGCTGCTCCCGACACTCCGGTCGCAGCTGCGGAGGAGAATGTTGCTGCTAGGGAGGAAGAACCCTTGCAGTCCAGCCAGCCTTTTGCGTCCGAGCCGGACGCGAGGGAAAGGGCGGTACTAGAAACGGGTGGAACTTCTTACGCCGCTGAAGAAACGCCCATCCCGTCTTTCGACAAAGATTTCAAGATAAAAGAAGAACTGTTTGATGAACTCGGATACATTCGTCCGTGGGCTACCAAGTTCTTCGCACCAGCGCCTCTAATCCGTCCTTGGCCGCAAGGCAGACTAATTGTAAGGAATAACTTCGTATTTTCACCTCGGCAGGTCATCCAGGACGGCCTATGCAACGTCGGGATTCTTTTTGCAGACTATGCAAAAGAATTCAACGAAAACCTGGCAAACTTGACCAGGATGAGCCAGGTAATATCTCCAGCCCACAAGTAATAAGTTGAATGTATACTTTCGACTTAATACTTTTTTCATTGTTATCTTGTTTTGAACTAAAGCATTCTTTCTTTCTTTCCCGTGTTTCAGCAAACTGCTGAAAATATCAACGTGGAGGTTTTTGACAAACTTACCATACAAAATAAGGAGGTTAAAACCCTTATCAAAATTCTTGAAGATAAGGATACAGAACTGGCATCTACTCAGTAGCAGCTGAGTGAACTAGCAGGTATGAAATTTATCTCTGCTTTTCATTCGCAATTTTTTGTAAGTATTTTTCTGAGTTTCTAACTCTTGTTTTTTACTTGCTTTTCAGCTTCTTTGGCGAAAGCCAAACAAGTTGCTGAAGATGCCGGCAACGCCAAAAACCTCTGCCGCGAAAACCTGGATCTTCACAAGCTCAATGTGAAGATGCAGCAGGACCTGGAGGCCAGCCAACTGGCTCTTGGCATTGCCGAATCTAAGGCCTCCAACCAGGCTGCAAAGGACAATGCCACCATCCGGGATCCGGAGAATGCCTTGAACCAGCGCCTGGAGATTGGAGGAAGGCACCGAGATGGGCCGGATTCTCGGTAAGTATTTTGTCATTTACCGGATTTTCCATGTTTCATCTTCTTCTAACACTTTTGTGTTTTACTGAAACAGGAGATAGCCCCCTTACCCGGATTGAAAAAATCTGGGCTTTCAGGAAGGTATTCACCGCGATCAAAGCTGCGGGAATGTTGCTTGTCAACAAGTGCCTTCCTGCGAGGTCTGGAGAGTTCTCAGAAGTTGAAAAACTTTCGGAAGCTATCGTGGAGATGGCGGAATCCAGGGAGTCTCTTCTCCGTTCCGCGGCTTGTGGTGGTGCACGCATGACTCTTGGGCTCATGTGCATGCACTACCCAACTGCCAAATCTTGGCGTGTGGCATCCGGCATCCCTCAAGGATACACGGAGGCGCAGAGGGCCAGCATCTTTGATGAAATCAAAGGTCACGCCACCAAGATTGCCAACATGGTTAAGATCTCCACCTTCTACCCGGAGGAAGCTATTCCGGAAACTCCCGAGGAATCCAGCAGCGAAGACGACGACTCGGATGCCTGAAGGAGCTGCATGGTCCTAGGTAGAGATAGGAAAATAGAAGCATTATTGTTCTTACAATGTAAACTTATTGTAATGCTTTCTATTCTTTTGTATAAACAAGTACTCCGCTTTTGCAGTTATATTATTAAGTCTTTGCAAGTTTTCAGGTTTTTTATTCCTTTATCTTCTAAGTTCTCTGGTTTATATGTCTTAACTGTACTTAGTGTTTCAAATGGCTTGATAGTACTTAATCTTCATTTCAAGTGACTGGGTATAACCAATCAGTCGAAACTCGGAAACATGGATCATACTAAAGGCATTTTTACTTACTAGCTCCAGTGACCCAGCATAAAAACAATCAGATAATACTTAGAAAACAACAAGGAGTTTTGAATGAAACTCAGGCACGCAGGCACAATCTGGGTTTCCTTAAGCCATTTTTAGGCTGAAAATCATTCATTTTTTTAACGCCGAGCATGCAGGCACAATTCGGGTTAACATTGAGTATTTTGAAAGATCATTGGGAAATAGATAAGGCGGATTTTTGCTTTGTACTATAATAAACATGTAAAAACATATATGTATGAATTCCGACAACTTTATTTCATGATCTCAAAGATGTTTACATAGAAATTGAACTAAGTGTAGAAGGGGCGTAACTGCTAGATGCTCCAGGGTCTTTTGGTCTCCCCTAGTTCGTCATCTATCTTTCTCTTCCTTTTGCGATTCGGTCTTTTGGCGTCATCTTCCGTATCCCGAATATCTACAAGATAGTATGATCCATTTTTCATAGCTTTGCTAATGACAAATGGTCCTTCCCAAACTGGAGCTAACTTGTGCTTTCTTTCTTGCACCAATCTTAGTATTAAGTCACCTTCTTTGAAAGAATGATGCCTGATTTTCCGACTATGGTAACGCCGTAATCCTTGTTGATAAATGGCGGATCTTTGAAGCACAAGTTCTCGTTCTTCTTCTAGGAGATCTACGACATCCTGTCTGCACTTTTGACATCTGAGTCATCGAAAGCTTGCACTCTTGGGATATCATGGATCATGTCCGTTGGAAGCACTGCTTCTGCGCCATAAACCAGGAAAAACGGGGTTTTCCTTGTTGACCTGTTTGGCGTCGTTCGAATACTCCAAAGCACGGAGGGTAACTCTTCCACCCATGCTCCATCTGTTCTATGAAGAGAAGATTCGAGTCTTGGGCGTATTCCCTGCAGGATTGAGCTATTCATTCTTTCAACCTGTCCATTGGATTGCGGATGTGCCACAGATGCAAGATCTAGGCGTATTCCCATTTGTCGGCAATATTTTGCCAACTCTCCAATAGAGAAATTTGTCCCGTTGTCGGTAATTATGCTATGTGGAACGCTGTATCTCATGACTACATCAATGATGAAATTCCTGGCAGCTACACCGTCAAGCCTTTTGATGGGTTTTGCTTCCACCCACTTGGTATACTTATCTACTGCAATGAGTAGATGTGTAAGTCCGCCTCTTGCAGTTTTGAATGGTCCCATCATATCTAGCCCCAGACCGCAAATGGCCATGTAATAGGGATAGTTTTGAGTGCTTGGGCTGGCATATTTGTCTGCTTGGCGTAATACTGACATCTGGCACATGTATTTACTATGTGTTCGGCATCTGTCTTGACTGTTAGCCAGAAAAACCCTGCACGGAATACTTTTTTAACTATGTTTTTTGATTGAGCACGATGTCCGCAATCTTCTGCATGGATTTCTTGCAATATTTCTCGGCCTTCTTCTGGCGAAATACATCGCAGAAAAATTCCGATAGTGCTGCGTTTATACAGGAAATCATTGATTACCGTGTATCCTTTGCATCGACGTTTTATTTGTCTTTGCAAGACCTCGTCTGCTCCATCCGGGTACTTCTGATCCACTAAGAAGTTTAAATATGGAATTGTCAAATCCAAATTAACGAGCAGGATTTCAATTGACTCGGAAACGAGAGGATAGTCGACATCTCCACCTTTTATCGATGGTTCATGCAAATGTTGGATAAACACACCTGGTGGTAGGGTTTTCACTCTTTCTGAGCCCATATGGGCTAATGCATCCGTGTTCCAATTTTCTTCCCTTTTGACGTGAAGTACTTCAAATCTCAGGAAGCAAATAGCAAACTCGTCCACCGTTCTCCGATATTCGGCCATGATGGGGCTTTTGGCGGCCCATGTTTGGTTGAGCTGATGTTGTACCAAGTCTAAGTCACCATAGCATAGGATGCGCTTGACACCTATTTCTTTTGCAATGTGCAAGCCATGAAGCAAAGCTTCGTATTCTGCCACATTATTGCTGGCGTTGAAGTGTATTTGTAATACATACTCCATAGTATCTCCCTTTGGGGATTTTAGGACTACACCAGCTCCTGCGCCTTCCTTCATCTTGGATCCATCAAAGTGCATAACCCAGTATTCCGACTCCGGCATTGGTGTGTTTTCCATTGCTTCTGTCCAATCAACGACCAAATCTGCCAACGCCTGGGATTTTATTGCCGTCCGGGGTTGGTAATTAATGTCGAACGCAACCAACTCGATGCCCATTTGGCTACTCGGCCTGTTGCATCCGCATTGTTGATAATATCCCCTAGTGGTGCTTTACATACTACTATTATGGAATGTCCTTGGAAATAATGACGGAGTTTTCGAGATGCGAAAAACACGCCATATGTCAGTTTTTGATAGTGTGGGTACCTTAGTTTGGACTCGTAAAAAACTTCACTTACATAATACACCGGATGTTGATCTGGTATGCTTTGCTCGTCTTTCCGTCTTTCCACAACTATCACTGCGCTAATAACCCTGTTTGTTGCTGTGAGATACAGTAACATGGGTTCTTCGTCTTTTGGTTATGCCAAAATCGGAGTTTTCATCAAGGTTTCTTTTAACTGGGTTAATACCACGTCTGCCTCTTCTGTCTATACAAATTTGTCGGATTTCTTCAACAACTTGTATAATGGCAGAGCTTTATCTCCTAGCCGGCTTATGAACCTGCTGACGGCAGCTGCAGAACCCGTCAATCTTTGTACATCTTTTAGGCACGTATGCCTTGAGATGTTTAAGATTGCCTTTTTTTTACCGGGTTTACTTCTATTCGTCTGTGAGAAACGATAAAACCCAGAAGTTTTCCTGACGGAACCCCGAATACGCACTTTAATGGATTCAACTTCATTTTGTAAGTGCGCAATTCTTTAAGGTTTCTCGCAAATCCTCAAGGAGTGTGTATTTTTCCTTGGAAACAACGGCAATGTCGTCCACGTAAACGTGAACATGTTTGCCAATCTGACTATGCAAATATCGTTGCATGCAACACTGGTAGGTTGCACCTGCGTTCTTCAGGCCAAAAGGCATGGTTATGTAATAGTATATATGTTCCATACGGGGTTATGAAGGAGGTTTTGATTTGGTCTTCTTCCTTCATACGTATTTGATGGTACCCGGAATAAGCATCCAAAAAGCATAAAAGCTCAGAGCCAGCAGTGGCATCTATTATTTGATCGATTCGCGGTAACGCAAACCTATCTTTTGGACACAATTTGTTTAGGCCGGTGTAATCTATACACATCTATAGAACAATACTATCTTTCTTCGGGACTAATACTGGGTTTGCAGACCATTCAGTATGTATAACTTCCCGGATAAAATCAGTTGCTAATAGTCGGATAATCTCCTTGCCAATAGCCTTCCGTCTTCTTCCGTCAAATCGACGGAGACCTTGTTTGACGGGTTTAGATCCTAGAATCACCTTGAGTTGGTCCTCAGCAAGTTCCCTGGATACGCCTGGCATGTCTGCAGGACACCGAGCAAAAATATCTCAGTTCTCACGGAGGAACTTGATGAGCTCGCTTTCCTATTTGTCGGTCATCCCAGTTCCCACTACGACAAACTTTGTCGGATCTTTGGGATCTAAGATAACCTGTCTTGTATTCTCGGAAGCTTTGAAACTATCTGTCGGCTTCCGGCTTTCTTTTCCTTCTGGCATTTCTGTCGGTGATACTTGTTTCGCCACTATTTCAATTCCTCCTTTGCTATCACTTTTTCTGCACAAAGGGCGTTTTCTTTTTCCAGCTCGTTTGCCAATTTGAAGTCTCCCTTTATGGTGATTACTCCTCCTTTTGGTCCTGGCATCTTCAGCTTGTTGTAGATATAACATGATCTTGCCATGAATTTGGCGAAAGATGGACGTCCGAGTATTGCGTGATACACACTTTCGAGCGGCACAACCTCAAAAGAAATGTTTTCCTGTCGAAAATGTTTTTTTCTCTCCAAAGGTTACATCTAGGGAAATTTCTCCTAGGGATCGTGCTTGCCTGCCAGGAACGATGTCGTGAAAACGTATGTTGCTATGATTGAGCTGGGTCTCGGAGATGCGCAGATGCTTCAGTGTATCCATATACATTATGTTGATGCTGGATCCTCCATCCATCAGCACTCTTTTTATCCTAGTGTTTTGAACAATAGGACTTACTACTAGAGCTTGTGTGCCGGGTTCTGGGATATTTCTGGGATGATCAGACTGATCCTAGGTAATTGGTGTATTCGAGAATTTCAAGAATTTGGAGGTTGGTGGAACAACCACGTTTATTTCTCGAAGTGTCCTCTTTGCCACCTTTGTTGAGGGAGTTGCGAGGAAAGTTAGATTGCACTCCCCATCAAATCTCGGAAACTTAGGCTCGCCTTTTCGCTGTTGTTCCTAGATTTTTTCAATAGTGTCCGATTCACTGTCTTCTTTTTCAGCTTTTGGCTTTTGCTTGGAGAATTTCCTTTTGTAACTCTTCCCCTTGCTTCTGGATCCTGCACTGCCTTTCGTATGCTTATTGAGCCGGCATTGTGCGTTAGTATGGGTGGGTTTCCCAAATTGCGAATGGTGGACACAGTTTTCCGACTTAATTCTTTCCCACTCTTCCTTTGTGTAGGAGATAGGTTCTATGCTTCTTCCTTTCCATTTGCTCCCATTTTCCTTTCCAAAGGTTATGTTGACCACTTTGGGCTTTTGCTGTGCCTCTGGAGTGGCTTTTTTCTCAGAACGAGGGGTCTTTTTGGCTTGAATCAAAGCGTCTATATTTCCACCTCTCGCTCTGATATCATCTTCATCTGCTGCATGCTCGTTTGCGGTTGTAAGCATAAATCCAGATCTTTGTGCTTTTTTGAACCGATCATGAACGGTACGAGGTCGGGTTTTAAGCCATTGACGAAAGCATGAATTGCTTGTACGTCAGTTACTCCTTAGCAGTTGTTCTTCATTGCAGTCCACCTTGAGATAAAGTCAACGTATGGCTCATCTTCAAACTGGGTGCAGCGGTTTAGCTGGTTGATGCTATTGGGGAGTTTGTAAGTTCCCCAAAATTGATGAGTAAAAACTCTAGCCATATCATCCCAGCTGTCTACGGTCCTTGACGGAAGCCCGTTAATCCAATCTCTGGCTCCATCCAGTAACATTAGGGGGAGGAATTTTACTGCCTCTAGATCTGTCCCATTGTTAATCTGGACGGCTGTGTAATAGTCTGAGAGCCAGGTATCCGGGTTTGTACTGCCGGTATATTTTTGATATGTTGGACCAACTTTGGCAAAGCCATAATGTAGAGTTATTCTTCGGATCCTGTCAGTGAAACACTTAGGTCCGAAGTATAAATCATCTCTTTCCGCTCTATCAGCGTGTGCAGAGTATCTACCGGCTGAATGAATAGAAGGGGATATGCTCCTTTCTTTTCCATTGTTACGCGAACGCGCTTTTCCAGGATTATCTCTATTTCCTCCGTTATCGTGTCATTTGGAATAAGGTGGAGTTCTACTCCTGTGTCTTTCCTTATTCCTAGGAGGGGTACGGAATCTCTCACGCCTGTGAGAAATGTCATGTCTTCCGGCTTTTTCAGCAGGGCGTCTCGGAGGCGGCATTGCTTTTCCGTCTTTCCGGTTTTGTTCTTCCCGATCTCGGGGATTGATTCCGCCTTTCGGCAGATGGGATCCGGTTCTGGACGCTGCATCCTTGTTATCTGGGTTTTTCTTGTCCATTCTCGGATCTCCTTTCTTTTCTTTTGAATTGCTCGAATCTCCAGGTTCTTCAGGTCCAGGTGCTCCAGCGGCGCATGTGGCTGTTTTGCATAGGGCCGAGTCGTCGTGCAACTTCCCTGATCTTGCCTGCCCTCGCTGCTGTTGTTGCAATGCCTTTCCTAAGAAAGCATACACCCCTTGAAGCTTTTCGCCATTGGAGTACAGATCATTGTTGAGGATGGCGAATGCGGCTTCCGCGTTTTCTGCTGCGGTTTTGTATATAGGTTCGCCCCTGGCATCAGTGCCGTTTACTTGCTTTTGCCAGGCAGGGTTTTGGAACCGTTTCTTTGGCGGCAGTACTTCCGGTCTTGCGATTCCGGGTAACCGTGTAGGTTTTATGCCAGATCTATTCCTTCTCTCGTACTCCTCGATTTCTTCCTGCTGCAACTTAATGCCAGCCTGGGTTTTTTTGGAGATTTTCCCGAGTTCTGAATAGATGTTGCTGTTGCCTTTGGAGAGCTTGTCTCCTGGCTTCCAGAACTTCAGGGGGCTCGTGGGATCCCACTGGTGTTTGAAGTAAATCCCGTTCATCATGTTCTGACATTGGCAGAACAGAGATTTCCTTCGTTTTCTTCTCCACAGGCTTAACTCCGCTTCCTCCTCCTGCTTCCAGGTTTTCGTTGGCTGGATATGCCAGTTTTTTCTTCCGGAGTTTGTACTGGAGTTTCTTGGAAGCCTTGTTTCTTTTCTTGGAAGAGGGATGTTTTTTACCAGGTTCATCTTTTGTCAACTCCTTGACATCAGGGTATGTTGGAGTGGTTCCACCATCCTCTCTTTCCTCATCTGGCGGAGGTGCTTGAGGGCTTTCCTAACTTTCGGCATCCGTATTTTCAGCCGGTTTTGCCATAAGTACTTCATGGAATCCCTCTTGAAGATATTTGACCTTTCTTTCGAAAGCATCTTCGTTTTCATCTTCGGAATCGAGTTCATCTGATCCGGGTTCTAATTCCAATCTCGCCTCAATGGCGGCTAGTAGGGAATCAACTTCTGAGTTCGTCGTCACATTGACGAATGTCGGATCTTCCACGTCTATTGTAGGATTGTTTTCTTGTGCCTCTTCCATGGGATTGCTCTCATCCGTGTTTTCGACGATGTCGGATTGCACCATACCGATAAAGTGCGTTCTCATTGCGGGCATCTCCGAGGAGGCTGCAAATTCAGCAGAATATTAGCGATCTGAGCAAAATACGGCATCATAGTCTTCTTCGACTGGGTATAGGGCGGGTGGGATAAATTTTCTTCCACCACAAAATCCCATTGCCTCTACAGTTAATCCGATAAAGATGTTTGCAGATCCAATCGGTAAAACGCAGAGACTTACCAGATGATTCCGTGCTGGCATGTACGATCCGTTGTCGAGGAAGCGCCCGATGTCGTTGTCGAATTCCAGGCTTCCGACAGTTATGGTACTGCCGATTCCGCCGAGTATCCCTGATCGAAACATAACGCCTGACGTCGCTGGCCCCACGGTGGGCGCCAACTGTCGAGACATCGTAGTAGAGTTCATAGACGGGGGTACCAGGAGACTACTAATAGAGACGTGGGGGGAACGTGGTAGTATGACGATCAAGGAGACCAAAGTTTACCCAGGTTTGGTACGTCGCAACTAGGCGGCGTTCCTACTCCTGCAATCTCACTAAATCAGGGTTGAAGCCTGAAGTATACAAAGGACAATGTGAGTTGGTTTAGCTACTCGGCGAGGATCAGCTTCTTGGCGAGTTGGCTTCTAGCTAATTGCCTCTGTCTTTCTTCTCTCCCGTCCAGCTTTATATAATAGCCGGGTTAGGGCTTACAAGAAAGGAAACCTAGAAGACTACGGTAAGTTCTAACTTGGAAGGCAAGAATCCGCCTTCTACTCCAAGCCGTACCATGTGGGCCGTGGTCCGGGTTCTTCTAGAATCCGGCTTCCGTGCGTCAGCTTAGTGGGCCGCCTAATGGACCGTAATCCATTACCATTCAGGCCACCCTGGTAATCCGGCACTTTAGGACACTATCCAATATACCCCTAATCGGTATATATCCAACAAGCGCCATCAAACTCCAGTTCACATCGGTGCCTTCGAACTCCACGTCGCATGGGAGGCTGCATGCAGTTGAGCTCGCCAGTCCTCAGGAGTTCAAGAAGGTCTCAAGGTGGAGATCAACTGACTTCCATTGTCCTCCATGGACACGACGCATTGAATGTTCATCTCGCTCGCGATGAAGTCCACCACCGAGTCAAGTTACTCTCCATGGCGGCGCACTATCCGGTGGTGTGGCCACATACAGGGCGGATCTATTGGAGCTCGGTGGGGTCGTATCGATGCCATTGGACGCGGAGTTGGACCGCTGACAGTACTGCGACGTCCACGATGTTCTTCATCTCGACCACCACCGCCCACTAAAAATTGACAAATTTTCATTGCATATTGGTCAGTTTCCGTTGTTTAACCTACGGGATGGTTTCGAGTTAATCTTTTCCCAGCAAGATATACATCAACAAAGAAAGTTCATGTTAAAAATGGTGTTATGACATGCAGGCAACCTACTTGGACAGACTCGGGAAAACGTGGGTTTGATTTGATTTTATAAATCGTGTCCAATGAAAAATTTCAATCTTCATATTTCTTTCGTTTATGTTTTTCTTATTAAGATGTGTTATAGGGTCATTTTTCGTTCTACAGTTAACTTCCGATGATGATTACTCACTTCCTTTTACTAGAACAATGTTTGTGCAATGTATATCTTCAGACAATTGAAATATGGTAGACAGTCAAAATGTGCTATAGTTAGCTAGGCTCATTCGCCTATGTGAATGCTATATTGATAGTAGCAGACTAGCAGTGCGGTATTGTAATGAATTTGACGTGTAACCATTATCTTGGTGTTGCCATGAACCCAAAAAGGTGATTCTTTCACTATCATAGACAATAGATATATTATTGTTGATGTAAGTGATCTGGGTTCAAAATCTTGCTAGGCAGGGTAGTTGTACAATCTGATTCGAAACATTCTTCGGCATCAGTGGGCCACCATGTGCAGCATTGCAGGACTAGAAGAATATCTCATCCTTCTAATATACAATTTTTGTTTCAGTAATCTCACGTTATCCGATACCAGTATACTCGGCTCAGGAGCAAATTCACGGGATATTTACTATATCGACTGAAAGTTCAGACACGACATCAAGTAGTCTGCTACTTTTCCGAATTGAAATGAAATTTCTTAAATAAATTAGCTTCTTTGATGTGGAAACAGTTTGAATTCAGTTATGATGATTGGTCAAATAATCTTTTTTCAAATTGTGCATGTGCCCGTGGAAATAGAACTCTCTGTGCTTAGTGCGGTTTAAGCATATCTTTTATGGGAATAAACAGTTAGTACATGATTTTTTATTTTCTTGCAAAAAAGAATTGCAGAATATTATTCCTAGTACTACGTTGACCCTTTTGGGGTTTTAATACTTCATAGTACTGCGTTTTAGTGCTTCAGATTGAATAGAAGTTAAAATTGACATGAGTATTCCATCGGTTGTTTCTGAAATATTCATTAATCGGGTACTAACAAAATTGCACATGGGTCCTTGCACTATCTATAGTCTATACTGGTTTGCACTCTTTCTGCTAGTACAAATGTGGGAGTAGGAGAGGAGGGAGGCGTTGGAATGGATGAAGGAGGATGAAGATGACATCAATCCGTCAAAATTTTTTTTATCCCGTTGCAACACACGGACATATTTGTTAGTAATAATAAATATCGTGGATTAGCATCTCGAGGTTCTTTGATGGGTATAAAAAAATCACTTGGTAGGAACCACCAAAACAATAGAACAAAGTTTAGCTCTGCAGCTAGTCCACAGAGTTGTAGGTTCATTACCGTCCTACGTAGCTTATCATGTGTGACGTAGATAGGTAAGTAGAGTTGCTTTCTCTTTTTAACTTATGTAAGATACTTAGTTTGGAAAGCGCGGCTTCTGTGGGCCACCCATTGATTCAAAAAATATTTTGCCCGTAATACATGTATTATACATATTAGTAAGAAGACAATTGATATTTAATGTAGGACTAAGCTTTATAGAAACGGAAGGGGACACAAATGTTAAGACGATGTTTAAAGTACCAGTAACATATCCGGGTTCCATTACAGGTTTATCCTTATGAATTAAAATGTATAAAATGATCAAGGCGGAATACATTTGGTTGGCCCGTTTATCACATTGTCTTGCCTCACAACAATACTTTCTATGTATGCGATTTACTTAACTTCCATTTCTTTATGTTTGACTACTATATATTAACCCCATTCCTGAGAGTAAGAAAGGTCCATGGTAATACATTACAGTAATTTATACACTGACTTAGAATATTGTTTTCAGAGTACTCAATCAACTGCAAACGATATTCTTGACTGAGCTTTAGATCCCAGCCTCTCAGGTGTAGTTTATGTACACTTGAATATGCTTTTTGTAACAAATAGCAAAATTGAACCTGCAATTTAGATTCTTTTGTGCAATTGAAACAACAATTAAATTGGGTTTAGCAAGAAACAGAAAGAGAACAAGAATTCTACATCCAGCATTAGTTGAACATAGAGCGGAGATAGCATTACATTGCATGGTGGAAGTAAAAAGAAGTCCGACGCACTAAAGCAAAACTGTATTATAGGAGTGACACAATGTTGTACACGCACGGTTTAGAGTTGAGATTACTCTAAGATGGTTTCTAATATATCAATCCGCCCTTATCTTTTCAACGTCTCTAGGTGGCTGCTTTTATATTTAATCATGTGAGCCATGTCCGCAAATTTGAGAATAATTGTATTTGCAACCTTGTCCACTACACCTTCTGAAGAGAAAAGTTAAGAAAGATGATACTTCTCTTTTTTTTCAAAGGAAGACATGTCTTATAGCAAGTAGACAACCTTTAGCAAGTCTTTTCGTGGTGTAGTCTAAATCTTTGAAATGTTGTTAATTGAAATCGTTGGTCACACCGGTCGCATTTTAAATATACTTAATAGCTCGAATGGAAGCATAATATTCCACAATTTCTTGCTATGGGGATTGGATTCCGGGTATCATCAGATCTGCAGGAGATCCCAGCAAAGTTAGTGCATAAGTTTTCAATAACACAATGAGACAAACCCTTTATTCCTCATGTTCTTCAATGCGATATTTAGCTTGAAATGTAGAGTTCTTGAAGCATAAGGTTGAACATGAGTCTTAGAAAATTTTGATAATACTTGGTTATCCTGGAGGGAGAAGAGAAACCAAAACATCTAGTAAGCACGGTCATAAATATGTAATCAAGTTTTCAGCGATAATCAAGTTTTCATGACATGTATTATAATCTGTTCTCCTGTATGTCAACACCTAAAAATAATCTTGCAGAGATAGGATGGATGATTTGGCAATTAAGTATAGAAAGAAATGAAAATTTAATTGGCATGGGCTCTGCGAAAAATAATGTAATTCAATTTCTACCGGAGAATGAAGCCATGCTAAATATAGAACTGAAACAAAGTCTAAGCATTGTGCTCAATAAGAAGGTATGGTTTCAAACACTACGAATGATATTTTCTTGTACTTTAAATCTGGTCACCATAGACTATTCAACTGCGGTACGACATATGTATGGAATGTAAATAAAGAATCTAAATAGCCTAACCACATGTACTACTGAATTAGCAGGAAGGGTATCTTATCTAAGTTCCATAGAAGTCAAACTAAACTATATACATATAAGAAAATAAACATAATGAAAATCAGTCTGCTAATTAATGACATTTGAAATGAGGCACGATATTTACAACTCTTGACATTCCCGAAGGAAAATTGGTGGTTACGTAGCAGGTGAATCATGCACTAAAGGAACAATTCTATGAATATTAAGAGTTCGGTACTTAGGGGAAAAATAGCTCCTAACAGGTTGTTTAGGTTTACCTGAGCGAGTGACCAATGTTGGTTATTAGTGAAACATGCATAAGATGGTAATCTGATCATACATGCCTTCAGTAGACATGGTTGCGCATGAAAGCAACAATTAGGACAAAACATAACCAAAACCTCAAGAAACATGCAAACAAAGAATGTATAGAAAAATAAATCAAAACCATGTTGAAGCACAAAAGTGAAATGATTTTAGAGATATGTATCAACCGGCATAACATAAGATGTCTATATCAGAGTCACATATAGGTGCACACTAATATCAGTTTTAGCCATGTGATATACAGTCGGTCTAGCATGCTCAACCATAGTTCCATATAAATATAGTACTTGTTCTCTACTTAATTAGAGTAGGCGAGACAAAGAACTTGACATCGTACATAAAACTGAAGAGTAATTTACTAAGCCCTTGGGAAAAATTGAACTGCAAAATACTGGGCATATATTTTTATCTCTAGAGTAGACCATATAAACTATATTTCTCTTTAGCCTGGAAATTTTAACAGGGTGTAGAACAACGATAACAAGCTGGTTTTCTGGGTCGTCAATAACATGGTTATCAGCTGGAACATCAACCATAGGGTCAGCTGGTATAATTTTTACCTAATCATCTTTGTCGTTGTCACCCGTGTTGTCAATATGGTGATTTCCTGGGGCTGGTTCAGTTAGGCAGTAGCCATTAAATGTCAATTTATATATAGCATGCAGATCATTCAGTTCATGTTAAACACGATAAACATAAATTACAAGATCTGAATGACACGATCTGGATAGGTAAAAAAACATTCCTTATGTTTCTTATACATGACTTGAGGAAACTAATTAGATAGAAAGAAAGAAGAAAGGATTTTTTTGTGTATATTAAGAAATTCAGGAGAAATGACCAAAATGCAAATAGAAAAAACTTCTTTCTAGTGGTCAATTAATCAAGTTCTCAACATGATGGTTAAGAGTCGATAAGAAAATCTGACTGGTTTGGAATTAGGGGGGCTTATGGCTAGCAACTTGCCACGAACTGAAATGGAATGCCCAGTAGGAAACCAATACAGTGCAATCTTTTGTAAAAACATATGAATATATCCTACGCTGACAACAGATTCATGATATTTTCTTTTTTAGGGAAATTCTTCTGATGTTTTCTAACGGTTAATCATTTTACATTTTCATAATATCCCTACTTGGAAGAACATGAACGGGCACCAAGCAGCGCACACTCTTAATTGGAAAAAACTAAAACACCGCAGATCTCTAACCATGTTTAGTTCAAATTTGTGTCATCGCATAACCTCCATCAAGAAGACCTTCAACATCAATGTTGTGATAAAGTGTATTAAAAAGAAAAAAAATACCACTAGACCATTATGCAGAGCATTTGTTTAATATATAATAAGCAACTGTATGAGTGAACACTACATATCTAATCAAATTGTGTTGCTCAATATAAATAGGCAAATGTACGAGTGAATGCATGCAACTTTATGACCATATATAAACAAATTTGTGTTGCTCCTACAAAATAAAGAAATTTCAACAACTTACATAGCTATTGTAAGCAAGTTTACACACCAGAATAGGCAAACATCCCTAGTTAGTTCAGCAAAAACAAAAAGGTCGCCTCAAACCATAGATCCCATCCTGTCCCGAGTACGGTTATTTAGATCGAATGTACATAAGCTACCCACGCATATGGGCAATTCTTCACAAACATTCCCAAAATCAAAATCACCCATCCGGATGAACTACATCCCCATTTAAAACTATCATCCTCATCAATCTCCCTCGTCATCACATGAACATGGGAAACCTAACCCCTCCCCGAAAATGACCTAACGGCTTCGTACAAGTATCCCTAGAGTTGCTGATGTTAGATGAGTACTTGCGTCGAGGGACCTCGCTGGAATTCGTTGGAGACCGACATCGTTCGAAGCTCCTTCCCGCACCACACCTCACCTCCACACACGCCGCTCCGCACCGGCGCCCCCACATGCGTCGCTCCACACCGGGAGACTCTCTCTCCACGCGCCGCTCTGCACAGGGAAACTCCCGCTCCGCGCGTTGCTGTGCATCGGGAGACTCCTTGCTCTGCACCAGAAGACTCCCCGCTCCCTGCGCAGGACCTCCTCTCCCCGCCCATTACGACGTCGGAGTTGCGGTGAACCGCTTCGTCGCACGAGTTCGCGGAATTTAGGGGAATGAGGAGGAGAGTGCGAGGAGGATGGGGGAACTCCCGACCGATTTGCACGGCTCCCTAAAATTCAAACCGAGTTATTGGTACGGTTACACTAGTCATACTATAACAGGTAGGGCCTGTGTGCCGACAACTACAACAACCCACCTAGGCGCGCGGATCACGATCGATCGGACGGCCGAGATGTGTGCACTCGCGACGTCTAACGAGCGCAGCTGTGAGAGTAAGTATTTAGGTTATTTATTTACCTTCTTCTTGTAGTCCACAGGCAAGAAAAGGGCAACGGAGAACGAGTAGTCTATCAATGCCTGCATGATCGGACCGGACAGACAAATCATGTATTTGCTTGGTTCCTTCTTCCATATCCTGGTCGAGTCGGGCCATATGCGTGCCAAGATTAGGCGGAGGCGGAGTGGGGGTAATGACCCACAAGTATAGGGGATCGTAACAGTCTTCGAGAGAAGTAAACCCAAATTTATTGATTTGACATAAGGGGAGCCAAAAAATATTTGTGAGCCTTAACAAGTGAGTTGTCAATTCACCTGCACCCGAAAGTTACCTTGTTCGCAGTGGTTTATAAGTAGTAACAGTTTTATAGTACCAGCTGTAGTGAAATAACAGCAGCAGTGGTGATTGAAGTAAACAGCGGGATTAAATACTGTAGGCATGGGGATAGATGAACGGGCGTTGCATGGATAAGATAGTTCATATAATGATCAAGTCATGGGCATTGCAGATAAATAAGATAAAGCATCCAAGCACTAAGTAACCATAGGCATGTGTTCCGTAAATAGTCGTACGTGCTCGCAATGAGAACTTGCACAACATCTATTGTCCTACAAACCCGTTTTCAGCGGGGCCTCAAGGGAACTACTGATAGTTAAGGTGTTCCTTTTAATAGAACACCGGAGCAAAGCATTAACACTCCGTGAACACATGTGATCCTCAAATCACAGCCATCCCCTCCGGTTGTCCCAATTTCTGTCACTTCAGGGCCTCGGGTTCCGGACAACAATATGTGTAAACAACTTGCAGGTATGATCAACAACAATAATTATCATCGTGATTCAATAACATGTTTAGATCTGAGATCATGGCACTCGGGCCCAAAGTGGCAAGCATTAAGCATAACAAGTTGCAACAATGTCAATAGCACTAATAGAGGATACTAGGCACTATGCCCTAACAATCACGACATTATTACATGAACGAACTCATCCAATCCCTACCATCCCCTTCAGCCTACAGCGGGAGAATTACTCACACATGGATGGGGGAATCATGGATGGTCGATGGAGAGGCGTTGGTGATGGCGATGGCGATGGCGATGAACTCCTCCAATTCCCCGTCCCGTCAGGGTGCCAGAACGGAGTTTCCGAACCCCGAAAAAGGATTCGCTATGGCGGCGGAGCTACGGACTTTTTTCTGGAAAACTATCGAACCCCCCTCGTGTTTTAGGGTTGAAGGCTATTTGTAGTCGAAAGGGGAGACCGAGGGGGCTCTGGGTGGCCCACACCCTATGCTGGCGTGGCCTAGGGGGGTGCCATGGGGTGGTGTGGCCCCCCTGTGGCTCTTCCCCTGGCCTCCTTCTGGCTCCCGGGGTCCTCTGATGTTTTAGGACCAATGGGGTCTTTTATGGGCAATTTCCCGAAAGTTGATTTTTCTGCACAAAAACGAGACACCAAGGTAATTCTGCTGAAAACAGCGTTAGTTGCATTCAAAACACACAAGTTTAGAGGAAAACAATAGGAAAAGTGTTCAGAAAAGGAGATACGTTTTCGACGTATCAACTCCCCCAAGCTTAGCTTATTCCTTGTCCTCAAGCAATTCAGTGACAACTGAGTGCGATAAAAGACTTTTACGAACACATTTGTTTCAAATGATGTAAATATACTCACTATATGATCAAATATTTAGTTATGCTCATGATAAGATACATGCAATATATTGTCACTTAATAGCTATGCAAACCATGGTGAGATAACAACATATTAATAATAAACAACATGAAGCATAACTATTTGCAAGATTGTAGTATTCATAATAGGATCTGATAAAGTGGTATCTCGCTTGCCACTATATGTGGGGCAACACATAAATGCGAGGGCACCTCTGAAGTTCAAGGGAAGACTATAAGTAAAGATATCACAGATGCAAGTATCAAGATTATACCACAATCAACCGTGCTTTGGGACAAACACATCAAACTAAGAATGATAATTATGCTCTCAAGAAAGTGCTCAAAGAATATGGCGGAGACTCAACATAAAAGTAAAAGAAAGGCCCTTGGCGGAGGCAAGCACAGATTACTCATGTGCTAGAGATTTTATTTTATTAAACATATGTATTGAAAACATTTTTAAGAGAGGTGTATGCTTATGTGAACGAATGGTAAACAGACAATACAGTACGTCACAAGCCAACTGGATTCACAAGAGCGGCTCCCATTGTGAGGGATGCAACTGGTGTAGAAGGTTATCCATCTTTCTCTTTTGTTTACACAATTATGCTTTGACTGATAAATCAGAGGCAAAAATAGTGAAGAGAATTTGTGTTATTAATTTGGGGCTGGGCACCCGGCTGCCAGCTCTTCTATCATTTGGATAAGCGGATGAAGCCACTAGTCCAGGGTGTGAAATCCAATCAACAAGTGAGATAAATATTCTCTATTTACGTCCTCATGAGCTAAAACAGGGGCACAAAACAGGAATAATTCTTAGAAGTTTTAAAGGTAGCACATCAGCAAATTACTTGGAGTGGCAGTTAAATACCACATGTAGGTAGGTATGATGTACAGAATGAGAAACTTTGGTTTTTGGGAGTTAGATGCACGAGTAGAATTCCATACTCAGTACATGTGAAGGCTAGCAATAGACATGGAGCGACAATCAAGAGAGCAACAACTATCATAATCATGTTTGCGATAAAGTAAAATTAACTGAGGCATAAAATTGATACTATAACTCTGAGGCAAAATTAATCATCGAGGCTTATTGACTTTTTGTTTCCAGTCTTAGCATGCGTGAGCATGTGCCAAGTCGATTCAAATGAAACAGTAAGAGGAGGCTACCACAATAGCATACCCTTCTACGAATAGAACAATGCGAACAAATATTATATGACAGGTCATTTACCATTAATAAATTGGAACAAAACATGATAGAGAACGAACTATTAAGTAGCCATTAAGTCACATATATCTTATACGAACAAACTAAGCATGCTCACATAGGTGGATATATGTACAAAAATTAAAGCAAATAGAGTTCATACCAGCCTCTCACCACACTTGAATTGTCGTAGATCGTCATTATTGCTCTTCACTTGTGGCTTGAATAAAATATATAATGAAAACCAAGCTCTAATGGAATCACAGACGACTGTTGAACTCTGCAGCAAACTTTACAAAACAAGATAAGAACAACAAATATTTTTGGGATTTTCAATTAAAGCACGAGCAAACGAGAACAAGCAAACAAAGCAAAATCTTTTTGGTTTTTTCAAAATGAAACAAGAATAAAACAAAGCAAGCAAACAAACAAAACAAAATATTTTTGGGTTTTTGAATATTAAAATGCAATTAAAGGATAAAGCAAACCAACTAAAGAAACAAATAGAGAGAAACAACATAAATATTTTTGGTCTTTTTGTGTTTTGGAAAGCAAAAACAAAACAATAAAAACAAGAGAGATGAAAGAAACAAAAACAAACGAAAGAAACAAAAAGAAGGGAAAGAAGAGAAAACATGGATATACAAAGAACTGACAGAACATGATATATAAATGAGTGTGATGTCGGTATACCTCCCCCCAAGCTTAGGCTTTTGGCCTAAGTGGAGATCAATTACCAAGGGGCCCATGAGGTGCCGCCCCCGTATTATGTTGAGGAGGAACCCTCCCCCTGATATGCGCTCGAGGATGTGCCAGTTGACTGCGTGTTGAGGTCCTCGGGAGGCGCGTCTCGCCTCTCCTCCTGCCTGTGAAACTCCATGGTGCTCAGATGCTCGTCCACCTACTCCTTGGAGAGCGACCATGGTGACTTGTCAATCTTAAACAAAACAGGCTGCGACAAAGTAAATTTTCGCTCCTCTCCATTCATATATAAAACTTATATACTAAATGATCAGTAGTAGAGTTAGAAGTGACAAACTGATGGGATTTCATGGCAACAAGTTTAAGCCTATGTGGATTAATTATTTTATTATTAGGGTCAATGGAAACATGTAAAGCAGTTGCTACACGTGAAGCAATAATGCCACCAAAAATAGGCCCAGAAGCAGCAAGGAGGCATGCAACAAATGCACCAAGGTTATACTTCGTGCTACGGTTCAGCGCAGCATCAATGAAAGCAAGGTGGTAACTACAAACGTTGCGAGTGTTCTCCCTACCAAGGATAGTAGTAGCAATATAGTAAGTAAAGTATCTAAGAGCGGGAAGTTGAATGTTCCTTATCTTCCCACGCTGGGATGAGCGACCGTCATCATTGGTGATTTCTCGGTAAATCCCCTGGAGGTCGACGGGTTTATCTTGAATCCTGCTCGCTGTCCCGGTGGCGTTGATACCTATAATAGCACAAAATTCTCCCAAGGACAAAGAAAAAGGACTACCATATAACTTCAAGGCAACAGATGGACCATAATGTGTGTTCTAAAATTTAAAGCTCTTAACAAATGTTTTTGTAAGTGCGGCATACTGAGTGCTTTCATCTTATCTACTCATGGTATGACTCTACTGAAAAAGTAAAAAGATGAAAGATAGTGATGTGTGTAATGTCCCAGCGTTTAGGAACTCACGGGGGGTAGAATATAATTTGTGCATCTGCATGCATTTGTTTGAAAAACCTGAGTAAATTTTTCGCAAAGTTAAAACCCCGGAGTGACTGAGGTTCTACCCAGTAAATGATGCTTTGGTAGCAGTTGTTATTATTAGTAGTTGGAACCTTGACATGATCTCTGGGTAATAATTGATTTTGAAACATTAGTGTTTAAGTTATTTAGATGAGTTGAATAATTTGAATTGAACTCAATTTGAAATTGAGTTTGAATTTATATTAAATATAAATCAAATTGGAAGGATGAGTTTATATCCTAAGTTCAAATCATTTGAATCCAATTACAATATTAAATAGGAAATGCTCTTAACATATCAATGAGAATAATAAAAACAAACACATATGCTTTATTGATAATAATACAAATATTACAGAGTTAGTTACAAAGGATGAAGAGAAACAACAGTTACAATAGCTTTGCAATTAAGATAATACAAAAATTAAACCTAGGACTAAACCTAGCTACTCCAGTGTAGCTAATTCTTCAAACCTGCAAAAACAAACATGAAACAAAAATACAAAGTGTTAGTGGGGGGGGTTAGTACCCTCAGGATTCAGTGAGGTGCACTGATTAATCATCATAGGGTTTTAAATCCAACAAGTAGTATCTGTTCTGAATTATTTGCCTCAGACCAACATCACAGGCATACTCCTGGAATTACACTTGGCAACATCAAATTTAAATCACCAGGCAAGGGATAAGGACAGTGAGTAACAAGTGCGGCAGGGGGATGAGACCAACCAGGTCAGGGAAAATATCCACACCATAGGTGGCAGCACATAACTTACTGCCGCAGCAATAAGCAGCTTAGTCATTCACAAGCACACAGCACACTCAGACCACCACTTTGGTGCTGTCAACACACCACCTGGAGTATAAAACCTCCAGCAACCGTAGGGGATGAGGTCACACCTCATAGTACCTGCTCAAGCACCAAATACCAGGAAAGGATAACACCCACACAAGCAAGCCATCAGTCACTGGAGCAAGTGTTTGCAAGATTGCAAGCAATCAAACAAGGCCAAGGTACCAGGGAGCACAAGGAGGAAAACAAGCAATCCACAAGCACCAAAATCCACCAACCACTTGATCTATAGCCAAGGTGAATCCCTAAGTACCATCTAAGCCAAAATCTTTGGCTAAGTTGCACATAGGATTAGTGGGGTGCTAAAACCCTCAGGTTGGCATAGTGTTGCTATGCTAATCTCATCACTGGGTATTAATTTTCAAGCAAAGTATCTGTTCTCAGATTAATTAGGGCCTCAGACTATGCATCATGGGCTTGGGGGCAAAAGAAACAAGTAGTAATATCTGTTCTTAATTCATGAGGAGTAAAGAAGCAAAAGAAATAAGTAATAGTATCTGTTCTTACTCATGAGGATCAAAGAAGAAAAAGAAAGCATGGATAGTATCTGTTCTTATCAGGGGATCTTAGGAAATAAGATAAAGAGATAGATGGCAACAGAAATATGTGACTAAAGCACAACCAGAAGCACTGGAAGTGTCACACACACACACCTGGTTGTTGGGCATCAGATCAAAGGATCTGACAGCCCAGAACCAAAGGGATTTTATGAAAGGAAAGTAATATGTGGGATACAATCATTGAGGGCATATCCTCTGAACAAAAGTTCAGAGTAACACCTCCCAAGTTAATTTGCACACCCACAAACCATTAGGAAAATTGTATACACCATGTTATTCCATACACAGACACAAGCAATTGTCACTGGGAGCAAACCCTAAGGGGATCAGTACCCAGAGCAGCATGGGATTAACCCAAATGAATTTCCAAGCAATAAATTCATCACCATATCCATCTCATAGCACAAGCCAGCAGAGAAATAAATTAGGGCATAATATAAAATTTCCATCCAACACAGGGCATGACTAGGAATTCAACCAGCACGCATCCAGTAGGCATTTGGAAACAATCCAAGGCTACTAATTCCACACTAGTGCACAGGAGGCGTCACAAGCACGCACAAGCACGAATCAGCTCGATGGCTGATTCCAGAGCAAGAAGAAGATAGCAACTGTGAGAGGGAGAGGAAGAGTAGAGGGCAGAGAGAGGGGAGATCACTTACAGATGGACACCATAGTGGTGCCCATATCCGGTAGGAGAGGAAAGCACGGCGGCGGAGCCGCGGTTGCCCGTAGACCATCCCGGCGGCAGCGTCCACGGGAAGTCGTCGCAGCAGCAGCACAACATCTCCCGCGACCAGGAGATGGCACCACGGCCACCAGGGCGGAGAAGAAGCGTCCAAGACCTAACCCTAGGGTTAGGGTTTGGAGATCTCCACGGGAGCACCACGGGAAGAAGAACGGATCGAGGAGGTAGATGAGGGAACAAGCAAGGAGGGGCGAGGAAGGCTCTAGGTCACTGCGGTGGAGGAACACGGGGAAGGCCAGGGGAATCGCCGGAGGCGATGGCGCGTCGCCATCTGCGTCGCCTTCCGCGTCGCCTCGCGCGGAAGCGGAGGGGATAAGGTGCGGGGCGGGGCAGATGCGGTGCGGCTGGTCTGGTCCAGCCTGACCAGACCAGTGGGTTGGGCTTAACCCTAACCCGGGGTCCACCTGTCAGCCTTAGGGGCAGACAGGTAAATTGCCTAAATCCTAATAAAAAAAAATCAGAAAATTAAATAAAATAAATATAAGAATACCTAAAGTTATAATTTAGTGTACTAAATAAAACAGTACAAATTTAATTTAAACACCAAAATAAATAGAACATTACTAGTTCATTATTTAAAAATAATACATTATTCTAACAATTGCTAGAACCAAATAAATCAACTAAGGGGCATATTATTTAAACTTTGTTAAATTGTAATTTTAAAAGAAATAAGTTATTACCATGTTATGTGAAAACAAATAAGAAACCAGTCAACTAAAAGCTAAAGTAATAATAATTTACTGAATTTAACCAGAAGCACTACTTATAAAGAATTAGGTGATTAAACAAAACAATTGAACTAAAGAATTAATATGGTCTGTCCAAAAATTGCATACATCTCATCGTTATGCATAATAGCATCATTTGCTTCTTTAAACATTGTCTTTACCGGACAATGATGGAATTTTGTAGAACAAGGAAGTCAGGATCCACCTCGAGCTTCAGACTTCATTACTTATCCATATCCAGGCAAGTTCATCACTTGCTCATGTCCATTGAATTATGTCTTAACAACTATTTTCAAAAACCTATCGTATTACCACCTACTCCAAAAATAATGCATGATCCTATTTTTATAATAATATGACTAATTGAATGACTACCCGAGTGGTAGTGTTCTGTTTGGTGGGCGGATGGAACCATGGTAAGATGAATAGGTCAAAGGAAGGTTCCATCTGCATGGGAAAGTATTACCTAGGAAATAACAACAAATGCCGTCAGGATTCTTGCGCCGTAAATTCGCGTTGACCATGGATCTTCTATGGGGGGAGTAAGTCAGCCGTGATACTTTTCTCGTTCGCATGTCAACGGGCTGCCAGAGACGTACGCTGTACTCTCGCGTAGGTAGTGCGGGACTACATGCACATGGGTGGGATCCCTTAATTCCCACGGACTCTGCGGGTCTATGATGGTCTGCCAGGGGCGCGTAGGTATCCATCGTGAGGGGTGGAATCAGGCGTTCAACCTGCTGGCAGAAATGGGTGGGCATGCGTTGTGCGGAGAAGCACGGTTTGGCTTGGACCAACAACCGGGCCCCACACCTAAGTGGGAGTGGACAGGATTGCGCGCCTGGTTGTGCAACATGGTCTTGGTCGTCCATGGGTAAAGTAACGCACCTCTGCAGAGTGTAAAAGGATGTGGCATGTTACCCCTTGTTCCGGGAAGGAGCTGCGAACGCCGCAGGAAAGGCAACTCCATGAAAGTTCTAATCCTGTGAAGAATGGCGGGCATAGTTTTCATTATTAAAAGCAATCTCTTGAAGAAAGATTTGACAAAATTTGCATCTGTCTAGACTCCTTAGAGTCGAGGACCATAGTTAGTGCATACATTACTTCTGTACTTACAGGAACTTGCTGAGTAACGCTCGTTACTCATTCAATCCCATTTAACCCCTGCTTAGGTTATGAGAACCTAGAAGAAGCATCATTCAACATACTTGGAGGCCAGGAGGATATCTTCTACGAAGAACCGGACCTCTCCGGTGGAGTAGAAGGAGTTGACTATCTCATCCAGTACGGAGCAGACCCCAACGGGGAGGAGTCCGACTAGGCTTAGCCTAGTCTAGATACTACTTATTCACGGTTGAATCGAGCAGTCATAAACTCTTTTATTGACTGTTGAGTTCCCGTGCTAGCAACTGTTTACTTTTCGGTGTTCATTTCGACTTCAATAATGGATGACCTCCATGTGAGCTCATTCGGTTGTCAGTACTCTATGTTTGTAATATATTTGGTGTATGTTAATTAGACCCGCAATGTTTCTGCTGTACCACCCTGAGGGATGTAATATTTGCGGAACGGTGTTCTGTGAGTGTTATATCAACGACTGGCGTACTACAACATGCAGTGGTATGCTGGGTCACCACAGCTGGTATCAGAGCAATTGCTTTGACCTTAGGTTGGAAACCTAGTAAAGGGATATACCCTGTCGGGTTTTAGAACGTACCAATAAAGAATTCACTGGAAGTATGATAGGTATTCACTTGAGAATATTCTGGTTATATTTCCAGTATGTCGAATCTTTATGTGGATCTAATAATAATATTTATGTTATTTGTGATCAGTGATCATGAACGGCGGAAGTTCCGGAAGAACGGTGGGGGTGAACCATGAGAGCCTGGACCAATACAATGGAGAGTTGACCGAGCAACTCCGAGCCTTGCTTCGAGCGTTCGGATGCGACACCAACATTAAAGTTAACACGTATACGTTTAAAGATGGGGAAGTAGTCTTGAAGTATAGGGTATTAATTTTAATACCTAGAGAGTTAACCCCACATGTGACCACACCTAGTGGTGAAGCTAGGAATCAGATGGCAGCTTACCAGCAAGCCTTAGTGGAAGCTTTAGCTACCATCCGAGAGTTTAAGGCTAACCAGTTATCAGGCACTAGTCTCACAGCTATTCCACACGACCACATAAGCACAGAGTTGGCACTTGATCATTCTGTGCTAATTAAAACCAAGCCTAAGCTAGCCACAAGTCTTTTAGATCGTTACAGGAAATTGGTGGGATCCTTCTATAAAACACATAAGGTCATCGTTGATGACAAGGATGGGATGTTGAAGGATTTAGCCAAGCCGTCTAGTCATGAGCAGAAGGGGAAACAGAAGGCTCAGGAGAGCAGTGAACCTTATTATACCCCAGGACCTGAGGCAGCTAGGAAATCCCAGTATGACAGACCGTCCAGGTATTCTACCACACCAGAACACATACACTACCCTGTTATACCACCTAGTGAGCCAGAGCCATATGATCCGTTCGATATATCGGATACACCCAGGGATATTAACCCAAACACTTTTGGTGGGGTCCCAGACTCAGATTCTTTTATGGAGAATTCTGATGGCTGGAGGTATGACTGGTATCCTGGTACCAGCCAGCATCCAATTCCCTGTGACAACATGTCCGAGGAGGAGCAGCAGGATAGTGTGGAGATTGTGGAACCCGAGGAGGCGGAGATAGTCGCCATAAATATCTCATCTGACGAGGAGGAGCCGGAGGAAGTCCAGCCGATGCAGGAGGAACCGTTTGACCACAGCCACTGCACGAGTACCACATGTTTTGCAGAAGGTGAAGCTTCACAGGACACTAGTACCCACGAGTTTGTGTCCTATCTTGACAACTATCTGGATAATGACTGGCTCTCTTTGAGCGATAACCAGTCCATGGATACATCTGACACGGATTACGTGCCAACTGGGAGGTCATACTATCCGGAGGCGGTGCGCAGGACTCCACGTTACACCGGGTGGACTCCTGGTATGTACTCCGAGTAGTACAAAGACGTTCAAGGAGAGGTTGTGAGGGCTCGAATTACATAGTAGGTTGGAGTTTCGAGTCGTGTACTTAAATAAGGGTCGGAATGTTTAAGTGACCCAGTGGTGTTTCGTACGGTTGTACTCTAAGTATTCACTGCGGTGAAGGTTTGTATCAACTTATAAGTATATGTAATATATGTGTAGTATGTTGTTTGTATCTGGATTTGGATTTTGCTTTTCTTGTGTGATTAGTGTTGCATGTGAAGTGAGGCTCAGAAAGCATAAGCATGGTGTAATTATGAGTTTTTTTCGCTTCATATTGCAGGACTAAAGGGTTATGGAAAGTGGCGAGCCCAGTGTGGCTGACGCTCAGCGTCAGGAGAGAGAGAACAAGGCTAAAGCTGATGAAGATGCCGCAAGAGTCGAGTTACCACCACCACCACCACTCAGGCCACTGGCGGAGCAAAGCTTCATGGAGTACATGCGATTTGTACAGGAAAACCAAAACAAGTTCATGCAGGAAATGCTCAACCAGGTGGGACCTGGGCGAGCAGCGGAACCTAGGACCCTCACACTATCAGATTTCCTTAAAACCAAACCAGCACCGTTCGCTACGGCCAAGGACCCCATGGAAGCTGAAGACTGGTTGGTTGACACAGAGAGGAATCTGAAGGCTATTAAGGCCAGTGATGAAGAGAAGGTGCGTTTCGCTACACATCTTCTGAATGGTCCCGCAGCAGCTTGGTGGGATAATCAAATCATTATGAAGCCACCAGGGAGGGAATTTACCTGGAATGAGTTCAAGGAGAAGTTCAGGGAATATCATGTCCCTGATAGCGTCATGGAAATTATGCGGAGGCAATTTGAGGATCTGCAGCAGGGGACGCACCAGATGATATGGTACGTAAATGAATTCAGCAGACTGTCTCGCTATGCTGCGGATGAAGTGGATACAGATAAAAAGAGAATCAAGAGATTTCTGAGAGGGATGGATCCTTATGCAGCCATGCAATTAAGGACTTCCAAACCAGCGAACTTTCAAGAGCTGATGAACTCTGCTGTCACTTGGGAGAATGACTACAAGTTGGTTCAGTTGAACCGACAGAAGAAGGCCAAGTTTGAGCCTAAGAAGTTCCAACCCAGTAGACCCACGACCAACTTGAGCTTCAAGCCAAGAATAAAGTCGGGAGGAGCTCCAACTAATCGTGGACCATTCAACCCGAGGAATAAGGTTATCTGCCATAATTGTGGACTTCCGGGACATTTCAAGAATGAGTGTAAACAACCTAGAGTTGTATGCTTTGGGTGTGGAAAGGAGGGACACATAAAGCCAGATTGCCCTAACCAGGCAACTAAAGGAGGGTTCAACAAGAGTGGAGCAAAGCCTGGAGGAGCCAGCGGATTTTCTGCTGGAAGTGGTAGCAGCGGAAAGAACAATAATGGCAAAAGACCTAGAACCTTCGGAAAACTGAATTGCACATCTCTGGAGGAGGCTGACAACTCAGATACCGCCGTACTAGGTACGCTCAGTCTTCTTACCCAATATGGCAAAGTTTTATTTGATACCGGTGCCACCACATCATTCATCTCTAGTTATTTTGTGGATAAATATCGGGTAAGGTGTTCACGTTTAGAATGTCCTCTTACCGTTATGACGGCGGGAGGTACGCTCGTAGTTACGCGTGCTAGACCAGATCAAGTCATCATGATCTGTGGTTGCACGTACTATGCGGATCTATTCGTTATTCCTTTGAAGAACATTGACGCTGTTCTTGGAATGGACTGGATGACGGAGAACGGAGCTTTGATTGATTGTGAGGAAAAGACAGTCTCTCTTAGAAGACCTGGAGGAGGAAGAGTTACTTATCAAGCAGATAAACATACTCATGTAGAGGCAGAACTCCAACTCAACTCACTCAATGAAGCTAAATTAGAAGATATACCAGTAGTCAATGAATTTCCAGATGTTTTTCCAGCAGAATTGCCGGGAATGCCACCAGATAGGGAGATAGAGTTTACCATTGACCTGATACCAGGTACATCACCCATTGCTCAGGCACCATACAAGATGGGTCCTAAGGAGTTAAAAGAACTTAAGGAACAGTTAGATGAGCTGGAAAGTAAGGGATTCATCAGAGAGAGTGTTTCACCATGGGGATCACCCGTGATATTCGTGGACAAGAGAGATGGAGGCCGAAGAATGTGTGGTGATTTTAGAAACCTGAATAATGTCACTATCAAGAACAAGTATCCATTACCAAGAATACAAGATCTATTTGATCAAGTTTACGGAGCTGGAGTGTTCTCCAAGATTGATCTCAGGTCAGGGTACCATCAGATCAAGATCAAACCAGAAGATGTACCCAAAACAGCTTTTGTTTCAAGGTATGGACATCATGAATATTTGGTTGTTCCTTTTGGGCTGACCAATGCACCTGCTATTTTCATGAATTTGATGAACAAGATCTTCATGCCATACTTGGATAAGTTCGTGATTGTGTTCATCGATGATATCTTGATATATTCAAAGAACAAAGAAGATCATGCCAAGCATTTAAGAATCGCGTTACAAGTTCTGAGGGAACATCAACTCTATGCAAAATTCAGCAAGTGTGAGTTCTGGTTAGACCAAGTGGAATTTCTTGGACATGTTATCAGCAAAGAAGGTATTGCCGTAAATCCTGACAAAGTACAGTCAGTCTTAGACTGGAAGGCACCAACCACTGTGAAGGAAGTTCGAGGATTCCTGGGAATGGCCGGGTATTACAGAAGATTCATTGAGGGATTCTCTAAAATAGCTGGGCCGATGACCAATTTGTTAAGGAAGAATACTCCTTTCATATGGTCAGATAAGTGTGAAGCCAGTTTTCAAGAGTTAAAGAAACGGCTAACAACAGCTCCAATCTTAGCAGTACCAGAACCGGGCAAGGATTATACTGTTTATTGTGATGCATCCAAGAATGGATTGGGATGTGTGCTCATGCAAGATCGTAAGGTAATAGCTTATGGTTCAAGACAGCTCAAACCACATGAAGTTAATTACCCAACACATGACTTAGAATTGGCAGCGGTGGTGTTTGCTCTGAAGAGGTGGAGGTCATTTCTCTATGGATCAAAGTGCGAACTTTACACAGACCACAAGAGTCTCAAATATTTCTTCACTCAGAAAGAGTTAAACATGAGGCAGAGGAGATGGTTAGAATTGATCAAAGACTACGATCTTACTATCAATTATACCCCAGGGAAAGCCAATGTGGTAGCCGATGCTTTAAGTCGGAAGAGTACTGACAGTCCACCAATTCAATATGAGTTACCAAAAGAGTTGCAAAGAGAAATTGAACAAGCAGAGATTGAGGTACTAGAGGTACAATCTTTGGGAGGCTTGTATACCATGCAGGTCATGGAAGAAAGAACAAGTGATCTTAGAAATGAGATAATCCGGCGGCAAGACGAAGATCCATTCATAAAAGAAGAACTCCAGAGAATTGGGGAAGGAAGACCTTCTGAATTTCATTTAGGAGAACATGGTTCGTTATGGTTCAACAAGAGGCTTTGTGTACCTGACATTCCGGAGATTAAGAAATTGATACTTCGGGAGGCACATGAAACGCCGTACTCTATTCATCCTGGAAGTGCCAAGATGTATATGGATCTCAGAGATATATTCTGGTGGAACAACATGAAAAGAGAGATTGCCAAGTATGTTTCTGAATGTCACACATGTCAGAGAGTAAAGGCTGAACATCAAAGTCCGGCAGGACCATTACAACCTTTGGAGATTCCTGAATGGAAGTGGGAGGAAATTGGTATGGATTTCATTACAGGATTACCAATGACTAAAACCCAAAAGGACATGATATGGGTTATTGTAGACAGGTTGACCAAAAGTGCTCATTTCTTAGCAGTCAATCAAAAGGATCATGCCGAGAAACTGGTAAATATATATGTCAAGGAAATAGTCAGCAAACATGGAGTACCAAAAAGAATAGTTTCAGATCGAGGATCTGTGTTTACTTCGATATTCTGGAGAAAACTTCAGGAAGCTCTAGGATCTCAACTAGATTTCAGTACTGCTTATCATCCTCAAACCGGAGGGCAAACTGAAAGAACTAATCAGATTCTGGAAGACATGCTTCGGGCATGTGTCCTTGATTTTGGAGGATCATGGGATGAACATTTACCATTAGCGGAATTCTCCTACAACAATAGTTATCAAAGCAGCCTTAAGGCAGCACCTTTTGAAGTACTGTATGGCCGAAAGTGTAGGTCACCAATTTGTTGGTTCGAAACCGGAGAAAAGTCTGAATTTGAACCAGATTACATCAAAGATCAGCAACGAGTTGTTGATATCATTCGAGACCGTTTGAAAATAGCTCAAAGCCGTCAAAAGAGTTATGCAGATCAGAAGAGAAGGACTTGGGAACCGGAAGTCGGGGATCTGGTATATCTCCGAGTTAGTCCAATGAAAGGGCTTATGAGGTTCGGTGTTAAAGGAAAACTAAGTCCTCGGTATATAGGACCTTATAAGATCCTAGCTCAGAACCGGAATGTAGCCTATACCCTACAGCTACCTGATCGGTTAAAACAAGTTCACAATGTTTTCCACGTATCCCAACTCCGAAAGTGTTTGAAGGAGCCGGAAGACTCGATTAATCAAGAGGAGTTAGAATTGGAATCAGACCTCACATATGTTGAGGAACCAGAAAAGATTCTAGCCGAAGATTGGAAAAGACTCCGAAACCGAGCAATCAAGTACTGCAAGGTACAGTGGAAACATCATCCTGAACGAGAAGCTACCTGGGAGAAAGAAGAAGAACTACGACAGAACTACCCCGAGCTATTCAGGTATTATAGTTACAACTTCGGGACGAAGTTCTCGTTAAGGAGGGAAGACTGTAATGTCCCAGCGTTTAGGAACTCACGGGGGGTAGAATATAATTTGTGCATCTGCATGCATTTGTTTGAAAAACCTGAGTAAATTTTTCGCAAAGTTAAAACCCCGGAGTGACTGAGGTTCTACCCAGTAAATGATGCTTTGGTAGCAGTTGTTATTATTAGTAGTTGGAACCTTGACATGATCTCTGGGTAATAATTGATTTTGAAACATTAGTGTTTAAGTTATTTAAATTAGTTGAATAATTTGAATTGAACTCAATTTGAAATTGAGTTTGAATTTATATTAAATATAAATCAAATTGGAAGGATGAGTTTATATCCTAAGTTCAAATCATTTGAATCCAATTACAATATTAAATAGGAAATGCTCTTAACATATCAATAAGAATAATAAAAACAAACACATATGCTATATTGATAATAATACAAATATTACAAAGTTAGTTACAAAGGATGAAGAGAAACAACAGTTACAATATCTTTGCAATTAAGCTAATACAAAAATTAAACCTAGGACTAAACCTAGCTACTCCAGTGTAGCTAATTCTTCAAACCTGCAAAAACAAACATGAAACAAAAATACAAAGTGTTAGTGGGGGGGGGTTAGTACCCTCAGGATTCAGTGAGGTGCACTGATTAATCATCATAGGGTTTTAAATCCAACAAGTAGTATCTGTTCTGAATTATTTGCCTCAGACCAACATCACAGGCATACTCCTGGAATTACACTTGGCAACATTAAATTTAAATCACCAGGCAAGGGATAAGGACAGTGAGTAACAAGTGCGGCAGGGGGATGAGACCAACCAGGTCAGGGAAAATATCCACACCATAGGTGGCAGCACATAACTTACTGCCGCAGCAATAAGCAGCTTAGTCATTCACAAGCACACAGCACACTCAGACCACCACTTTGGTGCTGTCAACACACCACCTGGAGTATAAAACCTCCAGCAACCGTAGGGGATGAGGTCACACCTCATAGTACCTGCTCAAGCACCAAATACCAGGAAAGGATAACATCCACACAAGCAAGCCATCAGTCACTGGAGCAAGTGTTTGCAAGATTGCAAGCAATCAAACAAGGCCAAGGTACCAGGGAGCACAAGGAGGAAAACAAGCAATCCACAAGCACCAAAATCCACCAACCACTTGATCTATAGCCAAGGTGAATCCCTAAGTACCCTCTAAGCCAAATCTTTGGCTAAGTTGCACATAGGAATGGTTGGGGAGCTAAACCCTCAGGTTGGCATAGTGTTGCTATGCTAATCTCATCACTGGGTATTAATTTTCAAGCAAAGTATCTGTTCTCAGATTAATTAGGGCCTCAGACTATGCATCATGGGCTTGGGGGCAAAAGAAACAAGTAGTAATATCTGTTCTTAATTCATGAGGAGTAAAGAAGCAAAAGAAATAAGTAATAGTATCTGTTCTTACTCATGAGGATCAAAGAAGAAAAAGAAAGCATGGATAGTATCTGTTCTTATCAGGGGATCTTAGGAAATAAGATAAAGAGATAGATGGCAACAGAAATATGTGACTAAAGCACAACCAGAAGCACTGGAAGGGTCACACACACACACCTGGTTGCTGGGCATCAGATCAAAGGATCTGACAGCCCAGAACCAAAGGGATTTTATGAAAGGAAAGTAATATGTGGGATACAATCATTGAGGGCATATCCTCTGAACAAAAGTTCAGAGTAACACCTCCCAAGTTAATTTGCACACCCACAAACCATTAGGAAAATTGTATACACCATGTTATTCCATACACAGACACAAGCAATTGTCACTGGGAGCAAACCCTAAGGGGATCAGTACCCAGAGCAGCATGGGATTAACCCAAATGAATTTCCAAGCAATAAATTCATCACCATATCCATCTCATAGCACAAGCCAGCAGAGAAATAAATTAGGGCATAATATAAATTTCCATCCAACACAGGGCATGACTAGGAATTCAACCAGCACGCATCCAGTAGGCATTTGGAAACAATCCAAGGCTACTAATTCCACACTAGTGCACAGGAGGCGTCACAAGCACGCACAAGCACGAATCAGCTCGATGGCTGATTCCAGAGCAAGAAGAAGATAGCAACTGTGAGAGGGAGAGGAAGAGTAGAGGGCAGAGAGAGGGGAGATCACTTACAGATGGACACCATAGTGGTGCCCATATCCGGTAGGAGAGGAAAGCACGGCGGCGGAGCCGCGGTTGCCCGTAGACCATCCCGGCGGCAGCGTCCACGGGAAGTCGTCGCAGCAGCAGCACAACATCTCCCGCGACCAGGAGATGGCACCACGGCCACCAGGGCGGAGAAGAAGCGTCCAAGACCTAACCCTAGGGTTAGGGTTTGGAGATCTCCACGGGAGCACCACGGGAAGAAGAACGGATCGAGGAGGTAGATGAGGGAACAAGCAAGGAGGGGCGAGGAGGGCTCTAGGTCACTGCGGTGGAGGAACACGGGGAAGGCCAGGGGAATCGCCGGAGGCGATGGCGCGTCGCCATCTGCGTCGCCTTCCTCGTCGCCTCGCGCGGAAGCGGAGGGGATAAGGTGCGGGGCGGGGCAGATGCGGTGCGGCTGGTCTGGTCCAGCCTGACCAGACCAGGGGGTTGGGCTTAACCCTAACCCCGGGGTCCACCTGTCAGCCCTAGGGGCAGACAGGTAATTTGACTAAATTTTAATAAAAATTAGGAAATTAAATAAAATAAAATATAAACATATCTAAATTTCTAATTTAAAGTACTAAACAAACCAGTATAACTTTAATTTAAACACCAAATCAAATAGGACATTACTAGTTGATTATTTGAAAATAATAATATATTCTAACAATTGCTAGAACCAAATAAATCAACTGATGGGCATATTATTTAAACTTCCTTAGATTGTAACTCTAAAAGAAATAAGTTATTACCATGTTTATGAGTAAGATAATAAGAAACCAGTCAGCTAAAAGTTAAAGTAATAAGAATTTAGTAAATTCAACTAGAAGCACTACTTATAAAGAACTGGGTGATTAAGCAAAACAATTTGAACTAAAGAATTAATATGGTCTTTCCAAAATTGCATACATCTCATCGTTATGCATAATAGCATCATTTGCTTCTTTAAACATTGTCTTTACCGGACAATGATCGAATTTTGTAGAACAAGGAAGTCAGGATCCACCTCAAGCTTCAGACTTCATTACTTATCCATATCCAGGCAAGTTCATCACTTGCTCATGTCCATTGAATTATGTCTTAACAACTATTTTCAAAAACCTATCGTATTACCACCTACTCCAAAAATAATGCATGATCCTATTTTTATAATAATATGACTAATTGAATGACTACCCGAGTGGTAGTGTTCTGTTTGGTGGGCGGATGGAACCATGGTAAGATGAATAGGTCAAAGGAAGGTTCCATCTGCATGGGAAAGTATTACCTAGGAAATAACAACAAATGCCGTCAGGATTCTTGCGCCGTAAATTCGCGTTGACCATGGATCTTCTATGGGGGGAGTAAGTCAGCCGTGATACTTTTCTCGTTCGCATGTCAACGGGCTGCCAGAGACGTACGCTGTACTCTCGCGTAGGTAGTGCGGGACTACATGCACATGGGTGGGATCCCTTAATTCCCACGGACTCTGCGGGTCTATGATGGTCTGCCAGGGGCGCGTAGGTATCCATCGTGAGGGGTGGAATCAGGCGTTCAACCTGCTGGCAGAAATGGGTGGGCATGCGTTGTGCGGAGAAGCACGGTTTGGCTTGGACCAACAACCGGGCCCCACACCTAAGTGGGAGTGGACAGGATTGCGCGCCTGGTTGTGCAACATGGTCTTGGTCGTCCATGGGTAAAGTAACGCACCTCTGCAGAGTGTAAAAGGATGTGGCATGTTACCCCTTGTTCCGGGAAGGAGCTGCGAACGCCGCAGGAAAGGCAACTCCATGAAAGTTCTAATCCTGTGAAGAATGGCGGGCATAGTTTTCATTATTAAAAGCAATCTCTTGAAGAAAGATTTGACAAAATTTGCATCTGTCTAGACTCCTTAGAGTCGAGGACCATAGTTAGTGCATACATTACTTCTGTACTTACAGGAACTTGCTGAGTAACGCTCGTTACTCATTCAATCCCATTTAACCCCTGCTTAGGTTATGAGAACCTAGAAGAAGCATCATTCAACATACTTGGAGGCCAGGAGGATATCTTCTACGAAGAACCGGACCTCTCCGGTGGAGTAGAAGGAGTTGACTATCTCATCCAGTACGGAGCAGACCCCAACGGGGAGGAGTCCGACTAGGTTTAGCCTAGTCTAGATACTACTTATTCACGGTTGAATCGAGCAGTCATAAACTCTTTTATTGACTGTTGAGTTCCCGTGTTAGCAACTGTTTACTTTTCGGTGTTCATTTCGACTTCAATAATGGATGACCTCCATGTGAGCTCATTCGGTTGTCAGTACTCTATGTTTGTAATATATTTGGTGTATGTTAATCAGACCCGCAATGTTTCTGCTGTACCACCCCGAGGGATGTAATATTTGCGGAACGGTGTTCTGTGAGTGTTATATCAACGACTGGCGTACTACAACATGCAGTGGTATGCTGGGTCACCACAATGTGATACCGCGGCACTCCCCCAAGCTTGCAACAAGCCGAGGGGATGCTAGACCCAATGACGAATTAATTCTTCGGTGGTGGTGGTGAGTCCTTCTCGATGAGCTTATCAATTGATTTCTTTAGATCTTCAATAGCAAACATAAGCATACGCATCACCTCCGTATTGCGATCAGTACAGTTTGCATGCCTCTCGGACTGTGAATCCAAGCCACCAAGATCCCCCCACTCTTCCTTAGGTTGAGAGCTTCCTTCATCTGCACTGTTAGAACGATTGATATCCCACATAGAGGGTAAATCCCTCTGGGGCACCTTTTTGTACTGATAATCATGAATTAACGAGTGGAAGTGGTTCTTAACGCCCGCAACAGGCGTCCTCAATGCTAAGGAGTGACGTGGAACCTTCCCTCCAGTGCTCATCCGCGCGCCTCTCTTAAGCTTCAAGGGGTTAGCCGCCAATCTGATGCTTGCGACGGTGGCGTGTCGACGCACTCGCGAGTTCTCTTCTACATCTCCTTCAGCTCCGCTCTCGATCTCCTCCTCCTGCTCCCGGTCTTGGACATCATCTTCCTTCGTTCCCTTCCCCTTGTTGTCGTTGGCAGAGACCATGACGCTTCTAAAACTGAAAACAAATCCTAACAGAAAAAACTCGAAACAGAAACACGACGAGAAAATGATATACAGACCTCGGGGGATCCGGGGGATTATATAGCAAAAGTTTCATAACAGAAGTAAAGTCCAGGTCGAAAATGAGTCAGAGAGGGTCTCTAGGGCGCCCACACCATGGGCTGGCGCGGCCAGGAGTGGGCCCGCGCCACCCTATGGTGTGGAGTCCCCGGGCTCCGTCTCCGCCTCGTTTCCGGCTCATAATTTTTCATATTTTCCAAAACTAGTAAAAATAAAAGTTGGAAGATGTTTTGCGAACATTTTCTTACCAAAACTGATACCTATTCGAAAACTGACTATGCAGTTTCTAAAATATGCTTCTTAATAAACTCCTCCGGGATTATGGCTTGAATACAATCAACATTTTCATTATAAGGATCTCCAGAAATATAATGCTTGAGTCTTTGGCCATTCACCACTTGTGAAGTGTTGTCTTCAAGGGAAACAATTTTAATTGCCCCCGAACGATATACCTCTTCGATAACAAAAGGTCCTTCCCATCTCGAGAGTAATTTTCCTACAAAAACTCTGAGACGAGACCTATACAATAGCACTTTTTCACCAACATTAAATTCTCTTTTAATAATTCTCTTATCATGCCATCTTTTAACTTTCTCTTTAAAGAGCTTAGCATTTTCATATGCTTCACTCCTCCATTCATCTAAAGAACTTAAGCCAAGCAACCTTTTCTAACTAGCAAGTTTAAAATCTCTATTTAGGTCTTTCACTGCCCAATAAGTTTTGTGTTCTAATTCTAAAGGCAAGTGACAAGCTTTTCCATAAACCATTTTATAAGGAGACATGCCCATGGGGTTTTTATAAGCAGTTCTATAAGCCCACAAAGCATCATTTAATTTCTTAGCCCAATTTTTTCTAGATTTGTTAACAGTCTTTTGCAAGATATATTTCATTTCTCTATTCGATAATTCTACTTGCCCACTAGTTTGAGGATGATAGGGTGAAACAATTCTATGATCAACATCATATTTAGCAAGGGTTTTTCTAAACCCACCATGAATAAAATGAGAACCCCCATCAGTCATGAGATATCTAGGCACACCAAACCTAGGGAAAATAATGTCTTTAAGCATTTTTAAGGAGGTTTCACCATCAGCACTTTTAGTAGGTATAGCTTTTACCCATTTAGTAACATGATCAACAACAACAACAAGAATATGAGTATAGCCTTGTGAAGGAGGGAAAGGACCCATAAAGTCAAAACCCCAACAATCAAACGGTTCAATAACAAGAGAATAATTCATAGGAATTTTATTACGTCTAGAAATATTTCCAACCCTTTGACTAAGCCCGGCAGTCGGGTCGGGTTTGACCGGGTCGACCCCTACCTTGCCCATGCCCGAATAATCAAATGGGAAAGATACTCTCCCATGACCCCACCCATGGGTCTATTTCTAGACCCATGCCCGAACATGTCGGGTAACAGACCCGATTGGGCACCTGTCGGGTCTGACACGACCTACAAATATTCATCGTTCCAGAAAAATACGCAGTCACACAGGACTTTTCTGTGCGAGCAAGGTGGGTAAAACGATTGGCTGCATGCTGGCTTTATAGTGCGTCCCGCACTTCCTTTCTTACTAGATTGCCAAGGTGGTACTAAATTTTGGATGTGCCGATGTCCTGTGCTGGAACAATTGAGCAGTGCACGGTCAGAAAAATGGGATGAGTACAGTATAGTTCTAGCCCATAGGAGTCTAGCAATAGTTGTGTTCGCATGGGCCTTGTACATGTGTTCTTGGTTTTTAATTTCTGCTAGTGCTGCACACCTACTAATAAAGAGTGTTGTCAGCTCTCATGAAGGCACTAGGCAAGACTAGCTTATATGTTACATATATTTTATTTACGGAAAAATATATCTAATTTAATGTATAATAATTCTTTTATTTAATCACAAATATTAATCGGGCAGCCCATCGGGTCGCCCACGGGTTTGAATTTGTGCCCATACTCTACCCACGACTAATTGGCTTGCCCATGGGTAAGGCCCATGGGCGAAGCCGACGACCCATACCCTACCCATTAGGGTCGGGTGCCCATGGGCGGAAGGACCCATGGGTCGAATTGCCAGGCTGACCTTTGACATTGATCACAATATAAAACAAAATTTCTACCATCTTTAAAGAGAGCAGGCCAATAAAAATCTGATTGTAGAACCTTATGTGCAGTTCTATCTCCAGCGTGATGTCCTCCATAAGCACTACTATGACATTTTCTCAATATTTCTCGTTGTTCATTTTCAGGTACACATCTTCTCATAATACCATCAACACCTTCTTTATATAAGTGTGGGTCATACCAAAAATAATGCCTCAAATCATAGAAGAATTTTCTTCCTTGCTGAGCTGTAAAGGTAGTAGGAAAATACTTCGAAACAATAAAGTTAGCATAATCAGCATACCATGGACTCTCTTGAGAGCTCACTTTTATTGCAGCTAACTGTTCATTAGGAAAATTATCATTGACAGGAATAGGGTCATCAGGGATATTTTCTAATCTAGACAAATTATCAGTAACATGATTTTCAGCACCCTTCCTATCCACAATATGTAAATCAAATTCTTGTAATGGAAACACCCACCTAATAAGCCTAGGCTTAGCGTCTTTATTTTCCATTAGGTACTTAATAGCAGCATGATCAGTATGAATAGTAACATTAGAATCAATAATATACTGCCTAAATTTATCACAAGCAAAAACTACAGCTAGGAATTCTTTTTCAGTGGTAGCATAATTCTTTTGAGCAGCATCAAGAGTTTTACTAGCATAATGAATAACATTTAACTTCTTATATATCCGTTGTCCAAGAACAACACCTACAGCATAATCACTGGCATCACACATAATTTTAAATGGTAAATTCCAATCAGGTGGTTGAACAATAGGGACATGTATTAAAGCATTCTTTAAAATTTCAAAAGCTCCTCTACAATCTTCATCAAAAACAAAAGGTACATCCTTTTAAGAAGATTAGTAAGAGGCTTTGATATTTTAGAGAAATCTTTAATAAACCTTCTATAGAACCCAGCATGACCAAGAATACTACGAATACCTTTGACATCCCTGGGACATGGCATTTTCTCAATAGCTTCAACTTTAGCTCTGTCAACTTCAATACCTCTTTCAGAAATTTTATGTCCAAGAACAATTCCTTCATTAACCATAAAATAGCATTTCTCCCAATTAAGAACAAGATTAGTCTCCTCACATCTCTGTAAAACTTTATCAGTATTCTACAAACAATTATCAAAAGAAGTTCCATCGACGGAGAAATCATCCATGAAAACTTCCACAATTTCTTCACAAAAACCATGAAAGATAGCAGACATGCATCTTTGAAAAGTAGCAGGAGCATTACATAAACCAAAAGGAATACATCTATAAGCATAGGTTCCATAAGGACAAGTGAAAGTTGTTTTCTCTTGATCAAGCTTTTTAACAGCAATTTGAGAAAACCCAGAATAACCATCAAGAAAGCAGAAATAAGTTTTCTTAGACAACCTTTCTAACATCTGATCAATAAAAGGCAAAGGATAATGATCTTTCTTAGTGACTTTGTTAACCTTCCTAAAATCAATGCACATCCTATAACCAACTACAACTCTTTGAGGAATAAGTTCATTATTTTCATTTGGCACAACAGTCATCCCTCCTTTCTTAGGAACACAATGCATAGGACTAACCCATCTACTATCAGCAATAGGATAAATAATGCCAGCATCAAGGAGTTTCAATACCTGATTTCTTACCACATCCCTCATTTTAGGATTTAAACGGCGTTGATGTTCAACAACTGGCTTTGCATCACGTTCAATATTAATAGCATGCTGACATATAGTAGGAGAAATCCCCTTCAGATCATCAAGAGTATAACCAATAGCACATCTATGTTTCTTCAATATCCCCAATAATCTCTCCTCTTCTTTATCAGAAAGTTGAGAACTAATAATAACAAGATATAATTTCTTATCATCAATATGAGCATATTTAAGATTATCAGGCAAAGGCTTTAAATCAAAAACAGAATCTTCCTTGGGTGGTAATGTTGTACCCAAGTCTTCTACGGGTAAATTATGTTTCAGCATTGCTGGCTGATGTAGGAAAATCTCATCAATTTCATTCCTTTCTTCCATAAAGACACCACTTTCGTGGTCTTCCATGTATTGCTGCAAAGGATTGTTAGGAGCAAGAGCAATAGCAGCCAATTGTTCAACTCTATAATTTTCATTAGGCAATTTAGCTTCATAAGGTGTTTTAGAAAATTTGGAGAAATTAAATTCATAAGACTCTCCATCAAACTTTGTAAGGATTTTCTCCTTTTTACAATCTATAACAGCAGCACAAGTGTTTAAGAAAGGTCTACCAAATATAATAGGACAAGTATCACTAGGAGAAGTGCCTAGTACTAGAAAATCAGCAGGATATTTAGTTTTACCACATAAGACCTCCACATCTCTAACAATACCAATTGGAGAAATAGTTTCCTATTAGCCAGTTGAATAATCACATCAATGTCTTCAAGTTCACAAGAACCAATTTCATGCATGATTTCTTTATAAAGCTCGTAAGGAATAGCACTAGAACTAGCACAAATATCACATAAACCATAATAGCAACGATCACCTATCCTAACAGATAGCACAGGAACACTAGGTTTCCTAGATTTACTAGGATGAGAGACAATATTAGAAGAATCTTCACAAAATATAATGTGTCCCTCTTCTACATTTTCAGAAACAAGGTCCTTTAGTATTGCTACTGTAGGTTCTACAATTATTTGCTCCTCGGGTTCTACAAGCTTCTTTGAACTTTTATTAATCACACTATCTAACATAGAGTGTTCTTTTACCTTAGTAGGGAAAGGCATTTTCTCAATATAAGGTTCAGGAACAATAGAGTCAACAGTATGAACTTCTATATCTCTGGTAGGAACATAATTAATAGTATCTTTATAAGGTGTATGGTACTTATCCCATTCCTTTTTAGGAATATCAATGTAAGAAGCAAAAGACTTATATAAGTTTGCAGCAACTTGAGAATCAAGACCATAAACAACACTAACATTATGAAAATCCTCAGATGACATAAAGGTTTTAATGCATTTATAGTCATAATTTATACCTGATTTTCTACCTTTGTCATTCTCCCATGCTTCAGTGTTTTCTTGAACACGGTCAAGAAGATCCCATTTAGCTTCATCCGTCATATGTGTAAATGATCCAGAACAAGAATCATCCAATAAATCCTTATCATGAAGAGGAAGCCTTGCATAGAAATTATTAATAACAATATTACTGGGGAGCTCATGAATGGGGCATTTGAGCATCAGTAACTTCAATATCCCCCATGCTTGGGCAATACTCTCTCCGTCATGAGGCCAAAAATTATATATATTATTCTGATCTCTATGGATTTCACTTGGAGGATAGAATTTAGAATAAAAGAGAGGTACAATTTCCTCCCATTCAATAATCTGGCTATTTTTCAGAAGCTTGAACCATTCAGCGGCTCGGCCCGTCAATGATATAGATAATAATTTCCTCTTCACTTGGATCATAGTAATACCTGCACACTTGAATAACTCGCATAATTCATGTAAAAAGAGCAAATGATCACCAGGATGGACATTTCCATCACCTGAATAACAGTTATCCATAACATGTTTAACAATCTTTATAGGTATTTTATAAGGATCCAAATCATCAGGCGGTGGGTCACTTACTACCCTAGCAGTGGCAGCAGTGCCCGCAAATAAGGACTCAATAGGAGTTCCAAGCATAGCGTAATAAAGCAGTAGACAGTAATAAAAACATCACTTACATCAGAAGCTTCCTTTATCAATTCCACTTCCCAATAGAGCTTCACTCCCCGGCAACGGCGCCAGAAAATAGTATTGATGACCCACAAATAGGGGGGTGTATCATAGTACTTTCGATAAATAAGAGTGTCGAACTCAACGAGGAGCAGAAGGTGTTGACAAGCAGTTTCGATGAAGGAATAACTGTAAATACTGGAACATAGACTTGTAGTTTTTTTTATATCGCAGATAAATAAAATGCGAGTAAATAAAATGCAGTAATAATAATTGCAGCAAGTGGCCCAATCCTTTCTTCAGCAAAGGACAAGCCGGTGAGTTTACTTATGATTAACAAACGTTCTCGAGGACACACAAGAGGTTTCTGTCAAGTGCTTTTGTTCCATGCAGCTGAATAATTTTAGTGTTTTGATAAGTGTTGTGTGGGTGAATCTATGCTAATGTACCGTCCTATACAAGACTAATACATACTTGTGATTATACCCCTTGCAAGCATCCGCAACTACAAGAAAGTAATTAAGAAATAAATCTAACCACAACTTTAAACTCCAGGATCCTACGCTCCCTCGTGCAATGGTTTCCTAACGGGCGTTTAGGTTTCTGTCACTCCGGCAACCCAACAATTAGTAGCCAAATACACGATGCATCCCCCTAGGCCCATAAATGGTGAAGTGTCATGTAGTCGACGTTCACATGACACCACTAGGAGAATAACACCACAACTTAAATATCAAACATTAAATATTACTCAACATTACTTCACTACTAACAACTTGACTTCTCCCATGTCCTCAAGAACAACACGAACTACTCACAACACATCATATGGATTATGATCAGAGGTGATATAATGGAAGATAACAATCTGTTCATAAAGTGCAAACACCGATAAATCTCACAAGCATCAACTACTAACAAGTAATCCACACCGGGAGAAAGGTCTAATGCAAAACAACGATAGAGGACCCTAATTGTTACATCGGGATGAAGGTGTATGATGGTGCTGGTGGTGATGATGATGATGATGACGATCTAGATGATGCCCGGAGTGATGACGGTGACGATGGCGGTGATTTCACCTCTCCGCAGACAAATTTCCCCGGCAGATTTCTCCCTGCCAGAGAGCTTTTCTTTCTGGGGTGTTTCCGCCCCGAGGCGGCGGCGGAATAATTCTTCGACGATGGAATGAGGGTTAGGGCTTCCTGGGGGATAGGCACACCAAAAATATCCCCAGAGGTGGGCCAGGGTGGCCACACCTATAGGTGGCGCGGCCAAGGGGCGCACGCCACCCCATGATGTGGGCCCATGGTGGCCCCCCTCTGGCTCTCCTTCTGGTTGTGTTCTTCCTCTGAACTGTTAGTACACCCCCGGTGTCCCACCTCTTCTTCTGATCTTCTGAAATATGGTATCCCGACGGTGTTTTTTCCATCAGATTCATGGTCCCGGTGTTTATTCTCCAAAAATTATAAAACATGCAAAAATAAGATGAAATAACATAAGAGGTGCATCATAACATGAAATATATCGATGAATAACAGAAAATTATGATATAAAATAGTGATGCAAAATGGACGTATCACATGCTTTCCATTGCTAGTGGTTGCTCTGGCCAAGTAGTTGCTAGTGACTCCAAGAGGGAGTATTTATGCTTGATAGTGGGTTCATGCCTCCTCGTTGCCTTGCTCGAGTGACAGAAACGTGAAGGGGGGATGTGCTGTTGCCATTAGGGAGAAAACAACGGTGAGAGTTGATGGAGGGATGATAACCCGGTAGGCTAACGCCAAGGAGTAACTCGGCCCAAAGGACGCTGCGCAAGACCCGGCTTATGATGAAGGAGCTTCTAGAAGGCCCAGTAGTGTAGGACTCGTAACCCGGATTGTGGGTTCCGATAAGGAAGTTTAGGGTTTGCAAGCGGTGTCCGGGTAGGATTCAGAGTACGCCTTGGATGGTAAGCCAGGGGATCCGGGTACTATATAAGCCGGTCCCTAGGGTTAGGATACACAAGCTTACGAGATAGAGATTGCGAGATATCGAGTATCCCTTGTAACACGAGAGTTGAGATAATATATTCAGATCGGAGACTCGGCGACTTGATTGCCGGCTACCAGATCGCATATCACCATGGTTTCCCTTGAGCTAAACCCTCTCCCAAACACCAGAGTCGATTTGCCCCAAGACAAGTTACCCCCGGTAACGTCTGCCGTGATTATCCCACGACAGTTGGCGCCCACCGTGGGGCTGCTAGGACCAAGGGTGTTTACATCACGGGAGAAGCTCGGGAGAACATGAAGAACCTCGTCGTCGGCGAGATCTACACCAGCCCTGATGGAGAGAAGATGGTGGACGATTTTGGCTGGGGGTCAGAGTCGGATCTGCTCGAATCCGGATCCGTCATCACAGTCGGCCGGGTCAACGTCTTTGTCGGCATGGTACGTGCGTTCGGTTCAATCCCTGACGATTTTGGATTTGATTCTGTATCAGGAGAGGCCACCCACGTTCAGTCGGACGGAGAAGAATCGGTCGGGACGGTGGATCCGACAGAAGAGCCCACCATGAAGAGGGAACAACCGGAGCACTACAAGAGAACCGGTCTCTTGCAACGAAATCTGTAGCTACGTTTTTTTTTTCTTTGCGATATAATCACAAATTACCACGACCTCTCAGGTTGTGGTGATAGGGCACTCGTATTTCCACGACTCATTTTGGTGGCGATAAATTGTCGTTCTGCTGCGGTAGAGGCCTCCTATTGCCACGATTTGTACTGCTGTTGGAATACAAGCGCGTTGTTGCGACAGAGTATTTTCGTTGCGCGAGGCACTCCTTTTGTTGCCTTAGAGACATGGTATTCCAGCGAAATAAGCATTCGTGGTGATATTCAGTCATATATTGCAACATCTGTATTTGTGTTGCGGTAGTTACAAATATTGTTGCAAAAAAAAAAGCTAACTATTGCAACCAAATTTTTCGTGCGGAAATACCATATGTTTTTCGCCTCAAATTTATCCTGCGGCAATACCTATTGTTTAATGCGACAATTTGGGTCGTATGATAATAGGTTAAACGTAAAGCAACAATCACCGTACTGTTGCGAAAATGAACAAGTTATTTTGCAACGACCATTCATAGACTAGCTTAACGGGCCTCATGGGCCGTGCCCTTGATCACTGTTGCAATTTTCTTAGGACCACAATTCATTTTTGGTCCAGTATCTCAGTTTGGTGAGCACATTATTTTTTTTAAATATTGTTTGCAACTGAATTTCTGCAGCACTTAGCATTTTACTAATGTTGCAACAAGTGACAGTACTTAATAATCAATCAAGAACTCATATAAGACGCAATTTCACTAGTACATTTATCATGGAAATTCAAAATTTCTAAACACTGGAACTTTGGAATCTTTAAACAAAAATTATGTTATTACACGATCTTTCATCCATGCATGTTCATGGCAAAACATTTAAGCCAAACAGTGCAGAGACAGCCTACACAAAGAATCCATGGTCATCATCCAATTCATCTTGTACCAAAGGAGCAACATGACCATCATTTATGTAAGCCTAATCATCATCAGTATCAGCATCATATTCGACTTGGTCTTCGTCAAAATCAGCAGGTCTTAAATTATTTATGACTGAAACATCAACGCTGGTTCCTTCATCATCATTTCTGCACCAACTAGTAATATCGTCAGGTAAAGTAAATTCTGGAACTGTAATTCCTGCATCGACGACATCCTGTACATCTGCATCACCACGTTCATCTCCTTCTGCAAGATCATCTTGGTCTACACCATTTAAAACCGAAGGAGCAAACAAATTGCGTGGATTCATTTTTATAGCACTTGCCCAATTAGGGCTCTTCACATCTCTCACATAGAAAACCTGTGCAGCTTGGATGCCTAGAATGTAAGGGTCTTCCGTGAATCGGTGTACACTAGTGTCAAGGTCAATAATTCCATATTTGTCCCTCCTATACCCCTTACTATGATTTCTATTGGCAGGAGGCACGTCGAACCAGTCGCACTGCAATAGAACAACCTCCTTATCAGGAGGAAAGTCAAGAAATATGATTTTCTTTATCACCCCATAATAATCAGTACTGCCGGTGCTTCCTTGCGCGTTGACTACGACGCCACTATTTTGGGTACTCAAGTCAAGCTCTATTTCGGTATTACGAAAGTAATATCCATTCAGTACTGTACGGTTGAACACACGAGCAATTTGATCAGGCCCTTTAGCTAGTGTATACAACAGACTGTTGACCTTCCCATCTTTATGGAGTTGTGTGATCTGTTTCATGGAATAGAATATGTGTGAGTGTACTATACACCATTGTTTTTTTATTACGAGAAACATTTATGAAAATGCTGAAGTACCTTACCCGTCTTTCGAACCAGCCAACAAAATCTTCCTTGTGTTTCTTTTTAGGATTAGGACAATTGTTCTTTTTGAGCTCGTCAATATGTTCCCTTTAAAAAGAAATGATATATGGTTACTTCATAACCAAAGTGTTAATGCATATCATGATATGAAACAAATACATAAGTTTCCTTACTGAATCCATGGCTCGGTTTCCTCGCAGTTTGTTATTATGTAGTGCCTCATTTGATTAAGAGCTTCCAAAGACAGTGATTCACGGGCAAAACCTTTCTTGGAGTAATCAACTGCACTCATTATGCTAATCCCTGTTGGTGCCTCATCTGTAGCTCCATCTGCATGGCGTTCGGACTGACTTATTTTTGTAGGCGAGCCTTTAACGAATCGACTGCAGAACGTCATGCACTCTTCAAGTATGTACCCCTCTGCAATTGAACCTTCTGGATGAGCCTTGTTACGTACATATCCCTTCAACGTACGCAGGTATCTCTCAACCGGATACATCCATCTATACTGTACAGGCCCTGCAAACTATGCTTCTCGAGCTAGATGAATTGGGAGATGCATCATAATATCAAAGAAAGCTGGTGGATATATCATCTCTAGCTGACATAGAATTACTACAATTTGTTGGTCCAAATTCAACAAATCCTCATCCCTTAACTCCTTGGAGCATAAATCGGAAAAGAATTTACTGAGCTGAAGCAATGGGGTAAGGACATTCTCCGGCAGAAGCTTGCGCAACGCAATAGGAAGAAGTTTCTATAATATAACATGGCAGTCATGAGTTTTGAGTCCACTAAACTTGCACTGCTCGAGGACCACACATCGCTTAATGTGTGAAGCATAGCCATCAGGCATCCGTATGCTTTGCAGAAACCTGAGCAGCATTATCTTCTCTTCCTTTTTTTAAAGCATACACGCCTTTCTTAAGTTTGTACTTATCCTTACCGGCGGGCTTTGCGTGCGGATCCTCCCTAATTTTCAAAAACTCCAAATCTAGGCGAGCCTTCGTACCATCCTTTGTTTTCCCAACCATCTCAAGCAAAGTACCCAGAATGCTGTCACAAATGTTCTTCTCGATGTGCATAACATCCAAATTGTGCCTCACGAGCAAGTGCTGCCAATACGGGAGCTGGAAGAACACACTTTTCTTCCGCCAATTGTGCCAGGGATTAGTTTCCGGTCGCTTTCTCTTATTTGACCGCCCAAATGGTTCATGCTGAATGCTATCAAGCTCCTTTAGAACTTCAATGCATGTAAGTGGCACCGGGGCGTCTCTATGGTCTGGCTTGTTGTTGAACATAACCTTGTTTCGACGCCATTTGTGTTGTTTCCGTAGAAAACGTCGGTGTCCCATGTAGCAATGCTTTCTACCATACCGGAGCCATAAAAAGTCTGTATGCTTGTGGCAGTAAGGGCATGCTAGCTTGCCTTTTGTGCTCCAACCACTCAGCATTGCGTAAGCCGGGTAGTCATTGATGGTCCACAACACGCATGCATACAACTTGAAATTTTGTTTAGTTGCAGCATCATATGCTTCAACACCATCCTCCCATAGAACTAACAGTTCATCAATCAAAGGCTGTAAGTACACATCAATGTTATTTCCTGCTGACTTTGGTCCTGGAATAATCATTGACATTATCCAGTTCTCTTGTTTCATACACATCCATGGTGGCAAGTTATATGGGATCAGAATGACAGGCCATGTAGTGTGTGATATACTCATGAGCCCAAAGGGGTTGAATCCATCTGAAGCAAGGCCAAGCCGAACACTGCGAGCATCTTTTGCGAATTCTTTCTGACTATATCTTTCATCAAGGCTTTTCCAGGCCTTCGAATCTGCAGGATGCCTCATTATGCCATCATCTTTACGTTTCTCCTTATGCCATTTCATATCAGTTGACATATCTTCTGTCATGTACAGCCTTTGCAGTCTTTGAATGAGTGGGAAATACCATAGAACTTTCTGTGGCACTTGCTTCTTTGATTTACGGATCGATGAATCAGCTTTGTCTACGGTTGGACTTGATTTCCATCGAGATGTATGACAGACATGGCATTCTTGGGCATCAGCATGCTCATTACGGAATAGCACACAATCATTATAGCACGCGTGTATCTTCTTGTAATCCAGTCCAAACTCTCGAATGACCTTCCTTACTTGTGCGAGATTAGTAGGAATGCAGTGACCCTTTGGCAGCACCTCCGTGAACATCCGCAGCATTAAGTCACATGCTCTGTTGGTCATCCCAGACACGCACTTGATTTGGTAAAGCTTCACAATGAAAGATATCTTTGTGACCTCCTCACAACCTGGGTACAACGATGTTTTTCCCTCTTCCAATAGTTTGTAGAACGCCTTTGCAGATGCATTTGGCTCCTGTTTCATTCCATCACCGCTCGTGTCTCCTGCATTACTTCCCACTTTTGTGGCCCTTATCAGAGTATCGAGCATGTCACATATCCCTTCACCACCACCTGCATCGTCTTCATCATCAGAATTTTCAGACATGTTGTCCTCCTCGGGTTCACCATGGAATACCCATTTTTTGTAGGACGGATCCATCCCATTCTTAAGCAAGTGCATATGGATCTCCTTTTTAGTTTTCTGAGCATTATTCAGACATTTCGTACACGGGCAAAAGTTTCTTGCGCCTGGTTCAGCACCATCAAAACTAAGTTCCAAGAAACTCTTGATGCCACTTTGCCACTCCACAAAATCTCTATCCTTCTCCATCCAGCTCTTGTCTTGTGACATTTTGCGTTATCTCCGTTTAGCCGGTCTTGTAAAAAAAAAGCATCATTAGTTCACACAAAAGTATTTCGAAACAACAAATACATCAGAGAGACAGGCATACTGGTCTTTCAAGTAAGTAAGAATTGCAGGGGATTACATTAGACATTACTTCACAACACAGCGTTCGATTGAAACTAACACTTACACCTGAAACTGACATGGCTATGAAAATATAAAACCTAGTTCGTACCTGAATTCCTGACATTGCTATGAATATTAAACTAACACTTACAACTGAAACTGATAAAACAGACACACATATGTGAACACAAGCAGCTAGTCTATCTGACAGCAATTGCAATCGCCATTAACTTCATCGAACCGGCAGGATGGAAACCAAGGATTTCATCAGTATTGGTACAAACCTTGTAATTGCGTCTGACGAGCGGCGGAAGCAGCGGTTGAGTACAAGTCGGCGGGGCAGCGTTGGCGGCAGTTCAATAGTTTACGCTAATCGAGTTCGGATGGCGGCGAGGTAATAGTGGCGGATTGATCGGTCGCGCAGGGCCGATACGGCGGCGAAGTCGCCTGAGAACGAATAGAGCGGCGTTGTCGTGTGGGGGCAGGGCGGTTTGGAGGAGACCGGGCGGACAAACGTAGCCCTTTCGCTCGCCCAATGGCCCAACCGGAGTATGGGCCTATTAATTGTACAATTTGTCTTCGCAGCCCATTTGCCTTGTGAACAATATGTTTTTCCCTTGGCAATAACGTTCAAGTATTATAAATGCTCTATTAAGTTTTACTAGTTTCATTTTATGATTAAATTAATTCATTTCGAAATGCATTGTTGTGTTAATATTCAACACTAGTCGGAAAAGCCCTGTTATTGGTGTGGTTTTTCTTCAGTTCTGGCATGAAACTCGTACGCCCCTGCTATCTAGGTGTCCACTGGCGTGTTTCTGGAATCAACACAGGTTATACTACATGATCATTGGCGTTGATGTCATAGTCCACATCACTATCCTATAGAAATCGGTAAATAAAAAGGGTATGTAATATTGACTAGAAGCGCACAAATGGTATTCAATTATGAGATAACATAACAAGCATTAAAAAAACCGCATAAACATTCAAAGATTCAACCAGATAGTACTCAACATTAACATGTAATCTAAAAGTTCGCATAAAGCTAGAACTCTCAGCTACAACCACGATACCTACTCATCATCTGACTGAATAATGACAACATGTGTATCCTCAGTAGGGAGCTATGGGAACATCATCTTTGGTGTCTTCAGCATCGTCAGGTCGATCGTAGAGGAAGTAGGTGGACACATCACCTTCATCGAGATAGAATGTCAATCTCCCTGTTGGATCCATCTCGTAGCGTTCCACAAGCTGGCCCCATTGCTGACCACTGAAGTATGTTTTTCCATCCTCATGTGTGACTACAACTTTGTGCTGGTGCTCTGGCACTCTCAAGCTCACCAAGTTCACCTCGAGAGTTCTAGGGTGGTCCCAAATTGCAACTTGAATATGCTCCAAAAAGTCACGCCTGAATCTGCAAGGTATGATCTGTAAAAAAAAGAAGTACACATTTTTAGTACAAATTTATTGTCAGTTTTCAAAAAGTAGATTGACCGAAAGTATATACCAATCTGTTTTCAAACCCCTCTGGTAGAACAATGGTAAATTTCTTGTTCATGCACTCCTTGTAGCCACACTGTTCACATACATCCATTGCCTGCGGTGGTGCGTTCCATACACTGAATTCAGATACACATCTAACCATTTACCATTCAAAAACCAACTTAAATCTAACAATGTACATCTAATTTTGGTGGCTGAATAAACTTAAATCTAACAATGAAAATCTAATTTCTAAGTCGATCTACATCTAAAATCACAATAATAGGGCTCCTTTGATTCATATGATAGGAAAAGTGTAGGGATAGGAAACTTGTAGGATTGGTATGGTATGGCCAAATGATTCCTATGAGAAGAGCATTTTCCTTTGATTGTGTGAAGGAATTTTTCCATGAGGTTGGACCTCATGTTCTTTTCCTATAGTATTTGTACTACAAGATTTCTACGGGAATATTTCCTATAGGATATGATCCTGTGAATCAAACAAGCAATATAGGGAAAATTCCTATAGGATCTAATCCTACAAAATTCCTATGGCATTCCTATGAATCAAAGAGGCCTCATCTAACATATAACTCAATCTACATCTAAACCTAACAATGAAAGGTACGGCGGCCGGGGAAACTTACCTGCGGCGCGACGGCTGGACGGCGCGAGGACGACGGTGGCGGTTGCGGCGGCGTTTGTCGCGGCGTCGTTCCGCCGGGTGTCGGTGGGGGATCTGGGGGCGGAGAGGGCTAGCCGTGGCGGCGGTGGGGAATCGGGGGGTGGAGAGGGAGAGGACTCGAGTTCGTGTGTGTAGCAGTTGGTGTGCGTGTAGCAATCGATTAAATTAGAGTATAAACGGTTTTCCTCAAAATTTTCATCATGTGAACGTGCCTCCACATTTGATCTTTCGTAAATTGGTCCTTAATGATGAAGCCAATGATAAACCGTGCCCACCACATTTGATTCCCTCATCCTGGTTAAATGTTGTTGCACCGTGGTGTCGCATGCTGGTGGTCGGTTCGTCCGGTGGTTGCGAGGCACCTAGGCGACGGATCGTCAAGGATGGTGGTGAGGGTGTGTTTGGGAGAAATCCTTGTCGGAGTACCGATATTAGAGCGGTGTCGCCATCGGGTGTCATCCTCCCTTCATGAAGGGCATCGCGTCTACCCTGCATCCGCCGCCCCGATGTGCCGGGGGAAACCCTAGAAGCGCGACTATCCATGTTGAAGGTGTTGATTGGTATTTGACGTCCCGGTGCTAGCAGCTTGGTTGTAGTTTGTAGGTGGGCGCAGTGGTCGTTTCGTCGATCCACTTGCGTCTCCTTTTCTTTTCTTCTTTTGCGTTTATTGGTTGTCGCCTCAGCCGGCGTTGTATCAAAACTGTTGCACCGGGTGGTTGCTATATTAATATAGCGGTGATTCAGCCTATTTCGCCAGAGCATGGGGAGAATATCCTGTGATACTAGCCCTCTTGCATGCTACCATGGTACCGTTTCGAATAAATGAAGTTTTGGTGATTCAAAAAAATCTAGGAAAAATCACGAGTAGAGTTACTACAATGTGTAATAATTTTATGTCCAGATACGAAAGTAATATTGACTAACCAAAAAGACAAATCCAAATGTGAATATATAGTGCACATTTGCTGATTTGTACTTTTTGTTTCTCAATGTGTAGGTCGAATTTGGACCTGGTTTTTTTTTACATTATGTACACAAATTCTTTGGGAACATTAATAATTTTTTCCGGAATTTTATGAAACATCTATAGTTGATTTTTTAAAATGGTAGCATGGGAGAACAAGGGGCTAGTATCACTGGATATTTTTTCCATTGAGCATGTGTGGTTTGCACCCTTGTTTACATTTTTATGAGTCATAAAATCCAATATGGTAAAGCAAAAATGGTAAAGCTCAGCATAAAAAACAAAATGACATCATGAAAGTAGTAAAACTAAAAGAACATAACATTTAAATTGTGTGAGAATTCAACAATCTAATATAGAGTCTTAACACGGTTTTTATATTGTAGCAACGGGGCTGCATGCATATAGTTGCACACAGAAACCATCAATATCACTGCATTCCTATTACAGACCAATTTCAGGGACATGGGTAGCAAACAAGTAGGGGCCTTCAGCGCACTGGTATAGCAATAACAGCATCTTGTCACCCTGTTTGAGATGACTTTCCTTCGCCATGAACTCTTTCCACCCGCTGACGCACAAGCGACCATCAAGATCAGAAATTGAATATGTCGATGTCACCTCAGTTCTCGGGTAGCAAACAATAGTGATTGTACCATTTCTTGCCATATGTGCAGGAATCAGACGGCTTGGGATTTTCTGTTGCATGCAAAGACTTATAGTCAAGAAAAAAGCTATCGGGAAATAATCATGTTAAAAGAAAGGAAATTAAATAGAACAAGTGTACACGTATTACTTTGCACATAAGAGAAGATGTGTTCTTAAAGATTTACCACGTGTTTATTGAAGTTCTCGCTGTTTGTCCAATTTAGAGTATGCAGCACCCCGACAACCAATTCTGCTTCCTCATACTCTCCAGCTCTGTGGAATAGAACAGTGTAATCCAAGTTTTCAACAGCGTCGATCACCGTCTCCATCATCCTCCAGTTAATCATGGTCCCATCAGTGCTAGAGAGTGAGTCAACAATGTGACGCCTCTCAGGGGACATGTGGTAGTATGCTGTAAAAATGTAATACGCCTGAAATTAGTGGATTACACATGCCGCAACCAAGTAATATATTAATGTTTATGTGCACAACATAATTTTTTTGTATTAAGTAAGAACTTACACGGATGGATGATTGGGTCATTTCCGGTTATGACCTCAGTTTGGCCTCTTTGTGTGTCGGTCTTGAAAAAAAGCTCCATACCAACTTCAAGTTTGTAAACCCTACTAAATTCTTTCCAGTAATTTCCCTTCAGAAAGGTTATCCCGTCGATGTTGCTAAGCTCAACTATAAACGAGAATCCTTCCTTGGTAATCAGTGTGGCTTGAAAATTTCTGTCCTCCATAGAGAAAACAGCATGCATTCTTAAGAAATATTGTCTAATGTAGCAGGGGATCACCTAAATAAGAGCATGTATTTTATTAAATTATGAGCCAGTAGTAAATTGGACTTACTAAAAGTAGATATATCCTACAAGAGTAGCTATTTGTACTTTTTCCTATAATTGGACATTGAAGCAATAGTCCTGTACTGCAAATAACTGAACATGCACTCATAGTTTCAGAATGGTACCCTTCAAGTATTGAAATTGCATGTAGGTAGTTCACAAAAAAAACACGTCCATAACTACTAGAGATCACAGTCCCAAAAATTTTGCTAGCTAGATCAGCTACGTATATTACATCAATGATTAACACATGACACAATGAGTACTAGCTAGGACCGGTAGATATGCTACGTATATTACATGTGAATAATCACGAAAAATCCAAATCCAATTTGTACATGAGTAGATTAGAATCCTTACCGTCTTCTCCTCAAATCCCTCTACAAGGGTTATGACGAAATAATCAGTCGTCATGTCATCACTGCCACACATCCCTAGTTTGTCAAAACAAACTGGACACTGCGAGAAAAAACGAACAAAAACGATCAGATCTGGTGTGATAATCACGATCAAAGATGCAAAATGATGCGTAAGATCAAGTTGGCACGTCTTTGGTTGGCTTCATGATCGAAGTGGAGGGTGCGCCGGCCGGTAGACTAAAAATTCTAGGTCAAACTTGTGCGGAAGGGCAGGCGGCGGCGAACACGTGGCGAGGGAGGCGTGTGAAGTCGGCGGTTTTCTGTGGGAGAATGATTACACGCACGCTGCCTTAGGTCAGGCCGTAGACTAGTTGTTTTGATGGGACAAATCGTGGGCCGCGCTGGCCATTGTGTAGGTTTAGTAGATTAAAAATAGGCTTATTAGTTTGGTCCCACAAACAAGTGAGTACTATGGGACAAATCGTGGGCCGCGCTTGCCATTGTGTAGGTTTAGTAGGTCTATGTACACACACGGCACAGGTGCTTCCCAATTTTTTTCTATCGATTTCACACGGAAACCACTTCGAGTCTGCTCCGTACAGAATTAATATTAATACTCCCCTGTACTTCCATTCGTATTCACCACTGCATCTCTTCCAACCGCTGCACTCCAGTCTCTTCTTCTTCCATCCGCTCCCCTCTCTTCTTCTTCCAAGAATGGACGAACATAAGTATTTCTACCGCACGATTAAGGTCCCCATCCATGGCGAGGAAAGCATCGACGTCACGTACACCAACGACCCTGCCGAGGTGCAGCGTGTCGTAGACATGTACGAGCAGTGGATTGATGGCGGAGAAGAAAGGTTCATGGGGCTCGATTTCGAGTACACATCCCACCAGGTTGATATCGAGAAGAAGGTCGCCGTCCTTCAGCTTGCATTACGCCGCCACGTCCTGGTGTACCATCACTCCAGGTTAAAGTCATTTTTCCTCTTGTTTTCTGCAACTAGTACTCATCTGCTCCGCCGCCATGTTCTTGTGATTGCTGTTTGGTTATTCCTGGTTCTTGTGATTGGTGTTACTACTACTTTTTTCCTCTTTTTTGGCAACTAGTACTCATCTAGATTTTCTGCAACTAGTACTCATCCAGACATGCATGCGTAACAGTTTTCTCACACACTTTTTTCCGGATCGGAGGGAGTAGTACTTTTCTAAACTCTTGTTACTTCTGTACTTCAGTGGTGACTGGTGGCAATCTGCGACGCTGGCTGATCTTTTTCGTTTTGGCGGCGTCAAATTTGCAAGTGTTGACACCAACAACGACAAGAAAATGTTTGCGAGAACCTGGAATTTTTCTATTCCAAAAGAAAATTATGAGGATATCCAAGATTTATACTTTCATGTGTTCAAAGAAAAGAAAGTTGGAATGGCTACCATGGCAGCAAAATTTATTGATCCCGTCTACAAAAACATGAAGAAGAAGGATTACCGGTGGCACAGCTACTGGGACTGATGGAGGGATAATAACCCGGTAGGCCAACTCCAAGGTGTAACCCGGCCCAAAGGACGCTGCGCAAGATCCAGTTAAGGATAAAGAAACTTCTGGAAGGCCCAAGTTTGTAGGCCTCGTAACCCGGGTTGTGGGTTACGGTAGAGGAAAGTTAGGGTTTGTATGCGGTGTCCGGGTAGGATTCAGGGTGCGTCTTGGAGGGTAAGCCAGGGGGTACGGGTGCTTTATAAACCGACCCCTAGGTTTAGCTGAAGAGATCCAAGAACCCTAGCAATATCGTTTGGTATCGAGTATCTAGTGTAACAAGAGAGTTGAGTTAATATCTTGAGATCGGAGACCCGGCGACTTGATTGCCGGCTACCAGATCGAGTTCCATCATGTTTTCCTCTGAGCTAAACCCTCTCCCAAACGCCTGTGTCGTCTTGCCCCAAGATCCGTTACCCCTGGTAACGTCTGCCGTGATTGTCCCACGACAGTTGGCGCCCACCGTGGGGCCTACGTCCAAAGGTGTTTACATCACGGGAGAAGCTCGGAAGAACTTGGAGAATCTTGTCGTCGGCGAGATCTACATCGACCACAAAGGAGAGAAGATGGTGGACGATTCCGGCTGGGGGCCGGAGTCGGATCACCTCGAATCCGGATCTATTGTGACGATCGGCCAGATCAGCCTCTTCATCGGTATGGTACGTACATCTGATTTAAAAGGACAATATCATGTGCATACCACAGGAACTTCTAATAGGGACAAAAAGATACTCAAGCAAGCTGTGAACTCGGTTTACTCGGCTGGTCCGGGATACCTGAGATGGGCGGAGCAAGAGATAACGTGGAGCAGAAGAGATCACCCGGAAAGAATAGAGCACCCAGGAGTCTTAGCATTGGTAGTCGCACCACAGGTTAATGGTTACGAGTTAAAAAGGGTCCTGATGGACGGTGGAAGTAGCATCAATATCTTGTACTGGGAAACTTTTTCACGCATGGATCTCAAAGAGTCCCAGCTACAGAAAAGCTCAACAATTTTTCATGGAATAGTGCCGGGTCACTCGGCATGTCCCGAGGGGAAAATCGCATTGGAGGTAGCTTTCGGAGAATCAACGGATAATTATCGAGTCGAGTGGCTCACGTTCGAGGTGGTCAAATTGCGCAGTCCCTATCACGCACTATTTGGAAGACCGGCTTACGCCAAATTCATGGCCAGGCCGTGGTATGTGTATTTGCAGCTGAAGATTCCGGGTCCTAAGCAGACCATCACCATACATGGAAGCCGGGATATAGCGTCCTAGTGCGACGAAGGAGATTCGGTAATGGCCGAGCAAGCTTGCAGAAAAGAAGAACTCAAGTATTATCGGTCTCAAGTAGATCCGGATGATGGAACCGCATTGAAAAGGCCGAATACTGAGGACGAAAGAGCAAAATTCAAGGCAGCACAGGACACCAAGATGATAGATTTTGTCGAAGGTGATCCCACTAAGCAATTTACTATAGGGTCTAACTTGGACAGCGAGCAGGAGAGGGCACTTGTGGAGTTTATTTGTTCGAATGCGGACGTATTCGCCTGGACACCTAGCGACATGCCGGGTATCCCTACAGAGTTGGCAGAGCACAGTTTGCATGTAGATCCCAAGTCCAGGCCTGTGAAGCAGGGCTTGAGGAAGATGAATGAGGAAAGAAGGAAAGCTATAGGTGAAAAAATTGCTCGGCTATTGACAGCCGGCTTCATCATGGAAGTATTTCACCCGGATTGGTTAGCAAATCCGGTGCTAGTGATGAAAAAGACCAATGAGTGGAGAATGTGCATTGATTTTACGAGTCTCAACAAGCATTTCCCAAAGGATCCGTTCGCACTACCAAGGATAGATCAGATCATAGATGCAGTAGCTGGGAGCGACCTATTGTGCTTTCTGGACGCTTATTCCGGATATCATCAGATTAAACTCAAGAGGGAGGATTGGGAGAAAACATCGTTTATAACCCCTTTTGGGGCCTTTTGTTACAAAACCATGACATTTGGGTTGAAGAACGCTGGCGCAACTTATCAACGGTGTATTCAAAAGTGCTTCGAGGACCAAATTGGACGCAACGTCCACGCTTATGTGGATGATGTGGTTATCAAGACCAGGAAGGAAGAAACATTTATCGACGATCTAAAGGAAACATTCAAGAACTTAAGGAGGTATCAGATGAAGCTTAACCCGACAAAGTGCGTATTTGGAGTTCCAGCCGGGAAATTACTTGGCTTTATCGTTTCCGAGAGAGGAATTGAAGCAAACCCGGACAAAATCAAAGCTATCCAAAGTCTGAAAAAGCCAGAAAATTTGAAGCATGTTCAAAAGCTCACGGGCTGCGTAGCAGCCTTGAGCCGATTTATATCAAGACTCGGAGAAAAGGCAATACCCTTGTACCGGCTCTTGAGAAAATCCGACAAATTTGTATGGGATCAAGAGGCGGATGAGGCGTTCGAAGCACTAAAGAAGCAGTTATCTGAAGCACCAGTACTAGCGGCCCCGGGTCCTAAAGAGCCTATGTTGTTATACGTGGCAGCTGGCCTCCGAGCCGTCAGTGCAGTAGTGGTTGTGGAGCGTAAAGAGGATGGGAAAGGTTATCCAGTCCAGAGGCCGGTTTATTATGTCAGTGAGGTATTATCAGAGGCAAAGCAGCGCTATCCGCATTGGCAAAAACTGGTTTTCGGGGTCTTTATGGCCAGCCGGAAACTGAAGCCGTATTTCCAGGAACACCCCATAACAGTGGTCAGCTCAGTACCAATGTCGGATATCATCAGAAACTCGGATGCGACCGGAAGAATAGCCAAATGGGCGATAGAAATGGGGGATTATCACATCAGCTACGAGCCCAGGTCAGCAATCAAATCTCAGGCTCTGGTTGATTTCGTTAATGATTAGACACATACAGGCATGACTACCATGGTTCCAAACTCCGAGTCATGGATTATGCACTTCGATGGATCAAAGCAGTACGAGGGATCAGGAGCTGGAGTGGTGCTGACATCACCCAAAGGAGACAAATTGAGTTACGTACTACAAATTCACTTTGACTGTTCCAACAACGTGGCCGAGTATGAGGCCCTATTGCATGGCTTAAAGGTAGCCAAGGAGATGAACATTAAGAGGATACGATGCTTTGGAGATTCGTACCTTGTGGTACAGCAGGTGTCAGGAACTTGGGATAGAAAGGACGCAACTATGGCAGCATACCGCAGGGAAGTTGATAGGGTTGCAGGAAGTTTTTCCGGGTACGAGGTGGAGCATATAGACAGAAGAAAGAATGAGGCAGCCGACGCCCTCGCTAGACTCGGCTCGCGCAGAGAGCCGGTTCCACCTAACGTTTTCCTGGACGAATTATGGCGACCATCAGTTAAAACCGAGTCAGAGGATGAATTGGCAAATCAAGACCCGGATTTAGGACTCGTGGCCACTGTGCGTGCTATTCCCGAGTGGACAGAACCGTTTTTGGCCTACCTATCACGGGGCGAGTTACCACAGCAAGAGGTGTTAGCAAGGCAAATTCTGCGGCGAGCAAAGGGATATTCGATCATCAATGGGGAATCATATAAGAGAAGTGCAGCAGGAGTCTTTTTGCGCTGTGTCGCACCAGAAGAAGGCCGACAGATTCTTAAGGAAATCCATGAAGGTGATTGTGGGCATCATGCATCCACAAGATCCCTTGTGGCCAAAGCTTATCGACACAGATTTTTCTGGCTCACGGCTCTAGCAGATGCGGAGCGCTTAGTGGCAAGGTGTGACAGATGTCAAAGGTATGCACGCCAAACCCACGTGCCGGCTATGGAATTACGGACTATTCCGTTAACTTGGCCGTTCGCGGTTTGGGGTATGGACATGGTTGGTCCCTTTCACATGTCACCTTGCAAGAAGACACATCTTTTGGTGGCTATTGATAAGTTTACCAAGTGGGTTGAGGTTATGCCAGTCACCAACTGTGAAGCAGTTACAGCAGTCAAGTTCCTGAAAAGAATTATCTATCGGTTCGGGTATCCCCACAATATAATTACCGACAATGGAACCAACATGTCCCTTGGTGCAATGGAAAAGTTTTGTGGTAGCAATGGAATCCGACTTGACGTAGCATCAGTGGCTCATCCGCAGGCCAATGGACAAGTGGAGAGGGCAAACCAAGAATTACTTCGTGGACTAAAACCACGACTGCGAGTCCCTTGCGTCAGGGCTGCGGGTGCATGGGTCGAAGAACTACCTTCCGTGGTCTGGGGTATCAACACTACACCTAACAGATCTACTCAGATGACACCATTCTTCTTGGTTTATGGTGCGGAAGCAGTGCTGCCGAGTGATATTATTCATGATTCACCTCGAGTATCAGCTTACGTCGAGATAGAGAACGAGAAGACCCGGCAGGACGCCGTAGATATGTTAGAAGAGCAAAGGGAACAAGCCCTGGAAAGATCTGCCATATATCAGCAAGATCTACGGAGGTATCATAGCCGGCGCGTGAAAACCCGGGTATTCCAGGAAGGAGACTTGGTTCTGCGCCTGGTACAGTCAAACGAAGGAAAACACAAATTATCACCACCATGGGAAGGACCGTTTATCATAAGCCGGAATCTGCATAATGGATCATATTACTTGGTAGATGCAAGGGAAGAGTCGGCTACAGTTAATGACACCGCTCATACCACTTCATCTATGCAAGAAAGAGATAGACCATGGAACGTGGCTCAGCTACGTCCATATTATACTTAGTAAAGACTATATTGGCAAGTGGAATTGCACGATGTAACAGGCAGCAGGTTTCAGACGTACTCTTTTCCTATCCAGGGTACCCTTGGGGACTGGATGGGTTTTTAATGAGGCGGCTTGCTGACCTAACATTCTCATATCAAGAAAAGAAGTGGTTATTCTCATGTTCCTTAATCTCAGTACGTTGCATATATATAGGTCTTGGGGGCTGATTGATTGAATAGCACAGTTGCAAACTCAATGACCCGGCCTTGATGCCTATGAGTTATAAGGGCCGATTACTCGCAAACGAGTACGGCTGCAATCTTATAACCGGACAAAGGAGCCAAACTTTCTTGACTTTTCTTACTTAAGCTCGATGTGACTCGCAATAAAAGTGGCATGATTTGCTCGCTTACGATTACAATCAGCCATGGATCCCAATGGGACTTGCCTGACCCTGTTTTCGTATAGATGTAACAACATGATATCCACGCGAAAGCCGGCTTATAGTACAAGATTGTCAAAAGGGTCATCTAAACCACAAGTTATGCAGAGTATAAGGCTAATAGCTGGAAACTCAATGTTTATCAAGCATAACTTCATTACCTATGTGAAACGGCTCCGGGTTTGGGCTTAGCAAACAACAAAACTCGTTCTCTTCGAAAAGACCGCATATCCCAGATTCAGAAATTCGGGTCTTGGCGATTCGGGATTTTGGAAAGGAAAAAGTAGTTTAGTTGCTAAGGCTCAAAAAACCCAAACATCCGAGTCTTGGGGACTTGGGGGCTCAGAAGCAAGTCCGCTCGTCAGCACCCACGAAACTCGGAAACTGAGTCTCACAAAAGGAATCGTAAAGAAAGTCGGATATCAAGAACAAGTTGACTCAAAAGTGGATAAATTTAAACGATCAGAAGAAGCACAAAGTGTATCAAGAACTTAGAGTGCATTACAAACTCCGGCAAATAGTACCAAAGGTGCACAGGCGCACCATCCAAAAATAGTTGTTTTAACGACATATCGATCAACTGACGCATATGAAGTAGCATCAGGCATCAGGTATCACTCGGCGTTCTAGGCCACGGCGTCCATCTTTGCTTTGCCCTTGCTATCACTTGGGGTAACAGCAGAACCCGGATCAGTAGTATCGGCTCGCGCAGGAGGAGGAACGACTGGTGTGGAGGTAGCGGGTGCAGAATCGGCTTCAGCTTTCTTTTTGGCAGCCTCCTCCCTCACCTTAGCAGCTTCCTCCTTCCATCGGGCCAGCATGTCATACGGCTCGGGAAGATCTGACTTAACCGCTTCACCGGCAGCATCATATGCAGGAACGAGGGAATCGACATCTAAGCCGTCAGCAATCACGCTGGCCGGGTAACGGACCTCCTTCTGGACGGCTTGGAAATCCTTCACGGAGAACTTGGACCCATCAAGCTTGTATTCCGGGAAACCGCCCATAAGCTTGGCTAGCTCGAGCTTAGGGAAGTAAGCCTTGGCAAGCGCAAGACCCCGGGTTACTCCAACCCGGCAGGACGAGCGTTTCCAGTGCCAAATCCACTCGGGGATAGTGGAGCAAGCGTCTAGCATTCTCTTCAGGTCGCCATGCCCTTTACCCGGCCACCGTATTTCTTGAAGGATCCATTTGGTTCCGGCGCATAGCTGCCGGATAACGCTCTTGATAGTTTTCAGCCTGGCAATGTCACCCTCGTCCGGCATCACTTCATCCGGACCTGCAGAAATGGAAACATGAGTCAGGAAACTCCGGCTATTTATCAAAAGGATAACCCGGATGAAGAAACATACCAAGCAAAGCACGGTACGTATCAGCAATTTGAACAGAAAGGCTCGTTAGATCATCTTCTGCTGTGTGAGCCCTCCTCCTATACTTCTTCATTATCGTCCTGCTCCTCCTGGCCTCAGCCTCGGCCGCCTCACGCAGAGCCACCTCCTTTTCAATGAGCTTGGTGGCCTTGGCCAGTTTCTCCTCAGATTGAGTCACGAAGGACCGCATGGATGCAAGGAAGGATTAGCCGGGTAAAGGGGCAAGTTATCAGTCGCTTATATCGTAAAGTTCCAAGCAAATTGTGAATCAATTCACTCGGAACTTGGGGACTGGATAAGGACACAAGCAATATTAGTCGGGTTTACCTCGTGTTTGGCTATTAAAGCCTCCAAGATGTTTTCTTCATTAGCCCTCAAAGCGCGCAGGGTTTCGAGCATCTGGGCAAACGTCAGGTCCTCGGGTCGGACACCGGAAGAGCCGGCAGCCTGGTCGCCTGATGGGGGAGCTCTCCCCGCCCTTGGGGTCGAGACCCGGACAGTCTGAGTATCCGGGTTGGGAGAACCCATCCTCGTGTCCGGAACCTCGATCTCCTCGTCCACTGGTTCGGATGAAGCAGGAGACCCGGCGGCTTGGTGAAGTGGATCGCCCAGGGGACCTTGTTCCTGGTTGTTCTCAATATCACCGCCAGTCGCGGCATCTACGTTCTCAGTCGGCTCCTCTGTCTGACGGTTATCCATCTCCACATTCTCCGGGTCACTAACGGTGACTTGAGCGCTAAAAGAAAGATGAGAGGAGGCAGTTAGCAATGGTGATTGAAAATTGTCAGGTATCAAAAGATGGCATATAGCAAAAACTTACCCGGCATTTACGGCGTAATCCGGCGGGAGCTCGCTGCTGGAAGCAGACGAAGATGTCAAAGGGACCGACAGCGGAACCCGGAATTGCCCGGCACGTGGATGGTTAGGAGAAGGGTGGCGCTGAGGAGAATTGGAAGGACGAGGCGGAGGAGCACTGGCACGATGGACGGGGGAGGTGGAGATGCCCGGGTTAAGGGGATCCTCACCCGGGGAACTCCGAGTTACTCTGCGCTTGGCTGGAAGAGAATCCTTCAAGTACGACGAGTTCGATAATTGATGGTTAAGTTGTCGCATGGCATCAAAGTAGTAAGGTTCAGAGGATATAGAGGAGAAAGGAACCTTGGACACTGCCCCTCTGGTCTTCCTCTTGGCTCCAACTGTTGCCTCTTGGTCAGATTCGGTAGCCTCCGGGTCATCCTCGTTATTCTCACCTTCGTCCTCCAGCCCTGCGAACCGAGTGTGTGTTCTGGGAAAAAGTTAAATAGGAGGAAAATGATGCAAGTAAAGATAATACAAGATCCGGGAAAATACCTTCATCACCGTCAGCCGGCTCATCTTCTTCTTCCGGGTCTCTGGAAGGGGGGAGGTTTCAACTGTCCAGAAAGGATCATCGGCCTGAGACATAAAAATGAAAATAAGAACTAGGAGCAGTATCGAGTCAAGATGAGGAAATAAACTTATGAGTATCGGGTCTTACCGCTGGGGCCGGGTTTTCCCGAGTAAACGGAGGTAACCCGGCGACGTTCTTTATCACCTCCAGCTTCTCTGTCAAGAAACCCTTGATGGTTTTGTTGGCATCCCCGGCTGCAAAGCTCTTGGTGGAATATCGAAGGGCGTCTGTGGTGTGCCCAGAGTATTCGCACATCAATTTGGAGCGGATAGAATTGGGTTGGATCCGGAAGTCGACCCAAGTTTTCACTAAGTTGAGCCCAAGAAGGCCTTGGGCTGAAAGAACGGCTAATTTAGCTAGCAAAGGTATGATTGCCTCCCTGTCTGAGTCAGGGGCGAAAGCATTGAAATTCTCAGAAGTATTGAGGAGGCCCTCTGAGTAACCCGGCAGTCTCTTCTCGCCGGGTGGAGAGGTGTCGTGGCAGTAGAAGAAGGATAGTTGCCAGTGTTTAACATGGGAGTTTAGATTAAGGGTTGGCATTGGGGAGTTCTTGCGGCGTTGGATGGATACCCCGCCGCAAGTGAGAAGTGCTCCGTCACCGCTTTCGCGGCACGGCTTGCACTGGAAAAGTTCAATAAAGAGAGTCAAACTTGGCGGAGTGCACAAGTATGACTCGGATAGGACAATGAAGTGGGTAATATTCAACATAGAGTTAGGCCCTATGTCGAATACCCGGAGGCCGTAGTGGCTCAGGACCTCGCGAAAGAAAGGGTGACCCGGAGGGCGGAATCCCCGGGTCACGTGCTCTAGGAAATAGATTACCTCGCCGTCGGCGGGTGTGGGCCGGGTCTCGTCACCCGGCGCCCTCCAGTGAATGTCCTTTTGAGGGGGAAGAACCCCCAACTCGGCCAATTCTTCCAGTTTGGCCTTTGTGACACTGGATCGCCCCCAATTGGCGGATATGGATTGGGTTGTCTTCGCCTGGGCCGGCTGTTTCCCTTGCCTTTTGGGAGCCATGGGATCAACCTGCAAAACACAAGGAAAAAAGGTACAGGAAATAAGACTCGGAAGTATTGGATTATCCGAGTCTGGGGTATCAAGAAAGTATGAAAACTAAGAACTATCCGGGTATCACGCCATGGAGTGGAGATTGCGAGGTATCCGGGTATTAAGTACAACTATGGAGATTATTGGTCACTTACGTATGGAAAAGTATTTGGGGAAGACGGATGGTTGCCCATGTATCTACTGCAAGCAAAATAGCCGGAAAAGGAGGGTTTTCCGGGTGTCATTGTTATGCGCGGAAAATTAAGGTGAAATGGATCTAGATTGGAAAACTTGCGAACGATTTTACGAAGAAATTGGTGATTAATAATGGTAGGAGGATGAGGTGTAATCATCAAACAGGTGGTTAAAGGAGTTAGCGAGCGTCAAATCGATCTAATCCGGTGCAATAGGAAGAACGGCTCGCAGGTTGACCTAGATCCAATCTAAGGTGAATCGAAAAATTGTGGAACTATCTTAACAAATACTTACTGGGAGGAGCTTGAATCTGACGTGGCGGCGGCCGATGTCGCGGTCTGGATGTCCCCCTGCAACCCTTGATGAGCGGGATGAAGGCCCGGTGGCAGAGTTTGGCGGCGGCGCGGAGCCGTTCAAGGATGAACGTGGACGACGGCGGCCTTGCTACGATAGCGGCTTGAGATTCTTGTGGAATTGCGGAGCGCAGGGAATGAGGAAGCAAAGGGAAGGTTGGAATGAAATGTTAGGATCTAAGTTACCCTATGGGCTCTATTTATAAGGTGTGGGTGGATAAACCTATCCTAACAGGCGGGATCCGGAAATTTTGGGATAACGGTCATCTGCGCGGATTTTTCGAGATATGCTTCAAGTGTTGAACGTGATATCCGGGCAGAAATAAGAAGGAGATATTTTCCGCGTTATCAGGCTTAATTATCGAGTAAAGTAAGACGAGCTTTTGGCATTTTTTATCAGGGTTTAGACCTGGAGAGCTAAGCCAAGTACCTGGAGAAAAGTCGGGTTACTATATGGCCACCATGGAGTTAGGCCTAGCTATTTATCAAAGCACCTTAACCCGGCCTCCATACACTTGTGCGTTTGATATTTTTTCAGGGAATAGCAGGCGCTTCAAGGATGGATCCGTGAAGCCCAAGCTATTCTGGGGACTACTGATGGAGGGATAATAACCCGGTAGGCCAACTCCAAGGTGTAACCCGGCCCAAAGGACGCTGCGCAAGATCCGGCTAAGGATAAAGAAACTTCTGGAAGGCCCAAGTTTGTAGGCCTCGTAACCCGGGTTGTGGGTTACGGTAGAGGAAAGTTAGGGTTTGTATGCGGTGTCCGGGTAGGATTCAGGGTGCGTCTTGGAGGGTAAGCCAGGGGGTACGGGTGCTTTATAAACCGACCCCTAGGTTTAGCTGAAGAGATCCAAGAACCCTAGCAATATCGTTTGGTATCGAGTATCTAGTGTAACAAGAGAGTTGAGTTAATATCTTGAGATCGGAGACCCGGCGACTTGATTGCCGGCTACCAGATCGAGTTCCATCATGTTTTCCTCTGAGCTAAACCCTCTCCCAAACGCCTGTGTCGTCTTGCCCCAAGATCCGTTACCCCCGGTAACGTCTGCCGTGATTGTCCCACGACAGGGACAACCAAATGCTAGACATGGAACACATCACCTATGCTGCAATTGATGGGTTCCTCTCCCTAGAGTTGTACCGTAAGCTCAAACCCATGAGTGACGCCAAGAAGGCCGAGGAGGGAGGCAGATCAAGGAGGGCGAGGGCGACCCACACTTGGCACTAGATCACCTGCTGCGGCGTAGTATATATGCTACTTTTGTTCTTTGTAATTAGAGTATATGTAAAATTATTCGAGTAGTACATATGCTACTTTTGAGCTATGGATTAATCTTGGTACTTTTGTTCATATTGCAAGTGCTATATCTAACTAGTAGTGCAAATTATGCTACGTGAAGTCTGGTTTGAACTCAATGACAACTCTCCCTCGCTGGCGGTGTTCGAGTAGTTCCCTCCTCGAGGCAGAACTAGTCCTGCCGCCATTCTCCTTTGGGTGGTTCGACGACTAGGGATGTCAAGATGGAGTTTGTTATTCCTAAGAGGCACCAGCATCTGTGGCGACGCGGCTCTGATCTTTGTTTAGGAAAGGCCTTCTCTTGTGTTTGGTTTTTGAGTCTGTGGGACAGTTCTCGGACTAGCCGGTGTGGAGTGGTGTAAGTGATAGTGTTGCTCGCAACGAACTGTCAAGTTCATGTACTCAAACCTCTATCTCCTATAAAAACCAGGTGCCAATTGCGTGCCCTCCAAAAAAGAAACAACTCTTTAACAATATTAATAAGCTCTGCTAAACGATAACATAAAAAGGACATAATGTTTCACATAGTGCATCATGCAGGAGTACTGGAAGCAACACATAGTTTAAACAAAAGAAACATTGTCTTCACAGGCACAACTTAGAAGATCTTGTGAACTGGGCCAGCTTCCATGGGATCAGGTATGAGTGGAATGAGTCTATTCACCTTACGGAAGGTGACTTGTTCTCCCTCCCACTCGTACCTCTTCCCGTGACACCTTAGCACATCCTGTCTACGCATCTTGATGTAAAGATACGCGGAGTCTCCCTCTTCGTGAGACTGGACAATGCGCCAGTTGGTAGTACCCAACTTGCTAAGGAGTACACGCGAAACCATGAAAGACGATGGTCGCTGGTTCGACTTTACCACAGCTTGAAGAACAAAGTCGGTGTGCACCCCCTTTTGCTCCTTTAGCTGAAGTATCACCAGATTGGAGGCATGGACGTTGCAAGCTGATTTTTCATCAACATTTGGTGATGTTGGAGGTACTTCTTCAACATCTTCATCATCTTCTCCAGAGCCTCCATCCCCAGAACCATGACCATCTGACAAGGCCAGTCCGCCATCAGATGACTCTTCTTCAACTCTCGGCTCCTAAAATGCAATAAGCCAATATGTTAACTGAACACTGAAGTTGCTCATTCGTTTTTAACTTTTATATCATTTATTGCCGAAGAATTCAAATGGATATGAAATGTACAACCTATACTAAACCTAGTATATCATAACCAAATCTGATAATTAGAATCCATGTAGGCATGCACGTTTAATTAACCTAAAAGCTATTGTGACCAATTATTACAAAATGAGATATGAAATTGCAGATGAAATAATTTGAAGATTAACCCAAAAAAGGTTGTAACACCATAAATAGGAGAATCTAGGATGATAACACGCTACACAATTATTTCAACATTAGATATGAAGTTGCAGTTGTAATTATTACATGATGAGATATAAAATGGCATTTGAACTAATGTAAATAACACTTGAGAAATAAAACAATAAAATTAGAAAGCAAAATCGATCTACTCCCTCTTTCTTTGAATAAAAGACCACTATCAAAAATAAAATTTCTATGTATGCAAGACCGCTATCTCTTCCAAAGAGGAATTTATTTCGATTCTACCACATAGAATGGTGCTAATTGGTAGGCAACTTGAGAATGGAAGCGGCTTTTTGAGATCCCACACGTGCAATGTTGCTGAAATGAAGCGAGGTTCTTGGAAGGCATCATGATTTCGACTTTGGGCATGGGAAACAACAAGTTGGCCAAGGAAATCCCCGTTTTCGGCCGTTCCTTCCGCTTTCGAAGGCAATATAAAACCAGATCACGCATCGCCCACTCATGGGCAGGGGTAACAAGGTGTAGTGTTGCATGTGGAGTGAGTTGCTTGGAGTGGGTTGTAAGGATGCCCCAGGTGTCGAGGCTGGCATGCAAGAGCGAGAAGCGGCGAGAATCGTCCCGGTTAACGTCCGGTGCTTCGACGCAACCCAGCGCAACGACGGCACCATACAAGTCCTGCAATGGGGTTCAAGCATTTTGTGTGGGCCCACATTGCCAAGTGTGGCTTACATTCTCATCTCTGCTGTTTTCCAGGCATCCTAGGTGGAAGGGAACACTGTTCTGGACCAAAAGTGCCCGGAAACGGCTACGACATAAGATTGGTAGGCAACTTGAGAATGGAAGCGGCTTTTTGAGATCCCACACGTGCAATGTTGCTGAAATGAAGCGAGGTTCTTGGAATGCATCATGATTTCGACTTTGGGCATGGGAAACAACAAGTTGGCCAAGGAAATCCCCGTTTTCGGCCGTTCCTTCCGCTCTCGAAGGCAATATAAAACCAGATCTTGCATCGCCCACTCATGGGCAGGGGTAACAAGGTGCAGTGTTGCATGTGGAGTGAGTTGCTTGGAGTGGGTTGTAAGTATGCCCCAGGTGTCGAGGCTGGCATGCAAGAGCGAGAAGCGGCGAGAATCGTCCCGGTTAACGTCCGGTGCTTCGACGCCACCCAGCGCAACGGCGGCACCATACAAGTCCTGCAATGGGGTTCAAGCATTTTGTGTGGGCCCACATTGCCAGGTGTGGCTTACATTCTCATCTCTGCTGTTTTCCAGGCATCCTAGGTGGAAAGGAACACTGTTCTGGACCGAAAGTGCCCGGAAACGGCTACGACATAAGATTGGTAGGCAACTTGAGAATGGAAGCGGCTTTTTGAGATCCCACACGTGCAATGTTGCTGAAATGAAGCGAGGTTCTTGGAATGCATCATGATTTCGACTTTGGGCATGGGTTGGAAGCGGCACGGTTATTACAAGCGGGCAATGCGGCTGTTTACCAAAATAATTGGGAATGGAATACTTTTGTACCAACATTTCTAAAATTGAACACACCATTGGTCTGACAGCCATTAATTACAAAAAAAGTGCAAAACTTGTCTGGCTGCTCCATGGCGTGGAGTAGGACGAAGATCGTCATTGGAGAAACAGAGGAGAAAGCAGGGGAGGGGAGGGGAGACGCTCGGTGGCACTTCAGATAGGAACCATAAAAATGGCAACTGCCCCGCGGAAATGTACCCACCATTTGTGGTAACAGACTTACAGGTGGGCCCAAGTATCATCTTCCTCTCGTATTGTCACGTCAAGTTCGCACTCCTCCTCTTTGTGTACCTACAGTTATTTGCTCCGAGAAAACCCTTATTCCGCAGTTCACCGACACCGTCGCCGCCGACATCCATCTCTCGACCTCGCCGCCCCTCGATCAGCATCCCTCTCTGGGCCGCCGCATTCTCGCGACCGCCGTCGTCGCCAGTCTCTTCATCGCGCTGTAGATTGACCGACGGCGCGTCGATTCACCACTGATCCATCGCGGGCGACACTCAGGTTAGAACTTCACCTCTTGTGGATGCATTGCAGAACGATTTAAGTTCAAACACTCATTTTCTATAAGGTAACTAGTGTCCTACTTGTCTAGACAGGAAAGAAATGTGAAATCTTGTGCTACATATAGATGGTAGCACGTATTTATGTTCGATGTCATTCATGATTGATTTGTCTTTTACACGTTTATGACTAAAGTAAATGGTACTTACATGCATCTGATTGAGATGTTGCACTATACCTTCATGTTAATTTTGATAGTTCCAGGTGCCCAATTGATGTTGGTAGCTGTTGTTGTGTGTGTGCCTTTTTCTAGGTAGGTAATTAGTGATGTTGAAAGTAAGACCTCTGGTACTCACACTGGCATATCTAGGACCAGTACCTACTTTTAGTAATTTCCCTTTTTACTATTCACAAGTACAGTTGACTTTACCCCTTTTTAGGTTCACTAGCTATTTTTTAGTAATTTCCATTTTTAATCTTCAGCAGGACAATAGATGTGAGCCATTTTTTAGGACCAGTAGCTATTTCAATTAATTTGCTAAAGCAGTACAATTGATTGTCGGCACACCATTTCCTTGACATACTAGTAGATTTTCTTTTCTGAAGTTCCGTACTTCCATGAAATTCTTGAATGCATGTCAAATTTAAATTGCACCTGTGTATGAATGTCTCTGAACCATGATGCTGCTAGACTGCATTTAGTCCTAAATTTGTAGTGAACCTTCATGTTTCTTAACCTCTGCTGTTTTGGCACGTCTGCTAAATGTAACTGAAGTCATACTTTTTAGTACGATCTACAGGCGGGTTTGCATACGATGGACTACGAGTTCCTCGCTTACGTAGATGATGCTTCATCGGACAAACAGGTATTGTACTCATTTTACTTGTCATTTTAGTCAGATAGGTGGAATGATGTTCATGGTTTGCTCTATCCTCTGCTGCAGTCACTGCCTAAGAAGTTCGCAGAGTTGCTAGGGGACCGTAAACCCCGTGCACTGAAGCTGCTTGAGGTCGGCCATCGGCGTAGCACCACGTGGGACGTTGATGTGTGGTTCGACAGCACTGGCCGCATGTTCCTCAAGCGCGGCTGGGAGTGTTTCGCCCGGACCTACAAACTGCAGAGAGGCTTTATTCTGATCTGCAATTACGACGGCCGCAATGTCATCACAGTAAAGATGTTCGACCTAAACAGTTGCCACTTGCAATACAACGCGGCATTCAGTACGTGGACTGTATCACCAAAATGTTAATTCCCGATTATATATGTAGCCGGAAATTGATTTGCATTTCTATTATATGATGAACAGAGGGATCTGTTAAGATGGAGTTGGCAGACTTTGAGTTCTACTCCCTAGTAGTAGACGCTACATCGGACAAACTGGTACGCTTCATCGACCCACACCACCACTTCAGTTATTTAGTCTGACATAGTGTCTGAGCTATGATCCTGTAGCTAGTTAAATTTGTGAATAAAATTAAGGTCTAGTAGATGGGTTGTAGTAGCTCAATTGCTCTACGTGAATATGTTCACTCGATATGGTACATTTCAGCTCCCACTGAAAGTTCATCTTTTTGAATTAATGTGGCAAACACCCTCATTGCTCAACTAAGATTTAGTATAACTGATTACTAGGTACTACTTGTTTACATTTTTATAGTACTCATCCATCATCAAACAGTAAACTTATTTCTAGTAAGCACTCTTTTCTATCTATTTAACTTTCATATTGCTGCAGGTGCTGCCTAAGAAGTTTGTGGAGTTGCTGAAGGGCCGTGAACCACGTGAACTTAAGCTGCGTGAGGCGGACGATCCGAGTAGCAAGAACTGGGACATGGATGTGCTTTTCGATGAAGCTGGCCGCATTTTCCTCGGGCACGGCTGGGACCAGTTCGCCCAATATTACTTCCTGCAGCGCGACATGTTCCTCCTCTTCAGTTACGACAGCGACGCCTTGCTCACCGTCAAGGTGTTCAAGTTCGACATGTGCCGCAGGCACTACTTGTACGACCACGACGCTACTACAAGCAATGAAACTGACCCAGATCCCAGGACTGATGAGGAGTCCACGGATCAGCAGTCCATGGATGAGGATGACCCATTCGACTCTTCCATCATCTTCTCCCAGAGAGCTGATCTTGATGACGATGAGAAGGACCACGTTCGTGAGCTTCTACCCACAATAGATGAGTACATTGGAGTGCCATACGTGACTCGTTTGACGTGGACAAATGTGGCCAGATATGAGATGGTACGTAAGGTGCCAATGCTATTTATGTTTTTCAACACAATTTATGCTTACAACGTGTGCCTTACTATGACCTACTTCTTTTTGTATGTCATCCACACGCTCGAAATCCAGAAACTACCTCAGTCCATAGCGGACAGTGCTGGCATTCCGTCTTCAGGCCATGCTGGGCTATGCCTCGGATCATCAGAGGCGTTCACCACCGTTCCATACAACACGGACAGGGACGGCCGCATTATGTTTGGCAGGAATGCATGGCGGGAATTCCTTGAAGGCAAGCATTTATATGAAAAGCAAGCTATTCTCATTACACTTAGGAGCACCCGTAACCGCCACTTGGACGTGAAGATCGTGATGCGGGCGGTGTCGCCCTGGTTGTAGTACGTAGTCTTCCAACTTGGACATTCTCATCGGATCATGAACGTATGGATGTATGTAATTATCGTACTGCCATCAGCGATGTGCTTCAGTGGTTTGATCACCCAAACCTTCATCTGCAGTGAAGATTACTTGTCCTGTTTATATTTTCAGTGGCAATTTCAAGTTTGCAGAAATAAACAAGGCGGCGGCAGCTAATAAGTTGCATGAAATAATTGTTCAGTGACATTACATGACTCATGCGAGACTTCCACATGTTTTCAATCCTATGTTGTAAGCGCTAGGGAATAAATCCGATTAGTTTTCCCTCGATAGTTAAGAGCCTGACGCCTTGAAACTCAATGCAAAATATGCTTTCTAGGCAGCCTGCGATTGCATGCATTGTTTAACTGCTCTATTAGCGCCTATATTGTCGACAAGGCGTTGTGGTTGCTCGAATACGATGTCCCACCAAAAAAAAAATTAAATCCTCCCGCTAAAACGCCAAGTGTAGCGAAATTTTGTGTTCCCACCAAAAAATAAAAGCAGTCACTTTAAATTTCCCGCTAAAGTATATGTAGAAGTGCACGATGCCCCTCCTGTTTCGCGATAGCATAATCTACGGGCCACCTCTTTCGCCATTGCAGATTAGATCTCATCTCGCCCTCATCACGTTCAGAGCTCTACACATGTCGATGTCGCGATCGGACTCCATGGAACGCGAATCCTCTCAGGTTTTCCTGTCTAATCTGCTTCTCGTCCATCTCCGTGATCTCGCCGTCTCTTATATGGTCTCGATATTGGTTGTTATTCTCGGTTCTTCCTCTGGTTGAAGCGTTAATCCGTGTATGAACACCTAGTCGATCATATGTGTATCTGGTTTTCTATGTGAATAATGCCATGTAACTATTTTTTTTTCCAGATCTGCTAACTCACTGATTATTTGGGTTCTCATTTTTTCCTTCTATCTAATTGTAGACGACCGAACCCATTTGGAAAGTTAGACTTTTCTATGAGGACGGTGATAAAAACAAAAAAGTTGTGGAAGCAGCCATGGAACCGGAGGAAATCTGCTATATGGAGTTCATCAATTTGATTGAAAACGTTGGCTTCAGTGGCGCGCGTGATTACCTGTACTGCAGGCTAAATAATGGCCCTGGCAAAGGAAAACTTGTTCCAATAGACCATGGTAGTGATTTGGAGCAATTGAAACGCATACACTCTAATGATAAGAAGATCTCCCTGTGTGTGTTTAGGGAGAAGGCCACGGCGGTTGATATTGCAACAGTAGAGTCTCTGCTTGATGAAGCAACTGGATCCACCAGAAAAAAGCGACAGATCACTATCACGAGTTATACTTTCATGCCAAATCTCCAACTCGCAACTCCTTCAATACAGACTTTAATAAATATTTTCCCCGGTAATTATTTTATGCATTCCTTACCTAATCCACAATTTTGATAAACATGCAGTTAGGGATGCAACCGAAGAGGAACAAGCTTCAAACGAAGAAGAAGATACAGATTACTCCTTTGGGTATGGTACACAAGTTCATTAATTCTTAATCAGCTTTCTGAATTATGCACAATGCTAATGCTTTGTCCATTTATTGTTAACATTTTCAGTAATAAAGAAAGGATCTGTCTGCATGACAAGGGTTGAAAGTATACTACAATATAAAAAAAGTCAGGGAAAACGTAGACGTGGTAATTTATTTTTGACATTTAAGCTCTGTCTAATATTTGTTTTAATGGATAAAATCTACGATTGCTGATTCAGTACAAATGTTAACCCTGAAACAGGAACTGAACCTAACACTGATGTGTCTGAAACTGACATGTGTTCCGTTGATGATTGGCCTTCCCATGCACGCTGCTATCGCCCGAAGCTACAACTACAAGAAGGTACTAGCTATTTTTTTTACCGCTGTGTCCTAATTTCTTTCAATCAACTACAAAATAAATTGTTTCTTTGTGTGTGTTTTGGGATGTAGGTGATGACATACCGAAGAAGAAAGGGCGAGGTGTAGTGAAAGGTTTGAAAGCCAATAAGAAGCGTCATGCCAATGGAGCTGCAAAGCTAGGTGTTGATATCTCTGAAACATTGGGTGGTCCAGTAGGAATGAACAACCGTTCATTCAAGGATGACGTGGTAATCACAATGAAAAGAAGGTTACCAATTATTGGAGTGAGGAGGTGGTCAGACATTCACCCTAACATCCATCGCATGATCGTCACAGATATGTTGGTGAGTACAACCTTTCTCACATGTGTTGTCTGCTTTTTTCGTCCATAATTAATGTACTACTACTAAACTAAGTCTATCTGTTTGTTCTACGCATTACAGGACAGATACGATATGCCAGATACAGACGAAACACACGGAAAAATTCTTAAAATTGCAAAAGAACGCTACAGAGGCTGGCGAGGAAACCTAAGCAGCACTTACAAGGCATACAAAACAGATGATGCCAGAAGGGCAGTTGTCCCAGAAGATTTACAAAAAGAAGAGTGGGAATGGTTGATCGAGTACTTTGGCACTGATCCGAAATTCCTGGTTATTTCTATACTACCTGTTTGTGAATTTTGTACTATCATCAAATGGCTTGTGTGACAAGTTTTTTTTTATAATTGAATGAGCAGGAACTCAGCCAAAAGAACAAGGATAACCGTACGCAGATGAAGACAAAACACAGAGTAGGATCAAAATCCTACTCTCAACTCAGTTTTGAGAATGTATGGGCCTACTCACTATGCATGCGTCAGTGTTCACTTTGCTTTAATGTTTATAGTATCTAATTGTTGCACTACTTGCAGAGGGATTCGAAAACTGGAGAAGAGCCAGACTGTGTTGCTCTCTGGAGACTGACCCACACAAAGAATGAAACATGGACTACAGAAGAGTCCAAGGATGTTTACGTGAGTTAACTGACTTAGAAGCTACTCTAAACATATTTACTGTTCTCCATCTTGGATGTTTCTTCATCTGATTTGAGATTTTTTTTCGTAATCAGGAAATAGCATGTAAAGAGATTGAAAACAGATTAAAGGAAACTGGTGTTCCATTGTCAGCTGAACAAAGAATCAATATTTTCCAGAAAGCATATAAATCTACCGTTCAATGCAAGTCATCGCAGCCTCGTGGGTTCGGATACATGGCCCAGGTGCAAACTAGTTCTCAGCGGTCTAAGTTGCTGTTAGAGGAGCAAGCTCGGGCTACGGCAGAGACCCAAAAAATTAACTCCCAGCTCACCACGAAGGTCACTACTTTAGAACAGAAGTTACTAGATGAACGTGCAAGCATGGAAGAGAAGATTAATGTAGAGCGGGCTGAGAGAGAAAATCTTGAGAAGAGATTAATGGAAGAGCTTGCTCAAAGGGAACAACTGATGGAGTCGGAGAGAAACTCAAGAAAAGAATTTGAAAATAACTTGGTTGCACAGTTTAACTCACGGTTCCAGGCAAAGTTTGACGAGCTCTCCGCACAGATGGAAAAGCAGAAGACGACTACACCTCAGGTGATGATAGTCATACAATTGCAAACTAGTAAGATTTAGTTGTTTACTTACGTTGCTAACAGTGCACTTTGTTTTTGCAGACGTCTAAGAAGTCGAACCAGCAACCATCACTTACCAACAGTCCTGCTAAGAAAATAGTTCCTCCGCACAGCACGATACAGAAAAGTCGAATGTATAAAGCACACAAGAACCAGGAATAACCAAATAGCAATCACAAGAACACTTGTAAGTCACAATCTTGTAAAGTTTGGTACTAGTACATTCTGTTTTTGCTTCACCCACACTATAGCTTTGCTGCACCCACCCTATACTTGCTGCAGTTTATGTTTCACTATGGGTTGTGGCTTCGTTGAGTTACAACAACTGTTTTTGCTTCATCCACACACTATAGTCTGCTGGTTCTTATGTTTCAGCATGTGTTATTGCTGACTAGACTGACATCTTTTTTTTTACAATTGATTGCCGGACGACAATCAAACTTCTGATGGAAACAAATAGCTGCACTGGATATTTCAGTTTGATTTGATCTTGATTTGATCCATGTTGTACGAGAATTTCATTTGTATATATTAAAAATAGCTATGAGAACTATTATTTTGTGTAAATAAACATATTTTACGTACCGTTTTAAACATTTTAATTCAATGCCCGTATTATTTGTTTCCTTATTTTTTATTTTTTTTTCTATAACGTGTCAATAGGTAGTTTACCACGATAATTGTAGTGTTGCGTGAAGGCTCAGTCGCCACAACAAAGTGTTTTGTTGAAATAGACTCTCACCACCATGAGGGAGACATCGTCGCAATAGATTTTCTCCACCAAACTAACTTTGTTGCGATAGTTCATTCACGCCACCAAACTATGTTCGTTGCAATAGAGAATTCCCATACTTCTCGCCACGAAACTAAAGTTTGTAGAAATAGAAAGGCGCAACGAATAGTTGAAGTTATCGCAGTTGTTTCTAGCTACTAAAATTTGTACGTTGAGAAAAGTACATGTCGCCACGAAAATAAAATTTGTCGAAATACAATGACGCCACGAAAAGTTGTTATTGTCGCAGTTGTTTCTAGCAACATAAAATGTGGATGTTGCGAATACTACATCTCACCACGAAACTAAAATTTGTAGAAATAGAAAGCCGCAACGAATAGTTGAAGTTGTCGCAGTTGTTTCTAGCTACTAAAATTTGTACGTTGCGAATTGTACATGTAGCCACGAAAATAAAATTTGTCGAAATACAATGGCGCCACGAAAAGTTGTTATTGTCGCAGTTGCTTCTAGCAACATAAAATGTGGATGTTGCGAATACTACATCTCGCCACGAAACTAAAATTTGTAGAAATTGAATGGCGCCACGAATAGTTGAAATTGTCGCGATTGCTTATGGCTACTAATATGAAGGCCGTAGCGATTACTATTTCAAAATCATCTTACCACGATTGATTGTGTGTGGCAAAACGTTGTTCCCACGCGTATAATGTTTGTTGCCATAGTTTTTTGCCACACAATTGGACGTGGCAAATAAACTCGACTTTTGCAACGAAAGAACAAGCGCAACGGAACACTCGCCGTTGCCACATTGGTCACTCGCCACGTTTGGGTATTTGTTGCACTAGAGGTGTACCAACGAAATACGTACGTTGCGTTATGTGCGAGACGCGACGGAAAAGTGCGTGGCAATTGGCCTAGGAAATGGTTGCAACTGGATTCTTTTTTAGCGACGAATCTAAGTGCGTGGAGACAGGCTTCTACCACGGAGGTTTTCGCGACGCCTCCCAACGAAACCGATTTCGGTGCAACAAAACCCTATTGCGACGATAAGTCACTTTTTACAACGACTATTTTCGTTGCAATAGACCGATTCCGTTGTAGTGGAGGAGCCGGCATGGACCCCGCGTGGCCGGGTCATAAGGGAGGATGATACCGAGTCTATCTTGCACCTGCTGGAGGACCGGTATGAGGAAGATAGCTGCGATGAGGAGGAGTATGAGTCTTCGCCAAGCATTGCGCGCCAGGTCGCGGTCTACACGGCCCCTGCAACCAATCTCAATCAGGGGAACATGACTACGGCCGCGGTCGGAGCGGCGCAAGCATTGGCCCAGCAGCAAAATCCGGCTGACGGAAATCCAGTCTTGACCCGGGTTGATGGAGAGTCGGCTTCAGTCACCAGCCGAGCGGCGGATAGCGAGCTGCAGGCAAATATGTTCGGGTTTTTGGCTAAGAGGACGCCAGGGGCGGGTCCTTCGAATCCGCAACACCCGGCCCTGTTCAGTAACAATATTGTCTTGGACCCAACAGTGTTAGCTACTGTGATAACCCCGGAAAACGCCGCGGCACGTGCCAGGGACTTGGAGGTAGCACGCCGCGCGCTAGAGCAACAAAGAAGAGATGTAGAAGCAGAAAAGCAAGGGGTGGCCACGCGCCAACGCGAATTGGACGCGCTGGAAAACCGGCTCCGGGCTGAGACAAGCAGAGTGCATCAGAGATACTAGACAAGATTACCGGCGATGGGTGGAGTCATAAACCCTAACGCACTATTCATCACACCCCAGGATCAGCCGGTTCCGGCTGTGAATCAGGGAACTGCGCATCAACCGGCAACTGGAGCAGGACAGCCGGCAAACGTGCAGGCCGGGTTGCCCACACTGCAAACTGGGGCCCCTGTCGGCAACGCAGCGCCACCACCACCACCATCACGATTTCGTACACCACCAGGTCACTTCAATAACCCCATGGATAACGTATATGCCGCAACGTTAGCATTGAATCAGATCCCCGTAAGAGAGTCGCCCCATGCGGAGCAGACCCGACGGGCGATCGATTTGTTGCATACGGCAGTGGCTCAGCAAGTTAATTACCCGGATAATAGGAGTGGAATGCATGGAACACCTTATATCAGCCAGCAACACGGCAATGCCAGCAATATGCAAACAAGTTCAGCGCGCCGGAGGGCAGAGCAGCAGCAAATGCCGCCTCCTCCCCGCGTGCAAGCAGCACCAGCAGTATCAGCAGCACAAGCTATTGTGGATAGTTCCAGAGCTAGGAGAGTTGCGGCCGGGTCTGCGGTGCATGGACCAGCAGCAGCGCCACGTCCAGCCGTACCCCCCGCAGGATCGCATGTTTCACGGGTGAGGCCAGTACCGACTAATCTCGCTGGACCCAAGTGTCTGACGGATAACATCAGGGCTGAGCCTTACCCGGACAAATTCAAGGAACCGGGTAAAGTAGTGAACTATGAGCCGACTATGGATCCTGAAACATGGTTGAGCAGTTATGAGATGGCTATGTCGATTCGCAACGCGTCTGAAAACCTTCAAGCCAAGTTCATGTATTTAATGATGTCGGAAGGAGCAGCAAAGTTGTGGTTCAACAATTTACTGGAAGGATCTATCAAGTCGTGGGGTGAGTTGAAAACTGCGTTTATCAAGCACTTTCACGGAACATGCAGGAAGTTGTTTACTATTGACGATCTAGAACGGTGTGTGCAAAAGAAGGGAGAGTCGGCGCGCAGCTGGGTGCGCCGGGTTATGGAGATATTGCATTCATCTACAGATATTCAGCCGAAGGATGCGTTGCAGGCTATGGCCAAGACATGCAAGTATACGCATTTAGTGCAGAAATTAACTCGCATGAAATCCAGTCGGAATGCTTCAGAGGTTACAATGGGAGAACTAATGGATGCATGCAACAAACATGCCGCAACGGATACCACGGAAGAGGACATTGATGACAAGAAAGCAAAAGCAAATACAGGCAATAATGGAAGAACAGGCAATGGATCTACGCCGGGTAACCATGGAGGTAACAATGGGAACAACCAGAACAAGCGCCCGTTCGAGGGGAATTCCGAGCTTGTCGCCAGCACAGAAGCCGGGTCTTCAAGGCCCAGGGCAGAAGGAAACTTCAACGCAGGAAATCATAACGGAGGAAATTATCAAGGGCCACCAAGGCCGGGTAACAACTGGGATATCTTCAGAATGGCGTGCCCAAAACACAGCAGGAACGGAAGGCCAGCTAACCACTCATTGGAGCAATGTGCAGATTTGCAGAGATGGAAGAACGAGGAAGTGAACAAGGCTATGCGAGGTGCAGGCCGGGGAGGAGGACCGGGTCCGGGTGGAAACCCGGGCAACGGCCCACCCCCAGCAGGCAACCCGGGAGTTGGGAATCCGGGTAATAACCAGGGAGGAGCTGGAGGTTTCCAAGCTAACCCCAAGCAATTGGGCCAATACCACGTTCACACCACTGGAATTTCTAACAAGGATAGAAAGATACTAAAGAAGGCAGTAAAATCGGTCTCCTCGGCTGTCCCGAGATACCTGAGGTGGTCCGAGCAGGATGTAACATGGAGCAGAAGAGATCACCCGGAAAGAATAGAACACCCGGGAGTCCTAGCATTGCTAGTTGCGCCACAGGTTAATGGTTATGAGCTGAAAAAAGTCTTAATGGACGGTGGAAGCAGCATCAACATCCTATATTGGGAAACTTTCTTACGCATGGGTCTCAAGGAGTCTCAGCTACAGAAAAGTTCAACAGTTTTTCACGGAACAGTGCCGGGTCACTCAGCGTGCCCTGAAGGAAAGATTACCTTGGAGGTTGCTTTTGGAGAATCAAAGGATAATTTCCGGGTGGAGTGGCTCACGTTCGAAGTGGTGAAGTTACGCAGTCCTTATCACGCGCTATTTGGGAGGCCGGCTTACGCCAAGTTCATGGCCAGGCCGTGTTACGTGTACCTACAGCTAAAAATCCCGGGTCCTAAGCAGACCATCACCATACATGGGAGCCGGGATATAGCGGCTGAGTGTGACGAAGGAGATGCGGCAATGGCAGAGCAAGCCTGCAGAAAGGAGGAGCTGAAGTACTACCGGTCTCAAGTAGACCCGGATGACAGGACATCGCTAAAGAGGCCGAACACCGAGGATGAGAGGGCAAAATTCAAAGCAGCGCAAGATACCAAGATGGTGGCCTTCGTCGAAGGTGATCCCTCCAAGCAATTTGCCATAGGATCTAATTTGGACGATGAGCAGGAAAAAGCACTTGTGGAGTTTATTCGTTCGAATCAGGATGTGTTCGCCTGGACGCCTAGCGATATGCCGGGTATCCCTACAGAGCTGGCAGAGCACAGTTTGCACGTTGATCCCAAGTCCAGGCCCGTGAAGCAGGGACTGAGAAAGATGAATGAGGAAAGAAGAAGGGCTATCGGCGAAGAAATTGTACGACTGTTGACGGCCGACTTTATCATGGAAGTATTTCACCCGGAGTGGCTAGCAAATCCGGTTCTCGTGATGAAAAAGACCAATGAGTGGAGGATGTGCATCGATTATACGAGTCTCAACAAGCATTGCCCAAAGGATCCGTTTTCACTTCCAAGGATAGATCAGATCATAGACGCAGTGGCTGGAAGTGACCTATTATGCTTCCTGGATGCATATTCCGGGTATCATCAGATCAAGCTAAAGAAGGAAGACTGGGAGAAAACATCGTTTATAACCCCTTTTGGGGCCTTTTGTTACAAAACCATGACTTTTGGATTGAAGAACGCTGGCGCAACCTATCAGCGGTGCATTCAAAAGTGCTTTGAGGACCAAATTGGACGCAACGTTCATGCTTACGTGGACGACGTGGTAATCAAGACCAGAAAAGCAGAGACATTTATTGATGATCTGAAGGAAACATTCAAGAACCTGAGAAGATACCAGATGAAACTTAACCCGACGAAGTGTGTATTTGGAGTCCCAGCAGGGAAGTTACTCGGTTTCATTGTTTCAGAGAGAGGGATATAAGCAAACCCGGATAAAATCAAAGCGATCCAGAGTCTGAAAAAGCCGGAAAACCTGAAGCATGTACAGAAGCTTACGGGGTGCGTAGGAGCGCTGAGCCGGTTTATATCAAGACTCGGAGAGAAGGCAATACCCTTGTACCGGCTCTTGAGGAAATCTGATAAGTTCGTTTGGGACCAAGAGGCGGATGAGGCATTTGAGGCACTAAAAAAGCAACTATCTGAGGCACCAGTCCTAGCAGCCCCGGGTCCTAAAGAGCCCATGTTACTATACGTTGCAGTGGGCCCCCGAGCGGTTAGCGCAGTGGTTGTCGTCGAGCGCAAGGAGGATGGAAAAGATCACCCGGTCCAGAGGCCGGTTTATTACGTCAGTGAGGTGTTATCAGAAGCAAAGCAACGCTACCCGCATTGGCAGAAGTTGGTTTTCGGGGTCTTCATGGCCAGCCGGAAATTGAAACCGTATTTTCAGGAACACCCCATAATAGTGGTTAGCTCTATACCAATGTCGGATATCATCAGAAACTCGGATGCAACAGGTAGAATAGCCAAGTGGGCGATCGAGATGGGAGATTATCACATCAACTACGAGCCCAGGTCAGCAATCAAATCTCAAGCTCTAGTTGATTTCATTAACGATTGGACTCACACAGGCATGCCTACAATGACTCCAAGTTCTGAGTCTTGGATAATGCACTTTGATGGTTCCAAGCAATACGAGGGATCAGGAGCTGGAGTGGTGCTCACATCACCTAAAGGAGACAAATTGAGCTACGTATTACAGATTCACTTTGATTGTTCCAACAACGTGGCCGAGTATGAGGCATTATTGCATGGATTGAAGATAGCCAAGGAGATGAACATCAAGAGGATACGGTGCTATGGGGACTCGGACCTTGTGGTACAACAGGTCTCGGGAACTTGGGATAGAAAAGATGCAACTATGGCAGCATACCGCAGAGAGGTGGACCGGGTTGCCGGGTGTTTTTCCGGGTATGAGGTGGAGCATGTAGATAGAAGAAAAAATGAGGCAGCAGATACACTCGCCAGACTCGGCTCGCGCAGAGAGCCGGTTCCACCCAATGTGTTCCTGGACGAGCTATGGCGGCCATCAGTTAAAACCAAGTCTGAGGAAGAACTGGCTAACAAAGACCCGGATTTGGAGCTCGTGGCCACAATACGCACTGTTCCCGAGTGGACAGAGCTGTTTCTGGTTTACCTATCACGGGGCGAGTTACCACAGCAAGAGGTACTAGCAAGGCAAATTCTGAGGCGTGCAAAAGGGTATCCCATCATCAATGGGGAGTTATACAAAAGGAGTGCCGCAGGAGTATTTTTTGCGTTGTGTAGCACCAGAAGAAGGCCGGCAAATCCTGAAAGAGATCCACGAAGGCGACTGTGGGCATCACGCATTGTCGCACCCTGGTTTCTAGGGGATACTCATCGGGCCGAACTGGATAGCAGATGCTTGGATTATGGGGCATAACTGCTCCCACGTCCCAGCTTCCTGGTAGGCCTGCGCTTATGCGCGACAACACAAGCCCTGCTATTCCATCGTCGATGTAAACTATCCACTAGAGATCAAAGGCACTACTGTCGACGTACTTCATACCAATCACACATGGTACGTCAACAGCGTTAAACGAATGATAGTCACAACACATCTCTAAAACACAAAATATTGAAATAAGGTTGCAAATGGCCTTCACTAAGGCAGAGATAGCAAATACAATCATCCAGAGGACACATGTCCCAACATAGCATTCATTACATCAGCGGAAGCAAACAAGGTGTCTGAGTACAGACAAATCCAACAGGCTTAAGAAGCCGGGGAAAATAAAGAAGACGAAGCCCATCCACGTAGTCTCGGATCCTGCCCGGGTCCGCTATCTACTCGTCAACAGCGTCGTCGTACTCCACGTATTAGCCTCCATGGGGATCCTCGGGATCGTCGTCTGCGTAAACCACAGCCCCAAAGGGGTCAGTACAACAACGTACTGGCAAGCAAGACTCACAGTTCACCAAAGTGTAACCCGTCAACACCAAGCACAGATGCCTTGGGTTCAACGGAAGAAAGGGGTTATAAAAGATGCTGCAGCTGGCGGCGCTAACCAACTACAGAAACACTACCACTTCCAGCTAACAGAAAGGAGATAAGATAGCGTAACGTATCCAACTGTTGTTGACCATCAAACAAACCCATCCTGGATCTCGCCCCTTATCCAAAGAAGCAATCCGAGGATAACTCACACAGTTGGATTAATGAATAATGGATCAAGTTGTTGTGTCAATAAGTCTATTACTAGTCAAGTTAACATTAGTTAGCTGTAAGTTGTTCTGAGTACTTGTTAGCCAGTACTTTCACCAAGTCGTCACATAACCGCGGACAACACGGCTTCTCGAGAAGATTCATCCCTGCAGGGTGTGCTCCAGTACCCGTACACACTCGAGCCACCAACTAAAACTCAGGTGGACTCGACACGACTCGAACCATCTCTACAACCTGTCCTAGGAGCCACGGAGCTATAAGGTCCCGGCCAGTCCGACCTAACCTAAGCGCAGGGGTGAAAACCACACCCCCGGCACCACAGGCCTCGCCCTATATGCATCATCATCATCAACAGTAACCATGGGAGCGACCCATTCATGCTTATGCTCAAATGGAACTCCCGAACTAAATGTGGCTCTTTGGACAAACTGCGGATTAGGTCAAAGTCGAGGGGGGTTCCATACCACCACCCGGATGCGGTGAGCACGCTCATCATGGATCAGTAGACAAGACCCTTTTCCTAATTAGGGTCGACACTAGCAGGCCTCAAAACCACGCCGGGCCTCCTGCCGGTGTCTTATCAGCATATTATTAACAACAGGTTGATTTATATTTGAATTGGTGGTTCAAAATGGTATGGAAAACATATTTTATTTGTATGATTTGGATTAATAATGAATTAGTTATGGATTTTAGCAAATTGCAATTGAATTATTTGAATTCAAATTTGAATTGCATTTTGAAAATTCAAAACAGAAAACAAATGCTATAGATAGATAGACAATTAAATTTGGTATTGAAAACATATTAAAACTGTTAAATTTGGAGTTGTAATTAATTAGTTAGGCATTTTTAAAGTTTGGTGGTTAATCTGCCATTTTCTTCCATAGCTAGGGACTTCAAAAAAACTGCAGGGACCTAAAAGAATGTACAAGGACTTGTGTGTGAAATACAGTGCTGTGTTGGATCTGTAAATAAAAATAAAAAGGGTTTGCTGCTACACGCGGGGGGAGGGATTCGAACCCGAGACCCCTTGGTCGGGTGCATTGCGCGCTGGCCACTGCGGCTGTGTTGGTTCGCTTGACAGGTAAGGAGCGGGTTGCAGGTTATCATTCAGTAGCGAAGTTAACTGAATTTTTTGCACAGGCCGGTTCTGAACTTTAACTGCAGGTTTCGGTAACATGGTTCTTGACAGCGATGGCGGCCAGCGATGGGGCAGTTGCGGCTGCTGTGGCTGCTCGCCGCGGATCGCTGCCGTGCGGGGCTGCCGGTGGGCGGTGCGGTTGCTACGAGCTGGGGCCGGAGAGGGCAAGGAGCGGGAAGGGAGCGGAGGCGATGGTTACCTCGCTGCAGAGGAGGGAGCGGTCGGAGCAGCGGGTGGTGGCGACGGAGGCGAAGTCGGATGGGGCGGCGATTCCGGTGGCCTTTGGGGAAGACGGAGGGGACATCGAGGTTGAGGGAGTCGGTGCGGTTCCGTTCCCGGCCTAAGCACGGCCGGGCGGGCACCGTGGCGGCGGCGCTCCGGAGAGGAAGGTGGCTGCGGTGGTGTTTCTCGGGGAGGAACAGAGAGGAGAGAGCGTGCAGCGAGAGAGAGGAAAAGAGGAGGAAGATGGCGGCGCTCGAGGAGAAAGGTGGAAGAAGAGGTAGGGTACCGAGGTGGGGATAGAGCTAGGTTAAGAGGAGGAGGGTGGAGGTCGGATCGCCGTTGCTGCGCTACTGCTGCAGACGTGGGCGTTGGGGATGGAAGCCGTACACGAGGTGGAAGACAACGAGGGGTTACCAGGCTTTCGTGGAGGTTGGGCTGGCCCAAAGTGGGCTGCCTCCTTTTGCCCCCTCACCTTTCTCTTTAACCTTTTTCTTCCTTTTATTTTTTTTTCAGATTTGGGAAAAGAGAGAAAACAAATGGTTCTAGGGTTAGCAAAATTTTGGAATAAATTGTTAATGATTTATTTTTGTAGCAACACCTTAAAAATAAACTTTTGTTTTCCAATTATTGTAACTTAGTTGATGTTTGGAAATTAAATGATTTTAAGCAATTTTTTTGGTATTAAAAGAATAAATGAACCTAAGCCAAAATTTAAAGTTTTTGATTCCACTTTTTGGTGGAACAAATTATTGTTTGTTTGGTAGTTTTTATTTGACACATTGTAACATAACAAGTATGACAACAATTGAATTTTTGTTTTGGAATTCAATTAGAAAACAGATGGACACAAAGAGATCAAATGCAAAACAATGCAAACAAAAATCAAATGGATATGATGACATGATGCAAAACAAAAATAAACAAGAAACAAACATCTAGGGGGAGATTTTCATACTTGGGATGTTACAAAACGCCCCCCCTTGAAGGAATCGCGCCCCGAGATTCCTACTGAGAAAGGAAAAGGTCCGGATACTTCTTGCGAAGATCCTCTTCAGTCTCCCACGTTGCCTCTTTATCGGAATGATGCGACCATTGCACTTTCAAGAACTTGGTGCTCTTGTTGCGAGTCTTACGCTCGGTCTCATCGAGAATACGAACAGGGTGCTCCTCATAAGATAGATCATCTTGCAGTTCAATGGAATCATGATCAACTGTACGATCTGGATCTTTGAAACACCTCTTGAGCTGTGACACGTGAAACACATCGTGCACCTTGGATAGTTTTTCTGGAAGTTCAAGACGATATGCATTTTCCGCACGCCTTGAGAGAATGTTGAACGGACCAATGTATCTTGGTGCCAGCTTTCCTTTGACACCAAAACGATGAGTGCCTCTGAGGGGAGTTACACGGAGATATGCCTTGTCACCAGGTGCATAGATCATATCCCTGTGCTTGCTGTCATAGTAGCTTTTCTGACGAGACTGAGCAATCTTGAGATTGTCACGAATGATGCGAACTTTATCTTCGGCTTCCTTAACAATGTCCGGGCCTAAGAGTGAACGTTCACCAGCTCCAGACCAATTGATTGGACTCCTGCATCTGCGGCCATAGAGAGCTTCAAATGGTGCCATTCCTAGGCTTTCCTGGAAGCTTTTGTTGTAGGAGAATTCAGCATATGGAAGACATTCCTCCCATTTCATGCCAAAGGAGAGACCACATGCTCTGAGCATATCCTCGAGAATCTGATTGACTCTTTCGACTTGCCCTTGAGACTGAGGATGGTAAGTTGTGCTGAACAGAAGTTTGGTGCCCAATGCTTCTTGAAAGCTTTTCCAGAAATGAGAAGTGAATATGCTTCCACGGCCTGAGCTTATTTCCAAAGGAACACCATGAAGAGGAACAATCTTTGTTGTGTAGAGCTCTGCTAACTGGCTAGCTGAGATTGTTTCTTTGACAGCAAAGAAGTGAGCTACTTTAGTGAGACGATCAATAACAACGAAGATTGCATCGTTGGCCTTCTTGGACCTTGGAAAACCAGTGACGAAGTCCATTTCAATCATGTCCCACTTCCACTCAGGAATTTTCAGAGGTTGGAGAAGACCAGCTGTTTTCTGATGAACTGCTTTGACACGTTGACAAACGTCGCATTCAGAAACGTATTGAGCAATTTCACGTTTCATGCCAGACCACCAATACAGTGTCTTGAGATCCTGGTACATCTTTGTACTTCCAGGGTGTATTGAGAGAGGAGTTTCATGAGCCTCCCTGAGAATGACATCTTTGAGACTTTGAATTTGAGGAACTGCAATGCGTCCTTCGAAGAACACCGTTCCCTTGTCATCAATTGAGAAGCACTCATACTTCACATTGCCTGCTTTGATGTTATTTGCGATCTTCTTGATCTCAGCATCACGAAGTTGTTCAGAACGAATCTTGTCCTCGAGAGTTGGACTAGCTGTCAAGTTTGCAAGATAACCTTGAGGAACAAGACCAAGGTTCAGCTTCTGGAATTCTTCATGAAGTGGAGGTTGGCTTTCCATGATCATGAGATTATTGCAATACGACTTCCGACTGAGAGCATCGGCCATAACATTAGCCTTGCCTGGAGTGTAAGAAATGGTAAGATCGAAGTCTTTGATCTTTTCAATCCATCTCCTTTGTCTGAGGTTTAGATCTGGCTGAGTGAAGATGTATTTCAGACTCTTATGATCGGAAAAGATTTCAGTGCGATTACCCAACAAGTATTGCCTCCATTTCTTGAGGGCAAACACAACTGCTGCAAGTTCAAGGTCATGTGTGGGAAAATTGAGCTCATGTGCGTTCAACTGACGTGAAGCATAAGCCACAACTTGACGTTCTTGCATAAGAACTGCTCCTAGACCCTGGAGAGAAGCATCACAGAATATCTGGAAAGGTTTGGTAGTATCTGGGCCAACCAGAACTGGTGTAGAAGTGAGTTTAGTCTTCAGGAGATTGAAACTTTCATCACATTGTGGAGACCAAACAAACTTCTTGTCCTTCTTTGTGAGATCAGTGAGAGGTTTGGCAATCTTGGAGAAGTTTTGGACGAAACGACGGCAATAGCTAGCCAAACCAAGAAAACTTCTGACTTGCTTCACCGTCTTAGGAGGTTTCCAATCAACAATTGCCTTAACCTTTTCTGGATCAATGGCTATGCCCTTGGCAGAGATGACATGACCAAGGTAAGCAACTTCTGGAATCCAGAACTCACATTTGGAGAATTTGGCATATAGACGGTGCTCGCGAAGTTTCATGAGAGTGAGACGAAGATGTTCTCCATGCTCTTCCTCGGATTTTAAGTAGACAAGAATATCATCAAGATATACCACAACGAACTTGTCGAGGTATTCATGGAAAACAGAATTCATGAGTCGAGAGAAGGTCGCCGGTGCATTGGTGAGACCAAAGGACATGACGGTGTATTCATATAGACCGTAGCGAGTGGTGAAAGCTGTTTTTGGAATATCTTCCTTTCTGATCTTTATTTGATGGTAACCCATCCTCAAGTCCAACTTTGAGAATACTGAGGCTCCAGAAAGTTGATCAAAAAGATCGTCGATACGAGGAATTGGATATTTGTTCTTGATTGTTTTCTCGTTGAGAGGACGATAGTCAACCACGAGTCTCTTTGTTTGATCCTTCTTTGCAACGAACAGAGTTGGGCAACCCCAAGCCGAGGAACTAGGTTGAATGTAACCTTTCTCCATGTACATATCGATTTGCTCCTTCAACAACTTCAGTTCAGGAGGAGCTATCTTGTATGGATGCTTAGAGATTGGAGCAGTCCCTGGTTCAAGTTCGATCACGAACTCAACTGCTCTGTCAGGAGGCATTCCTGGCAATTCTTCTGGAAAGACATCGGGGAAGTCACAAACCACCGGAATAGTTTCAATAGATGGTAGAGGATTTGCATTGAGAGTGTAGAGTTGAGCAACTGGATTTTCAGCATGGAAGTAGAATATCTGGCCAGAAGGGTGTGTGATTTTGACAGACTTGGCAGGACAATCAATGACTGCTTTGTTGGCTACCAACCAATCCATCCCCAGAATGACATCAATATCTGAAGAGTGGAGAGCTATCAAGGATGCCTGGAATGGAAGGTTTCCAATTGTGATCTCGATGTTCTGGCTAACTTTATTGCTTTGCCAGCTAGATCCTGGTGATTTCACTAGGAGAGGGATAGACAACTGTTCGAAGTTGATTCCACTGGTGTTTGCAAAGCATTGAGAGATGAAAGAGTGTGAAGCACCAGAATCGAACAAGACTTTAGCACGATACGAGTTCACAAGAAGTGTGCCCATTACAACCTCCGGAGATTCTTCTGCTCCCTGGGCCTTGACATGGTTCACCTTAACTGTTCTCACGCCAAGGTCGTTGCTGTTGTAGCAACCCAACGGAGGACCACGTATTCTTGTCGGGGTCGACCTGTGGCGAGGTGGAGGTGGAAAGAGGTGCCTTTGCGGACACACTTGTAGCATGTAACAACAGAACGAGGAGTTGTTGGACCTGGCTGAGATGGAGCACCTCCTGAAGATACGACTGGGGTGGGAGGGCGGGGAAGAATTCCTGCCGGGCTTGGCAAGCAGATGGGCGGTGTTGGAGTGGTATATGGAACCCAAACTCTTCGTTTTTGTGGAGGCATGATAGCTTTTGAGAGATTAGCCTGTTCACGAGAGTGCTTACGAGATTCCTCAACCAACTTACGCCCATGCTCTTCATTTATAGCGATGTTGACGAGGTCCTCAAAATTCTTGGCCTTGACGTTGGTGAGAGCATACTTGAGTTCCGGGTTGAGACCCCTGCGGAACTTTGCCATCTTTCTCGCTTCCGTTGAGATTTCATCTCCGGCGTAGCGAGCTAGACGATTAAACTCTCTTTGGTATTCGAGAACGTCCAGACTGCCTTGTGTGAAAGAATAGAATTCCTCACGCATTTTCTCCATGAGCCCATCGGGAATGTGATGGCGCACGAAGGCTTGCTTGAAATCCTCCCATGTGATTTCCACACTAGGACCTCTCATTTCTTGGAAATTCTCCCACCAAGACATGGATTGTCCACGGAGAAGGTAGGTCACGTAAGGAACACGGTCCTCGTCAGCCACATGAGCTACCATAAGAGTTCGGTTCATTTCACGGAGCCAGTCATCAGCATCCAATGGCTCGGAGGAGTTATCAAACGTGCGCGGATTGAGCTCAAGGAACTCCCGAATAGACACCCGGGCGCTGCCATTACTCCCAAGGTCTTGGTTCTGCTGCATCTGCCTTATAACTTGGGTCATCTGAGACAACACTTTCCCCATCTCAGGTGGCAGTGTGGGTTCTTCGTCACCACTTTCCATCCTGAAGAGGATACCAAGATTAACACAGTAACCGGATAACAAAATCCAATATAAGTGCTTAAAAGGATTACTTCAGACGGTAAGTCGACAGCATAGAACAAGGATGGAGGTTAACAACGGCTTAACAGATAAGTTGTTACAACGGAAGAGAAGATTTGTGAAGGACGATATCGAAGCAACAACTGGGAAACAGAGACCACAAACACCTGAGGTTCTACGGGGAAAAACCCATCCGGGCTTCTGAAGGATCAATATCTACTGCTTAAGGAATAGAGGATCTGCTTCCGGGGCTTATTTGCCACCGTTCTCAATCGTGAGTAGGCAACATGATAAATCATGTCACAACCACCTCCATTCCTATGGTCTAGTAGATATAACCATCCTAGAGAAACCAGAATACGTGAAACCCTAACTTGAAAGCTTAGATGAGAAGAGAAAAACAACGTTGCACTTTCTTACCAGAAAAGGGAGGGTGGGTGGGGAAAGAAATAAAATGGCAGAATTCCTACTCTCACGTTTCATTTTTCCTACATAGCTACAAAATAGTTTCTAGACTCAACTGCGACCAGTAAAAGGGATCCTACAGGCAGACAGGCTCTGATACCATTTGTCGCACCCTGGTTTCTAGGGGATACTCATCGGGCCGAACTGGATAGCAGATGCTTGGATTATGGGGCATAACTGCTCCCACGTCCCAGCTTCCTGGTAGGCCTGCGCTTATGCACGACAACACAAGCCCTGCTATTCCATCGTCGATGTAAACTATCCACTAGAGATCAAAGGCACTACTGTCGACGTACTTCATACCAATCACACATGGTACGTCTACAGCGTTAAACGAATGGTAGTCACAACACATCTCTAAGACACAAAAGATTGAAATAAGGTTGCAAATGGCCTTCACTAAGGCAGAGATAGCAAATACAATCATCCAGAGGACACATGTCCCAACATAGCATTCATTACATCAGCGGAAGCAAACAAGGTGTCTGAGTACAGACAAATCCAACAGGCTTAAGAAGCCGGGGAAAATAAAGAAGACGAAGCCCATCCACGTAGTCTCGGATCCTGCCCGGGTCCGCTATCTACTCGTCAACAGCGTCGTCGTACTCCACGTAGTAGCCTCCATGGGGATCCTCGGGATCGTCGTCTGCGTAAACCACAGCCCCAAAGGGGTCAGTACAACAACGTACTGGCAAGCAAGACTCACAGTTCACCAAAGTGTAACCCGTCAACACCAAGCACAGATGCCTTGGGTTCAACGGAAGAAAGGGGTTATAAAAGATGCTGCAGCTGGCGGCGCTAACCAACTACAGAAACACTACCACTTCCAGCTAACAGAAAGGAGATAAGATAGCGTAACGTATCCAACTGTTGTTGACCATCAAACAAACCCATCCTGGATCTCGCCCCTTATCCAAAGAAGCAATCCGAGGATAACTCACACAGTTGGATTAATGAATAATGGATCAAGTTGTTGTGTCAATAAGTCTATTACTAGTCAAGTTAACATTAGTTAGGTGTAAGTTGTTCTGAGTACTTGTTAGCCAGTACTTTCACCAAGTCGTCACATAACCGCGGACAACACGGCTTGTCGAGAAGATTTATCCCTGCAGGGTGTGCTCCAGTACCCGTACACACTCGAGCCACCAACTAAAACTCAGGTGGACTCGACACGACTCGAACCATCTCTACAACCTGTCCTAGGAGCCACGGAGCTATAAGGTCCCGGCCAGTCCGACCTAACCTAAGCGCAGGGGTGAAAATCACACCCCCGGCACCACAGGCCTCACCCTATATGCATCATCATCATCAACAGTAACCATGGGAGCGACCCATTCATTCTTATGCGCAAATGGAACTCCCGAACTAAATGTGGCTCTTCGAACAAACTGCGGATTAGGTCAAAGTCGAGGGGGGTTCCATACCACCACCCGGATGCGGTGAGCACGCTCATCATGGATCAGTAGACAAGACCCTTTTCCTAATTAGGGTCGACACTAGCAGGCCTCAAAACCACGCCGGGCCTCCTGCCGGTGTCTTATCAGCATATTATTAACAACAGGTTGATTTATTAACATCGAGCCCCCAGAACATAATAGAAGTAGTAACAGAAAGTAACGGGTAACAGACTCGAGCAAAGCAACCTAAGCACGCTAGTAAGACACGGGCTCAAACAAAGGGGTGATAGGAGTGGAGGTGAGGCAATATCAAGGTTAAGGGATTCATGTGATAGGTTCGTAACAGAAACAACTACTACTAAGGCTAGCAGAAAAGAACAACGGAAAGTATCGGTAACCAATGTTGAAAGGAACACAGTGGTTCATGTGAGTGATAACTTGCCTGCAAGCTCAGCAGCCTGGTACTGGGCTAAATCCTCAGAAGGGGTGTCGTAAGGATCGTCGGTCTCAACGTCGTCGTCTAACCGAGAAGAAGCAAACAGACAATGCAGAAAGGGTAGACAATCAATATCATGGCATAGTGCACAAACATGGGGATGATGCATGTCATGTTAATGGTTGCATCAAAATAAACTAGCTAACATGGTAACACAAATTAAATGGACACATATGCAATTTTGAGTTGCATATGAAAAGCCCAGGAATTTGGGTTAGATTATTTGTTTTCCAACTAATCAACAGATAAAGGTGAATTAGTATGATGCATGGATGAGGAAACAACAAAATAACAACAATAGAACCAATTTAAAATAGGGTTTACCAATTTAGAAATTTATTTAGTAAGTTATGGAATTTTTGGTTCCTAAAGTTGTCACACAAGTATTTGTTGTTTTCACCAAGTTAAATTGTTCAAAACAGATAACAAAGTTTATATTTGAAAAGAACACCAAATTTTAGTTGGATTACATGTTTCAAATATTGAAAAAGGAGTTAGGATGGATTTATTATGATTGAAACAATATTAAACAAGTTTTAAATGAATTTAAAACAAGTATGAATTTGATTTGAATTTTATTTGTTCAAAACATAAATTCAAATTCATATTTGAAAAGTTTATACTTTTCTAGGTTGAAAACATATTTTGCATGTTCAAAAATAATTTTATTTGAGCAAGTTATGATTTTATCAAATTTAAATGAATTAAACAAGGATTAAATTATTTAAGCAATTTTAATTATTCAAATCATGAAACAAAATTTATATTTGAATTGGTGGTTCAAAATGGTATGGAAAACATATTTTATTTGCATGATTTGGATTAATAATGAATTAGTTATGGATTTTAGCAAATTGCAATTGAATTATTTGAATTCAAATTTGAATTGCATTTTGAAAATTAAAAACAGAAAACAAATGCTATAGATAGATAGACAATTAAATTTGGTATTGAAAACATATTAAAACTGTTAAATTTGGAGTTGTAATTAATTAGTTAGGCATTTTTAAAGTTTGGTGGTTAATCTGCCATTTTCTTCCACACCTAGGGACTTAAAAAAAAACTGCAGGGACCTAAAAGAATGTACAAGGACTTGTGTGTGAAATACAGTGCTGTGTTGGATCTGTAAATAAAAATAAAAAGGGTTTGCTGCTACACACGGGGGGAGGGATTCGAACCCGAGACCCCTTGGTCGGGTGCATTGCGCGCTGGCCACTGCGGCTGTGTTGGTTCGCTTGACAGGTAAGGAGCGGGTTGCAGGTTATCATTCAGTAGCGAAGTTAACTGAATTTTTTGCAGAGGCCGGTTCTGAACTTTAACTGCAGGTTTCGGTAACATGGTTCTTGACAGCGATGGCGGCCAGCGTTGGGGCAGTTGCGGCTGCTGTGGCTGCTCGCCGCGGATCGCTGCCGTGCGCGGCTGCCGGTGGGCGGTGCGGTTGCTACGAGCTGGTGCCGGAGAGGGCAAGGAGCGGGAAGGGAGCGGAGGCGATGGTTACCTCGCTGCAGAGGAGGGAGCGGTCGGAGCAGCGGGTGGTGGCGACGGAGGCGAAGTCGGATGGGGCGGCGATTCCGGTGGCCTTTGGGGAAGACGGAGGGGACAGCGAGGTTGAGGGAGTCGGTGCGGTTCCGTTCCCGGCCTAAGCACGGCCGGGCGGGCACCGTGGCGGCAGCGCTCCGGAGAGGAAGGTGGCTGCGGTGGTGTTTCTCGGGGAGGAACAGAGAGGAGAGAGCGTGCAGCGAGAGAGAGGAAAAGAGGAGTAAGATGGCGGCGCTCGAGGAGAAAGGTGGAAGAAGAGGTAGGGTACCGAGGAGGGGATCGAGCTAGGTTAATAGGAGGAGGGTGGAGGTCGGATCGCCGTTGCTGCGCTACTGCTGCAGACGTGGGCGTTGGGGATGGAAGCCGTACACGAGGTGGAAGACAACGAGGGGTTACCAGGCTTTCGTGGAGGTTGGGCTGGCCCAAAGTGGGCTGCCTCCTTTTGCCCCCCTCACCTTTCTCTTTAACCTTTTTCTTCCTTTTATTTTTTTTCAGATTTGGGAAAAGAGAGAAAACAAATGGTTCTAGGGTTAGCAAAATTTTGGAATAAATTGTTAATGATTTATTTTTGTAGCAACACCTTAAAAATAAACTTTTGTTTTCCAATTATTGTAACTTAGTTGATGTTTGGAAATTAAATGATTTTAAGCAATTTTTTTGGTATTAAAAGAATAAATGAACCTAAGCCAAAATTTAAAGTTTTTGATTCCACTTTTTGGTGGAACAAATTATTGTTTGTTTGGTAGTTTTTATTTGACACATTGTAACATAACAAGTATGACAACAATTGAATTTTTGTTTTGGAATTCAATTAGAAAACAGATGGACACAAAGAGATCAAATGCAAAACAATGCAAACAAAAATCAAATGGATATGATGACATGATGCAAAACAAAAATAAACAAGAAACAAACATCTAGGGGGAGATTTTCATACTTGGGATGTTACACGCATCCACAAGGTCCCTTGTGGCCAAGGCATATAGGCACGGTTTCTTCTGGCTCACAGCTTTAGCAGACGCGGAACGCTTGGTGGCAAGGTGCGACGGATGCCAAAGGTACGCCCGCCAAATCCATGTGCCGGCTACGGAGTTGCAAACAATTCCTTTGATCTGGCCTTTTGCCGTTTTGGGTATGGACATGGTTGGCCCCTTTCACATGTCACCTTGCAAAAAGACACACCTCCTGGTGGCTATCGATAAATTTACCAAGTGGGTTGAAGTTATGCCAGTTACCAATTGTGAAGCGATTACGGCAGTTAAGTTCCTGAAAAGGATTATCTACCGGTTCGGGTATCCTCACAGTATAATTACCGACAATGGAACCAACATGTCCCTTGGCGAGATGGAGAAATTTTGTGGCAACAACGGAATCCGGCTTGACATAGCTTCCGTAGCTCATCCACAAGCCAACGGACAAGTGGAGAGGGCGAATCAGGAGTTACTTCGTGGATTAAAGCCACGATTGCGAGTCCCATGTGTCAGAGCTGCTGGAGCATGGGTTGAAGAGTTACCCTCAGTGGTTTGGGGTATCAACACTACACCCAACAGATCTACTCAGATGACACCGTTTTTCATGGTTTATGGCGCAGAAGCGGTGCTGCCGAGTGATATCATCCATGACTCGCCTCGAGTATCGGCTTACGTCGAGGTGGAGAACGAGAAGACCCGGCAGGACGCCGTGGATATGTTAGAAGAACACAGGGAACAAGCTTTGGAGAGATCAGCCATATACCAGCAGGATCTGAGGAGATATCATAGCCGGAGAGTCAAAACCCGGGTCTTCCAGGAAGGAGACCTGGTTCTACGCCTAGTACAGTCAAAGGAAGGAAAACACAAGTTATCCCCACCATGGGAGGGACCGTTCATCATAAGCCGGAATCTGCACAATGGATCATATTACTTGATAGATGCAAGGGAAGAGTCGGCTACGGTTAATGACACCGCTCATACCACTTCATCTATGCAGGAAAGAGAAAGACCTTGGAACGTAGCTCAGCTGTGTCCCTACTATACCTAGTCTAGACTAGATCTACAAGTGAATTACACGATGTAACAAGCAGCAGGTTTCAGACGCACTCTTTTCCTATCCAGGGTACCTAAGAGGACTGGAGGGTTTTAATGAGGCGGCTTGCTGACCTAACTTTTCTCATATCAATAAAGAGATGGTTAAACAATATATTGTTTCCTTTTCATGTGTTTTTTATCAAGTTTTTTATTTTCTGTCGTGTTTTTTATTTTTTCTTCCAGGTAAGTATTATTTATTGTTCTTAGTACATTAGTTTCTTTAGTAAATTGCATATATTTAGGTCTTGGGGGCTGATTGCTTGAATAGCACAGTTACAAACTCAAAGACCCGGCCATGATGCCTATGAGTTATAAGGGCCGATTACTTGCAAACAAGTACGGCTGCAAGCTTATAACCGGACAAAGGAGCCAAACTTTCTTGACTTTTCTTACTTAAGCTTGATGTGACTCGCACTAAAGTGGCATGCTTCGCTAGCGTATGATTACAATCAGTCATGATGCCCAATGGGACTTGCCTGACCCTGTCTTCATACAGCTGTAGCAACATGATTATCCACGCGAAAGCCGGCTTACAGCACAAGAGAGTCAAAAGGGTCATCTAAACCACAAGTTATGCAGAGTACAAGGTTAATAACCGGATACTCAAAGTTTATTAAGCATGACTTCAAAACCTATGTGAAACGGCTCTAGGTTTTCGGCTTAGCATGTAACAATTTGTTCCTTTTGAAATACCCAATACCCCAGACTCGGAATTTCGGGCCTTGGGGACTCGGGAATTTGAAAAAAGAAACAAATTATCCAGCTATTCAGCTCAAAAACCCAAAAATCCGAGTCTTGGGGACTTGGGGACTTAGAAAAAAGTCCACTGGTCAAAACCCACGAAACCCGGAAACCGAGTCTCACAATAGGAACCATAGTAGAAAGTCAGAAAATCAAGGAAGAAAAAGCTCAAAATCAAGGAATATCAAATTCAAGCAAAAGTCCAGAAGGGCCACGAAATATATTAAGGTATCAAAGCGTATTACAAGCCACGATAGCAGTATCACAAAGCGCACAAGCGCGCTATCATAAGAAAAATTATTTTACAGGATCATTGGCCGAATGAGGTATTGAGACGACATCGGTCGAGAGTTTATTCGGCCTCCTGGGTTGGGTCTACAGCCTTGCCCTTGTCTTCCGGGTCTTGGTCTTGGGTTTGCTCCTCGGAGGCCTTCCTAGTATTGTCATTCGGATTGGCAGTATCAGGGCGAACAGGCGGGCGGCCAGCCGGCGTAGAGGAGGAGGGCGCTAACTCCAACTCGGCTTCCCTCTTCGCGGCTTCCTCCCTCCTCCTGGCCGAGTCAGCATTCCACTTCTCCAAGATATCGAAGGGTAAAGGCATATCTTCCTTCACAAGTTTATCCGCGGCGTCGTATGGAGTTACATATCTATTCAGGTCCAGAGAATCGGCAAGAGTAGTCGCCGAGTGACGCACCTCAGTCTGTACAGCTTTGAAGTCCTTGGCGACGAACCTGGAGCCATCGGCCTTGAACTCTGGAAACCCGGCCACCAGTTTTGCCGGTTCAAGCTTTGGAAAGTAAGCTTTAGCCAGCATAAGACCCCGGGTCATCCCAACCCGGCATGCCGAGCGTTTCCAGAGCTCAATCCATGCGGGGACAGTAGAGCACGCATGGATCAGGGTTTCAATACCCGGATATCCCTCAGTCGGCCACTGTATGGTGTCCAGGATCCATTTAGTGCCGGCGCAGAATCTCCGGAGCACAGTCCTTAAATTTTTTACCTTTTGGATATCATCTTCTTCGGGGGCGCAAGGTTAGCGCCTGCAAAGCAAACAGTAAAAGGTTACATCAAAATATTCCGGGTATCATGGATCAAGAAAAAACCGAGTCACGAACCAGCAAGTAACAATATCTCACCAGGTAGGACACGATAAGTGTCGGCAACTTGGGCTGATAATATCTTCAGCGCAGCCTGAACAGTGGTGTACTTCTTCTTGTACTTCGCGACATCCTTGTTAAGCGTTTCCACCTCAGCCTCAAGCGCCTCTCGCAGCCTTACCTCAGTCTCCAGGAGTTGATTGGTCTTGGCCAAAATTTCCTCGGTCCGGGCCATTTGTGCCTATAAGGGACGGAAGGATAAAGTTTAGTCGGATATCATAATAACCCAAGTATTAGAGAGGTAGTACCAAGTACAACTTCGACAAGTTATACTCGGAACTTGGGGACTAGATGGATACTATGAAATACCAGTCAGTATTACCTGATGTTCAGCAGCCATGCGCTCCAACATATTGTTCTCTGTGGCCTTCAGGGCGAGGAGGGCGCTCATCATCTGGTCGAAGGAATGATTACCCGGGTCGGAAGACCCGGGATCCTGGTTACTCGCAGACCGAGTTCTTGCCTTGGCAGGGGAAGGCACCCGAGTCGCTCGAGTGTCGGAGTTCAGCTCGTCTCCCCCTGTGCCCAGGATTATGACCTCTTCGTCGTCATGCGCGTGCGAGGCTATTGGATATTCGGCTTCTCGATCAGCCGGGTTCTTTGGTGGCACTTGCTCCTCCTCGCCGCCAGCCGCAGCCATCGTGTCATCAACCGGGTTCTCTTTGCCCGGGTCATCAGTTTCCATGTCATCCTGCTCGCTGATAGTGACCTTGGCCCTGAGAATGGTATGAGTAAGCAGTTAGTATGTAGCTAGAGAAAATTATGGATGAGTATTAGAACAGCAAGAGAAGAACCTTACCCGGAGTTCACCATGAAATCTGAGGGGAATTCGCTGCTGGACCCGGAAGAAGCTGACAAAGATTGAGAAAGTGAGACGCGGAGTCGTCCCGCTAAGGGGTGATTGGGAGAAGGAAATCTCTGATACTCGGGATGAGCGTGGCGTCACCCGGAGTGTTCCGGGTCACCCTGCGCTTGATCAGGGGTGGTTCCTTCAAGTATGACCAGTCGGATAGTTTACGGTTTAGCTCGCACATATTAGTGAAGGAGTATGGTTTGGAGGCAAGGGAATGATATGGGACCTTAAAGACAACCCCTCGGGGTTTTCTCTTAGCTCCGACCTCGGTGACCGGTTCAGCTTCGCTCTCATCACTCTGTGTTTCTACCCCGTCTTCCGGGTCTTCTTTCTCTTCCTTATCCTCCAGCCCTGAGTCACCAATGAATACAGTCGGAAAAACAGGAAGTGTGGAGAAACAAGTTGCAGAAATTGGGTTGGGTAAAAACCCGGAATGTACCTTCCTCCGAGTCAGCTGCCTCTTCATCTTCTTCTGGGTCTCCGGAGGAAGGGGGGTCTCAGCGTTTCAGAAAGCGCTATCAGCCTGAGATAAAGGCGTAAAAGTAAGAGTTAATGATTGTATCAAGTGTAAGTGCAAGAATGAAAGTGAAAGTATAAGTGCCGGATCTTACCGCGGGAGCCGGATTCTCGCGTGTATATGGATCTAATCCGGCTATGTTCGGGATCACGTCCAACTTTTCCGTCAAGAAACTCTTGATAGTCTTGTTAGTGTCACCGGCCGGGTAATTCTTTGAGGAATAGCGGAGCGCGTCCGTGACGTGCCCCGAGTAGTCGCACATCAGCTTTGCGCGAATGGAGTTGGGCTGGATCCGGAAGTCCACCCATGTCTTAACCAAGTTAAGCCCAAGGAGGCCTTGGGCAGAAAGAACAGCTATTTTGGCTACAAGAGGCTGGATGGCTTCCCTGTCCGATTCAGAGGCGAAAGCATGGAAAGTATCGGAAAGATCTAAGAGACCCTCCGAATAACCCGGCAATTTCCACTCGCCGGGTGGGGAGGTGTCCCGGCAATAAAAGAAGGATAGCTGCCAATGCTTAACATGTGAGTTAAGACTTAGAGTCGGCATGGGAGAATTTTTGCGGCGCTGGATAGAGACCCCGCCGCAGGCCAAGAGGGCCCCGTCACCGCTTTCGCGGCACGGTTTGCATTGGAAAAGTTCAATAAATAAGGCGAGATTTGGTGGGATACATAAGTAAGACTCGCAGAGGACTATAAAGTGGGTTATGTTCAACATAGAGTTAGGCCCTATGTCGAACACCCGGAGGCCATAATGGCTGAGGACTTCACGGAAGAAAGAGTGACTCGGGGGGCGAAACCCCCGGATCACGTGTTCAACGAAGCATATTACCTCGTCAGGATTGGGGGTAGGCCGGGTCTCGTCACCCGGAACCCTCCAATGAATCTCCTTCTGAGGAGGGAGGACGCCTGACTCGGCCATCTCCTCTAGCTTGGCCAGGGTCACGGAGGACCGCGCCCAGTTGGCGGAAATGGACTGGGTTGACTTTGCCTTGGCCGGCTGCTTGCCCTTGTGCTTTGGGGCCATTTGCTCAGTCTGCAAAATACGAGGCAAAGAGTACGAAGTATTAAGACTTGGGAATTAGGAGTTATCCGAGTGTTCACAAGCAGTATCAGTAAGAGGCATGGAGACTATGAATTGTCCGAGTATCACTAGACGGAACAAAAATTACAGACTATCCGGGTATTGACGAGCAGTACAGAAATTATGGGACGTCTAAGTATCAGCGAGCAATTCTAAAAAGAGGTTGATTGCCGGTTTATCTATAGTATGAATAAAAGAACCGGAAGTGACGATCTATCCGGGTATCGAAGAACAACCGCGGAAATTTGGGCGAACTACATCTATATTGGAAATTTTACGGATGATTTCGCGGAGAAATTAACGATTACGAGCCATAGGAGAGTGCTGCGGGATCGACTATTGAGCAATTGGACGAGCTATAGTGGGGTTAAATGATCTAATTCGGCGTGAGGCAAGAAATGGCCCGCGGCGGACCTAGATCCAATCTAGTTCAAACGGATAAATTAGAAGCTAAATTAATGGAAGTAAGGAGCTTACCGGTGTGGATTGGAGAAGGGCGCGACGGCGGCAGATGGCGCAGTCGTGGTGTCCCCTTGCGACTCCCGGCGGACAGGTCGAGGGCGCGGCGGCGGAGACTGGTGGCGGCGCGGGGCGAACCGTGGAGGAGCGCAGCTGGCGGCGGCTCTGCTCCAGCGGTGTGCCCGAGGTCTCCGTGGCGGTGTTGTGCGAGCTCGAGTGAGAGGGCGCCGGTGAGGAAGAAGAAGGAGGAAGGAATGAGCCGTTAGGTTTAGGTCACCCCCTAGGCACCTATTTATAGGTACGGGTGAGGAAACCTAGGCCGGCGAGCGGGAACCGAAAATTTCGGGATAAGGGATACCCGTCCTGATTTTTTGGGATACGCGTTAAAGTGCTGGGACGAGATATCCAGAATGGATAGGAAGCAAATCTCTTTCGTGATCTCCGGATCAATTAACGAGTGAAATAAGCCGGGTCTTCTGCATTTTCCTCGGAACATTGACCCGGAAAAGTAAAGATGGACTCAGAGAAAGCGGGTTTATTATATGGGCCACCAATGGAGTTAGGCCTAGCTGTTTATTAAAGCAAACCTAACCCGGCCTCTATGAATTTGTATGTTTGTTATTTTTGCAGGGAATAGCGTGCGCTTGAAGGAGGATCCCGTGAAGCCCAAGCTATTCTGGGGACTACTGATGGAGGGATGATAACCCGGTAGGCTAACGCCAAGGAGTAACTCGGCCCAAAGGACGCTGCGCAAGACCCGGCTTATGATGAAGGAGCTTCTAGAAGGCCAAGTAGTGTAGGCCTCGTAACCCGGATTGTGGGTTCCGATAAGGAAGTTTAGGGTTTGCAAGCGGTGTCCGGGTAGGATTCAGAGTACGCCTTGGATGGTAAGCCAGGGGATCCGGGTACTATATAAGCCGGTCCCTAGGGTTAGGATACACAAGCTTACGAGATAGAGATTGCGAGATATCGAGTATCCCTTGTAACACGAGAGTTGAGATAATATATTCAGATCGGAGACTCGGCGACTTGATTGCCGGCTACCAAATCGCATATCACCATGGTTTCCCTTGAGCTAAACCATCTCCCAAACACCAGAGTCGATTTGCCCCAAGACAAGTTACCCCCGGTAACGTCTGCCGTGATTATCCCACGACAAGAGTACTCGCGTGTATAATCATTGCTTACATTACACACATTGGTTAATGCGATTATTTGTTGTTTGCAACTTAATACCTAAGAGGGTTCGGATGATAACCTGAGGGTGGATTATTAGTCATAGATGCAGATGGATTTCGGTCTATGTATTTTGTTGTAATTCCCGCACTAAATATCATAGTAGTCATCATGTTATATTGTGCACTACGGTGCAACCTCTATCTGTCAATTGCCCAGCTGTAACTTGTTCACCCATCATGTTATCTTTATGGAGAGACACCACTAGTGAACCTATGAACCCCGGTCCATTTTCCACACTGTTAAACAAACCACCGCAATTTCGTGCTCTCTTTACTTACTGCAAGCATACACTATTTTCCACACTATACATCTAATCTTTGTTTTCAGCAAGACTGCTGAGATTGACAACCTCACTGTACCGTTGGGGCAAAGTATTTTGGTTGTGTTGTGTGCAGCTTCCACGTTGTTGCTGACACAGGTGAAGCGCCAGAACCACCTTCAGTGGCATCAACCTTCCGAAGATCCTCTTTCTCCTATTGGATTGATAACCCTGGTTCTTAACTAAGGGGAAAACTCGTACCGATGTGCTCATCACACCCTCCTCTTGGGGTTCCCAACAAAGCGCATCAAGGATTTTTCTGGCGCCGTTGCCGGGGAGAAGGAAGTCTTCTGGCAAGGGGAGTTTCTCACTTTCAACCTCTTTATTTTGTTTATTGTCTTGTTTTTATTTTTTTGTCTTTTGTACTTCTCTATATTAAAAACACAAAAAAAATAGTTTACTTTATAGCTGTTATTTATTTGCTTGCTTTTATGTCTAGTTTTGTTTCTGTCACTATGTCATCGGAAGCAAAACTAGACATAAAAGCAAGCAAGAGAGTGAGGAGAGTTTCAAGGAAGCTTGGTCTAGGATTCTTGATTCATATAGTAAAACTGAACCCATGATGACCTTGAATTTATTTCTTAGTAGTTTTTACTTTGGTCTTGTTCTTTGCTATAGATATGCTTCAGACTCTGCAGTAGGAGGAGACTTCCTACGTAGTGATGGGGATCGAGCTCTTAATGCCATAAAAGAATTGATTGCAACTTATAGCTCAACTAGTAAATTTGATTCATCCCTTGTGAGTTTTCAGGCTAGATTAAATACTCTTGAAACATATATATCATGTTTAAAAGAAGCCTATAACCAAATTCGTGCTCGTTATGATTATGTGCCTATTAACTCTGAACCTTCAATATGGATCCCTAAAGTTAAAGTAGTTATAAATGATGAAACTTTTTATGCTCATTGCGATATTACGATTGAATTTTGTCTCATGCCTAGAAAAATCTACGAGTCTTTGAATCTTTGGAAACTTTCTGAAGGGGGAGAAGAAATACCCCTTATCAATAATACCACTATTTTGCCCATTGGGATAGATGAGGGAGTGTTTACAAAAATCATGGAAAGTACCATATCAACTGATTATCTTGTTATTGATTGTGTAGGAGAAGGAAGAATTACGCTTGGAAGGTCCTTGCTGAAACTCCTAGGGGTAGTAATAGATGTGGGGAATGGTACATTAAAATTTACCTTCACACCATGTGAACACACATTCCCAAAACCCAAGAAGAAGGGTAAGAGGAGTAAAAAGAGAGTTATTGGTATTGATGTTCATGCTTCTTCACTTGAAAATACCTGAGTTGATCTTTTAGGCCTAGCTAAAAGGCGTTAAAGAAAAGCGCTACCGGGAGACAACCCGTTTTATTTCTCCGTTTTCATTCTGTTTTTCTTTGTTTTCTTTGGTGTGCTTTGAACCTGGGTGTTGTCTATTTCCTGAGCAACCCCGCTGTATCTTTTCTTTTGTGTTTTTGTTGAGCCAAGTAAAGCCTCTAGTGGAATGTTGACACTTTATTTTGGATTTCTGCTGTACACTGTTAATTACGTATAAGATCACAGAAAATTCAAAATGGCCTGAGCTTTTTTGTGCTTAATCCTGGGATATATGCACAACTTTTCTTAGTTTACCACTTTTTTTATTTGAGCAACAGAAGATTTTCGAAAAAATTCATCTCTGCCTGCTGTTCTGTTTTGACATATTTCTGCCAATAATTGCATTTGCATCTTAATCTCTTTCTTTTGGTTTTGTTTTGAGAAAAGAGTTTTAAAATAAGTTGTGACAGTAGCTAATGTGTTTTTGAGTGCTATTCTTGTGTTGAAACTGAACCATGTGAATTTATTATTTTGATTGCACTAACGTTGCTAATGAAGATTGTGAGAATTTTGGTGTGAAGGAAGTTTTCAAGGGTCAAGAGAAGAGGATGATATGATGTGATCAACAAGAGTGAAAATCCTAAGCTTGGGGATTCCCCGGTGGTACATCCAAGCAAATTCCAAGAAGACTCAATCGTCTAAGCTTGGGGATGCCCAAGGCATCCCCTTCTTCATCAACAAATTATCAGGTCACTTCTAGTGAAACTATATTTTTATTCGGTCACACCTTATGTGCTTTACTTGGAGAGTCTTTTATTTTTATTTCCAGTTTGTTTTTACTTTCATAATAAGATTGGTTATACCCCAGCATTCTTTTATTGGAGAGTGACACGCTCCGCTTTTTCATGGGAATACGTTGTATTCTTAGTCTCTGTTTGGCTGTTGCATTTATTTAGCTCCTGTTTTGCATGCATCTCTTATCAGAGATGTTAGTTTTAGTAGTATTATATGAGTACTCTCATGTTTTCTTGCTGTATCATAAAGAGTATTTTTGTAAACATATCTTGTATGGTGCTTGTTGGGAAAAGAAAACTGTTGCTTGATATAGAATTTATAACAGTACTAGTACAAACTTGTATAGACCGTGGCTAGAACTTTTTCATGCGATGTTAAATGTTATTTTAGTTCTAAAGCCTTTGATTATTGAGTAGCATGAATAGCCCTAAATAGCCGAGAGTGTTTAATATGTTTTAAAAGATTCAAGATTTGTTCTTGCCATAGTAAAGCATCAATATATGGTATTCTCTTTCGAATGTTTTATTTGGTTGACTTGGCGCATGCTCACACCATGTTTATGACTACAAACCGTTCACGAATAGCCTCCATGACCATTTAGTTTTTGAACTTGTGATGCCGCTTATGCTTTAATTAATGATGCTTATGTCGCTATGCATGATTATGGCTCTTATGCTCTCTTGATTTGTCGCTCCCAGTCACCTGTAGTGAGTATGGAATTCTACTCGTGCATCCAAACTCATTGAACCAAAGTTTTCCCATTGGGTACACCATACCTACCTACATGTGGTATTTAACAGCCACTCCAAGTAAATTTCTCATGTGTTACCTTTAAAACCTTCAAAATTACTCTTGTTTTGTGTTCTTGTTTTTGCTCATGAGGACGTCAATAGAGAATCTTTATCTCACTTGTTTATTGGATTTCAAACCCTGGACTAGTGGCTTCATCCGCTTATCCAAATGATAGAAGAGCTGGCAGCGGGGTGCCCAACCCCAAATTAATACAAATAAATTCTCTTCACTATTTTTCCCCTGATCATATCAGTCAAAGCATAATTGTGTAAACAAAACAGAAAGAGGTATGACCTTGTACACCATTTGCGTTCTTCACCATGGGAGCCGCTCTTGTGAATCCAGTTGGCTTGTGACGTACTGTATTGTCTGTTTACCATTCGTTGACACTAGCATACACCCCTCCTAAAATATAGACATTCCTCCACAAATGTCAAACTTTCAATACCTCTGTTTAATAAAATAAGAAGCTCTAGACATGAGTGATCCCTGCTTCCCTCTACGAAGGGCCTTTCTTTTACTTTTATGTTGAGTCTCCATCTTCTAACTTTATGTATAGTTGAGAGAGCATTTTTGCCATTCTTAGTTCTATGTGCATTTGTCCCATAAACATCAATAATTACTCCATGATGTGATATATTTGTTCTTAAATAATTTGTTCTAGTCTTCCTCTTGAACTTTGAAAGTGTCCTGGCATTTATGTTTTGTCCCACTTTTAGGGACTAGCGAAATACCACTTTGCCATGCTTTCTCTATACCCGAAACAAAAGTTTATCTTTCTTTGCATTATTATCCATGATCCTTTATTTAAGATACTCTTCGTGATGCAAAGTGATTGCTATGCATTATTATTAAAGTTCTGTTTATCATATTTGTGTTTGAAGTTTTATGATCTCAGCGTACATATGCTTTTACATTTTAATGATCAAGATTATGTCACCTCAGAAATTATTGTTTTATCCTTTACCTACTCGAGGACGAGTAGGAAATAAGCTTGGGGATGCTTGATACGTTATAAACGTATCCCTAATTTCTGATGTTCCATGATCATATTATGCCAATTGCTACATGTTTTCTCCTTATTTATAGCATTTTTATACGCTTTCCGGGACTAACCTATTAACAAGATGCCAAGTGCCAATTCCCTGTTTTCTGCTGTTTTTGGTTTCAGAAAAGTTGTTCTGGAAACATTCTCGGAATTGGACCCCACAAAGCCTGAAGTGCCTATTTTCCCCGGAAGCATCCAGAACACCGAAGAGGAGTCGGAGAGGGGCAACAGGGGGCCACACCATGGGCTGCGCGGGTCCCCCTGGCCACGCTAGCTATGGGTGCGGGGCCTCCTGGCCTCCACCGCCTTTGCCCTTTCACCTATTTATTCCGCCCGGATGGAAAACCCTAGGCACCTGATCAAAAATCCCGAAAAAGTTCCGCAACCACCGCCGTCGTCAACCCTAGATCAGGAGGGTTCTGGAGCTGTTTTTCGGCACCCTGCCGGAGAGGAAATCATCACCGGAGGCTTCTACATCACCATGCCTGCCTCCGGAGTGATGCGTGAGTAGTTCATCCCTGGACTACAGTCCATAACAGTAGCTAGATGGTTGTCTCCTCCTCATATGCCTCCATGTTTAGATCTCGTGAGCTGCCTATCATGATCGAGATTGACCTTATGTAATTCTATATGCTGTGTTTGCTGGGATCCGATGAATATTGACCTTATGCCAAGTTGATTATAGTCTTTATTGCATATGTTATTTGTGATCTTGCATGCTTTCCGTTGCTAGTGGTTGCTCTGGCCAAGTAGTTGCTCTGGCCAAGTAGTTGCTAGTGACTCCAAGAGGGAGTATTTATGCTTGATAGTGGGTTCATGCCTCCTTGTTGCCTTGCTCGAGTGACAGAAACGTGAAGGGGGAGGATGTGTTGTTGCCATTAGGGAGAAAACAACGGTGATAGTACCAGCGTGTATAATCATTGCTTACATTACACACATTGCTTAATGCGATTATCTGTTGTTTGCAACTTAATACCTAAGGGGGTTCGGATGATAACCTGAGGGTGGATTATTAGTCATAGATGCAGATGGATTTTGGTCTATGTATTTTGTTGTAATGACCGCACCAAATATCATAGTAGTCATCATGTTATATTGTGCACTACGGTGCAACCTCTATTTGTCAATTGCCGAGCTGTAATTTGTTCACCCAGCATGTTATCTTTATGGAGAGACACCACTAGTGAACCTATGAACCCCGGTCCATTTTCCACACTGTTAAACAAACCACCACAATTTCCTGCTCTCTTTACTTACTACAAGCATACACTGTTTTCCACACTATACGTCTAATCTTTGTTTTCAGCAAGACTGTTGATATTGACAAACTCACTATACCGTTGGGCAAAGTATTTTGGTTGTGTTGTGTGCAGGTTCCACGTTGTTGCTGACACGGGTGAAGAGCCAGCACCACCGTCAGTGGCATCAACCTTCCGAAGATCCTCTTTCTCCTACTGGATTGATAACCCTGGTTCTTAACTAAGGGGAAAACTCCTACCACTGTGCTCATCACACTCTCCTCTTTGGGTTCCCAACAAAGCGCATCACACACCCGCATGCACCGCACGCCAAACCTGTGAAGGATTAGGGCCAACATCAGCATGAAGTAAATCCAATGCTGGGAAATAAACTGCCCGCAGTACTCTCGCGCTCATGGTTTCTGTATTCTGTAGGAGGCTCCATCCCTGACGCGCAAGCAAGGCAAGGTTGAAAATTTCATTCTCTCGAAAGCCTAACCCTCCCATGTGCTTCGGCTTGCATATGTCTCTCCATGAAACCCAGCTTGCTCTCGTCTTTCCCTCCTTGTTGCTACCCCACCAGAACTTGCTTAACACGGAGTTAATGTGTTGACATAAACCTCTCGGCAAAATAAAACACGCCATCTAGTATATCAGCACCGCTTGAGAAACAGATTTCATGAGAACATCCTTGCCCCATACTGAGAGTAAGCTCTCCATCCATCCTTGTATCTTCTTCCATATTCTATCCTTTAAGTATTTAAAGGCTCCTCCTCAAGACTTGCCCACATCCGATGGCATCCCCAAGTACTTCTCATTGAGATTTTGTTGTGAACATCCAGAACAGATTGCACGTCCATCCGCACCTCTTGTGGGCATCCTTTTCTAAAGAAAATCGATGGTTTTTCTCTATTAATCCTCTGACCCGAGGCTACATAGTAATGGTTCAGTAAACCTTGTACATTAGCCGCACTATCCGCATTGGCCCTGAAAAGCAGCAGGCTGTCATCTGCAAAAAGGAGACGGCTAACCGCCGAAGTTGACGGCGCCACCTTTAGTCCATGAAGTCATGATGATAAAATGTGGTGTTTTAACAGGCACGAGAGGCCCTCCGCTGCTAACAAGAACAAATACGGGGATATAGGGTCCCCCTGACGAACCCCCCTCGTGGGTAAGAACTGTTGTAATCTCTCTCCATTGAACAACACTTGGATAGATACCGTAGTTACTAGAAGCATCACCATCTGCACCCACATCCGATGAAAACCAAGTTTAAGCACGATGGCCTCTAGGTAACTCCACTCCAACATGTCATACACCTTGCGCATGTCCAGTTTGAGGGCACAAAAGCAATTTTTCTTCGCTCTATTCCGCTTCATGAAATGTAAACACTCATACGCGGTTATTATGTTATCCGTTATGAGTCTGCCCGGAATAAATGCTGATTGTTCTTCTGCAATTATTTCCGGTAACACTATATTCATTGTGTTTGCTACCACCTTTGACGCAATCTTGTAGATAACGTTGCACATGCTGATTGGTCGAAATTGCCCCAACTCCTCCGGATTGGCCACCTTCGGTATCAACACTATGAAGGTTTTGTCAATATCCCTCATATCATCCTCACCCTTAAGCACATGTAACACTGCCCAAGTAACTTCTTCTCCACAAATATCCCAGTGAGTTCGAAAAAAGTGCGCTGGGAAGCCATCTGGCTCGGGTGCTTTTGTGGGGAACATTTGAAAAAGGGCCACTTTCACTTCTTTTTCCTCAAAAGGCCTAATCAACCCCGCATTCATTTGGGCTGTAACTTCGTGGGAACCACGTTTATCACCTCATGCATCTGCGCTACCCCCTCCGAGCGATACAAATCCTCGTAAAACCCCGTAGTAAGGCACGCCATCTCCTGATCATCCTCCGTGACTCACCCACCTGTCTTCTTTAAACGGTTGATTCTATTTCTTTTCTTTCTATGACTCGCTCTCAGGTGGAAGAACCAGGTTTTCTTATCACCTTCTGCAAGCCATTGTACACGTGAGCGTTGTCTCCACATAACTTTCTCCCAATGAAATAGCTCCACTAGGCGTTGAGCTACCTTATTCTCCTCATAGAAAGGATTTTGGCAAGGATTCGCCTTTAGTTCTGACAACCGAGCGCTCAGCATTTTGATCTCCCTTCAGACATGTTCGAATGTATTCCTCCCCCACACTTTCAGAGAGTCTGAAACACGGGATAACTTTTCTTTCAGTTGTAACATTGTCTCAGCCTTCCCGTCCGCATTCCACACCTCTCCCAGGTAGGGTTTAAACTGTTCGTGGGACTCCCACATCATCTCATACCTGAAATTTTTATTTTCAGCAATTCTCCGCTCCTTTGCAGACTCACGCCATGTGAGTAGAATCGTACAATGGTCTGAAGTTACACCAGTAAGGTGCCGGAGCGTTGCAAGAGGAAAACGGGAGCTCCAAGATGTCGTCGCCAATGCCCTATCCAGCCTGACTCTGCAGCACGACCCTCTCGCTACTCTCTTCTCGAAAGTCAACATATGTCCCTCATACCCCAGGTCTGCCAACTCACAAACATCCATAGCCTCTCGGGCCAGCGATTTGAGCTAGGCTGCACTCTCCCACGCCATCGTGTTCGTGTTGATGTAAAACCTCGTTGAAATCTCCTATACACATCCACCGAAGAGAAGACACTGATTTAATGAACTTTAGCATGTCCCACGTCTTCAACCTCTCCGCTACTCGAGCCTCACCATAGACACACGTCAGCCTCCAGGGACCGGAGCCCCTCTCGGTCACTACTGCATCAAGGCGGTATCGACAAAATATCAACTTTTATTTCATTATTCCAAAACAAAGCAAGCCCTCCACTACGGCCAGAACTGCTTACAGCAAAACCCTTGTCGAAACCAATCCTACCAGCTAGTCCCTCAACCTGTATCTTATGCAACTGAGTTTCAACTACACATAACACGGTAGGTCTGAAGAGTCAAACGAGCTCATGGAGCTCCCTAACTGTCACGTCGCTTCCCAAACCGCGACAATTATAGTTCAAGCAACCCATTGCTCCTGGCGGCACTCCTCCCCGAAGCCCTCCATAGAGTTGTTTGGATCACTCTTCCTTGACTTCTTCAAAAGCGGCGGCTTCACCAGATAGATTGGTGCAGACTTCCCGTTCTCCGTCGCTACCACCAGTGCCATGTTTGAATCCTCCGCGGTCATCACGTCAACGGATTCCTTAGCTCTATAAATCCGCTGATTGGCATGAGCTGCCTTGGCCTTCTCTTTGTTCAGCACCTCAGATGTTTCCTCCTCGGACGAGCGCTTGCATGAATCAGCATACCGTCCCACTCCGCGACTGCCTCCACGTCCTCCTCCCTGCAAGTCTCTCATATTCGCTCTACTCCGCACACCTGACATCTTGGGGTGCCAGTCCTCCACCTATTCAACCATCCAAGTTCCGTACTGCTCATCCGCATTGCCGTGCACTCCATCACCACATTCCAGAGCTCCATGCCCCCCAAATACCACATATTGCGCATAATTTTGGTATCTTTTCATAAAGCACTTGGAACCTGAGCCTTCCACTCCCCTTCGGGTGAAGACCAACAAATCTCGTCAATGGCTTATTCACATCTAGCTTCACTCGCACTCTGACAAAACTCGTATCACTCGCTCCGAGGGCATACAGCTCCATTTCCTTTACCTCTCCTACCCTTGCAGCCATATCCTCTATGATCTCCTCCTTCCTGAATAGAGGCATCACACCTCTCACATGTACCAAGGCATAGATACGATCCAGAACCACGGCCTTGGGGTCCGAGATCCCGCCATACGGTTCCACCATCACCCCCAGCTGCCTGAAGATCCATGGTCCCTCATACATAACCCTATTCCAGGCCCCCAGACACGAAACCTGTAGTACAAAAAGGTTCTCCTCCACGGAACGAATCTTCCACTTCTTGGCGAAACCCAAGCAACGTCCATTCTCTGGAAAAAGGTTGGTTACCGAAGTGTTTGGACGTATGCACTTTCACCACTGCCATCCAGCGCGCTCCTTCCTGCAGATTAACAACTTCTTCCTTCGGCAGGACCACATCATCTAGTTCTTCATCCTTTAGCACTAGCTTTCTCATCAGTTCCTGGAGATCCAAAGAGGGTTTCACGCCTGAAGATCCCCCCTCCTTCGAAAACTTGGCTGCCATCTTCTAGGGTTTAGAAGCAGAAAAAATGCGGCCAGATCCGTTCCGCCCCGACCTTGCCCCTCTCCCACCAACACCAAGGCCGGGCAGACGCGCAGAGACGTCCCCTTGATTGACCCGAGTGTGGCGAGGATCGGAGGTTGGCCGACGGCGACTCTGACCCGGTGTGGAAGCCTTTCTCCGGCGCGATCGCCCAAGAGAGTCAAAACCCTAGACAATGGCTAGGTTAGCTTTTACCAATGCAATAGCTGGCACATAACACATTAACGCACTCGCTAAGAGTGATAGGTTTTTTTTTATAGGAGCTAAGAGCTAAAGAGCGATAGGTAGGGGATCCCGTAATGGGGACGGAGCAAGAGCCGGACCGCGACCTGGCCTGGGTTGGATCCTGGATGGGCCACGTATGGGCCAAGTTGAGTCGGTGGCGGATTGGAGATGTAGAAGGAGTCGAGTCGGACTGTCCTGGTGGCCGCTCTTATAGTACGCCCCTCCTGTTTTGCCTGGAAACAAGCACCACGAGAGATCGAAATAAGGCCGTCTAATCACCCAGGGAAGTCTTAGATCGCCGCTAACGCCGTCGTCGTCTCTAGTTCCACGCGCCCTCGCCGGCGGCGGCTTCTCGCCATATGACGTCCGACGCTCCTCCCGTAAGTACCTCTCCTCTACTTGTTTTGTTTTACTTAGATCTGAGCCGTGCAGGTCGGTTGACCAACGGATCTGGTTTGCTGTATGGCATCCATAATTTACTAATATTTTGGTTTATCCTAGCGTTACTTACTACTTAGACTGTTTAGCTTCTACTTCTTTTTTAACTTGGAATTTCTTTGTTTAACTTTCATGTAAATTCTCTTTTCGTTTTATAGAAAACGTACAATGAACATGCACCAAGTCTTAATAAGTTATGGGAGAAGCATGGCTGGCGGAAGGCTGAGCATGAAAAAGTTCATAAGTAAGTGGCCTTCCCATGTCTCTAGGTTTAGATTATTTGATCTATAAGTATTCAGCATAATACGTAAGTTAAACTGAGCTGTCTGCTGTGTGTAGTGATTTAAGGGCAATGTGGCAAACCAGTTGGGACAAATGCAATAAGCAAACAAAGGCCTATACCTATGCGGTCCACGGCATCTCGGCGTTTCTACTGTTGTGTGCAGTGATTTAAGTGCAAGGTGGCAAACCAGTTGGGCGACAATACATAATAAGCAAAACAAAGGCGTGTACCTATGCGGTCCACGGCTTCTCGGCCTTTCTGGTGCTTAAGAATCCGTTTTAGGCTTAAGAATCTGTATTGCAAGATGGTTAGGCATCCTGGTTATAATGAATGATTAGTATTGTAAGATGGTTACTTAGTAGTATTGTAAAAAGTGTCAGAATTGACTTTTTTTTAACTTTTGTAATCAGATGACACTGTTTAAGTGTCAGGTTTCCTGACCGTATGAGCATTGTTTATGCTACAATGTATGTTATACGCACTCTCTCCATCTCAAATTAAGTGTCTTAAAGTTTGACAAAAGTGGATAAGATGTATCTAACACTGAATTATGTCTAGATAGATCCACTTTTAGCAAAATTTGAGACAATTAAGTTGAGACGGAGTGAGTACTAGTTTTCCGTTTCTGGTGTGAACGGTTGCATTTACTTTTTCGATCTTATGGAGCTTTTTTTGAATAGGGAATGGCCCCGAAGGACCCAGAACTGCATTACTCAAGCGGTAAGATTACATAGAGGGCCTTGAAAGAAAACAAAATTACAACTGAGCCCTCAGAAATTACAACCAGGACCCTGCAAAGATTGCCAGAAAAGCAATCCGGTCCTCCACCATTACCGCAGCAACCGGACCTCCAGACGCAGGCGGAGACGACATCGCCGGGGACATGACCACTTGGGACAGCACCTCCGTAGATCCCCACGCCGAGATCCCCCAAGATCTTCCAGTAAAGGAAGATGAAGCTCGGAGATCGAAAGAATCCGAGCGCGGAGTGGCCTCCTTGGCCTAGCATAGCCTCATCACTTGGGAGCTTGGGCTTGGAATCTCCGCAGATCGCACCTCGTGAAGGAGGCAACGCATCACCTACTCCACCTTCCCTCCATAGCCGAGCTTGAAGAATCGGAAACATACCTGCATCTTGAATCCCCCCACCATGCGGGCACCCGAGAGGAAGAATACGCTCCAGATCTTGCGTAGCATGACCGCAAACGAGCTTATTTGAGAAGACGCCGCCATCTCCATCCTGCCTCACTGCCTCCCGCCATGAGAGGAGATCTTCAGAGATAGAGAGGAGATCCAGGCCATGGCTCGGGGATGACCTAGACGAACGACGCAGCGGCATAACGCCGAACACCATGAAGGAAAAACATCTAGTAGAACCTACTGCTACGCCTCTATACACAGGGGACCGGCATCCCAGCCCGTCTCTACGCCTACCAGCAAAAACGCCGGCAGCGGGAGAGGCCTTAGACGGGAGCTGACGGCTGACTCTCAAAGCGGTGAGCGAAAAGCAAGAGAGACATTGAAGGGACGTCTCTCGCTCTGATCTTATGGAGCTTGTGCGATGTCTTTCACTCTCCTTGCATCCTATAGCCCTTCACTCCACCAACTTAATGGTTATGATAATGCTTACGAAATTGCTTCGCATACTATCTTTTTCGTCCGATCGCTGTACGATAGACCAATCCGGCTGGTTGAGCAGCTGCTGCAAAGCAACAGACAGATTAGCCATCGGACAAACGTGTACGTGAGAACGTCGTACGTCGAGCAATGCTCTAATGCTTACTACCATCGTAAGATGACAAGCTGGTGTGAGGGCTTCTTTTTTTTGACAAATGGTGTGGTCAGGGTGGCACAGCGTGCCCCTAACGTGCCTGCAAGTTGTCTAGGAAAAAGTTTATTTCCAACATATGCTCTATAATTGTGTTTTTTTTATTATAGGGTAGCTGGCAGACTTTACCAACTCAGACAAGGCTGCTCTATTTTAGGGCATATATGAATAGAAATGTGAAATTTCAAACCAAATTCAAGTATATTTAAACAGCCCGACTACATTTTACACTGAAATTGCAACAAAATTGAGCTAAATTAAAAAAAATTCAACCTAAACTTTGACGATCAACCTAAACTTCGACGATTCGACCTAAACTAGACCTGGATACTCCTAGTCCGAGTCGTCGTCGTCATCGTCTGATATGCCGTCCTAGTAGCTCGAGTCGAACTCCGATAAATCGGAGCCGACGGTGACGACGACGTAGGAGTGGAGGGCCCTGCTTCGACGGGGTTCCTCTTCTTCTTCCTTGCCGTGTAGAAGTCTAGCTCCGCATGCACATGCTCGGGATGGCATGGCGGAGCCCGTCCATTCGCAACACGTCGATCTGCGGCACGAAGGTTCATCCTCTCACTGTGGAGCTGCCTAGCCGTGATGCAGTCGACAAACTACATCAGCGGTGCGAGGAACTCCGTTGTCTCCCTCGTTTCCTTGGGGAAATTCATCTCCTTTCGGGACCGGCCACGCCGCCACATCGAAGCCACGCGCGGCAGGCTCCGCTGTCTCAAATGTGCCAATCCACCTGCGGACGCCGTTGGCCGTGATCTAGTTGGCGAAGCGGCCGAACGGGCTCGTGTCTTTAGGCCGTCATCTCGACGACGACGCGGCCGAACGACGGAACCTCATGGCGAGGTAGCCGCGCTGCTCTTCGGGCGGCACCGGTTGGTGCCATGCCCACCGGGAGGCGGAAAACGGCAATTCGCCGCGACTCGGTGGTGGGGGTGGTGGGAGGCGGAGCAGATCTACTCGACGGCGGCGTGGGGCGGTGGACTTGGCGGCGGGCGGTGGCCACGGGCGGGGCGCATAGGGAGAATGGGAAAGCGGCGCGCGGGGAAAACTTGTTTCCACATGGCGGTTGTTGCTACGCAGGAGAAGTTTTGCGGCAGCGCGCCGGCTGCTGCAAATTTGAGGCAGTAGGCATCAAAATATACAACTTCTTATATTTATTAGAGCATATCTAGCAGAACCAGTTCACGTTCTAGGGAATTTTTGCGTTTCGGCCGATCTGGCGGTAGCAGATCCCGTAAACACAACCCGCGTATATAAATTAGTTGATTTTGCCGCTAATTTACAAACAAACAGAGGCGGCTGCAACCACCGATTACACATATTCTCACCGGCGGTGATCACTGGACTAGACCTAGCGCTAGCCCTAGCCATAACCCTAGCCCTGATCTACCCGAGGGAGGCGCCTCGACCTATATGTTGAGGCGGCGCGGCTATAGAATGGCGGCGCCGCTCACTCCTCGTCGGAAGAGGCGATGTTGAGTGGCTCCCCAAGCGATCCACTGCTCGAGTAGCACGCCGTTCACCTAGTCTTCCTGGCAGCGTTGTGCCCGTAGTTCTTCCTCCTCCACTGCAGATCGCTCGCGGGACTCTTCATCAGGTATCACCAACATCGTCATCGACACTCGTTCCTCTTCGTGTTGGTAACGATCAGATCTAATCTTCCTCGTACCTTGATAGTAGATCTTGTGAGCTACGTAGGACGAATTTTTTTAAATCCTTGTTGATTTGGATGACCTGTATAATTAAAAAAAAGCAATACTATTAAAATGAGAAATGAACATTTTTAATTGGATATGCTTTCAAAAGGCTCCTTGTTGACTTGGATGGCCTGTATAATTTTTTATCGACAAAATTGCAGTTTCCAGGAAAACAAGCTTTAACATGTATACAATTGACGAAATCCGACACATAATATTATTGTCAACTTGAAGATTCAAGGCACATATTACATTAGATAAAAATTCTCAAATCCATGAAGTAGAATCTCCCTCCTGGACCCGATGGATTTAATGTGGGTTTCTTGATGGGTTCGTAGCATGATAATAATAAATTCCTACGCGAAGAACACCCGACGCGCCAAGATATAATCTAGAGGATGTAAGTAATGGGTAGCATAAGTCTAGGAAGAACATACCCTCGAAGAAGAAAAAACGTTACGAGATCGAATCTCGTTGGTGATGTAGTCGGACTCACATCGATCTCAACATCGTGAAGATGTGTGCTGCAATCCGACAACGCTTCCGTGATCGGTCACACGTACGGCTCGATGAAGACCTTTGTTCCCTCGATCCAACGGGGCAGCGGAAGTAGAGGATCCATCAGGAAACTCTTGTAGCACGATGGAGTGGTGTGGTGGAGAAACTAATCGGTCAGGGCTTCGCCAAACTGATGACCATGAGGTGGAGCAGTGGGAGGAGAGAGAAGAGATGGGAAAGCCTGAAGTGCCTATTTTCCCCGGAAGCATCCAGAACACCAAAGAGGAGTCGAAGACGGGCATGAGGGGGGGCACACCATAGGGTGGTGCGGGTCCCCCTGGCCTCCACCGCCTCTGCCCTTTCGCCTATTCATTCCCCCCGGATGGAAAACCGTAAGCACCTCATAAAAAATCCCCGAAAAGTTCCGCAGCCGCCATCGTCGTCAACCCTAGATCAGGCGGCTTTTGGAGCTGTCTCTCGGCACCCTGCCGGAGAGGAAATCATCACCGGAGGATTCTACATCACCATGCCTGCCTCCGGAGTGATATAGTAGTTCATCCCTTGACTACGGGTCCATACCAGTAGCTAGATGATTGTCTCCTCCTCATATGCCTCCATGTTTAGATCTCGTGAGCTGCCTATCATGATCGAGATTGATCTTATGTAATTATATATGCTGTGTTTGCTGGGATCCGATGAATATTGACCTTATGCCAAGTTGATTATAGTCTTTATTGCATATGTTATTTGTGATCTTGCATGCTTTCCGTTGCTAGTGGTTGCTCTGGCCAAGTAGTTGCCAGTGACTCCAAGAGGGAGTATGCATGCTTGATAGTGGGTTCATGCCTCCTTTTCGCCTGTGCTCGAGTGACAGAAACGTGACGGGGGAGGATATGTTGTTGCCACTAGGGAAAAAACAGCGGTGAGAGTGCACGCGTGTATAATCATTGCTTACATTACACACATTGCTTAATGCAGTTATCTGCTGCTTGCAACTTAATACCTAAGGGGGTTCGGATGATAACCTGAGGGTGGATTATTAGTCATAGATGCAGATGGATTTCGATGTATGTATTCTGTTTTAATACCCGCACTAAATATCATAGTAGTCATCATGTTATATTGTGTGCTACGGTGCAACCTCTATTTGTCAATTGCCCAGCTGTAATTTGTTCACTCAGCATGTTATTTTTATGGAGAGACAGCACTAGTGAACCTATGAACCCCGGTCCATTTTCCACAATGTTAAACAAACCACAACAATTTCCTGCTCTCTTTACTTTCTGCAAGCATACACTGTTTTCCACACTATACGTCTAATCTTTGTTTTCAGCAAGACCGGTGAGATTGATAACCTCACTGTACCGTTGGGGCAAAGTTTTTTGGTTGTGCTATGTGCAGGTTCCACGTTGTTGCTGACACCGGTGAAGCGACACCACCGTCAGTGGCATCAACATTCCGAAGGTTCTCTTTCTCCTACTAGATTGATAACTCTGGTTCTTAACTAGGGGGAAAACTCCTACCCCTGTGCTCATCACACCCCCCTCTTCGGGTTCCCAACACGCATCAACGCCCCTGTGATCTTGTCACGTGCTTGCAAGAGGTGTCGATGTGATATCACTAAGAGGGCCTAGAGTATATATCTCCATCATTTGGATGGACAAATCCCACTCTTGATCCATGAGCCTCAACTAACACTTTTCGAATACCTAACGCCACCTTTATAATCACCCTATTACTGTGTGACGTTTGATGCCATCAAAGCATCCTTCCGACATTTGTGATTGACATGATCTCATGGTTAGGGTCACTTTTTATGTAAGATATAACAATATAAACTTGATCATATTGTTATAATTTGGGTCTATGTTCATCACATCATTCTCCCAATGACATGACCTCGCTATTAACAACATCAATTTTTCATGATCCAGAAACCTTGATCATCAGTTAATCAACGAGCTAGTTAAACAAGAGGCGTTACTAGAAACACTTGTTTTTTTTATTAAACACACATGTGTCAGTGTTTCCGGTTAATACAATTCTAGCATGAGGAATATACGTTTATCATAAACATGGAATAATATAATAACCATATTATTATTGCCTCTCGGGCATATGCCCTTCAGTCTACCACTTGCACTAGGGTCAATAATAATATTAAATTGTAATGAACCTAACACCTGATCTGCCACATTCTTGTTTGGTTTGCAAATCTTCACATCTCCATCCTTGACATGCTCACGGACGGAATGAAAATGACGCTTGATATGCTTGGAATTCTTGTGACACCTTGGTTCTTTACAATTGGCTATGGCACCATTGTTGTCACAATAGATGACCATCTGATCCAACGCACTCGGAACCGCACCTAGTTCAGATATGAACTCCTTCATCCAAACTGCTTCTTGCGCTGCCTCTGAGGCAGCAACATATTCCGCTTATGTTGACGATCCCGCTACCATGAATTGCTTGGAACTCCTTCAGCTAATTGGCTCCTGCATTCATAACCAATATGTATCCGGACTATGACTCAGAGTCATCTGGATTGTCGCACCCTGGCTTCTAAGGGATACTCATCGTACGAACTGGATAGCAGGTGCTTGGATTATGGGGCATAACTGCTCCCACGTCCCAGCTTCCTGGTAGGCCTGCGCTTATGCGCGACAACACAAGCCCTGCTATTCCACCGTCGACGTAAACTATCCATTAGGAGTCATAGGCACTACTGTCGACGTACTTCATATCAAGCACGCACGGTACGTCAACAGCTTTGAACAAAGGGAAATCGCAGGAATGTCTCTAAGACACAAAAGAATGAAATAAGTTTGCAAATAGCCTTCATTAAGGCAGAAATAGCAAAACACTCATCCAGAGGACACATGTCCCAACATATCATTCATTACATTAGCGGAAGCAATCAAAGGGGTCTGAGTACAGACAAATCCAAGGCTTAAGAAGCCGGAGAAAAATAAAGAAAACGAAGCCCATCCACGTAGGTCATGGATCCTGCCCGGGGTCCAGCCAACTACTCGTCTGCAGTGTCGTCAAACTCCACAAAGTAGCCATCCTGGTGATCATCGTAGCCGTAGTCGTACTCTGCGTAAACCACAGCCCCAACGGGGTCAGTACATCCAAGTACTGGCAAGCAAGACTCACATTTCATCAAGGAGTTACCCGTCAACACAAGCCGGGATGCTTGGGATCAACGGAAGAAGATAGGTATTACAAAAGCTGCAGCGGGCTGCTCTAACCAACTACAGAAGATACTAATAGTTCCGGCTAATAGAAAAGATAAGATCGAGGAATTGTAACCAACTTAAAGATAACTTCAAACAAACCCATCCTGGATCTCGCCCCTTATCCGAAGAAGCAATCCGAGGATAACTCACACTGTTGTAATCAGGTGAATCAAGTTATTGTGTGAATAATCTATTACTAGTCAAGTTATTATTCTTTGGGTGAAACATGGTTGTTATTATGTTGAAGTTGTCCTGAGTACTTGTTAGCCAGTACTTTCACCAAGTAATCCATAACCGCGGAAAACACGGCTTCTCGAGAAGATTTATCCCTGCAGGGGTGCACCATAGTAACCGTACACGTAAGAATATCCCGCCAGATGGGAATCAAACCCGCCAAGCGAGACACTCAACACAACCAACTGTTCTTCGCATCAAGCCCAAAGCACCGCGTGCTGTGCGTGCGCGGCTAATCGAGCCCCCCGAAGAAAAGGAGGACCCTCATAGCACTGGAAGACCACGCCGCCCTAAATGCCGACTACAAAAGTTCCACCCTGGCCTCGGGTTCGTACCTGCATATGATGCAGCAAATGGAAAGCCCGAACTAGTACGGCGATTTGGACGAGATGCGAATCGAGTCAAGTTGAGGGGGGCGCCCATACTCGCTTCCCACATGCGGGTAGTGCGCTCATCATGGATCAGTAGACAAGACCCTTTTCCTATTAGGGTCGACACTAGCAGGCCTCAAAACCACAAAGGGCCTCCTGCCGGTGCCTTATCATCAAATTATTATTAACAGCAGCATTAACAGGATTGATTGATTAACATCGAGCCCCCGGAACGATAACAGATAATAACAGCACGTTAGTAAAAGAAGTAACCGACAACAGGCTCGAGCAAAAGCAACCCTAAGCATGCTAGATAAGAACAGGCACAAGCAAAGGCTGTAGGTATGGAGGTGAGGCAATATCATTGGTTCAGGGAATCATGTGATGGGTTCGGAGAATAGCAACGATACATAGGGCTAGCAATAGTAGACAAAAGGATAGTATCGACAACAAGTGTGGAAGAGAACTCGATGATTCATGTGAGTGATAACTTGCCTGGAAGCTCAGCAGCCGGGTACTGGGCTAGGTCCTGGGTAGTGGTGTCGTAAGGCTCGTCGGTACCAACGTCGTCGTCTAAGCGAGAAGAAGCAAAAACAACAACGAAGGAAGACGGCAATCAATACATGGCATATGTGCACAAACATTGGGATGATGCATGTCATGTTTAATAGATGCACCAAAATAAACTAGTGGATATGATACACAAGTTTAAATGGATTCCATATGCAAAGATTGCATATGGCAAACCCATGCCTTAGAGTTGAATTAATTGTTCTAACACTAAGCATCAGGTGTTGGTGAGTTAGCATGATGCATGCATGATGAATAACAAGAAGATAACAATTTAAATGCAATTGGAATGATAGTTAACCATTTTTAGAAAACATTAATCAAGTTTGGAAATTATTGTTACTTAATGGTGTTAAACAAGTAGTGATTGTTTTCATCAAGTTAAAGGGTGCAAAACAAATAACAAAGTTGATATTTGAAAAGGTTATCAAATTTTAGTTGGATTACATGTTTCACATTTTGAAATTGGACTTTGGATTATTTAATTATGAATTAAACAATATTAAACAATTTTTAATTGCATTAATCAAGATTTAAATTGTTTAGGCAATTTAAATTATTCAAACCAGAAAACAAAATTTATATTTGGAAAGTACATGAAAAGTTGATTGGAAAACATATTTAGTTTGTGGAATTTGGAATTTTTATGAACAAGTTATGAATTTTGCAAGTTTAAGTGAATTTGACAAGTTTTCAAATTTTGCACCAATTTAAAATATTCAAAACAGTAAACAAATTTTATATTTGGATAGAGCATTTAATTTGGTATTGAAAACATATCAAAAATGTTGGATTTGGAGTTAGGATGATTTATTTATGCAATTTACAAAATTTGGGGTGAATCTGCCATTTTAATGCATCTAGGGACTTAGGAAAAAAAATTCCAGGGGCTAGAAATAAGTGCCAGGGGCTTATGTGTGATTTGCTAAATGTTCCAGTACCAAACCATTGTAAAAATAAAACTTTGTTTTATTTGGGAGAGAGGGGACTCGATCCCTCCACCTCCTGGTTGCAGCAAAGGAACAGAACCACTAGGCTAGCTGCGGCTATGTTGGTGGGACTGCATCTCGGAATAGGATAAGGTGTTGGTACTGGCTGTACTGAATTAAAACAAGAAAAGGTGCAGGAAAAGAGTGGGGCTGGGGTTCGAACCTGGGATCTGCGGGTTTTGCTGCGCGCGCTCCAACCAGTGGGACGGCTGCGCTGGTTTGATGGAATAGGGGCTGGTGTGGTTTTGAGCCTTGCAAACTGCCTGTTAACTGCAACCTGCAGGCGCACGTACAGCAGCTCGGTTACTGTCACGAAGAACAGAGCAATATGGCGATCTTCCAAGGAAGAAATCGGTGACCAATCCGCAGGGAAAAGAGAGGGGATGAGTGGGAATGGAGAGGTGGCATCACCCTCTTCGCAGGGGCGTCCTCGGCGCGGCCGGAGGGTGGCGGAGGCGGCGGCGCCGTGCTCCGGCGGCCGGTGGCCGTGGCACAGCGGCAGAGGAAGATCTCCTCGATGGTGGCGGCGGAGGTGGGAGATAGGAGGGAAGGAGACGCCTAGGGTTAGGGTTTAGCTGCTGGAGGGGAGAGGAGGATAAATAGGAGGGGGGATTTCCATCGGATGGTTCAGGAGGAAGCGCAGGTCGCTGTCCTCCATGGGTGCGTCAGCACCTGTACGGAGGTAGGGGAGACCGAGCGGGCTGCCCCTGGTGGGCTGGGCTTTCTCCCCCTCCTGAAACGTTTTTCTTTTTTATTATTTCGTTTTGTGTTTTTTTTTTGTAGCTTTAGCTTTTGGAATAAAAACATGGCTTTTTGTTTAGATAAAAAATTTGGAAAAATTGGATAAGCTCCTTAGTTGAAAAGCAACCACTTGGTAGTTTTTGTTTTCAAAAACTTAGTTGTTTGCTTGCTGTTTAAAATTGAACCAATTTAATTGAAATTTCCAATATTAAATAATATTAGAAAACAAGGCCATTTTCAATAGGGTTTCCCCTAGGGTTTAGAATGTTTTAAGGAATTCCAATTAGTGGGGAACTTTATGGATTCAAAAGTGTATTGATTTGAGAATTTGTTTGGCTTTGGGAAATGATTTGGAAATAATTGTTTAATTTGGTTAATTGAATTAAGCAACAAATTAATAGATGAGTTATAATGGATTGTTTGGAAACAATTGATGTTTTTGATTTTGCAAAACTTTATTTGAAAGAAAGTAACAGACAAGTGTGAAAACAGAAGTTGATTGAGTTTAATTTTGATTAAGAAAACAATGCAACAAAAATAAATATGGAGATGATGACATGATGCATTGCTTAAAATAAAACAAGAAGTAAAACAACTAGGGTGTTTTCATACTTGGATGTTACAAAACGCCCCCCCTTGAAGGAATCGCGCCCCGAGATTCCTACGGAGAAGTGAAAAGGTCCGGATACTTCTTGCGAAGATCCTCTTCGGTCTCCCATGTTGCCTCTTTATCGGAATGATGCGACCATTGCACTTTCAAGAACTTGGTGCTCTTGTTGCGAGTCTTACGAACGGTCTCATCAAGAATACGGACATGGTGCTCCTCATAGGAGAGATCATCTTGCAGTTCAATATCATCATGATCAACTGCACGATCAGGGTCCTTGAAGCACTTCTTGAGCTGTGACACGTGGAACACATCGTGCACTTTGGATAGTTTTTCTGGAAGCTCGAGACGATAGGCATTTTCTGCACGTCTTGACAGGATGTTGAAAGGACCAATGTATCTTGGTGCCAGCTTTCCTTTCACACCAAAACGATGAGTGCCTCTGAGGGGAGTTACACGGAGATATGATTTATCACCAGGTGCATAGGTCATATCCCTGTGCTTGCTATCATAATAGCTCTTCTGACGAGACTGAGCAATCCTGAGATTATCGCGAATGATGCGAACTTTCTCTTCGGCCTCTTTAACAATGTCAGGACCCAAGAGTGAACGCTCACCAACTCCAGACCAATTGATTGGACTCCTGCATCTGCGGCCATACAGTGCCTCAAATGGTGCCATGCCTAGGCTTGCCTGGTAGCTGTTGTTGTAGGACAATTCAGCATATGGAAGGCAATCCTCCCATTTCATGCCAAAGGAGAGACCACATGCTCTAAGCATATCCTCGAGAATCTGATTGACTCTTTCGACTTGCCCTTGAGACTGAGGGTGATAAGCTGTGCTGAACAGAAGTTTAGTGCCCAATGCATCTTGGAAACTCTTCCAGAAATGAGAAGTGAAGATACTTCCACGGTCTGAGCTTATTTCCAATGGAACACCATGAAGGGGAACAATCTTTGCTGTATAGAGCTCTGCTAACTGGCTAGCTGAGATAGTCTCCTTGACAGCAAAGAAATGAGCTACTTTAGTGAGACGATCAATAACAACGAAGATTGCATCGTTGCCCTTTTTGGACTTTGGAAACCCAGTAACGAAGTCCATTTCAATCATGTCCCACTTCCACTCAGGAATTTTCAGAGGTTGGAGTAGACCTGCTGTTTTCTGATGGACTGCCTTAACACGTTGACAAACGTCGCATTCAGAAACGTATTGAGCAATTTCACGTTTCATGCCAGGCCACCAATACAAAGTCTTGAGATCCTGGTACATCTTTGTACTTCCAGGGTGAATGGATAGGGGAGTTTCATGAGCCTCCTTGAGAATGATATCCTTGAGACTTTGAACCTGAGGAACTGCAATGCGTCCTTCAAAGAACACAGTTCCTTTATCATCAAGTGAGAAAGACTTGAATTTCTCCTTGCCTTCCTTGATGTGCTCAACCATCTTCTTGATTTCAATATCACGAAGTTGTTTAGAACGAATCTTGTCCTCGAGAGTTGGACTGGCTGTCCAGCTAGCAAGGTATCCTTCAGGAACAAGACCAAGGTTCAGCTTCTGAAATTCTTCATGAAGTGGAGGTTGGCTTTCCATGATCATGAGATTATTGCAATAGGACTTGCGACTGAGAGCATCAGCCATAACATTAGCCTTGCCTGGAGTGTAAGAAATGGTGAGATCAAAGTCTTTAATCTTCTCAATCCATCTCCTTTGCCTGAGGTTCAGATCTGGCTGAGTGAAGATGTATTTCAGACTCTTGTGATCGGAAAAGATTTCAGTTTTGTTACCCAACAAGTATTGTCTCCATTTCTTGAGGGCAAACACAACTGCTGCAAGTTCAAGATCATGTGTGGGATAGTTTTGCTCGTGTGGGTTCAACTGACGTGAAGCATAAGCCACAACTTGGCGTTCTTGCATAAGAACTGCTCCTAGTCATTGGAGAGATGCATCACAGAATATCTGGAAAGGTTTGGTAGTATCTGGGCCAACCAGAACTGGGGTAGAAGTGAGTTTAGTCTTCAGGAGGTTGAAACTCTCATCACACTGTGGAGTCCAAATGAACTTTTTGTCCTTCTTTGTGAGATCAGTGAGAGGTTTTGCAATCTTGGAAAAGTTTTCGACGAAACGACGGCAATAGCTAGCCAAGCCAAGAAAACTTCTGACTTGCTTCACCGTCCTAGGAGGTTTCCAGTCAACAATTGCCTTAACCTTTTCAGGATCAATGGCTATGCCCTTGGCAGAGATGATATGACCAAGATAGGCCACTTCTGGAATCCAGAACTCACATTTGGAGTATTTGGCATATAGACGATGCTCGCGTAGTTTCATGAGAGTGAGATGAAGATGTTCTTCATGCTCTTCCTCGGATTTTGAGTAGACAAGGATATCATCAAGATATACCACAACGAACTTGTCGAGGTATTCGTGGAAGACAGAATTCATCAGTCGAGAGAAGGTCGCCGGTGCATTGGTGAGACCAAAGGACATTACGGTGTATTCATACAGACCATAACAAGTGGTGAAAGCTGTCTTAGGAATATCTTCCTTTCTGATCTTTATTTGATGGTAACCCATCCTCAAGTCCAACTTTGAGAATATTGAGGCTCCAGCAAGTTGATCAAAAAGATCATCGATACGAGGAATTGGATATTTGTTCTTGATAGTTTTCTCGTTGAGAGGACGATAGTCAACCACAAGTCTCTTAGTTTGGTCCTTCTTGGCTACGAACAGAGTTGGGCAACCCCAAGCGGAGGAACTAGGCTGAATGTAACCTTTCTCCATATACATATCGATTTGCTCCTTCAACAACTTCAGTTCAGGAGGAGCTATCTTGTATGGATGCTTAGAGATTGGAGCAGTACCTGGTTCAAGCTCGATCACGAACTCAACTGCTCTGTCCGGAGGCATCCCTGGCAGCTCTTCTGGAAAGACGTCAGGGAATTCACAAACCACCGGAACATTTTCAAGCAGAGGTAGTGGTTTAGCATCCAGGGTGTACAGCTGAACAGAACTTGATTCCTTCGGAGAATAGACTATCTGGCCGAAAGGGTGGAACAGAGTTATTGACTTCTTAGCACAATCAATCGTAGCTTTATTGGCCTTCAACCAATCCATGCCAAGGATGACATCAATGTCAGAATTGCCAAGCAGAATGAGGGAAGCAAGGAATATGTGACCTCCAATTAAGATCTGATTCTCATGACTGATCTTGGAAGTTTGCATAGTTGCTCCAGGAGAGTTTACTACTAGCGGGGAACCCAAACCAACAAAGGGGAGTTTACTAGTTGTTGCAAAGATCTTTGACACAAAGGAATGCGATGCTCCGGTATCAAACAACACTTTAGCTGGGTTAGAGTTTACGGGTAATGTACCGAGAACAACGTCGGCAGATTCCTCAGCAGTGTCAACCTTGACGTGGTTCACCCTTGCGGTCCTCCCAACAGGCCTGTTGTTGGTGTTGAAGGCCTTATGCGGAGGAGCGCGGACCATCGCCTGGTTGGTGTTGGGGCGAGGTGGTGGAGAAGGCAGCATCCTCTGAGTGCACTTATCAGCGTAGTGCCCAGTCTCCTTGCACTTGAAGCAAGTGAAGACACGCGGAGGATCTGGCCTTGGCTGCGCCATTGCAAACCTCTGCCCATGCATCTGAGCTGGGTTGGGTGGGCGGGGACCAAAGCCTGGAGAAGCTTGGGCATTTGGAGCCCTAGTGACAGCACTGTTTGGCACCCAGATGCGGCGCTTCTGCGGAGGGGTGGTCATGTTGGAGGAGGAACCACCCTCACGCGAGTGCTTGCGCGACTCTTCGAACGCCTTGCGCCCATTCTCCTCATTGAGCGCGGTGTTCACGAGCTCGACGAAGTCCTTGCACCTGATGTTTGTGAGAGCGTACTTCAGTTCCGGGTTAAAACCTCGGCGGAACCTTGCCATCTTCTTGGTCTCAGTAGACACCTCGTCTCCAGCATACCGAGCGAGGCGATTGAACTCGTTCTGGTAGCCGATGACGTCGAGCTTGCCCTGCTTCAGCGAGCAAAACTCTTCACGCATCCTCTCCATGAGACCATCGGGGATGTGGTACTTCAGGAAGGCATCCTTGAAGCAACCCCAAGTGATAGGATAGCCACCTCTCATGGCCTGGTAGTTCTCCCACCACGAGGCTGCCTGACCCTTCAGTAGGTAAGCAGCATAGTTGACCTTGTCCTCTTCCGCAACATGAGCAATCTCCAGGGCTCTTGCTACGTCACGGATCCAGTCATCAGCATCCAGAGGCTCGCGTGTTGCCACGAAAGCCTTAGGGCCCACACTGAGGAAGTCCTTGATGGTGACCCTTGGAGCAGTCTGGTGGTGGTGGTTCTGGTGGTTCTGAACCTGGACCATCTGAGCCATGACCTGAGTCATCTGAGTCAAGAGCTCAGCGATCGGCGGTGGCTCAGGCGTGTTCCTTGTTGGAGGCATCCTGGACAGAAATGCATTTTAGCACAACAATAGGAAGGGATAAAATTTAGCAACCGAAAGAGAGATTATTCCGACGCATGAATAGATAACCAACAGGTACATCATGAGTTCAAATACATCAGAATATCCAACAGACCAATACATGGTTCGAAAACGAAAGGATAAACTAGACACAGCTAGTAACGGATACATCGGTACTCCAATGCTCATCACGCAGGACGGCGGCGAGTACGGCGAGTGGTACGACGAAGAGGATGGCGAGGAGGAGTGTGCACACGGAAGTAGGTATCACGACGATCCCTGTAGATAGGAACTGCTCTGAGAGCAACTCTCGGGGTGGTGAAGTAGAAAGCGTCGTCTCCCTGTGCTCCATAGCGGGGAATCCCTGTGTAACCAGCTCCGAGGTCGAGAAGTGGGCCTCTGATCGGCTCGTAACCTCCAGCATCTGGCAGAGGAAAACCCAGTGTCTGCTGGAAACGCGCAAAGCGCTCGTCTCCAACGAAGTCTGTGGTGTACGTCGCCAGACGCGTCAACGCGAGGTAGAGCTGCTCCCTGACTGAGGCCAACTCCTGAGCAAGTGTGGAAGCAACAACGTCACTGTGCCTCACGAACTGGGCAGTGGTGTGCAGCCTGGAGCTATCATCCTCGTAGGTATCCAGGTTGCGGTGGAGAGTGAAGTGAACTCCCGCCGACGTGATGTAACCACGGGGGATGTGACGATAGATAGAATCGTCAAACCCCCAGTAGTCAGCACGGAGGACGGTGAGACTCACGTAAGCGGCCTGCTGCACAGCCATATCCACTGTGGAACCTACTGCCTCGTAGCGGTGGACTATGCTCCTGCCATCATCCGACAGAATGTAGACGATGGCTCGGTAGAAAGTCTGCTCGAACTCGCGCTGGTGCTCGTAGACCTGGTACTCTGGTGCCCAACGGAACCCCAGATAGGTAACCATGTCCCTCAGCATCTCCGGATAACCGGCGGTGCTCTCGCAACGGGTCATGCGAACCACCTGCGGGTAGTAGCTGAGACCCATCTGCAGATGATTTGGAAGGTTTTGATTAGGCGCCGGTAAGAGAAAAAGGAAGTGGAAAACAACAACAAGATTCAATGGACGATAGGTTCTTTAAAAGAACAGGATATCGAAGCAACATCGGGAAAACGAGACCAAAACCTGAGGTACTAAGGAGAACCCAAAACACGTGAAATCCTAACTTGAAAGTTTAGGTGAGAACAGAAAACAACGTTGCACTTCCTTACCAGAAAAGGGTGGGTGGGTGGGGAAAGAAGAAAAATGGCAGAATTCCTACTCTCACGTTTCATTTTTCCTATATAGCTACAAAATAGTTTCTAGACTCAACTGCGACCAGTAAAAAGGGATCCTACAGGCAGACAGGCTCTGATACCATTTGTCGCACCCTGGCTTCTAAGGGATACTCATCGTACGAACTGGATAGCAGGTGCTTGGATTATGGGGCATAACTGCTCCCACGTCCCAGCTTCCTGGTAGGCCTGCGCTTATGCGCGACAACACAAGCCCTGCTATTCCACCGTCGACGTAAACTATCCATTATGAGTCATAGGCACTACTGTCGACGTACTTCATATCAAGCACGCACGGTACGTCAACAGCTTTGAACAAAGGGAAATCACAGGAATGTCTCTAAGACACAAAAGAATGAAATAAGTTTGCAAATAGCCTTCATTAAGGCAGAAATAGCAAAACACTCATCCAGAGGACACATGTCCCAACATATCATTCATTACATTAGCGGAAGCAATCAAAGGGGTCTGAGTACAGACAAATCCAAGGCTTAAGAAGCCGGAGAAAAATAAAGAAAACGAAGCCCATCCACGTAGGTCCTGGATCCTGCCCGGGGTCCAGCCAACTACTCGTCTGCAGTGTCGTCAAACTCCACAAAGTAGCCATCCTGGTGATCATCGTAGCCGTAGTCGTACTCTGCGTAAACCACAGCCCCAACGGGGTCAGTACATCCAAGTACTGGCAAGCAAGACTCACATTTCATCAAGGAGTTACCCGTCAACACAAGCCGGAATGCTTGGGATCAACGGAAGAAGATAGGTATTACAAAAGCTGCAGCGGGCTGCTCTAACCAACTACAGAAGATACTAATAGTTCCGGCTAATAGAAAAGATAAGATCGAGGAATTGTAACCAACTGAAAGATAACTTCAAACAAACCCATCCTGGATCCCGCCCCTTATCCGAAGAAGCAATCCGAGGATAACTCACACCGTTGTAATCAGGTGAATCAAGTTATTGTGTGAATAATCTATTACTAGTCAAGTTATTATTCTTTGGGTGAAACATGGTTGTTATTATGTTGAAGTTGTCCTGAGTACTTGTTAGCCAGTACTTTCACCAAGTAATCCATAACCGCGGAAAACACGGCTTCTCGAGAAGATTTATCCCTACAGGGGTGCACCATAGTAACCGTACACGTAAGAATATCCCGCCATATGGGAATCAAACCCGCCAAGCGAGACACTCAACACAACCAACTGTTCTTCGCATCAAGCCCAAAGCACCGCGTGCTGTGCGTGCGCGGCTAATCGAGCCCCCCGAAGAAAAGGAGGACCCTCATAGCACTGGAAGACCACGCCGCCCTAAATGCCGACTACAAAAGTTCCACCCTGGCCTCGGGTTCGTACCTGCATATGATGCAGCAAATGGAAAGCCCGAACTAGTACGGCGATTTGGACGAGATGCGAATCGAGTCAAGTTGAGGGGGGCGCCCATACTCGCTTCCCACATGCGGGTAGTGCGCTCATCATGGATCAGTAGACAAGACCCTTTTCCTATTAGGGTCGACACTAGCAGGCCTCAAAACCACAAAGGGCCTCCTGCCGGTGCCTTATCATCAAATTATTATTAACAGCAGCATTAACAGGATTGATTGATTAACATCGAGCCCCCGGAACGATAACAGATAATAACAGCACGTTAGTAAAATAAGTAACCGACAACAGGCTCGAGCAAAAGCAACCCTAAGCATGCTAGATAAGAACAGGCACAAGCAAAGGCTGTAGGTATGGAGGTGAGGCAATATCATTGGTTCAGGGAATCATGTGATGGGTTCGGAGAATAGCAACGATACATAGGGCTAGCAATAGTAGACAAAAGGATAGTATCGACAACAAGTGTGGAAGAGAACTCGATGATTCATGTGAGTGATAACTTGCCTGGAAGCTCAGCAGCCGGGTACTGGGCTAGGTCCTGGGTAGTGGTGTCGTAAGGCTCGTCGGTACCAACGTCGTCGTCTAAGCGAGAAGAAGCAAAAACAACAACGAAGGAAGACGGCAATCAATACATGGCATATGTGCACAAACATTGGGATGATGCATGTCATGTTTAATAGATGCACCAAAATAAACTAGTGGATATGATACACAAGTTTAAATGGATTCCATATGCAAAGATTGCATATGGCAAACCCATGCCTTAGAGTTGAATTAATTGTTCTAACACTAAGCATCAGGTGTTGGTGAGTTAGCATGATGCATGCATGATGAATAACAAGAAGATAACAATTTAAATGCAATTGGAATGATAGTTAACCATTTTTAGAAAACATTAATCAAGTTTGGAAATTATTGTTACTTAATGGTGTTAAACAAGTAGTGATTGTTTTCATCAAGTTAAAGGGTGCAAAACAAATAACAAAGTTGATATTTGAAAAGGTTATCAAATTTTAGTTGGATTACATGTTTCACATTTTGAAATTGGACTTTGGATTATTTAATTATGAATTAAACAATATTAAACAATTTTTAATTGCATTAATCAAGATTTAAATTGTTTAGGCAATTTAAATTATTCAAACCAGAAAACAAAATTTATATTTGGAAAGTACATGAAAAGTTGATTGGAAAACATATTTAGTTTGTGGAATTTGGAATTTTTATGAACAAGTTATGAATTTTGCAAGTTTAAGTGAATTTGACAAGTTTTCAAATTTTGCACCAATTTAAAATATTCAAAACAGTAAAAAAAATTTATATTTGGATAGAGCATTTAATTTGGTATTGAAAACATATCAAAAATGTTGGATTTGGAGTTAGGATGATTTATTTATGCAATTTACAAAATTTGGGGTGAATCTGCCATTTTAATGCATCTAGGGACTTAGGAAAAAAAATTTCAGGGGCTAGAAATAAGTGCCAGGGGCTTATGTGTGATTTGCTAAACGTTCCAGTACCAAACCATTGTAAAAATAAAACTTTGTTTTATTTGGGAGAGAGGGGACTCGATCCCTCCACCTCCTGGTTGCAGCAAAGGAATAGAACCACTAGGCTAGCTGCGGCTGTGTTGGTGGGACTGCATCTCGGAATAGGATAAGGTGTTGGTACTGGCTGTACTGAATTAAAACAAGAAAAGGTGCAGGAAAAGAGTGGGGCTGGGGTTCGAACCTGGGATCTGCAGGTTTTGCTGCGCGCGCTCCAACCAGTGGGACGGCTGCGCTGGTTTGATGGAATAGGGGCTGGTGTGGTTTTGAGCCTTGCAAACTGCCTGTTAACTGCAACCTGCAGGCGCACGTACAGCAGCTCGGTTACTGTCACGAAGAACAGAGCAATATGGCGATCTTCCAAGGAAGAAATCGGTGACCAATCCGCAGGGAAAAGAGAGGGGATGAGTGGGAATGGAGAGGTGGCATCACCCTCTTCGCAGGGGCGTCCTCGGCGCGGCCGGAGGGTGGCGGAGGCGGCGGCGCCGTGCTCCGGCGGCCGGTGGCCGTGGCACAGCGGCAGAGGAAGATCTCCTCGATGGTGGCGGCGGAGGTGGGAGATAGGAGGGAAGGAGACGCCTAGGATTAGGGTTTAGCTGCTGGAGGGGAGAGGAGGATAAATAGGAGGGGGGATTTCCATCGGATGGTTCAGGAGGAAGCGCAGGTCGCTGTCCTCCATGGGTGCGTCAGCACCTGTACGGAGGTAGGGGGAGACCGAGCGGGCTGCCCCTGGTGGGCTGGGCTTTCTCCCCCTCCTGAAACGTTTTTCTTTTTTATTATTTCGTTTTGTGTTTTTTTTTTGTAGCTTTAGCTTTTGGAATAAAAACATGGCTTTTTGTTTAGATAAAAAATTTGGAAACATTGGATAAGCTCCTTAGTTGAAAAGCAACCACTTGGTAGTTTTTGTTTTCAAAAACTTAGTTGTTTGCTTGCTGTTTAAAATTGAACCAATTTAATTGAAATTTCCAATATTAAATAATATTAGAAAACAAGGCCATTTTCAATAGGGTTTCCCCTAGGGTTTAGAATGTTTTAAGGAATTCCAATTAGTGGGGAACTTTATGGATTCAAAAGTGTATTGATTTGAGAATTTGTTTGGCTTTGGGAAATGATTTGGAAATAATTGTTTAATTTGGTTAATTGAATTAAGCAACAAATTAATAGATGAGTTATAATGGATTGTTTGGAAACAATTGATGTTTTTGATTTTGCAAAACTTTATTTGAAAGAAAGTAACAGACAAGTGTGAAAACAGAAGTTGATTGAGTTTAATTTTGATTAAGAAAACAATGCAACAGAAATAAATATGGAGATGATGACATGATGCATTGCTTAAAATAAAACAAGAAGTAAAACAACTAGGGTGTTTTCATACTTGGATGTTACAAAACGCCCCCCCTTGAAGGAATCGCGCCCCGAGATTCCTACGGAGAAGTGAAAAGGTCCGGATACTTCTTGCGAAGATCCTCTTCGGTCTCCCATGTTGCCTCTTTATCGGAATGATGCGACCATTGCACTTTCAAGAACTTGGTGCTCTTGTTGCGAGTCTTACGAACGGTCTCATCAAGAATACGGACATGGTGCTCCTCATAGGAGAGATCATCTTGCAGTTCAATATCATCATGATCAACTGCACGATCAGGGTCCTTGAAGCACTTCTTGAGCTGTGACACGTGGAACACATCGTGCACTTTGGATAGTTTTTCTGGAAGCTCGAGACGATAGGCATTTTCTGCACGTCTTGACAGGATGTTGAAAGGACCAATGTATCTTGGTGCCAGCTTTCCTTTCACACCAAAACGATGAGTGCCTCTGAGGGGAGTTACACGGAGATATGCCTTATCACCAGGTGCATAGGTCATATCCCTGTGCTTGCTATCATAATAGCTCTTCTGACGAGACTGAGCAATCCTGAGATTATCGCGAATGATGCGAACTTTCTCTTCGGCCTCTTTAACAATGTCAGGACCCAAGAGTGAACGCTCACCAACTCCAGACCAATTGATTGGACTCCTGCATCTGCGGCCATACAGTGCCTCAAATGGTGCCATGCCTAGGCTTGCCTGGTAGCTGTTGTTGTAGGAGAATTCAGCATATGGAAGGCAATCCTCCCATTTCATGCCAAAGGAGAGACCACATGCTCTAAGCATATCCTCGAGAATCTGATTGACTCTTTCGACTTGCCCTTGAGACTGAGGGTGATAAGCTGTGCTGAACAGAAGTTTAGTGCCCAATGCATCTTGGAAACTCTTCCAGAAATGAGAAGTGAAGATACTTCCACGGTCTGAGCTTATTTCCAATGGAACACCATGAAGGGGAACAATCTTTGCTGTATAGATCTCTGCTAACTGGCTAGCTGAGATAGTCTCCTTGACAGCGAAGAAATGAGCTACTTTAGTGAGACGATCAATAACAACGAAGATTGCATCGTTGCCCTTTTTGGACTTTGGAAACCCAGTAACGAAGTCCATTTCAATCATGTCCCACTTCCACTCAGGAATTTTCAGAGGTTGGAGTAGACCTGCTGTTTTCTGATGGGCTGCCTTAACACGTTGACAAACGTCGCATTCAGAAACGTATTGAGCAATTTCACGTTTCATGCCAGGCCACCAATACAGAGTCTTGAGATCCTGGTACATCTTTGTACTTCCAGGGTGAATGGATAGGGGAGTTTCATGAGCCTCCTTGAGAATGATATCCTTGAGACTTTGAACCTGAGGAACTGCAATGCGTCCTTCAAAGAACACAGTTCCTTTATCATCAAGTGAGAAAGACTTGAATTTCTCCTTGCCTTCCTTGATGTGCTCAACCATCTTCTTGATTTCAATATCACGAAGTTGTTCAGAACGAATCTTGTCCTCGAGAGTTGGACTGGCTGTCCAGCTAGCAAGGTATCCTTCAGGAACAAGACCAAGGTTCAGCTTCTGAAATTCTTCATGAAGTGGAGGTTGGCTTTCCATGATCATGAGATTATTGCAATAGGACTTGCGACTGAGAGCATCAGCCATAACATTAGCCTTGCCTGGAGTGTAAGAAATGGTGAGATCAAAGTCTTTAATCTTCTCAATCCATCTCCTTTGCCCGAGGTTCAGATCTGGCTGAGTGAAGATGTATTTCAGACTCTTGTGATCGGAAAAGATTTCAGTTTTGTTACCCAACAAGTATTGTCTCCATTTCTTGAGGGCAAACACAACTGCTGCAAGTTCAAGATCATGTGTGGGATAGTTTTGCTCGTGTGGGTTCAACTGACGTGAAGCATAAGCCACAACTTGGCGTTCTTGCATAAGAACTGCTCCTAGTCCTTGGAGAGATGCATCACAGAATATCTGGAAAGGTTTGGTAGTATCTGGGCCAACCAGAACTGGGGTAGAAGTGAGTTTAGTCTTCAGGAGGTTGAAACTCTCATCACACTGTGGAGTCCAAATGAACTTTTTGTCCTTCTTTGTGAGATCAGTGAGAGGTTTTGCAATCTTGGAAAAGTTTTCGACGAAACGACGGCAATAGCTAGCCAAGCCAAGAAAACTTCTGACTTGCTTCACCGTCCTAGGAGGTTTCCAATCAACAATTGCCTTAACCTTTTCAGGATCAATGGCTATGCCCTTGGCAGAGATGATATGACCAAGATAGGCCACTTCTGGAATCCAGAACTCACATTTGGAGTATTTGGCATATAGACGATGCTCGCGGAGTTTCATGAGAGTGAGACGAAGATGTTCTTCATGCTCTTCCTCGGATTTTGAGTAGACAAGGATATCATCAAGATATACCACAACGAACTTGTCGAGGTATTCGTGGAAGACAGAATTCATCAGTCGAGAGAAGGTCGCCGGTGCATTGGTGAGACCAAAGGACATTACGGTGTATTCATACAGACCGTAACGAGTGGTGAAAGCTGTCTTAGGAATATCTTCCTTTCTGATCTTTATTTGATGGTAACCCATCCTCAAGTCCAACTTTGAGAATATTGAGGCTCCAGCAAGTTGATCAAAAAGATCATCGATACGAGGAATTGGATATTTGTTCTTGATAGTTTTCTCGTTGAGAGGACGATAGTCAACCACGAGTCTCTTAGTTGGATTACATGTTTCACATTTTGAAATTGGACTTTGGATTATTTAATTATGAATTAAACAATATTAAACAATTTTTAATTGCATTAATCAAGATTTAAATTGTTTAGGCAATTTAAATTATTCAAACCAGAAAACAAAATTTATATTTGGAAAGTACATGAAAAGTTGATTGGAAAACATATTTAGTTTGTGGAATTTGGAATTTTTATGAACAAGTTATGAATTTTGCAAGTTTAAGTGAATTTGACAAGTTTTCAAATTTTGCACCAATTTAAAATATTCAAAACAGTAAACAAATTTTATATTTGGATAGAGCATTTAATTTGGTATTGAAAACATATCAAAAATGTTGGATTTGGAGTTAGGATGATTTATTTATGCAATTTACAAAATTTGGGGTGAATCTGCCATTTTAATGCATCTAGGGACTTAGGAAAAAAATTTCCAGGGGCTAGAAATAAGTGCCAGGGGCTTATGTGTGATTTGCTAAACGTTCCAGTACCAAACCATTGTAAAAATAAAACTTTGTTTTATTTGGGAGAGAGGGGACTCGATCCCTCCACCTCCTGGTTGCAGCAAAGGAACAGAACCACTAGGCTAGCTGCGGCTGTGTTGGTGGGACTGCATCTCGGAATAGGATAAGGTGTTGGTACTGGCTGTACTGAATTAAAACAAGAAAAGGTGCAGGAAAAGAGTGGGGCTGGGGTTCGAACCTGGGATCTGCGGGTTTTGCTGCGCGCGCTCCAACCAGTGGGACGGCTGCGCTGGTTTGATGGAATAGGGGCTGGTGTGGTTTTGAGCCTTGCAAACTGCCTGTTAACTGCAACCTGCAGGCGCACGTACAGCAGCTCGGTTACTGTCACGAAGAACAGAGCAATATGGCGATCTTCCAAGGAAGAAATCGGTGACAAATCCGCAGGGAAAAGAGAGGGGATGAGTGGGAATGGAGAGGTGGCATCACCCTCTTCGCAGGGGCGTCCTCGGCGCGGCCGGAGGGTGGCGGAGGCGGCGGCGCCGTGCTCCGGCGGCCGGTGGCCGTGGCACAGCGGCAGAGGAAGATCTCCTCGATGGTGGCGGCGGAGGTGGGAGATAGGAGGGAAGGAGACGCCTAGGGTTAGGGTTTAGCTGCTGGAGGGGAGAGGAGGATAAATAGGAGGGGGATTTCCATCGGATGGTTCAGGAGGAAGCGCAGGTCGCTGTCCTCCATGGGTGCGTCAGCACCTGTACGGAGGTAGGGGGAGACCGAGCGGGCTGCCCCTGGTGGGCTGGGCTTTCTCCCCCTCCTGAAACGTTTTTCTTTTTTATTATTTCGTTTTGTGTGTTTTTTTTTGTAGCTTTAGCTTTTGGAATAAAAACATGGCTTTTTGTTTAGATAAAATTTTTGGAAAAATTGGATAAGCTCCTTAGTTGAAAAGCAACCACTTGGTAGTTTTTGTTTTCAAAAACTTAGTTGTTTGCTTGCTGTTTAAAATTGAACCAATTTAATTGAAATTTCCAATATTAAATAATATTAGAAAACAAGGCCATTTTCAATAGGGTTTCCCCTAGGGTTTAGAATGTTTTAAGGAATTCCAATTAGTGGGGAACTTTATGGATTCAAAAGTGTATTGATTTGAGAATTTGTTTGGCTTTGGGAAATGATTTGGAAATAATTGTTTAATTTGGTTAATTGAATTAAGCAACAAATTAATAGATGAGTTATAATGGATTGTTTGGAAACAATTGATGTTTTTGATTTTGCAAAACTTTATTTGAAAGAAAGTAACAAACAAGTGTGAAAACAGAAGTTGATTGAGTTTAATTTTGATTAAGAAAACAATGCAACAGAAATAAATATGGAGATGATGACATGATGCATTGCTTAAAATAAAACAAGAAGTAAAACAACTAGGGTGTTTTCATACTTGGATGTTACATGGATCGATGTCGAAGCAAGGATCGACATAACATCTTGCGACGAGGTCTTCTTCACCGCCATACACGAGAACCATATCCTTGGTTCTTCTTAAGTATTTAAAGATATTCTTGACCGTCGTCTAGTGTTCCAAACTGTATCAGATTGATACCTACTAGTCAAACTAATAGCATGTGCCACATCTGGTCATGTACATAGCATAGCATATATGATAGCGCCTATGGCTGAGGCATAGGGAATCTTCTTCATTATCTCTCTATCTTCTGTTGTGGCTGGACTTTGAATCTTACTCACTGTCTTGCCTTAGAACATTGGTAAGAACCCGTTCTTACTTTCGTCCAATCTGAACTTCCTGAAAATCTTGTCAAGGTATGTACTTTGTGAAAGTCCAATTAAGCGTCTCGATCTATCCCTGTAGATTTTGATGCCTAATATATAAGCTACTTCACTAAGGTCTTTCATCGAAAAACTACTGTTCAAATAACCTTTTACACTTTCAAAAGTTCTATATCATTTCCAATCAACAATATGTCATCCACATATAGTACTAGAAATGATACAGAGAACCCACTAACTTTCTTGTAGATACAAGCTTCTCCATAAGTTTGGACAAATCCATACTCTTTGACCACCTTATCAAAACAAAGTTTCCAACTGCGGGATGCTTACTTCGGTCCATAAATGGAACGTTGAAGTTTGCACACCTTGTCAGCATCCTTAGGATCGAAAGAACCTTTGGGTTGCATCATATACAACTCTTCCTCAATGTCACCATTAAGGAACATCGTTTTGACATCCGTCTACCAGATTTCATAATCGAAAAAATTCAACAACTGCTAACATAATCCTAACATACTTCAGCATCGCTACAGGTGAGAAAGTCTCATTGTAGTCAACTCCTTGAATTTTCGAAAACCTTTTGCGACAAGTCGAGCTTTATAGACGGTCACATTACCATCAGCGTAAGTTTTCTTTTTAAATATCCATTTGTTCTCAACGGCCTTGCGGTCATTGGGTAAGTCCCCCAAAGTCCACACTTGGTTTTCTTACATGGATCCCATATCGTATTTCATGGATTCTAGCCATTTGGGATCATCATTGCTTCGTCATACGTCACAGAGTCGTTGTTTCCATCTATCATGAAATTCAAGACGCGATCACCGTACAGTTCAGGAGTTGTACGTTCCCTAGTCGACCTGCGAAGTACGGTATATTCCTCTTCCGAAGTTTCATGATCTTGATAATTAGTTCCGTCTTCAACTTGTGGAGTCAACTCTAGAACAACTTCCGGTGCTGAGCTACTCGCCATTCCAAGAAGAGAAGGTTCGTTAAACTCGTTGAGTTCTACCTTCCTACTACTCACACCTTTCGATAGAAACTCCTTCTCCAGAAAGGATCCATTCTTGGCAACAAAAACCTTGCCTTTGAATCTGTGACAGAAGGTGTACCCAATTGTTTCTTTAGGGCATCCTATGAGGACGCATGTTTCTGCATTGGGTTTAAGTTTATCAGGTTGAATCTTCTTCACATAAACATCACATCCCCAAACTTTTAAAAATGACAGCTCTCCTAGGATCCTGTCTTTGATTGACAACCTTTACCTAATGATCTTAAATATGCTTATATTGATGATAAGAAAATATATCTTGTTATTATTAGTGCTAAACTTTCAGGTGAAGAAGAGGAAATATTATTGGGAGTTCTGAAGAAACACTGTGGAGCTATTGGATATCCTCTTGATGATTTGAAGGGAATTTCTCCTCCTATATGTCAGCATGCTATTAATATTGAACCTGATGCAAAGCCAGTAGTTGAACATCAACGCTGTTTAATTCCTAACATGAAGGAAGTGGTAAGAAATGAGGTATTAAAACTTCTTGATGGTGGTATTATTTTTCCTATTGCTGATAATAGATGGGTAAGCCCTATGGATTGTATCCCTAAGAAAGGAGGAAAGACTGTTGTACCTAATGAAAACAATGAGCTCATTCCACAAAGAGTAGTAGTTGGTTATAGAATGTGCATTGATTTTAGAAAGGTTAATAAAGTTACTAAGAAAGATCATTATCCTTTATCCTTTATTGATCAAATGTTAGAGAGGTTGTGTAAGAAAACTCATTTTTGCTTTCTTGATGGTTATTCTGGGTTTTCTCAAATTGCTGTTAGGAAACAAGATCAAGACAAAACAACCTTTATGTAACACCCGGGGGATTTCCCCCCAATTAGAATTGGTTGTTTTCCTTTTTGCTTTGCATCACATGCATCATATGCATTGCACCTTGTTTTCAAAACAACTTAAAAAGTTCAAACCAATTTAAAACTTTCAAACATGTCCAAAGTTTCCAATTAAAAATTGCAAACTAAACAACTCAATTTGTTTTCAATAGTTTTGATTTTGATTTATTTAAATTGCTTGTTAATAAAATCCCCTTTTATTAACACCCTAATGGTAAATTCAAGTTCAAATTCAAATCAAATCATATATACTTGGCATGTTCCAATTGTGGTTTAAAATTAAAATCTTGCAAACATTTAAATTCAATAAGTTTTCATAGTTGTTTGAGCTTATTGAATAAACTTGGTTATTTCAAAAATTAAATCCTTATGAAACCCTATTTGAAATTCAAATAGCAAATTCAAATCAAATTGGCAATTTGAAATCTTGAAAACAAGTTAACACACCTTGGGCCTTGCTGCTTGTAATTCAATAAAAAATTATTTCAGAAAATAAAAAAAACCCCTAAAACCTTATTCTTTTTCTCTCTCTTTCTTTCATACAAAAAATGAGTAAACAGAAAAAAAAATGAGAGGGGGAGGCAGGCCAGCCCACCTACAACCCCACCATCAGCCCACCATGCTTTCTTCTCCGTACGACAGGGAGCACGAGGAGAGCGACCTCCCCTTGTCGCTTTCTTCACAGAACCACCTCCTGGTCCCCTCCCCTCCGTGGCTTTCCCCTCCATAAAGCCGCCTCCGGCTCCTCCTCACAAACCTAGCCATCTTCTCCCTCTCACCGCCGCCACACCCCTCCTTTCTCCTCTCCTCCCTCCTTTCTGAATTTTGTTATTGTTCTAAACCGAGGGAGCCAAGAGCAGCTCGCTATCGCAGACATCGCCATGTCCTCCGCCGAGCCAAGCTGGGTGCGGGAACGGAAGCGCCATGGTCTCCTCCATCTCGGTGCTGAAGATCGGGATCCGGAGCTACCCGAGACGTCGTCGCCGAGCTCGTCGTCCTCTTCGTCAAGTACTGTCCGTGCGCACACCGTCGTCGTCTACCCCGTCTTCGTCACCTCCAATCGTCCCGCGTCTCGATCGACTACAGCAGGAACTGCCCAGTGAGCTCCTCTTCCCCTTCATGTCGTCTCCCACCTTGTGCCCTTGCAGCAGCACCACCACGTTCTCTATCAGAACCATCCACCATGGACGTCATGTCCGTAAGCTGAAGTTTGGTTCGCTGCACACACGAGCAGAACCACACCCGCACACTCCGTCCACACAGCAGCACACCGGAGCACGTCTAGTCGTACCTGTGTATGAACGTTCAGGTCATGCCTGTGAGACACCGTTTCCGGCCGTGGTCGCCGTTGATCTGCCACTTTTATCAAGTCTGAAGCTGTTGCCGTCAGTTCCGTCAGGAAAACACCCGCGACATCACTTCAATTTGTTTCACCTCTGTATCTTCACACAAGCACGCTCACATCCCAGTGGCTATCGCACCGATCCACATCCATGTATCCCCGAGTTCGAATCCCGGCCGGCGCACCCCCCTTTTTTGCTCCTTTTCCGCCCGCGCACCGGGGCCCGCCTGTCAGGGGCGCTGCGTGCCCGCGTGGTTTCCACCCGCCGCGTCAGCGCCCGCGTGGCCTCGGGCCCGCGCGTCAGTCCCTGTGGCTAGGGCGCGCTGCGGTGAGAGAAGCCCAGATCCAGATCTGGATCTGGCAGCTTTGCACCCAGGCCCCTAGCCTTTTCTGGTTCTGCACAGAAGCCCCACCACGCACTGTTTCCTTCAAAACAGGACCCTGTATTTTGGCAGAATAGCCCCTAAACTTCTTTTGCCCATATCTTTCAAACCGCAACTCCAAATAATTCAAACTTTATATGTATTCCATGCTAAATTAAATTCTCTACATGTTTAAACCATTTGTATACTGTTTTGAACATTTCAAATGGTTTCAAAAATTCAAATTCAAACAACTCTTTCAAATTTGGTCAACTCATAACTAATTCAAATTTAATTCAAATGGCACATATAAAATATGTTTTCCATGCAAAATTGAACAAGCTTTCCAAATATAAACTTTGTTTCCTGTTTTGAATAATTAAAATTGGTTAAATAATTTAAATCTTGTTTAAATCATTTAAAATTGCTAAATTAATAACTTGGTCAAACTAAATTCTTTTTGAACATATAAAATATGTTTTCCATCCCATTTTTCATGAACTTTGCAAATATCAACTTTGTTTTCTGTTTTAAATAAGTTAAATTGCTGAAAACAACTAATTATTTATTTAATGCATTTAAAATTGCTAATTTGATAACTTGCTCATTTTAAATCCAAATTCAACAAATGAAATATGTATTCCACCTAAAATTGTGTGTTCTTTCCAAATATAAATTTTGTTATCTGTTTTGAACATTTAAAATTGGTGAAAACAACAAATGTTTGTTTAAATCATTTAAAATGCCAAAGTTCATAACTTAATAAATAAAATTCTAAACTTGGTAAACAACATATCAAACTGAAGCTATTGTTGTTTTCTTATTGTTTTCATCATCCATGCATCATTCTAATGAACTTTCACATGATGGTTATTTGTAGATCATTTAATTCAACATTAATTCATGGGCTTTTCCAGATGCAATCCTAATTGCATATGGGCCCATTTAAATATGTTTACCATGTCAACTAGTTTATCTTTGATGCATCCTTAAACTTGTCATGCATCCATATCTTGATCATGCTGGATCTTTTGCCGTAGGAGTAATTGTTGCATCCGGTGTTTGTTCTAGTTCGTTGCTTCTTCACGGATAGGACGTTGAGATGATATGAGCAACGACAAGTTCTTCGGATGTACCTCTACTTGTTGGATTCCAGGCAAGTATACTCACTTGCTACCTATGGCTGCCTTTCATCACTTGTTACCGATTCTTCCCGTTGCCTTTATTCTAGCCTTATGATTCGATGCTTGTGTCTCGATCCTATCATATGTTTACCTTGCAACCATGATATAGCCTTCCTTCCACTTCCTATTACCTGTTGCTTATTGACCTTGTTGGCCCTTGTGTCGTAGTTGCATGCTTAGATTTGTTTGTGCTCGAGTCTTGTTGTCCTTTGTCGTATCACCTGTTTAGTTGATAATTGGGGTTCAATTTAATCAACAACCTGTTAATGTTTTGGGTAATAATAATTTGATGATAAGGCACCGGCAGGAGGCCCGGTGTGGTTTTGAGGCCTGCTAGTGTCGACCCTAATTAGGAAAAGGGTCTTGTCCTCCGATCCATGATGAGCGCACTAACCGCATGTGGGAAGCGTGTATGGGCGCCCCCGCAATTCTGATTCGATTCGCATCTCGTCCAAATCGCCACACTTAGTTCGGGCTTTCCATTTGATGCATGCATATGCAGGTGCGAACCATTGGCGCCAGGGTGGAACTTTTGTAGTCGGCATTTAGGGCGGCGTGGTCTTCTAGTGCTATGAGGGTCCCCCTTTTCTTCGTGGGGGCTCGATTAGCCGCGCACGCACAGCACGTGGTTCTTTGGGCTTGATGCGAAGAAGAGTTGGGTTGTGTTGAGTGCCTCGCTTGGTGGAAGGGCCTTTCCATCTGGCGGTTCATTCCTACGTGTACGGCCAAATTGGTGCATCCCTGCAGGGTTAATCTTCTCGAGAAGCCGTGTTGTCCGCGGTTATGGATGACTTGGTGAAAGTGCTGGCTAACAAGTACTCAGACAACTTACACTTAACGATGATAACTGGACTAGTAATATAGATTACCTCCACCATAAAAATGAATGTCACCTTAATCAACCGCGTGAGTTTCCTTGGGTTGCTTCCTTAGTAGGGGGTAACATTGGATGGGTATTGTTTGGTGAGTAGTTGTAATTGGTTCTGATACGCTATCTTATCCCCTTTCTTTTAGCCGGATGTTGTAGCGCGTCTCTGTAGTTAGTTAGTGCAGCCCCCTGCCGCTTATTTGCAATAATCCCTTCCTTTCCGTTGTACCCAAAGTATTTGTATCTTGTGATGATTGGTTACGCTGGTATCTTGTGAGTATGGTTTATCCACTTGCCAGTACTTAACCGTACTGACCCACGAATCCATTTCGTGGCTGCATATTCCACATTGCAGTCAACAGGTTTGAAGTCTGACGACGTTAGCTTGGGAATCCCTCCGGCTTGGCCTGGGCAGGGATTGGACGCCATCGGTCATCTTCAGGACTCTTAGTCCAATTTGTATCTTGTCCGTAGTCGGACGCTATGTTGTTTCTTCCGCTGTTATTTGGATCTTTGTATTGTATTAGTTGTATCCTTGACTCGTTTGAGTCGTCTTGTATATATCTTTTCTGTTATTGTTGCGGAATATTCGTGAACTGTTGTAATGTTATCACAAGTGGCAACCTGGAATCGGTTATTATGTGTATTTTGGCGAAAATGCTGAAATCTGCATAGTGCCCGATCCCGGGGCGTCACAAATGGTATCAGAGCCTGGTTTGCGATTCCCAATGTTGTTTCGATACAAATGGTTATCGAAGCAACGGATCCGCAAAGCCTGTAGGATAACCTCGCTAACGGTCGTGTTTCTAGAGTGTCAAAAAAAAAACTATTTCTGCTAAACTATTTTGGAAACATCTCAATAGGATTCTTGTTTTCTCCTTATCTCTATTCTATTTCCCCTCCCATCTTATTTGTTTTGGATTCTCCCCTCTTGTCTATTTTCAAAGTTTAGGATCCTACGTGGGTGGATGTTCTCTTAGCCTTTTAACCTAATAGGTTCGATCTTCGGAAGATTTCTCGACGGAACTACATCGTCATCGACGGGAGAAAGAATCTTTTGTTAGTGGTGTCGAGAAGCCTTTGTTAGTGGTGTCGAGGAGATCAACTGGAAGCATGAAGAATCGATATTCGAACTTCTTTTCCCTCCCGGGTTAGTGGGTGGAATGCGAGGGCGCAATCCCTTGTTAGTGGTGTCGTCTGTAACACCCGGGGGATTTCCCCCCAATTAGAATTGGTTGTTTTCCTTTTTGCTTTGCATCACATGCATCATATGCATTGCACCTTGTTTTCAAAACAACTTAAAAAGTTCAAACCAATTTAAAACTTTCAAACATGTCCAATTTCCAATTAAAAATTGCAAACTAAACAACTCAATTTGTTTTCAATAGTTTTGATTTTGATTTATTTAAATTGCTTGTTAATAAAATCCCCTTTTATTAACACCCTAATGGTAAATTCAAGTTCAAATTCAAATCAAATCATTCATACTTGGCATGTTCCAATTGTGGTTTAAAATTAAAATCTTGCAAACATTTAAATTCAATAAGTTTTCATAGTTGTTTGAGCTTATTGAATAAACTTGGTTATTTCAAAAATTAAATCCTTATGAAACCCTATTTGAAATTCAAATAGCAAATTCAAATCAAATTGGCAATTTGAAATCTTGAAAACAAGTTAACACACCTTGGGCCTTGCTGCTTGTAATTCAATAAAAAATTATTTCAGAAAATAAAAAAAACCCCTAAAACCTTATTCTTTTTCTCTCTCTTTCTTTCCTAACAAAAAATGTGTAAACAGAAAAAAATAAAAAAATGAGAGGGGGAGGCAGGCCAGCCCAAATGGGCCAGCCCACCTACAACCCCACCATCAGCCCACCACGCTTTCTTCTCCGTACGACAGGGAGCACGAGGAGAGCGACCTCCCCCTGTCGCTTTCTTCACTGAACCACCTCCTGGTCCCCTCCCCTCCGTGGCTTTCCCCTCCATAAAGCCGCCTCCGGCTCCTCCTCACAAACCTAGCCATCTTCTCCCTCTCACCGCCGCCACACCCCTCCTTTCTCCTCTCCTCCCTCCTTTTTGAATTTTGTTATTGTTCTGAACCGAGGGAGCCAAGAGCAGCTCGCTATCGCAGACATCGCGATGTCCTCCGCCGAGCCAAGCTGGGTGCGGGAACGGAAGCGCCATGGTCTCCTCCATCTCGGTGCTTAAGATCGGGAGCCGGAGCTGCCCGAGACGTCGTCGCCGAGCTCGTCGTCCTCTTCGTCAAGTACTGCCCGTGCGCACACCGTCGTCGTCTACCCCGTCTTCGTCACCTCCAATCGTCCCGCGTCTCGATCGACTACAGCAGGAACTGCCCAGTGAGCTCCTGTTCCCCTTCATGTCGTCTCCCACCTTGTGCCCTTGCAGCAGCACCACCACGTTCTCTGTCAGAACCATCCACCATGGACGTCATGTACGTAAGCTGAAGTTTGGTTCGCTGCACACACGAGCAGAACCACACCCGCACACTCCGTCCACACAGCAGCACACCGGAGCACGTCTAGTCGTACCTGTGTATGAATGTTCAGGTCAGGCCTGTGAGACACCATTTCCGGCCGTGGTCGCCGTTGATCTGCCACTTTTATCAAGTCTGAATCTGTTGCCGTCAGTTCCGTCAGGAAAACACCCGCGACATCTCTTCAATTTGTTTCACCTCTGTATCTTCACACAAGCACGCTCACATCCCAGTGGCTATCGCACCGATCCACATCCTTGTATCCCCGAGTTCGAATCCCGGCCGGCGCACCCCCCCTTTTTTTGCTCCTTTTCCGCCCGCGCACCGGGGCCCGCCTGTCAGTGGCGCTGCGTGCCCGCGTGGTTTCCACCCGCCGCGTCAGCGCCCGCGTGGCCTCGGGCCCGCGCGTCAGTCCCTGTGGCTAGGGCGCGCTGCGGTGAGAGAAGCCCAGATCCAGATCTGGATCTGTCAGCTTTGCACCCAGGCCCCTAGCCTTTTCTGGTTCTGCACAGAAGCCCCTCCACGCACTGTTTCCTTCAAAACAGGCCCCTGTATTTTGGCAGAATAGCCCCTAAACTTGTTTTGCCCATATCTTTCAAACCACAACTCCAAATAATTCAAACTTTATATGTATTCCATGCTAAATTAAATTCTCTACATGTTTAAACCATTTGTATACTGTTTTGAACATTTCAAATGGTTTCAAAAATTCAAATTCAAACAACTCTTTCAAATTTGGTCAAACTCATAACTAATTCAAATTTAATTCAAATGGCACATATAAAATATGTTTTCCATGCAAAATTGAACAAGCTTTCCAAATATAAACTTTGTTTCCTGTTTTGAATAATTAAAGTTGGTTAAATAATTTAAATCTTGTTTAAATCATTTAAAATTGCTAAATTAATAACTTGGTCAAACTAAATTCTTTTTGAACATATAAAATATGTTTTCCATCCCATTTTTCATGAACTTTGAAAATATCAACTTTGTTTTCTGTTTTAGATAAGTTAAATTGCTGAAAACAACTAATTATTTATTTAATGCATTTAAAATTGCTAATTTGATAACTTGCTCATTTTAAATCCAAATTCAACAAATGAAATATGTATTCCACCTAAAATTGTGTGTTATTTCCTAATATAAATTTTGTTATCTGTTTTGAACATTTAAAATTGGTGAAAACAACAAATGTTTGTTTAAATCATTTAAAATGCCAAAGTTCATAACTTAATAAATAAAATTCTAAACTTGGTAAACAACATATCAAACTGAAGCTATTGTTGTTTTCTTATTGTTTTCATCATCCATGCATCATTCTAATGAACTTTCACATGATGGTTATTTGTAGATCATTTAATTCAACATTAATTCATGGGCTTTTCCAGATGCAATCCTAATTGCATATGGGCCCATTTAAATATGTTTACCATGTCAACTAGTTTATCTTTGATGCATCCTTAAACTTGTCATGCATCCATATCTTGATCATGCTGGATCTTTTGCCGTAGGAGTAATTGTTGCATCCGGTGTTTGTTCTAGTTCGTTGCTTCTTCACGGATAGGACGTTGAGATGATGTGAGCAACGACAAGTTCTTCGGATGTACCTCTACTTGCTGGATTCCAGGCAAGTATACTCACTTGCTACCTATGGCTGCCTTTCATCACTTGTTACCGATTCTTCCCGTTGCCTTTATTCTAGCCTTATGATTCGATGCTTGTGTCTCGATCCTATCATATGTTTACCTTGCAACCATGATATAGCCTTCCTTCCACTTCCTATTGCATGTTGCTTGTTTACCTCTTTGGCCCTTATGTCGTAGTTGCATGCTTAGATTTGTTTGTGCTCGAGTCTTGTTGTCCTTTGTCGTATCACCTGTTTAGTTGATAATTGGGGTTCAATTTAATCAACAACCTGTTAATGTTTTGGGTAATAATAATTTGATGATAAGGCACCGGCAGGAGGCCCGACGTGGTTTTGAGGCCTGCCAGTGTCGACCCTAATTAGGAAAAGGGTCTTGTCCTCCGATCCATGATGAGAAGCGTGTATGGGCGCCCCCCGCAATTCTGATTCGATTCGCATCTCGTCCAAATCGCCACACTTAGTTCGGGCTTTCCATTTGATGCATGCATATGCAGGTGCGAACCCTTGGAGCCAGGGTGGAACTTTTGTAGTCGGCATTTAGGGCGGCGTGGTCTTCCAGTGCTATGAGGGTCCCCCTTTTCTTCATGGGGGCTCGATTAGCCACACACGCACATCACGTGGTTCTTTGGGCTTGATGCGAAGAAGAGTTGGGTTGTGTTGAGTTCCTCGCTTGGTGGAAGGGCCTTTCCATCCGGCGGGTCATTCTTACGTGTACGGCCAAATTGGTGCATCCCTGCAGGGTTAATCTTCTCGAGAAGCCGTGTTGTCCGCGGTTATGGATGACTTGGTGAAAGTGCTGGCTAACAAGTACTCAGACAACTTACACTTAACGATGATAACTGGACTAGTAATATAGATTACCTCCACCATAAAAATGAATGTCACCTTAATCAACCGCGTGAGTTTCCTTGGGTTGCTTCCTTAGTAGGGGGTAACATTGGATGGCTATTGTTTGGTGAGTGGTTGTAGTTGGTTCTGATATGCTGTCTTATCCCCTTTCTTTTAGCCGGATGTTGTAGCGCGTCTCTGTAGTTAGTTAGTGCAGCCCGCTGCCGCTTCTTTGCAATAATACCTTCCTTTCCGTTGTACCCAAAGTATTTGTATCTTGTGATGATTGGTTACGCTGGTATCTTGTGAGTATGGTTTATCCACTTGCCAGTACTTAACCGTACTGACCCACGAATCCATTTCGTGGCTGCATATTCCACATTGCAGTCAACAGGTTTGAAGTCTGACGACGTTAGCTTGGGAATCCCTCCGGCTTGGCCTGGGCAGGGATTGGACGCCATCGGTCATCTTCAGGACTCTTAGTCCAATTTGTATCTTGTCCGTAGTCGGACGCTATGTTGTTTCTTCCGCTGTTATTTGGATCTTTTTATTGTATCGGTTGTATCCTTGACTCGTTTGAGTCGTCTTGTATATATCTTTTCTGTTGTTGTTGCGGAATATTCGTGAACTGTTGTAATGTTATCACAAGTGGCAACCTGGAACCGGTTATTATGTGTATTTTGGCGAAAATGCTGAAATCTGCATAGTGACCGATCCCGGGGCGTCACACTTTACTTGTCCTTATGGTACTTATGCTTATAGACGTATGCCTTTTGGTTTGTGCAATCCTCATGCTACTTTTCAAGATGCATGTATGCTATTTTTCATGGTGTTTGTGAAGAAATTGTGGAAGTATTCATGGATGATTTCTCCATCTATGGAACTTATTTTGATAATTGTTTGCACAACCTTGACAATGTTTTGCAGAGATGTGAGGAAATTAATCTCGCCCTTAATTGGGAAAAATGCCATATTTATGGTTAATGAAGGAATTGTTCTTGGACATAAAATTTCTGAAAGAGGTATTGAAGTTGACAGAGCTAAAGTGGAAGCCATAGAGAAACTGCCCTGTCTTAGGGATGTTAAAGGTATTCTTAGTGTTCTTGGTCACGCTGGTTTTTATAGGAGGTTTATTAAAGATTTCTCTAAAATATCAAAACCTCTTACTAAACTTCTTCAAAAAGATGTACCATTGTTTTTATGATGATTGTAAGGAAGCCTTTGAAACTTTACAGAAGGCTTTAACTACTGCTCCTATTGTGCAACCGCATGATTAGAATTTACCTTTCAAAATTATGTGTGATGCTAGTGATTTTGCTGTAGGCGTTGTTCTTGGATAACGCATAGATAAGAAGTTGAATGCTATTCATTATGCTAGTAAGACTCTTGATGCTGCTCAAAAGAATTATGCTACTACCAAAAAAGAGTTCTTAGTTGTAGTTTTTTGCATGTGATAAGTTTAGGCCTTATATTGTTGAATCAAAGGTCACTATTCATACTGATCACGCTGCTATTAGATACCTTATGGAAAAGAAAGATGTTGAGCCTAGGCTTATTAGATGGGTGTGTTGGGAATATGCCCTAGAGGCAATCATGTATGATGTAATTCCCAATGTATTCATAAAGTTATTAAGTTGTCCTTTGGTTTGAACATCTGATATATGTCATTGAATATGTGATTCGATTGTGGAACTATGTATTCATGTTGTTCATACTAATTGTCCTTGGTCGTTAAGGTTGTGCTGGACACACACCCTAGACTAATGTGAGTGTTGGTGATGACACGGTTCCACTTGTCATGGGCATGGTGATGCCATTCCAACGTTCACGGACTTGGCTAAAGAGTTTAGCAAGTCGGACTGACCCATATTGAGATGCAACGAGTACGTAGTCATTTGCATGTCTGAATCAATGTAATCCTTAGACCTGAGGTTGTCGCACAATCCGAGTTGTGGATCAATATACTTAGGTTCTGTCAAACGTTGTTCTGTGGCAAGGCAGCTATAAAGGAAGAGTACGGGTCGAATGAGAAGCAAGCTGCGTGATGTGGATAATCAAGATGGGATTTTGCCCCTCCGAATGGAGAGATATTCTCTGGGCCCTCTCGAGTGATATGATTCAGGAAGCATGGCCATGCGCGACTCAGTTAAGTATTAACTGTGTCTGTTGACTAAGAGTTAGTCAGATGAATCACATATCACAGACCGAGAAGAGAGTCGAACTATTTAAGGGATGACGATAGATCGCCTATAGTTCGACAAGATATATCATGAGGCAAAAAGGGACTAAGATGAATATCACATTGAAAGGTATGTCGTAATGACTCAATGGGACTTGGGAGTCGGCATGTTCTGCTAGGAGCCGCTACCGATTGATCGATTGGGAGTCGGACTCCAATCGTGTCCAAGTCGCCATGAGCCTGCAGGGTCGCACACTTAAGAGCGGGAGCAAGTATTGGTCGGGTTGGACCCAAACCGGAAATGGACTGAGTTTGTGAGTCGGACTCACAGAGGGAATGGGCCACAAGTGTTGTGAAGCCCAATACCATTCGCTATATAAAGTGGGGCGCAGGTTGCCCAGCGGTCATGTTAGTCCACTCCCATGCGTTGGGAACCCTAGCCCCACTCAGTCCAGCCGTCGCACCGGACCTAGCAGTCCGCCGTCGGAGCTCCTCCTCGTACGTGTGGATACCGGCAGAGGTGCTGTACGTTCAGCACTTCGACGTTCGTGGGATCGGATCGGCTGGATCGGATCGCGGGACTACACTGCCCCGACGCGCTTCATCGATAATCCGCAACCGCGCGTCTAGTGGTAATCATCGTGGCCTTCTACCTTGGCTAGATCTTGGAAGTACCGCGTAGGAAAAGTTTTGTTTATCTCTACGCGTTCCAACAGGGTGTTTCTTTTTACAACAGTTTGATTTGCATATTGTGGATAGTAAGGGTGCTGAAAATCCTGTTGGTGATAACTTGTCTAGATTGGAAAACATTACTTTTGACCCTATTCCTGTTAATGATAGTTTCCAAATGAACAATTGGCTGCAATAAAGGTAAAACCCCAAGATAGTCCATGGTATGTTGATTATGCTAACTTTATTGTTTGAAAGTATTTGCCTCCAACATTTACAACTCAACAAAGAAGAAATTTCTTCTACGATTTGAGGCATTATTTTTGGGATGACCCACATTTATATAAAGAAGGAGTAGACGGTATTATGAGAAGATGTGTTCCAGATCATGAACACCGTGAAATATTGAAGAAGTGCCATAGTAGTGCTTATGGAGGACATCACGCCGGAGATATAACCGCACAGAAGGTTCTACAACCAGGTTTCTATTGGCCTACTCTCTTTAAAGATGCACGTAAACCTATTTTGTCTTGTGATGAATGTCAAAGAGTAGGAAATATTTTTAGACGTAATGAAATGCCTATGAGTTATTCTCTTGTTATTGAACCTTCTGATTGTTGGGGATTTGACTTTATGGGTCATTTTTCTCCTTCAAATGGCTATACACATATTCTTGTTGCTATTGATTATGTTACTAAATGGGTAGAAGCTATACCTAAAAGTGCTAATGGTGAAACCTAGTTAAAAATGCTTAAAGATGCTATTTTCCCTAGGTTTGGTGTGCCTAGATATCTTATGACTGATGGAGGTTCTCACTTTATTCATGGTGGTTTTAGAAAAAACCTTGCTAAATATGATGTTAATCATAGAATTGCCTCAGCTTATCATCCTCAAACCAGTGGGCAAGTAGAATTATCAAATAGAGAAATTAAATCTATCTTGCAAAAGACTGTTAATAAATCTAGGAAGAATTGGTCTGATAAGTTGAATGATGCATTATGGGCTTATAGAACAGCTTATAAAAATCCTATGGGTATGTCTCCTTATAACATGGTTTATGGAAAAGCTTGTCACTTGCCTTTAGAATTAGAACACAAAGCTTATTGGGTAGTGAAGGAACTTAATAAAGATTTTAAACTTGCTAGTAAGAAAAGAATGCTTGATTTGAATCATCTAGATGAATGGAGATGTGAAGCTTATGAAGATGCTAAACTCTTTAAAGAGAAAGTTAAAAAATGGCATTCATAGAAGAATCCTTAAAAGAGAGTTTCGTGTTGGTGAGAAAGTTTATTGTATCGGTCTCTTCTCAGATTTTTTTGTAGGAAAATTACTCTCCAGATGAGAAGGACCTTATATTATTGAAGAGGTGTATCGTTCGGGTGCAATAAAAATTGCTTCCTCAAATATAACACTACACACGTGGTAAATGGGCAAAGACTCAAACATTATATTTCAGGGGTTTCTTATGATGAAGATGTTGATGTTATTCAAGTAATGACTCCAGAGAAGTTTATTAGAGGGAAGATTCCAGAATCCGCATAGTCCGTTTTTGCATAGGTAAAGGTTATGTTAAGAAAAGTTCGCGGAATAACTTCCAAGTTATAAATTATTGCTTTTTGGAAAATATGAAAAAAATCGAGCCGAAGAGGAGTTGGAGACGGTGCCCGAGGGCACCATACCATGCATGGGCGCGGGCACACCCTTGGATGCGCCTGGCTATGGTGTGGGCTCCTTGGAGCCCCTCTCGACTCGTTTTCGCACTTCACCTTCCTTTCGTTACGCATATTTTTGATATATAAGCCCCCCGGATCCCCCCAAGGACCGTATATTGTTTTCTCGTCGTGTTTCCGTTTCGACCTGTTTCCGCCAGGATCTAGAGCTACGATGTCCTCTTCTGGACCTCCCAAAGACAGTTTCTTTGCGAACGTCGTCAACCAGTACATGAACGAGTTGAAGATGCATCCCAAGGAGTTGCTGCTCAAGGATGGGGTGGTGCAGATAGAAGATATCCGGGGCCCTAAAGGAGAAGGCTGGTCTGGAAGCTAGGATGCAAGAGGTGGAGCAAGAAGTCTTTAGGTACAAGAAGATGGTGGAGCGTGAAGTTGACATCATCCAAAGGATAAAGACAGAACTGATCGCTCAGCACAAGAAGGAGACTTTAAAGCTTTGGAGGAAATATTCTCACTCACCGAAACCACCAACAAGTTGCAAGCACAACTCTACGATGTGCCGAATCAGAACTGTGAGTATGAGAACATGTTTAAACGTATAAGCTCTGCTGCTAGTTTCGGGATATTGGAGACCAAGACATCATTTGTTGATAGAGAGCCTCTACCTTGGAAATCCAATGATGAGAATGATTCACCACCACCACCACCGAAGAATTAATTTGTCATGGGTATTGGCATCCCCTTGGCTTGTTCCAAGCTTGGGGAGTGTCGCGGTATCACACCTTTATCTTTCACTTTTTTTTACTTTTTAGTAGAGTCATATCACGAGTAGAGGAAATATCATATAGTATGTTTTGCAGTATGGAAGTATCACTCTTTAGTTGGTTATCATTGTATCCCTTGATTTGATTTGCCGTTATGGAGTATTAATGAGAGGCTTCATCATCTTCTAGACTTTATTTTAGCTTTCAATTTCTGTTATGTGGTTGATCTTGTTATTAGTATTGGTATCGATATTGGAGCATCAAGTTAATCTAGTTGGTTTTGTCAAACTTAGCATTGGTCAGTAGCAACAATACTTTGAGACTTAAGTAGAAAAGAGGGAGTTTCATGTAGATATACTGTTCCATGATATTTATTTCTTGTTAGCCCATAATCTCAGTATTCTCAAGTAAGATTGTTCGTACCTTCAAGGAAGATTGCATGATTGGTTTTGTCATATATATGGTTTTTTGTTTTCCCTCAACTCTTATGCTTGCTAGCCAACCTTTCTAGCCAAAAACTTGGACTGAGAGGGAATACTTCTCGTGCATCCAAACCTTGAGCTCCAAAACTATGGCATTTGTGTCCACCATACCTACCTATATGTGGTATTTAACCGCCACTCCAAGTATATTGCTTGTGTGCTACCTTTAAATCCTTCAAAATTACACATGTTTTGTGTTCCTGTTTTAGCTCATGAGGACGCAAATAGAGAATCTTTATCTCACTTGTTGATTGGACTTTACTCACGTGGACTACTGGCTTGATCCGCTTATCCAAATGCTAGAAGAGCTGGCAGCGGGGTGCCCAGCCCCAAACATAATTACAACAAATTATCTTCACTATTTTCCCCTGATTTATCAGTCAAACCATAATTGTGTAAACAAAAGAGAAAGAGGGACGACCTTCTACACCAGTTGTGTCTTCAATGGGAGCCGCTCTTGTGAAGTCTAGTTGTCTTGTGACGTACTGTATTTTCTGTTTGCCATTCGTTGACATAGACGTACACGTCTCTCTAAAAACTAGACATTCCTCCATGGTATGTGATTGTTGGCAGGCACCCAAGGATTCGCTTAGCCATGGTTTGTGTAAGAAAGGTTGGGAGGTGTGTCAAACATTTTATACCTCTGTTTATTAAATAAAAAGCTCTAGCACATGAGTTAGTCCCTGTTTCCCTCTGCGAAGGGCCTATCTTTTACCTTTATGTTCAGTCAGTAAACCTACTTCCTTCTGTCTTAAGCATTTGAGTTGTTGTGAGCCATTCATCTAAATGTTGGTTTATTCAATCATGTTCTTTATTCTTCCTTGTTTAGTACAAATGCTTTTATCTATTTGAATACCACTTTGGAAGTTATCAATGATTGCAAAAAAAAAAATGTTATGGTTGATCATGTTAAACTTTGCAATATAAGCTCTAATATAAAGATTCTCGTAGAAAGTGAGTACATTGTTAATTGTTCTCTGACCAAGAATGAAGTTTGCCTTCACCAATTTTGATTTCCTTTTTGCACCTTTATTATGATTCCATTTACTTGCTTCAAGTTAAATTATATGAGAGGGAGTTACTTGCTGGAATGACTAGTGTATTGATAGTTGTGATGCTTCTTGTCCGTATTTTATTTATCGACACTCAAGCCATGAACATGTGCTCATGTTTACCGAGTTCAGTTTCGCTTGGGGACAAGCGAGGTCTATGCTTGGGGGGAGTTGATACGTCCATTTTGCATCACTATTTTATATCGTTATTTTCTGTTATTCATAGGTATATTTCATGTTATGATACATTACTTACGTTATTTCATCTTATTTTGCATGTATAATAATTATGGGAAAGAAACACCGGAACCAGGAATCTGATAGAAAAAGCACCGTCAGGACACCCTATTTCAGAAGATCAAAAAAAGAGGGGGAATACCAAAGAAGTCTTAGAAGTTACAAGGAGGAAGCCAGCCAGAAGGGCACCCGGAAGGGGGGCCACCACGGGCCCACACCACCAGGCGGCGCACCCTCTTCTGGCCGCTCCTGGGGTGGTCTGACCCCCTGGCCCACCTCTAGGCGCCCCCTTTCGCGTACTTACCCCCGAGGGAACTCTAAGCCCCAGAACGTCATCGAAGAATTATTCCGCCGCCGCCTCGGGGCAGAAAACAACAGAGAGAAAAAAGATCTCCGGCAGGGAGAAATCTACCAGGGAAATTCCTCCCCGGAGAGGGGAAATCGTCGCCATCGTCACCGTGAGCACTCTGGGCTTCATTGAGATCATCATCATCATCCTCCTCATCACCAGCACCATCACCGTCACCATCCACCTTCATCCTGATGTAACAATTAGGGGGTCCTTATCGTTGTTTTCCACTAGATCTCTCTCCCGTTGTGGATTACTTGTTAGTAGTTGATGCTGGTGAGATTTATCGGTGTTTGCACTTTATGACCAGATTGTTATTACCCATTATATCACCTCCGATTATGATCCATATGATGTCTCGTGAGTAGTTCGTTTAGTTCTTGAGGACATGGGAGAAGTCATGATGTTAGTAGTGACGTTATGTTGAAGTAATATCTAGTGGTTTGGTATTTAAGTTGTGGTGCTATTCTTCTAGTGCTGTCATGTGAACATCGACTACATGATACTTCACCTTTATGGGCCTAGGAGGATGCATAGTGTGTTTGGATACTAATTGTGGGGTTGCCGGAGTGACAGAAACCTAAACCTCAGTTAGGAAACCAATGCACGAGGGAGTGTAGGAACCCAAAGTTTTAAGGCTGTGGTTAGATTTATCTTAATTACTTTCTTGTATTCACGGATGCTTACGATGGGTTTAATCAAAAGTATGTATTAGTCCTACTTGGGTGGTGCATTAGCATAGGTTCACCCACACAACACTTAACGAACCAGTAAATATTAATCAACCGTATGAAGTGAAAGCACTTGACGAGATTCCCATGTGTCCTCGAGAACGTTTGGTAACCATAAGTAAAACAACCGGCTTGTCCTTTGCTCTCAAAAGGATTGAGCCACTCGCTGCAATTATTATTACCGTTATTTATTTACTCGCACTTTATTTATCTACTATATCCAAAACAACCAAAAACCTGTTTTCTAGTGTTTACAGTGAATTCTCTATCCAACCTGCTTGTCAACACCTTCTGCTCCTCAATTGGTTCGACACTCTTATTTATCGAAAGTACCACGATACACCCCCTATACTTGTGGGTGATCAGTGGTTCCATGATCTACAACATATTTTCGAAGACTATTTAGACTAAGTTTATGATAAATTAAGTTCAAGTTAATTCTAAAAATACCCCATGTACTCCACTCAAAAACAACATCCCTCTAGTCGTTCTAGTGATTACGTGAACCAAATTCACTACACCGAAACCGATCATCACGTGAGACGATGTGGTTGCAAAGACGAACATCAACATGTTCATCATACCATCCATATGACTCATGCTTTACCTTTCGGTTACGTGTTCCAAGTCCATATATGTACATGCTAGGCTCGCCAAGTAGAAACATAGTATTGCGCGTGTTTAGAGGCCATGTCTGAACATGCTAGGCTCATTAGCACCCGTTGTATGCGAACATTGAGTCTATCACACCTGATCATCACGTGTTGTCTCAAAACGACGAACTTTCCTAACAATGCATACTAAGGAACACCATATTATTTTCTTGATATTAAGTGAGAGGGGTCATCTTACTGCTACCGGCGCGATCTAGGTAAAATAAGATGCATAAAAGGATTATCATCACATGCATGAATAATGTAATATGATACAGTCCCTCTTGCACTTGATTTCCATGTTGTGCATCATGGTATGATCTCCATCATTCCACAGGCATGGCACCAAGGTCCGTGTCGCCTCCATCTTGATTTTACATAAAAATTACAATATATCACATGAATATAATATAAAACTCTCATGCCATAAATAATAAGCAAAACCATATGGCTCCTACTGGTATGTCAATAATTTACAAAACAGATCATTTCATACATCAAATTTGTAACATTGATCATATCACATCACATGCCCCGCAAAAACAAGTTAGACGTCTCTAATTTATTTTTGCATATTTTACGTGGCTTAGGGCTTTCGATGATAGAACCGTTCATACCTACGAACATGCACCACAACGGTGATAAACAAATCATTAACAATCCGTTGTGGATTAGATCTTAACTATAGTGGTAGATACTGACACCCGCTTAGCCACTTATGCAATGCAAGTTGCATGTCTGTCGAGACATCGTAGTAGAGTTCATAGACGGGGGTGCCATGAGCCTACGGGTAGAGTCGTGGGGGGACGTGGTAGTACGACAACCGTGAACACCAAGTTTACCCAGATTCAGTATGCCGCAACTAGGCGGCGTTCCTACTCCTGCAATCTCACTAAATCAGGGCTGAAGCCTGAAGTATACAAACTACAATGTGAGTAGGGTTTCGCTAACTCGACGAGGATTAACTTCTCGGGGAGTTGGCTTATAGCTAATTGTCTGTATCTTTCGTCTCTCCCGTCCGGCTTTATATAGATAGCCGGGTTAGGGCTTACAGAAAGGAAACCTAGAAGACTACGGAAAGTATCTAACTTGGAAAACAAGGAATCCGTCTTCTTCTCCAAGCCGCACCACTTTGGGCCGTGGTCCGGGTTCTTCTAGAATCCGTCTTCCTGCGCATCAGCTTACTGGGCCGCTCAATGGACTGTGATTCACTACCAACAGGCCACCTGGGTAATCCGACTCTTTAGACCAATGCCGGATATACCCCAAATCGGTATATATCCGACAGTAGCCCCCAAGAAAGATTGAGACTTCCTTCTGCCACCTTTCGTCAATTTGCATTCTTTTCCAAGAAATGTTGGCGCTTTGTCTCGCAGCTTTCTGACATTGATTCCATCATCAAAGACATAGACTTGCAGCTCGACTCGCCGGTCCGCGCAGAGGCGACCGCGCCGGAGGAGATCTCCAACAACTCAGCCCGCGGGGATCTACCTCCCGCGGCCAGAACTGAGGCACCGTCCACCTCGACTACTCCTTCTCCACCCCTCTTCTCCCGCCCACGGAGGAAAACGTCACTCCCGATGGCGAGGAGGCTTCCACTTCCACCACCGCCGGAGTGGAGGACGAAGAAGAAGAAAATGCCGGGAATTGGAGCCACTGCAACATGGTTCCCTCCCTCCTTCCGGCAATGGAGAAAGAGGGGTTCATCCTCGAAGTAAAATGGCGGTACAACGCGGACGAGACGGAACCTTCGCTAAAATCCGGCGAACGAGTCCTCCTCGCCTCGCACATCAACATGGGTATTGGTATTCCGCCATACTCCTTTTTCCTTCAGGTCTTAGACCAGTACAAGATCCAGCCATATAATCTCCCTCCAAATTTTATTCTTTACCTAGCCGGGTTTCAGGCCCTATTCAAGGGGTATCTAGGAATAGAACCTAGGTTAGATTTATGGCAGTACTGTTCTGGGGTTAAACGGAACCCTTCTTAGGGCGCCCTCCCAACCTGCGGGACCATCTCCTTTACCTTACGTAGGTTTAGGGAGGACTGGTTCCCTAAAATCAAAACCTCAGAATCCATCAAATATTGGACGGGTTCCTTTTTCTATCATTCGGATGTCCCGTTTCCGGGAAAGGAAAGGAGCATTCCACCTTTCGTCAATTCCGCGGCCACTCCCCAAGATAATTGGGTGGTGGACGCGGTCCAAACTCTGCCAACAGATCTGATGAGGATCAAGCGGCGAATCACCAAGCTTGTTTCCGCCTCCCTCCTCTTACCGGTATGGACACTGTCCTATGCTGGCTCGAAAGGCGGATCCAGCCTCTGGCTCACCTCATAACTCGCCTCATGTGCGATTACACGGGCCCAAAGGACGCGATGAGGGCGACCAACAAGTCTTTGTCAAAGAAAGACTTGAAGAAATGCGTCAATCAGATGGTTTCGACTCGTGATCAGTACGAGGAAAGCCATCCAATGAACAGCACGGAAACCCAGCTCCCAAGGTATGATTTTTTCATTTTGGGCATTTTTCTGAGTTTTCTTTTTTCTCGGATGTTTTTCTTACCCGGACTTTATCGTTTTTGACAGCTTCTAACTCTTCCTGAGGCTGATCTTGCGACCGACGAGGAGTTGGACGCTCTTCGTGCTAACTTCCAATCTAGGGGAAGGAAGCGCAAGAAGATGTCCGCCTCTCAGGAGGTTATTGATCTTGACGGTGTGCCCGTCGCAACTTCCAGGTAAACATCCCGGGTTTTCTTTTTTCTTTCTATGCTTTTTATCGCATTCTTTTGTTTCTCGGAATCTTACTTCTCAGAATTCTTTTTCTTTCTAGCCTTGCCCCTACCATGTTGAAGGGAAAAGGCCGCAAGAAGCACAAGGTTGCAGCTCAAAGGGGAGCAAGGCCCTCTCATGCTACTTGTGCCGGATACTCCGATAGCAGCAGGAGAAGAAAACTCGGCTGCCCGGGAGGACGAGCACCCTTTGCCGTCCAGCCAGCCCATTGTATCCCACTCGGATGCGAGGGAAAGGGCGGAGCCGGAAGAGGGAGGCCCTTCAAACATTCCCAAGGAGAAGCTCATCTCGAATTTTGACAAGGAGTTCAAGGTAAAAGAAGAGCATTTTGACGAACACAGATATATTCATTCGTGGGCGACAAAATACTTTGCTCCAGCTCCTTTAATCCGTCCCTGGCCGCAAGGTGGGCTTGTAGTTACGAATAATTACGTGTTCTCGCCTCGGCATGTCATACAAGATGGCCTTTGCCATGTCAGAATCCTCTTTGCAGACTATGCAAAGGAATTTTCAGAGAACTTGGAAAGTCTTACAAAATTGAGCCGGCTAAATATCTCTAGCCCCCAAGCATTTAGCCAATTGTATTCTTTTTTGACTGAATGCTTTTTTCTTCTTATTCCTGCTTGATTTTTAACTGAAGCGATACTTCTCTTGCCTGTGTTTTAGCAAACTGCCGAGACAATTAACATGGAAGTTTTCTTAATATTCTTGAAGATAAAGACTCGGAGTTGGCCTCCGTTCAACATGAGCTGAGGGACTCGGCAGGTAAATGTTTTACCATTTGAACTGCTTGAAATTTTCTAAGTCATTTTCCGAGTTTTAAACTCTTCATTTCTCTTTCTTTTAAGCTTCTTTGGCAAAAGCCAAGAAAATTGCTGAAGATGCCGGCAATGCCGAGAACCTCTGAAAAGAGAACTCGGATCTTTAGAAAATCAACGTAAAGCTCCAGAAAGACCTGGAGGCCAGCCAGCTGGCTGTTGGGATTGCCGAGTCCAAGGCTTCCGCCCAGGCCGAGAAGGACAAGGCCACCAACTTGGACTTGAATGCTCTAAATCAACGCCTTGAAGAAGGCCTTGAAATGGACAAGATTCTTGGTAAGTTTTTAGCTCTTTTACCGGATTTTTTCCTTTCTCCATCTCTGTTTTTTCTAACTTTCGTTTGTTGATTCAAACTGAGGGGAACCCCTTGCTTACCCGGATTGACAGAATCTGGGCTTTAGGGAAGATCTTTGCGGCGCTGAAGACTACGGGAATGTTACTTGTGAACAACTACATTCCCGACAAAGCAGGACAAATCTCGGAAGTTAGCAAGCTTCGGGAAGCGATCGAGCAGGTGGCGAACCAGAAGGAATCCTGGTTCCGTTCCTCCGCTCTTGGTGGTGCGCGCATGGCCCTTGGGCTGATGCGTATGTGTTCGAACGCGTAGAGATAAACAAAAACTTTTCTACGCAGTACTTCCAAGATCTAGACGAGTTACAAGGCCACGAGGATTACCACTAGACGCGCAGGTGCGGATTATCGATGAAGCGCGACGAAGCAGTATAGTCCCACGATCTGATCCAGCCGATCCAATCCCGCGATCGTCGAAGTGCTGATCATACAGCACCTCTGTCGGTATCCACACGTACGAGGAGGAGCTCCGACGGCGGACTGCTAGGTCCGATGCGGCGGCTGGACTAAGTGGGGCTAGGGTTCCCAATGCATGGGAGTGGAATAACGTGCCCGCTGGGCAACCTGCGCCCCTCTTTATATAGCGAGTGGTAGTGGGCTTCACAACGCTTGTGGCCCATTCCCTCTGTGAGTCCAACTCACTAATTCAGTCCATTTCCGGTTCGGGTCCAACCCGACCAATATATTTGCTCCCGCTCTTAAGTGTGCGACCCTGCGCGACTTGGACACGATTGGAGTCCGACTCCCAATCGATCAATCGGTAGCGGCTCCTAGCAGAATATGCCGACTCCCAAGTCCCATAGAGTCATGACGACATACCTTCCAATGTGACTTTCATCTGAGTCCCTTTTTGCCTCACGATATACCTTGTCGAACTATAGGCGAATTATCATCATCCCTTAAATAGCTCAACTCTCTTCTCGGTCCGTGATATATGATTCATCTGACTAACTATTAGTCAATAGACCCAGTTAACACTTAACCGAGTCACGCATGGCCATGCTTCCGGAATCATATCACTCGAGAGGGCCCAGAGAATATCTCTCCATTCGGAGGGGCAAAATTCCATCTTGATTATCCACATCATGCACTTGCTTCTCATTCGACCCGAACTCTGCCTTTATAACTGCCTTGTCACGGAACATCGTTTGATAGAACCTAAGTCGGTGATCCACAACTTGGATTGTGCGACAACCTCAGGTCTAAGGATTACATTGATTGAGACATGCAAATGACGACTTACTCGTTGCATCTCAATATGGGACAATCCGACTTGCTAAACTCTTTAGTCGAGTCTGTGAACGTTGGAATGGCATTGCCATGCCCATAACAAGTGGAACCGAGTCATCAGCCAACACTCACATTAGTCTAGGGTGTGTGTCCAGCACAACCTTAATGACCAAGGACAATTTAGCATGAACAACATGAATACATAGTTCCACAATCAAATCACATATTCAATGACATATATCAGATGTTCAAAAAAAGGACGAATTAATAACTTTATGAATATATTGGGAATTACATCATACATGATTGCCTCTAGGGCGTATTCCCAACATTATGCACTATACCACCGCAAAGTCCTGGCGCGTGGCAACTGGTATCCCCCAAGGATACACAGAAGGCGCAGAGAGCCAGAATCTTGGACTCTGTCAAAGGGCATGCTACAAACATAGCACAAATGGTGTTGATCTCCACCTTCTACGGGAGGAAGAGATTCCGACAACTCCCGAGGACCCCAGCAGCGAAGAGGAGGACTCGGATTCTGAGGAGGCCGCTTGATTTCTGAGTAGTTAGCAGGAACATAAATAGAAGCATTACTATTCTCTCAATGTAATATCCATTGTAATGCTATCTATCATTTGTATAAACAAGTATTCCCCTTTTGTAGTAAAATTTATGTCTTTGCAAGTTTTTCCGGATTTTAGTTCCTTTTCCTTCTAAGTTCTCTGGTTTATATGTTTTGATTGTCCTTAGTGTTAAAATGGCTCAATAGTACTTAATCTTCATGCCAAGTGACTGGGTTCAACCTATCAGTCGAAACTCGGAAACATGGAATGTACTAAGGCATTTTACTTACTAATTTCGTGACCCAACATAGAAACAATTAGATAATACTTAGGAAAAAGGAAGGAATTTTGAAAATGTATGAAACTCAGGCACGCAGGCACAGTCTGGGTTTCTTTAGTCCTTTTTAGGCTGTAGAAGCATTCAATTTTTTAGCACCGAGCACGCGGGCACAATTGGGGTTAACATTGAGCATTTTGAAAGATCATTGGGAAATAGATAAGGCGGACTAATGCTTTGTATGTAAATAACCAAGTAAAACTGGAATGCATGAATTCAGACAACTTTATTTCATGATCTAAAAAGATGTTTACATAGAAATTAAACTAAGTGTAGAAATGACGTAACTGCTGGATGCTCCAGGGTCTCTTTGTCTCTCCCAGTTCGACATCTATCTTTCTCTTTCTCTTGCGATTCAAGTTTTTAGGACCGTCCTCTGTATCTCGAATATCTACAAGGTAGTATGATCCATTTTTCATAGCTTTGCTAATGAAAAATGGTCCCTCCCATACTAGGGTTACTTTGAGCTTCCTTTCTTGCACCAAACCTAGCACTAAGTCACCTTCTTTGAAAGAACGGTGTCTGATTTTCCGACCATGGTAACGTCGTAATCCTTGCTGATAAATGGCGAATCTTTGAAGCACAAACTCTCGTTCTTCTTCTAAAAGGTCGACGATATCCTGTCGTGCGTTTTCTACATCCGAGTCATCGTAAGCATGCACTCTTGGGCTATCATGGATCATGTCCGTAGGAAGCACTGCTTCTGCACCGTAAACCAGGAAAAACGGTGTTTGCCATTTTGATCTATTCGGTGTCATTCGAATACTCCAAAGTACAAAAGGTAATTCTTCTACCCATGCACCAGCTACTCTGTGAAGAGGAGATTCGAGTCTTGGGCGTATTCCTTGCAATATTGAGCTATTCATTCTTTCAACCTGCCCATTGGATTGTGGGTGTGCCATAGATGAAAGATCTAGGCGTATTCCCGTTTCTCGGCAATATTTTGCCAACTCTCCAATAGAGAAATTTGTCCCATTGTTAGTGATTATACTATGTGGAACGCCGTATCTCATGACTATGTCAATGAGGAAATTTCTGGCAGTTCCACCGTCAAGTTTTTTTTTATGGGTTTCACCTCCACCCACTTGGTATACTTGTCTACTGCAACGAGTACATGTGTAAGTCCACCTCTGGCAGTTTTGAATGGTCCCATCATATCTAGCCCCCAGACCGCAAAAGGCCATGTAATGGGCATAGTTTTGAGTGCTTGGGCTGGCATATTCGTATGCTTGGCATAATACTAACATCCGGCACAAGTGTTTACTATGTGTTCCGCGTCTGTCTTGGCTGTTAGCCAGAAAAACGCTGCACGCAATGCTTTTTTAACTATGCTTTTTTGATTGAGCATGATGTCCGCAATCTCCTGTGTGGATTTCTTGCAAGATTTCCCGGCCTTCCTCTGGCAAAATACATCGCTGAAAAATTCCGATAGTGATGCGTTTATACATGCAACCATTAATTACCGTGTATCCTTTGCATCAGTGTTGTATCTGCCTTTGCAAGACCTCGTCTGCTCCATCCGTGAACTTCTGATCAACTAAGAAGTTTAAGTATGGAATTGTCCAGTCCGGGTTAACGAGCAGAACTTCTATTGACTCGTAAACTAGAGGATAGTCAATATCTCCACCTTTTATTGATGCTTCATGCAAGTGTTGGACAAACACACCAGGCGGTAGAATTTTAACCCTTTCCGAGCCCATGCGGGCTAAATCATCCGCGTTCCAATTCTCTTCCCTTTTGATATGAAGTACTTCAAATCCCAGGAAGCAAATGGCTAATTCGTCCACCGTTCTCCGATATTCGGCCATGATGGGGCTTTTGGCATTTCATGTTTGGTTTAGCTGATGTTGTACCAAATCCGAGTCACCATAGAAAAGTATAAGTTTAACTCCTATTTCTTTTGCAATATGCAACCCATGAAGCAATGCTTCGCATTCTGCCACATTGTTGCTGGCGTTGAAGTGTATTTGTAATACATACTCCATAATGTCGCCTTTTGGGGATTTTAGCATTACACCAGCTCCAGCGCCTTCTTTCATCTTGGATTCGTCAAAATGCATGACCCAGTATTCCGACTCTGGCATTGGTGTGTTTTCCATTTCTTCTATCGAATTAGCGATAAAATCTGCCAAAACCTGGGATTTAATTGTCGTCCTGGGTTGATACTTAATGTCGAACACAGCCAGTTCAATGCCCCATTTGGCGACTCGGCCTGTTGCGTCCGCATTGTTTATGATATCCCCTAGTGGTGCTTTGCTTACCACTGTTATGGAATGTCCTTGGAAATAATGGCGGGGTTTCCGAGATGCGAAAAACACGCCATATTCCTGTTTTTGATAATGTGGGTACCTTTGCTTGGATTCAGAGAATACTTCACTTATATAGTATACTGGATACTGATCTGGTATGCTCTGTTCATCTTTGCGTCTTTCCACGATTATTACTGCGCTGACAACCCTGTTAGTTGCTGTTAAGTATAACAACATGGGTTCTTCGTCTTTTGGCGATGCCAAAACCAGAGCTTTCATCAGAGTTTCCCTCAACTGGGTTAATGCTTTTCCGCCTCTTCTGTCCATTCAAATTTGTCGGATTTCTTCAACAATTTGTATAATGACAGAGCTTTATCCCCAAGTCGGCTTATAAACCTTCTTACGGCGGCTACAGAACCTGTCAATCTTTGGACATCTTTTAGACACGTGGGCCTTTTGATGTTTAAGATTGCTTTGATCTTTTCTGGGTTTACTTCTATTCCTCTATGAGAAAAGATGAAACCCATAAGTTTTCCTGAGGGAACCCCGAATACGCACTTTAATGGATTCAACTTCATTTTATAAGTGCGCAAATTTTGGAAAGTTTCTCGAAGATCTTCAAGGAGTGTATCTTTTTCCTTGGAAACGACGGCAATGTCGTCCACGTAAACGTTCATGTTTTTGCCAATCTGACTATGCAAACAACGTTGCATGCAACGCTGGTATGTTGCACCCGCGTTCTTCAAGCCAAAAGGCATGGTTATGTAATAGTATGTTCCGTAGGGTTTTATGAAAGAGGTTTTGATTTGATCTTCTTATTTCGTGCATATTAGATGGTATCCGTAATAAGCATCCAAAAAGCATAAAAGCTAGAGCCAGCAGTGGCATCTATTATTTGATCAATTCGCGGTAACGCGAACCTATCTTTTGGACACAATTTGTTCAATCTCGTGTAATATATACACATCCTAAGAATAGTACTATCCTTCTTCGGAACTAATACTGAGTTCGCAGACAAATCAGTATGTATTACTTCCCGGATAAAATCAGCTGCTAAAAGCCGGATAATTTCCTTGCCAATAGCCTTCCGTCTTCTTCCGTCAAATCGACGGAGACCTTGCTTGACGGGTTTTGATCCTGGAATCACCTTCAATTTATGCTCAGCAAGTTCCCTGGGTACACCCGGCATGTCCGCTCGACACCAGGCAAAAATATCCCAGTTCTCACGGAGGAACTTGATGAGCGCGCTTGTCTATGCGTCCGTCATCCCAAATCCCACAACGACAAATTTTTTAGGATCTTTGGGATTTAGGATAACTTGTCTTGTATTTTATGATGCTTTGAAGCTATCTTCCGGCTTCCAGCTTTCTTTTCCTGCTAGCATTTCTGTCAGCGATACTTCCTCTGCCAGCTCTTTCAATTCCTCCATTGCAATCACTTGTTCAGCGCAAGGGCGTTTCCTTTTTCCAGCTAGTTCGCCAATTTGAAGTCTCCTGATATGGTTATTACTCCTCCTTTTGGCCCTCGCATCTTCAGCTTGTTATAGATATAACATGATATTGCCATGAACTTGGTGAAAGCTGGACGTCCGAGTATTGCGTGGTATACACTTTCGAACAACACCACCTCGAATGAGATCTTTTCCTGGTGGAAGTGTTCTCTTTTCCAAAGGTTACATCTAGGGAAATTTCTCCTAGGGATTGTGCTTGTCTTCCAGGAACAATGTCGTGGAAACGTATGTTGTTGTGATTGAGCTGGGTCTCGGAGATGCGTAGATTCTTCAATGTACTTAAGTACATAATGTTGATACTAGATCCTTCATCCATTAGCACTCTTTTCAGCCTAGTGTTTTGAACAATAGGGCTTATGATTAAAGCTTATGTGTCGGGTTCTGGGATGTTTCCGGGATGATCAGACTGATCCCAGGTGATTGGCGTATTTGAATACTTCAAGAATTTTGGTGTTGGTGGCACAACTGCATTGGTTTCTCGAAGTGTTCTTTTCGCCTGTTTTGCTGAGGGAGTTGCCAGGAAAGTTAGGTTACATTCTCCATCAACTCTCAGGAATTTTGGCTTGCCTTTCCGCTGTTGTTCTTGGATTTTTTCATCAGTGTCCGATTCACTTTCTTCCTTTTCAGCTTCTGGCTTTTGCTTGGAGAACTTCCTCTTGGAATTCTTTCCTTTGTTCTCGGATCCTGCAGTTCCCTTATGTGCTTATTAAGCCGGCATTGCGCATTGGTATGGGTAGGTTTCCCAAATTGCGAATGGTGGACACAGTTTTCCGACTTAATTTTTCCCACTCTTACTTTGAGTAGGAGATAGGTTATGTGTTTCTTCCCTTCCATTTGTTGCTATTATCCTTTCAAAAGGTTAAGTTAACTTCTTCGGGCTTTGGCTGCGCTTCTGGAGTGGCTTTCTTCTCAGAACGAGGCGTCTTTTTGGCCTGAACCTAGGCATCAATATTTCCACCTATCGCTATGATATCATCTTCGGCCATTGCGTGCTCATTGGCGGTGGTAAGCATAGATCCGAGATCTTTGTGCTCATTTGAACCAACCATGAACGGTACAAGGCAGGGTTTTAAGCCATTGATGAAAGCATGCATTGCTTGTACATCACTTAGTCCAGAGCAGCTGTTCTTCAGTGATGTCCATCTGGATATAAAGTCGACATACGACTCGTCTTCAAACTGGACGCAGCGGTTTAGCTGGTTAATGCTCTTAGGGCGTTTGTATGAACCCCGAAAATGTTGAGAAAATACCCTAGCCATATTATCCCAGCTATCCACGGTTCTTGACGGAAGCCCGTTGATCGAATCTCTGTCTCCATCCAGCAACATTAGGGGGAGAAATTTCACCGCCTCAAGGTCTGTCCCTTTGTTGATCTGAACAACAGTATAATAGTCTGAAAGCCATGTATTCGGGTTTCTACTTCTGGTATACTTTTGGTAAGTTGGACCAACTTTGGCAAGGCCAGAATGTAGAGTTATCCTTCGGATCCTGTCAGTAAAGCATTTGGGTCCAAAGTATAGATCATCTCTTTCTGCCTTATCAACGTGAGCGGCATATCTGCCGGCTGAATGGACAGAAGGGGATATGCTCCTTTCTGGGCCATTGTTGCGCGAGTGCGCTTTTCCGGGATTATCCCTGTTTTGTCCGTTATCGTGTCCTTTGGAATAATATGGAGTTCTACTCCTTGGACTTTCTTTGTTCCTAGGACGAGTACGGGATCTCTCACGCCTGTGAGGAGTGTCATATCTTCCGACTTTTTCAGCTGGGCGTCTCGGAGGCGGCATCATTTTTTCCATCTTTCCGGTTTTGTTCCTCCCGTTCACGGGGATTATTTCCACCTTTCGGCAGATGGGATCCTGTCCTGGACGCTACATCCTTATGGTCTGGGATTTTCTTGTCCTTTCTAGGATCTCCTTTCTTCTCCTTAGAATTGCCTGAATCTCCAGGTTCGCTAGGTCCAGGTGCTCCAGCGGCACATGTGGCAGTTTTGCATAGGGACGAGTCGTCGTGCAACTTCCCTGATCTTGCCTGTCCTCACTGTTGCTGTTGTAATCCTTTTCCTAGAAAATCATACACTCCCTGAAGTTTTTCGTCGTTGGAGTACAGATCATCGAAGGATGGCGAATGCGGCCTCCGCGTTTTTGGCTGCGGTTTTGTATACGCGTTCGCCCTTGGCATTGGTGTCGTTTACCTGTCTTTGCCAAGAAGGGTTTTGGAACCGTTCTTTTGGTGGCAGTACATCCTGTTTTGCAATTCCGGGTATCCGCGTAGGTTTTATGCCAGATTTGTTCCTTCTTTCGTATTCCTCTATTTCTTCTTGCTGCAACTTAATGTGAGCCGGACTTTTTAAGAGGTTTTCTCGAGTTCTGAGTAGATGTTGTTGCTACCGCTGTAGAGCCTGTCTCTTGGCTTCCAACACTTCAGGGGGTTCGTCTCGTCCCACTAGAGTTTGAATTAGATCAATTTCCTCATGTTCCGACATTAATGGAGCAGGGATTTCCTTCTTTTTCTTATCCGCGGGTGTGACTCCGCTTCCTCCTCCTACTTCCAGGTTTTGGTTAGCAATATCTGCCAACTTTTTCTTCTGGAATTTCTTGGCAGACTTCTTTTTCTTTTTTGGAAGAGGGAGTTTTTTTGCCAGGTTCATCCTCTGTCAATTCCTTGACATCGGGGTAAATTGGACTGGTTTCACCATCCTCTCTTTCCTCATGTGGTGGAGGTGTTTTGGGGTCTTCATCGTCTCTGGCATCCGTGTTTTTAGCCGATTTTGCCATAAGCACTTCATGGAAATTCCCCTGCATAGATTTGACCTTTCTCTCGAAAGAGTCTTCATCTTCATCTTTGGAATCTATGTCTTCAGATCCGGGTTCCGAATCTAATCTTGCCTCTAAGGAAGCTAATACAGAGTCGGCTTCCGAGTTCGTCGTCTCATTGACGGGTGTCGGATATTCCACTTGTACTGTGGGATTATCTGCCTCTTCCACGGGATTGTTTTCATCCGTGTTTTTAGCGACCTCGAATTGCACCATGCCAATAAAGTGAGATCTGATTGCGGGCATCTCCGAAGGGCAGCAATTTCAGTGGGGGTATTAGCGATCTGAGCAGAATCCGGTATCATAGTTTTCTTCAACTGGGTATAGGGCGCGTGGGATAAATTTGCTTCGACCACAAAATCCCATTTCCTCTGCACTTAATCCGATAAATATGTTTGCAGATCTAATCGGTAAAAGGCAGGCACTTACCGGGTGATTCCGGGATGGCATGTACGATCCGTTGTCGAGGAAGCGCCCGACATCGTCATCGAATTCCAAGCTTCCGACAGTTACTGTACTGTCGATTCCGCCGAGTATCCCGGATCGAAACTTAACGCTTGACATCGTTGTCCCCACTGTGGGCGCCAACTGTCGAGACATCGTAGTAGAGTTCATAGACGGGGGGGCCATGAGCCTACGGGTAGAGACCTACGGGGGACGTGGTAGTACGACAACCGTGGACACCAAGTTTACCCAGGTTTGGTACGACACAACTAGGCGCCGTTCCTACTCCTGCAATCTCACTAAATCAGGGCTGAAGCCTGAAGTATACAAAGTATAATGTGAGTAGGGTGACGAGGATCAACTTCTCGGCGAGTTGGCTTTTAGCTAATTGTTTGTATATTTCTTCTCTCCCATCCGGCTTTATATAGATAGCCGGGTTAGGGCTTACAGAAAGGAAACCTTGAAGACTACGGAAAGTATCTAACTTGGAAAACAAGGAATCCGCCTTCTTCTCCAAGCCGCACCACTTTGGGCCATGGTCCGGGTTCTTCTAGAATCCGGCTTCTTGTGCATCAGCTTACTGGGCCTCCCAATGGACTATGATCCACTACCAATAGGCCACCCAGGTAATCCGGCTCTTTAGACCAATGCGGGATATACCCCTAATCGCTATATATCCGACAATGTCAGTCGTGGAACAAGTATCATGTACGTGGACATGTAAAGTTAGTCTGAGCCGCTTCATCACACTATGCCACTAAGATAAAAAAATACTCAAGGAGGCAATACCATGATCATCAACACGCATATACACCTACGTGTTCTAACAGTACAAAAAATCTACGCATAGATCCGGCTCTAATACCACTAATGGGTTCATAGCATAGAAAACAAAAAATCTAGAGGATGTAACTAACGTGTAGCACAAGTCTAAGAAGAACACACTCTTGAAGACACAAAGCATTACAAGATCGAATCTCGGTGGTGATGTAGTCAAACTCACATCGATATCAAGATTGTGAAGATGTGCACTTCAATCCAGCAACGCTTCTGTGATCGGTCACATGTACAGCGCGATGACGACCTCCGCTCACCTTATCCAGCGGGGCAACAGAAATAGAGGATCCACCAGGAAACTCTCCAGCAGCACGACGGCGTGGATGGTAGAGAAACTAATCAGTCAGAGCTTTGCCAAGATGATGACCAAGAGGTGGAGCAGCAGGAGGAGAGAGAAGAGATGACACCAAGTGTGTGTGGAATGAGACAGCTCATTGAAAGCTCATGTCTCCTCTAATGATTTTGGTGATGATAACAACACGGGTATGTCTACTAATCTTGTGTTTTAAGTGTTCACGGCTGGCCTCATTATATCTATCATGATCAACAGTATTATCTTCAAGAAGACTCGCAAAGGAATTTCTGAGTTAAGCCATTATCTGCAGCCAGATTATTCAGTTCTCTAGCCCGGAAATTCCGATGGTTATCGGGCGGAAATTCCGGCCTCAGCCCCGAAATATTCCGGCCTAATCGAGGCTCTAATGGTGAAGTCCTGAGCATCCAACTTCCCGCTCTTAGATGCAGGGGCGGAAATTTGCCCGGAATATTCCGGGGTAAATTTTTGGCCTTTGGTTTAGCAGATTTTGGATGCGTCTCAGCTGCCCGCTCTCAAATGCAGGGGCGGAAATTTACCCGGAATATTCCGGGGTAAATTTCTGGCCTCTGGTCCTTAGCAGAATTTCGGATGCGTTGCTGCTGCCAGCTCTCAGATATGGGGGCGGAATTTTGGCCGGAATATTCCGGCCACCGGATTATTCAATACTCCCCCCCCCGGAATTTTGAAATATCCGGCCCAGCTACCTTTCCGGTACTAATACCGGAATATTCTGGCCCTAGAAGGCAGCAACAGCTAGATTTTGGAGGAGGCTATAAATAGTTTTCTTCTTCCTCTAGACAACTTGTTCGTCCATTCCTCTCTATCCTCCATTGTTTGAGATCTCAAAACGCCTAGATCTCCCTCCTCCTCCAACCAAACTCGATGCCCTTCAAGGATCTGATGGAGGAGGCCTAGATCTATGTCTCTACCAAGCCATAAATCATTTTACCTTACTCTACCCCTTGGGATCTTCTAAATCTCTTGGTTGCCTTGTCATCCTAGAGAAACCCTAGTGGTTGTAGCTTCCACCTTGATGCAAGAAGCTTCAGATTGATTGAGAGCCTCCATCTCACTTGTGGAGTAGCCTCAACCTCTTGTAAAGGTTTTGTCAATGCCTTCAAGTCGACCTCATAATGGAAACGAGAATCTTCCTCACCGGAGAAGCTCAAGGAGAACAAGTTGTGCACATCCGTGCTATTGAGGATATCCTAGGTGGCTCCCCACCTCTCCAACGTAGACGTACTTATTTTAAGAAGGAACTACGGGAAACATATCCTTGTCTCCTTGTTTACACTTTTTGTTATCTTGTGCCTTGCCTATTACTTTTGTTGCATACTTGTTTCTTGTCACCTAGAGATTTCATCTAGTTGCACATTTAGATAACCTTGTCTTTTACTTGCTAAAGCCCATCTAAAAGTGAAAAAGGATAAAAATTTGTAGGTCACCTATTCACCCCCCCCCCCCTCTAGTTGACCATAGTGTACTTTCAATTGGTATCAGAGCCTCGACTCTTATATCGGGGTTAACCGCCTAAGAGTATCATGGTCAACAGAGATGATCCCGAATCTTCAAGGAGGAGATCTCCAAAATGGACGAGACTATAGCTAACCTAGACACAACAGTTGGATCCATCCAAACCCAATTGTCCAAGGTTATCTCTAGTGTTGGTTCGGAGGTTTCCTCCATCAATAAGATGTTGGAGAACATGATGGGTAAACCTAAGGGGCACGCGAATTCTCCCAATGTCTCCGATGAGGAAAGTTCAAAAGAGGAAACTATTCCGGACGATACCGAAATCAAAGAAAACATTACCAAAGCAAAGGCGGAAGCCGCACAAAAGGCTAAGGCCAAGGCAAAGGAGAATTCCTATGGCTCCAAGTCTCAAACGGCTAATGGTTCGGGGTCCAACTCAAAAGTTCCACCACCTCAAAACTATGACTCCATTCACCCAATTGTATCTGTGCCACACATTCTTAATGTTGGACTTCATACCATGCTTAACACTAATGAATTCTCTTCTTGGAAGTTTGAAATGGAGTCACATATTTCCGGCTCGTGCACCGCCTTGTGGAGAAGTGTGGTCCATGGGTTCCATCCTCACGACCCAAGCAACTTGACTCCTAGGGAGGATGTGGAATATCAACTCAACAAGACCGCACTTGTCATCATTCAAAAGGCTCTTCCAAGATAGAATCTCACTCACATCCGTGGTTGCAAGACTGCCAAGGAGGCTTGGGAAAAGCTTGACACTTTGTTTCAAGGGAATGCTAGCATCCAATCATCCAAGTATGATGTAGCCATTGACAAGTCCGAGAACTTCGTTATGCAAGAGGATGAGTCCTCCGAGGAGATATATAGAAGATTTTTCACCCTTGGCAACCAATTGAGGGACTTTGGAAAGGAAGAAATCTCCGATGAGTGGATAAAGAGGAAGTTTGTCAAAGCAATTACACCCTTTGAGAAGAATCTCTCCACTAGCATCCGGACAACAACAGACTACAATTTCCTCAACTCCATTTGTGTTCTTAGTGAGTTCATTGTCATATCCCTATCACACAAGAGTGCGGGATGATGATCTTGCTTGCTCTAGAGGATTGGTAAAATATCCCAACCTAGATTTGAAGTCAAAGGCAATTGCTCGAATTGAAGAGGTTGAAGAAGATGACGAAGATGAGGAGGACTATGAGGATACTTACATGGGTGCTCAAAAGTGCATTTCCCTTGCCATGCATGGATATTGGAAGAGATGGGAAGCTCACAAGGCCGGCACTCCGAGACCCCCTAGAAATAAGAACTACAAGAAGAAGGGGGAGCGACCAAGGACATGCTACAATTGTGGAAGTGCAAATCACTTTGTGAAGGAATGCCCTTTTGAGCCAAGAGAAGAAAATGAATGCAAGCTTGTTCACAAAAACAAGGCCGAGGCTCCACGAAACAAGAACTTCGCTAGAAGAGTGCCAAGGGCTCTTTATGTTCAAAAGGGGCGATGTTGGAAACCTATATTTCCGAAGATGAAGGAGAAGACAAATTGGTAGGAGTATCCCATGTTGCCATTGCTACCTCCTCGTCTCCATCGGTCTCTCTATTTGAATCCCCCAATGAGAATGCGCCTATCCGACCTACATGTCTTATGGCAAAAGCCACTTCGGTGTGCTCTCCCAACTCCAAATCCATTGCCATTAATCCTACTTCATTATTGGATTGTGTTGAAAATGATTGTGAGGAATCTTGGGGAAGCCCAAGGCATCCCCTTCTTTATCGACAAATTATCAGGTCACTTCTAGTGAAACTATATTTTTATTCGGTCACACCTTATGTGCTTTACTTGGAGCGTCTTTTATTTTTTGCTTTCAGTTTGTTTTTATTTTTACAATAAGATTGGTTGGACCCCCAGCATTCTTATATTGGAGAGTGACACGCACCGCTTTTTCATGAGAATACCTTGTATTCTTAATCTTTGTCTGTCTGCTGCATTTATTTAGCTCCTATTTTGTATGCATCTCTTATTAGAGTTGATAGTTTTAGTAATGTTATATGAGTACTCTCATGTTTGATTGCTGTATCATAAAGAGTATTTTTGTTAAAATATATCTTGTATTGTGCTTGTTGGGAAAAGAAATTGCTGCTTGATATAGAATTTATAACAATGCAAGTAGAAGCTTGTATAGACTGTGGCTAGAACTCTTTCATGCCATGCTAAATGTTATTTGAGTAGCATGAATAGCCTCAAATAGCTCAGAGTGTTTAATATGTCTTGAAAGATCCGTGAGTTGTTCTTCTCATAGTAAAGCATCAATATATGGTATTCTCTTTCGAATGGTTTATTTGGTTGACTTGGCGCATGCTAACACCATGTTTATGACTACGAACCAGTCACGAATAGACTCCATGACCACTTAGTTTTTGCACTTGTGATACCGCTTATGCTTTAATTAATGATGCTTATGTCTCTATGCATGATTATGGCTCTTATTCTCTCTTGATTTGTCGCTCCCAGTCTTTTGCTAAGCCTCCACCTGTACTGAATTCTACTTGTGCATCCAAACTCTTTTAAACCAAAGTTTTCCCATTGTGTACACCATACCTACCTACATGTGGTATTTCACTGCCACTCCAAGTACATTTCTCATGTGTTATCTTTAAAACTTTCAAAATTACTCATGTTTTGTGTTCTTGTTTTTGCTCATGAGGACGTCAATAGATAATCTTTATCTCACTTGTTGATTGGATTTCACACCCTGGACTAGTGGCTTCGTCCGCTTATCCAAATGATAGAAGAGCTGGCAGCGGGGTGCCCAGCCCCAAATTAATACAAACAAATTCTCTTCACTATTTTTGCCCCTGATTTATCAGTCAAAGCACAATTGTGTAAACAAAAGAGAAAGAGGGATGACCTTCTACACCAGTTGCGTCCTTCACAATGGGAGCCTCTCTTGTGAATCCAATTGGCTTGTGACGTATTGTATTGTCTGTTTACCATTCGTTGACATTAACATACACCTGTCCTAAAATATAGACACTCATCCTCGGTATGTGATTGTTGGCAGGCACCCGAGGATTCAGTTAGACATGGTTTGTGAAAGATGGATGGGAGGAGTGTCAAACTTTTAATACCTTTGTTTAATAAAATAAAAGGCTCTAGCACATGACTGATCCCTGCTTCCCTCCGCGAAGGGCCTTTCTTTTAATTTTATGTTGAGTCTCCATCTTCTAACTTTATGCACAGTTGAGAGAGAATTTTTTCCATTCTGAGTTCTATGTGCATTTGTACCATAAACATCAATAATTGATTCATAATATGATATTATTTGTTCTTAAATTATTTTCTCTAGTCTTCCTCATGAACTTTGAAGGTTTCCTGGCATTTATGTTTTGTCCCACTCTTAAGGACTAGCGAAATACCACTTTGCCATGCTTTCTCTATACCTGAAACAAACGTTTATCTTTCTTTGCATTATTATCCATGATCCCTTATTTAAGATACTCTTCATGATGCAAAGTGATTTCTATGCTTTATTATTAAAGTTATATTTATCATGTTTGTGTTTGAAGTTCTATGATCTCTGCGTACATATGCTTTTACATTATAATGATCAAGTTTATGATAGTAGCATGTCATCTCAGAAATTATTATGTTTTATCGTTTTCCTACTCGAGGAAGAGTAGGAACTAAGCTTGGGGATGCTTGATACGTCTCCAACGTATCTATAATTTCTAATGCTCCATGATCATATTATGCCAATTGCTACATGTTTTCTCCCTTCTTTATAGCATTTTTATATGTTTTCTAGGACTAACCTATTAACAAGATGCCAAGTGTCAGTTTCCTGTTTTCTACAGTTTTTTGTTTTAGAAAAGTTGTTCTGGAAACATTCTCGGAATTGGACCCCACAAAGCCCGAAGTGCCTATTTTCCCCGGAAGCATCCAAAAGACCGAAGAAGAGTCGAAGACGGGCACTAGGGGGGCCACACCATGGGGTGGCGCGCCCTCCCCCCCTAGCCGCGCCAGCTGGTGGTGTGGGGCCCCCAGGCCTACACCGCCTTTGCCCTTTCGCCTATTTATTCCCCCTGGATGGAAAACCCTATGCAACTGATCAAAAATCCCCGAAAAGTTCCACAGCCGCTGTCGTCGTCCACCCTAGATCAGGGTGGTTCTGAAGCTGTCTCCCGGCACCCTGCCGGAGAGGAAATCATCATTGGAGGCTTCTCCATCACCATGCCTGCCTCCGGAATGATGTGTGAGTATTCCATCCTTGGACTACGGGTCCATAACAGTAGCTAGATGGTTGTCTTCTCCTCATATGCCTCCATGTTTAGCTCTCGTGAGCTGCCTATCATGATCGAGATTGATCTTATGTAATTCTATATGCTGTGTTTGCTGGGATCCGATGAATATTGAACTTATGCCAATTTGATTATAGTCTTTATTGCATATGTTATTTGTGAACTTGCATGCTTTCCGTTGCTAGTGGTTGCTCTGGCCAAGTAGTTGCTAGTGACTCCAAGAGGGAGTATTTATGCTAGATAGTGGGTTCATGCCTTCTTTTCACTTGTGCTCGAGTGACAGAAACGTGACGGGGGAGGATGTGTTGTCGCCACTAGGGAGAAAATAGCGGTGTGAGTGCCCGCGTGTACAATCATTGCTTACATTACATACATTGTTTAATGCAGTTATCTGTTGCTTGCAACTTAATACCTAAGGGGGGTCGGATGATAACCTGAGGGTGGATTATTAGTCATAGATGCAGATGGATTTCGGTCTATGTATTTTGTTGTAATGCCCGCACTAAATATCATAGTAGTCATCATGTTATAATATGCACTTCGGTGCAACCTTTATTTGTCAATTTCCTAGCTGTAATTTGTTCACTCAGCATGTTATTTTTATGGAGAGACACCACTAGTGAACCTATGAACCCCGGTCCATTTTCCACACTGTTAAACAAACCACAACAGTTTCCTGCTTTCTTTACTTACTGCAAGCATACACCATTTTCCACACTGTATGTCAAATCTTTGTTTTCAGCTAGACCGGTGAGATTGACAACCTCACTGTACTGTTGGGACAAAGTATTTTGGTTGTGTTGTGTGCAGGTTCCACGTTGTTGCTGACACCGGTGAGGCGCCATCACCACCGTCAGTGGCATCAACCTTCCCGAGATCCTCTTCCTCCTACTGGATTGATAACCTTGGTTCTTAACTGAGGGAAATTCTTACCGATGTGCTCATCAAACCCTCCTCTTGGGGTTTCCAACAAAACGTAGCAGACATGTATGTAGTGGACTTCTCTAAAGGAGACACGTGTGCCGCTACATGCCTAATGGCTAAAGTTTATGTGGTGTGGCTTTGGCATCGCCGGTTAACCCACACCAATATGAGGACGTTGCATGACCTTCAAAGTGGAAATCATGTTCTAGGACTAACGGATGCTAAGTTTGCCAAAGATCGTGTGTGTATCTCATGCTTGCTTGGAAAGCAACATGGAGAATCTCACCCCACCAAGACTACCATCACCACTTCAAGTTTCCTTGAGCTTATTCATTTGGACCTTTTTGGTCCACTATCTTATGATAGTCTTGGAGGCAAGAAGTATTGCTTGGTGATCGTGGATGACTATTCAAGATATTGTTGGGTGTATTTCTTCAAGAGGAAGAGCGAGACTCAAAAGAGAGTCATTGAGTTCATCACTTTGGTGGAGCGCCAACAAAAAGAAAGCATCATGGCTATCCGAAGTGATAATGGATCTGAATTCAAGAACTACACCGTGGAGAGATTTCTTAGCGAAGAAGGGATTTCTCATCAATATTCCACTCCCTATACCCCTCAACAAAATGGTGTGGCGGAGAGGAAGAACCCGACACTATTGGATGCGGCAAGGACCATGATTGCGGAGTTCTCTTCTCCTTATAATTTTTGGGCCGAGGCCGTCTCCACCGCTTGTCAAGCTAGCAATCGGTTATATCTTCGCAGTAACTTGAATAAGACTCCTTATGAGATTCTCACGGGCAAGAAGCCGGATGTATCATACTTCAAGGTCTTTGGGTACAAATTCTTCATTCGTAAGAGAGGTAAATGCTTGTCAAAATTTGAGACTAAATCATATGAGGGTATCTTTGTTGGTTATGCCACAAACGCTCACGCCTATAAAGTCTACAACAAGTCCACCAGACAAGTTGAAGAAGCTATAGGCGTGGTGTTTGATGAGGATAATGGGTCCCAGGGGGCCGTATAGATCATGGTGTTGTAGGATATGCAATTCCTCCCATCGTCATAAGAAGAATGGGGATTGGTGAAATAATTCCCATTGAGGGTTACCGGATACAGAGGGAGAAGGACTATGCTCTACTCAAGTGGAGCCATTGACTACACCGATTGATACACAAGCTACCCAACAAGATGCACCAAGCCCTCAAGTTACTATTCAAGGCCAAGCAAATGATCAAGGCCAAGCTAACAATGAAGGCCAAAGTCAAGGATCTCATGTTGGTGAAAGATCTTGACACATTCGTGATCCATCTCCCATCGATGAACAAGAACAAGATGAAGATGGACATGACTCCAATGATGAAGGTGAAGTTCAACCCATATCCAAGGAGACTTTGGAGGAGATGCTAGCTCGTAGAGCAAAGAGGAGGCTAGAAAATCTTGAGCGTGCCGGTCACACAGAGGACATGATTCTTGGACAAGTTCGAGGAAGGGTAGTCACAAGGAGGCAATTGGTGGATTTTAGCAAGGCGCATGCTTTAGTATCTCACATTGAGCCCAAGAAGGTCTATGAATCTCTTGAAGATCAATATTGGCTTGAAGCTATGCATGATGAACTCAACAACTTCGAGCGCAACAAGGTTTGGAAGTTAGTCCCAAGGCCCAGGATTGCAAGAACGTCATTGGCACCAAATGGGTGTTCAAGAACAAGCAAGATAAACATGGCATATTCATTCGTAACAAGGCGATATTGGTGGCTCAAGGCTTCTCTCAAGTCGAAGGTGTCGATTTCGGTGAAACTTTTGCTCCTGTAGCTCGTCTTGAATCAGTTCGTATCTTGCTTACCTATGCTTCTCATCATAACTTCAAACTACAATAAATGGATGTTAAAAGTGCTTTTCTTAATGTTCCTATTAATTAGTTAGTATATGTCAAGCAACCTCCGGGTTTCGAGGATCCCAACCACCCCGATTACGTCTACAAACTCAATAAGGCGCTCTATGGACTTAAACAAGCTCCATGTGCGTGGTACGAGCACCTTAAAGAGTTTCTAGTAGATCGTGGTTTAATGTTGGTTGAATCGATCCCACCCTTTTCACAAAGAAGGTTGGAGGTGACTTGTTCATATTCCAACTCTATGTGGATGATATTATTTTTGGTTCTACTAACACCACATTCAATGATGAATTTTGCAAACTTATGACAGATAAATTCGAGATGTCTATCATGGGCGAGTTGGAGTATTTTCTTGACTTTGAGATCAAGCAACATCCCGAAGGCACTTTCATCAAGCAAGCCAAGTATACTCAAGATATGCTCAAACGATTCAAGATGCATGATGCCAAGCCTATGAAAACCCACATGTCCACAACTATTGACTTGAAACCCGACCCGAATCGTAAAGAGGTAGATCAAAAGGTATACCACTCCATGATTGGCTCTTTGCTCTATCTTTGTGCATCTAGACCCGATATTATGTATATCATAGGTAAATGTGCAAGGTTTCAAGCCTCTCCGAGGCAAAATCATTTTGAAGCAGTTAAGCGCATCTTTCGCTATTTAGTTCATATCCCAAACTTCGGTCTTTGGTATCCCAAGGGTTCAAGCTTTCAGCTCATCGGGTACTCGGATGCGGATTATGCGGGAGAGAAGACGGATAGGAAGTCTACATCCGGGGGTTGCCAATTTCTTGGTCGCTCTTTGGTGTATTGGTCTTCCAAGAAGCAAAATTGCATCTCCCTATCCACCACCGAGGCCGAGTACATCTCCGCGGCAAGTTGTTGTGCTCAATTGCTATGGATGCGGCAAACTTTGCGAGATTATGGTATCGACTTTGACAAGGTCCCCCTCTTGTGCGACAATGAGAGTTCCATCAAGATCGCCTACAACCCCGTTCTTCACTTCAAGACGAAGCACATTGAGATTCGGCATCATTTCATTTGGGATCATGTTGAGAAGGGCGATATTGATCTCTCTTATGTGCCGACCAAGGGTCAACTTGCGGACATCTTCACGAAGGCTCTTGATGAACCAAGATTTTGGAGTTTGAGGAATGAACTAAATATCATTGATGCGTCTAACTTCACTGTAATCCTTGCATAGATACCTTGACTATACATGCTATTTAGGTTTGGATGTAGGCATGGACATAGGGGGAGCGTACTTCAATTCATGAACCAACACTCCTCCAATCATGCGCAAATCAATCAAACCTTCATGCATATCTAGTCATTTTATGACTTATTGTGCTTCAACGTGAGTCATGCTTTTGGGCCCAAGATATATCTTCGCGGCTCCTTGGCATATACTCAAACACGGTAACTACAGCCACCAACATTTTTCTCTTCGTTGTGTTGTTTGTCTTTTTTTGCTCCTTTCTCGTTTTGTGTTTGCATTTCCATTGTCGTCGTTTTGTTTTTATCGTTTTTGGTGGATCATTCCTAGTTCCTTCTTTGAAAAACTTTGTGTGTGGGAACCCTAGAAATTCCGGCCTAGGGCCCAGAAATTTCCGGCCACCTGATACTTGTCCTGAAAATTCCCCCCATTTCCTCCGTGCCCGCTCTCTGGACACGGCCAGAAATTTGGGGCGGAATTTTCCGGGCCAAATATCCGGAGGCTGGAATATTCCGTGTCCTGGCCCCGGAAATTTCCGGTGTTCGATATTTGCCCAGAAATTCACCCCGCTCTGTTGTGCCTCCTCTCTGGAGTCACACCGGATTATTGCGGCGGAATTTCCAGACCCCAGAAATTCCGGCCCCCACACCGGAATATTCCGGGGTAAGCAGTTGTTGCCTATAAATAGGTGACGGGAGGGGCTCTCTCACTTCTTTTCCCCTCCCATCTCCTGCTCTCTCCTCTCTCCAACTGCAGCCGCCGCCACAGGGCTCCCCGAGAGGCTCCGTCGCCTCCCCTCCTCGTCTTCCGGCTTCTCTTTGCGGATTAAGAGACTACACGTCCGTGCCAATTCCATGGGTCCCGGTATGTGCCAAGTTTTCTCCGTGATCTAGGGTTTTCGGTTGCTTTGATCTCTCACGTTCTTCGGGTTGGATCTCACCACATCACGTTTTTCTTCCGATATTTCACCATCGTACCACCCCGTGCACTCTATATATCGTTCTAGATTCCTTGAAGTCCTGGATTCGTAACCCTAGTGCGATTTTTCAAGGGCCGGAAATTTCCGGCCCCAGCCCGGAATTTCCGCCCCCCGGAAATTTCAGCCATGTCCGGAATTTCCGGCCTGCTCTAAATCTTTTACAGAGGTCATTCTATTCCACTCCACAAGATTTGAGCCCCATTGTTGATGTTGTTTGTTTTTCTTTGCGCTTGTTTTTTGCTTTTCTTGCAGATGGTTCAAGCTCTAGGCCCAAGGCAACTAGCTCCCGCAAGCGGTGGCGCCTCTTCCAACAGAATGAAGAAGGGGTTCTTGTTGATCAGAATGTCATTCGTCAGCGTGAGCGTGAAGAACATTGCGAGTATGAGCGTCATCGCAACGCCGACAAGTCTGCTCGTCGTGCCAATAAACAACAGGGCAAGACCTCTCTGACCTGGCAACCATGTCCGTGGCTGAATTCAAGACCTGGCGCACCAAGGCATGGTACACTGATGGCCCTTAGGACGCCACTATTGAATCTGTACAGGCAGGTGTACATGGTTATGAGCAAGCTTGTATGCCCTATGAAGTACATCAACTTTCAACACATGGCTACTACCCCTGCCTATTTCAACAACTCTGTTCATCTTGCTGAGCTACTTGGTTTGCGCCCTATCATGGAGACCCAATGCTCCTACAATAGCACCTTCATTCAGCAGTTCTTTGCTACCCTGGTTTTCGATGATGCTGAGGAGATTGGGATGACCTGGATGTCTAGACCTCACAATCTCACAGCCACATTCCAGGATTTTGCTTCGGAGCCCAAGTATCCTTTTGCTGGCATCAATGTTCCTTAGGGCTCTCGCATGCACGTCCACGGCGTGGAATGTGAAAAGAACAGCCTGGTTGAGCTGTATGGTCCTCGAGGTACTATGGGTTCCGCCAAGGGTCTCTATGCCATCTATGAAATCCTTCTACGTATGTTCCGGGAGACCATTGCACCTAGCGCTGGAAAGAATGATGAGATTCGTGGCGGTTTGGTGAACCTCATGCACCATGCCTTCCTGACCTTCGTAGAGGGTGATCTTAAGGATACTGAGAGCCACAAGATTGATGTGATGGAATTTATCTTTCATGAGATCCACTTTGCTCTCTACCACCGCAAGGTGCCTCCCTACGCACCATACCTCATGAAGCTCATTAAGTCCAAATATCCTGCTGACGAGCATGCTGATCTTGATTTGGATTGTGAGACTCACAAGGATGTGAAACTGTACAAGAAGAGTGTCCATACTCAGCAAGCTGCACATGACGTTGGTGCTACCGGTCAGGGACACCATGATCCTTGCATGAGACAGGCTCCGTCAGGTACCAAGAAGCGCTCCTGGGTTGTCGTGCCATTGAGAAAGTGCTATGCATGAACGTATGCTTCCACAAGGAGAACTACAATGCCTATGTCGATCATCGCACCATTCTTGAGAACCAGCGTTCAATCGTGACGGCCCTCAACAGGCCCAATGTTCCTTCTCCTCTTCGTGCTCGGATTCCTTACCGCAATTGGAACAACCGTGATGTGGACTGGGATCTTGATGTTTCTGCTGATGAAGATGTGGAGGATGCTAGTGAGGAGGAAGGTTCCGAGGAGGACCCCGAGGATGATGGTGCCATGGACTAGAGCTTTGTTCCTTGGGACGTAGTGCATTCTTCTCTCTTTTTGGTATCCTTATGCCAAAGGGGGAGAAGATCTAGAGATCGCGAGGATTTGCTAGGGTGGGCTGCTTTTTATCTCTCGTGTGTTTTTCGACTTTTGTTTTTATTCGTGATCGTTTATTCGTGGATTCCTATGTGTGAACTTATATTATTGGGAGGCATGTCGAGATAGGAAAAGGAGTACTGATCGGGCATGGGAAAATCTTAACCATGGGGTTCGAAACTTCTCCCTCACGGCAAATCAGCTGCGATCATTGTGTCCCGTTCGGACGAGACGGCCGGCCGTCGCGGTTCCTTCTCATTCGTTGTACTGCCACGCCGAGGTCTACATCCTGCTTATCTCCTGCGCTCTTCAGGACATGCTCGACTGTAGGTATGTCACTGATGCCTAAACAAGTAAACGTGGGACAGAATGCCTCTGATTTTTTTTTTTTTGCTTTTCAATCACTGAATGCCTGAGCATGTTTAATGATGGGGAGGCGTTTAGCATGCTCAATGAGCAGGTTGTTTGGGGCCAGAACTGGACTTGCAGACTGCAGTATTGCAGTCCTTAGCCGGTTTTGTTTCTTATGCTTTTGCTCAAAGTATCCATTGTTATCTTTATTGGGTGCAGACCGGCATATGCTACAAGCTGCACATTGACATAGGCTGCAACTGAATGACATGCGCGCTGTGCAGGCAGGTTAGCCGGGAGAAACTTAAGTAATATTAAGGGCTCCTTTAATTCATAGGATAGTAAAAGTGTAGGGATAGGAAAATCATAGGATTGATATGACATCTCTTGTTGAATCCTATGGGAAGAAGAAGCATGTTTGATTGAGTGAAGAAATTTTTCTATGAGGTCCAACCTCATGTTATTTCCTATGAAGTTTGTACTACAAAATTCCTATGGGATTTTTTCCTCCTATGAATCAAAGGGCTTCAAAGGAAAAGTTCATGTAGGATTTCTATCCTACACAAATCCTTTAGCATTCCTATGATTCAAAGGAGCCCTAAGTTGGACCAGGCTTGTAACGGTTAAAATATGATTGCAAGACCAAGAAATAGGATTTATTATCCGTCAAGTTGGATCAGGCTTGTGTCAAATATAGACTCTTACCTCGTCCTTTCCTCGTAATAAAAATATATATTCTCCTCCTCATTTAATTTTAACGCTTGTCAAGTTTACTACACTTTCTTCTTGTTAATTTTTGTTTTGTCGATAAACGATATTATTTTCAGCTTCATGCAATGTTCAGAAAAGAACAATGTTGAATAGTACAAGCTATGTCCTTAATAAAAAAAAGTAAAACCTCTAGCAGCATATTTTTTCTACAATTGGATTTTTTTGTTATGATCTATTCTATTTTTTCTGATAGTAAATATATTATATTGCACAGAGCCAGTAAAAATTACATTCAGTTATCTTATTTCTAGGCTCGCTACATGTGGCACAATTTTCTTAGTTTGAATATGCATAATGCAAATTAACTATATACTTCGGTGAACTATAAGAGTGTTCCCAATGGTATAAACTAAATCATCATTTAAAATTTTTGTAAGGACATAATTTGGTTTGGAATCCGGAGCGAAGCACGGTATTGTGCTAGTACGGCATGATTTGGTTTGGAATCCGTAGCGAACCAAATTATGTGCTAAACTCCAATCGTCCTTTCAAAAAAAAAAAAAAAAACTCCAATTGAAGAGGGATGGAGACTGGCGGCAGCCGCACGCGCACGAGCAATGGCGAGGTCATCCGGACGGGCGACGGGACGGGGGATACGACGGAGAGCGGCAGCTCCTCCACGCGCACATGCAATCGCATGGTGATCCGGATGGGCTCCCCGCCGCCCCTTCCCGTCGCCCCTTCGCGGAAGAGAACATTGGACGGCGGCGGCCGTTCCGGCGAGGATGTGACGTTCAAGACGATCCTATCGGACAGCAAGCATCGTGATGGATCTGTCCTGAGTGAATCCTCTATGTGGCATAAACTGTATCGTTTGAACATCACCGACGAGAGTAAGCCCCTCATCTTCTTTTATTCATACTGAAATCTAAAAATTGCTACCTTTCCTATGTTAAAATTAGTGTACGTTATTGATATAAGTCCTTGAATTACACTTTCTTAGTAGATATTACTACAGTTTGCTTTTAACCCCGATTTATATATCCAGATGGCAGTGCATCAAAACGATGCGCCAGTTCCCAATTTCCATTAAAACTGACAATGTTTGTGTGACTTGCACCTAGTCAATACTAACATGCCAAGAGCGAAATATTTGATCCAGTAATAGCACGCTGGTACCTCACCAATCAGTCACAGCATCACAGGCTATATGCAGTTGCCTCTTTTGACATGAACTCGATAATAACATGGTGGTGCACCACCGGTCAGACTATATGTAACTGAATCCTCTGAACTATAATTCACTGGTCTTCCTAATTGTGTCTCCTCCCATTAGTTATCAACCCGATATGTTTGTTAAGAACAACATTTTTTCACCTCCATAGTGCAGCTCATCTAATCACAATCTTAACCTCTTGCCTCACAACAAGCCTGACTCTTAACAAAATCTCACAGCTTTTGTAACTACTCACTTGAAGAATAAACAGTATGTTTGTCTTAATTTCATCACAGGAAACATGTGGCAAGTCATAGTCAACAATTTATCAAGCAACAGTACCATATGAGTTTGTACATATTCATATATATTATGCTTATTAGGTGACTTATTGACCCATATTACAGGTCTATGATATTATTATTTGATAGCTGAACATTATCGCACTGAAGTTTTGTTTCTGTTTTCTAGCTTTAGGGAACACCATGCCTAATTGCGTACTTAAAATTGCTATGTCAGATAGCTCTCGTGATACCTTTTTAATGTCCTGCCAAAATTCCTGTGTGTGAGTGCCATGTGAATCCTTGCTTGTGTCATAGAAATTTGTGTTAGCTTTAGTAACTTCATTTCCCGTACTCAAATTAATGCATGTGCGACTGTTTCTATTGCTGATCTCAGCTTGCCTGGAGCCAATGATGATGTCAAAGATACCCAAGTGTCAGCCGTACTCCAGGGACTGCCAAAGGCATTTGTATCATGATATGATGCAGATATACTGGCTGAAGCTAGCATATATTTCTGCTGATTCTTTGAATGGCCCAGTTCAGTTGTATGGATACTTGGCTGCCCGGGACCTCTGAACCCAAGGCGTAATTACCTGTTCAACCGCAGCAGAGATGATCCTTATGTCGTGGTTCAGGATGATGACTGGTTGATACAAATGTCTGGCCCCAAGAGAGGCATCGAAATGACAGCCCCCGTGCTGGTCGAGTTCGACATGAGGATCAAGACTGGAGAAAAGGAAGAAGAGGACCTGCAGCTCATCGACGGGGCTGTGAGCTTCAGTGACATGGACCCGCCGATCAACATGGCCTTTACCGAACGGCTCGGTGGTGAGGGCGGTGCAGTCGACATAAATCTGGCACATCTGTATGAGGCAGCGGAGGCCACAATACAAGTGCGTATCTCGGAAGCGTGCACTGCTGGTCTGAGCCTCTGTCTGACCGCTTCTGGCAGCGGGTTACTCGAGAAAGCCCGGCTCTTCGACGGAATTGTCAACGAGGCGCCATGTGACCTGGACAGGTTCGTGTTTGCGGTGATGAAACGCACCAAATTGATTGTGGTGTTGAAGATTGGTCGGAGCGATGGCTCCGATTGTGTTCACCGGTTCCATCTCTTCGATGTTCAGAAGCATGGAGATTCGACCGTGTATTTCAAGCTCAGTTTCGCCACTATACATGTGACGGTGACTTGGTCGACTTTGGACGTCCCCAACAGTGCACTTGGTGAAGACAATCACTACCAGTGGGGCCTGGAGGATACAACTGAGGATAATTATGATTATGACTGGAATGATTGGTAGTTAACGCTTTGGTGTCCTATATGTATAAACTTCCTCTATCACTAGATTTTTCTGTCAGTGCATTTTGGATGTGTTGAAAGAGACTTTGGATATGTTTGGGGCCAGAGAGTGTAGCTTAGGATGATTCTGGTTATGACTGGAATCACTATTAGTTAACACTTTGGGTGTGCTGTATCTTTGTAAACATCCTCAGTGACTAGATTGTCTGTTGTGCATTTTGGACGTGTTGGGGTGTTCTGGCAGATTTTGTTGCTGTGTATGTAAAAGTATGTCCTGATCTTACTCATATTAGATATTCTGATCCTGCATGTCTGAGTGTTGAGAAATGTATTCACCTGTGCTTCTTTTGAGGAGTAGTATGTACATATATATATATATATATGTATGTTGTATGGCCAGAGGCAAGGACATGCTTCTCGTGTGGATGCAGTTTTACCTCTAGAATCAATTCACTGACACCCTGCTTTTCTCCCATGATTTGAGTTTGTTTTCGTTCAATTGGATTCCAAATTCTATTCAGGTAGGATTACCATCTGATTTTAGCCTCATTTTTTATGTCTGGGTGCCATGTGGAATGGAAAGTGAACAGAGCAGCAGGAAGGTGCAGAGTAACACACTGGACCAACGAACAGGGTACGATAACTGAATCAACATCAGACGACCAGACAGTCCCCTGCAGAACCATGTCATTCCCTTTGGGTGAGCAGCTTGACGTGAGTTTTGGTCCTCGGCAACGGCACGATCGTTGGAATTTATGTTGGGCCTCACTAGCCAGCCCACCTAAGACCAAATAAATCCTGAAATTATCATGCCCCATTCATGAATAATACAAGTGGAGAGTGGGACTAAAGTTTAGTCTCACATTGCTAGTTTGGAGAGAGTGGAACCACCTTATAAGGTGAGCCATTCTGACTCATGTATGAGTTGGCAACGCGAAAGGAGAGGTGTGCCACACGCGCGCTCCTCCTCCGCCGCCCGCCTCGCCATGCCTCGTCTCGTCACGACGCGCCGTGGGATGCGGGAATGAGCCGAGAGCGTTTATTTTGCCGGTTGGGAAAATTTAATGAGTCATTAACTTGGTAATTAACGGGCGCGTTAATTCCAAAACCGTTTCTGTTTCCTTTCTGGATCGTGGAACCGAACCGACTCAGACGTGGAGTTACGCCCACGTCTCTCCCAGCCCGCATATAAATACGCGCATACGGTAAACCCTAGCCGCCACTTCGTCATGTGGTTTCGCACCACCGTTCCAAAACACTGCGCCGCCAATCAAGTCTTCTCCATCCCTCCTTCCGGCGTGCACTGCGAGAAGGGACATCAGGCCTCCGGAACCCCGCCTCTTGTGATCCTGTACGGGAGAGAGGCGATCATGTTTTGGGGAGCGCACTCGCGCGACTGCTGATGGCGACTATTTCCCCAACGACGACTTCTTCCCCGACCTCGGCAACCTCTTCATCGACGACATGGCCGACGTGGAAAACAACAACGGCGGTGCCGCTACCGCTGCATCATACGTATCTCTCTCTCATCTGTACGAGATACAACTGTAATTCTTTTGCCTACTGCTTGTTGTAGATTGGATCGGTGTTAATACAGCATTATGTTTCGATACTTGCATGCTTAGTATAATTGCTACTGTCATGATTTACTTCATGTTATTTGAGATTAAATCATGTGCTAAATTGCTAATATATTCAACAATCCAAAAACCTGATTATAGGCAATTTCTTGCACCTGCACCGTTTGTCATTGCGGCGACAAGGCCAATCCCTTTCAAGGGTGTGGACTATAAGAGGTGGCGCACGAGAGCATTGCTATGGTTTCAAACCTTGCGCTGCTATGCGGCCACCAAGGGCAAGCCTGAGGGCGATCTCAATCTAGCACAACTGGAGGCCTTTGAGAATATGGACACTATGTTTAAAAGTGCGCTCCTCGGTATAATTGATGATTCCATTGTGGATCCGTACACGTCGTTTGATAACGGCAAGGATATGTGGGCTACACTCGATGCCAAATTTGGGGCCTCGGATGCTGGCAGCGAGCTGTATGTCATGGAGCAATTCTATGACTACAGGATGACTGATGAGCGCTCTGCTGTTCAACAGGCTCATGAGATACAGTCACTCGCTAAAGAATTTGAGCACTTTAAGTGTATGTTACCGGACAAATTTGTGGCCGGAGGCATTATTGCCAAGCTTCCATCTTCATGGAGCTCCGTTGCTACTTTTCTGAAACACAAGAGACAGGAGTTTTCCGTTTCGGATCTCATCGGATCTCTTGATGTGGAAGAGAAGGCGAGAGCAAAGGATACACGTGCTCGGGTTGCTGAGGTAGGTTCTTCTGCCCATGTGGTATAGAATAAACACTACCCGCCCAACAAGTCTAAATATAACAAAAAGAAATCCGAGTTTAAAGGCAAACCCGATGGCAAGTTTAAGCCTTCGCACTCTACCAACTTCAAGAAGAGAAAGGGGTCATGTCATGTTTACGGTGACCTGACTCACTAGGCTCCAAAATGCCCTAAAAGCTATGAGTTGCAGCAGCAGGAGAACAGCGGCAAGACCGCTAATGTTGTCATGGCTGACACTGAGATGAAGGATTCTGGGTACGGTATAGTTCCCACTATTCTTTCAGTTTGTCATTCACCTGAATGGTTAATTGACACAGGTGCCAATGTACATATTTGTGATGATGCTTCCATGTTCTCTTCTTATCAGGTCACAGGGACTTCCCTCGTGCTGATGGGGAACGGGTCACATGCTACTGTTCGTGGTGTTGGTACGGTCGATCTGAAGTTTACTTCGGGGAAGGTCGTGCGACTGAAGAACGTTCATCATGTGCCATCCATCAATAAAAATCTCGTCAGCGGCTCACGTTTATGTCGAGATGGTTTTAAGTTGGTTTTCGAGTCTAATAAAGTGTTAATTTCCAAGTATGGACAATTTATTGGTAAAGGCTATGAGTGTGGAGGCTTGTTCCGCTTATCCTTGTCAGATATTTGCACCAAAGTTATTAATAATGTTTGCCACGGTAATGATTGTGATGTTTGGCATTCACGACTTTGTCATATTAATTTTGGTTGCATGACGCGGTTAGCAAATATAAGTTTAATTCCAAAATTCAGTACTATTAAAGGTTCCAAATGTCAAGTGTGTGTTCAAGCTAAGCAACCTCGCAAATCTCATAAGACTGCGGAGGCGAGAGACTTGGCACCACTAGAACTTATACATTCTGATCTTTGTGAGATGAATGACGTATTGACAAAAGGTGGAAAGAAATATTTCATGACACTTATTGATGACTCCACTAGATATTGTTATGTGTATCTTCTGAAATCTAAAGATGAAGCTTTAAATTATTTTAAGATTTATAAAGCCGAAGCTGAGAACCAACTTGATCGTAAAATCAAACGGCTTAGGTCTGATCGTGGTGGAGAGTATTTTTCCAACGAGTTTAATTCTTTTTGTGCTGAACACGGTATTATTCATGAGAGGACGCCTCCCTACTCACCTCAGTCAAATGGGGTGGCTGAAAAAAAGAACCGAATGTTGTCTGATCTGGTTAACGCCATGTTAGACACTTCGGGTCTCTCCAAGGCATGGTGGGGGGAGGCGCTAATGACTGCATGTCATGTCCTAAACCGAGTTCCCACAAAGAATAGAACCGTTACTCCATTTGAGGAATGGGAAAGGAAAAGGTTAAAACTCTCCTACCTACGTACTTGGGGTTGTTTGACGAAAGTCAATATACCAATTCCCAAGAAGCGCAAGCTTGGACCTAAAACCGTAGATTGTGTTCTTCTGGGCTATGCTTTTAATAGCATTGGTTATAGATTCTTGATAGTAAAATATGAGGTATCCGACATGCATGTTGGTACGATTATGGAGTCGAATGATGTGGCTTTCTTTGAAAACATATTTCCTATGAAGGATATGTCTAGCTTATCAAATCAGGAGAAACCTGTTTCATCTAGTTAGGAATTAGCTGAGATTCCTGAATCCACCATTCCGATAGAACACGTTGAGAATCCCGAGGAGGATGACAATGAAGTTCCTGTAAGGAGCAAGAGACAGAGGACTGCAAAGTCCTTTGGTAATGATTTTATTGTGTACCTCGTGGATGACACACCCAGGACTATTTCAGAAGCCTATGCATCTCTTGATGCTGACTACTGGAAGGAGGCTGTCCTTTGCGAGATGGATTCCATCTTGGCTAACGGAACCTGGGAAATCACTGATCGTCCCTATGGGTATAAACCAGTAGGATGTAAGTGGGTGTTCAAGAAAAAGGTTAGGCCTGATGGTACAATTGAAAACTACAAGGCAAGGCTTGTGGCCAAGGGGGTTATACCCAGAAAGAAGGTGAAGACTTCTTTGATACTTACTCACCTGTGGCTAGACTGACCACTATTCGTGTGCTACTCTCACTGGCTGCCTCGCACGGTCTTCTCGTTCATCAAATGGACGTTAAGACGGCTTTCCTTAATGGAGAGTTGGACGAGGAAATTTACATGGAGCAGCCAGATGGTTCGTAGTACCCGGTCAGAAAGACAAGGTGTGTAAGTTATTGAAGTCATTATACGGCCTCAAGCAAGCACCTAAGCTATGGCACGAGAAGTTTGAAAGGACTTTGACTGTTGAAGGATTTGTTGTAAACGAATCTGATAAGTGTGTGTACTATCGCCATGGTGGGGGCGAGGGAGTTATTCTATGTCTATATGTCGATGACATATTGATCTTTGGGACCAATCTTGATTTAATCAAGGAAGTTAAGGATTTCTTATCTCGCTGTTTTGAGATGAAGGATCTAGGAGTAGCTGATGTTATCTTGAACATCAAGCTATTGAGAGATGATAATGGTGGGATCACACTGCTTCAATCTCACTATGTGGAAAAGGTCTTGAGTCGCTTCGGGTATAGTGACTGCAAGTCTTCTTCAACTCCATATGATGCTAGTTTGTTGCTTCGAAAGAATCAACGGATTACTAGAGATCAACTGAGATATTCTCAGATTTAGGCTCGCTTATGTATTTGGCGAGTGCCACGAGGCCTGACATCTCTTTTGCTGTGAGCAAATTGAGCCGGTCTGTTTCCAATCCGGGAGATGATCATTGGCGTGCGCTTGAGAGAGTTATGCGCTATTTAAAAGGCACTGCGAGCTATGGAATTCACTATACCGGAAACCCGAGGGTTCTGGAAGGATATAGTGATTCTAATTGGATATCTGATGCTGATGAGCTTGAGGCCACTAGTGTTTATGTTTTTACACTTGGTGGTGGCGCTGTTTCCTGGAAGTCTTGCAAGCAGACCATCTTAACGAGGTCAACTATGGAAACAGAACTCGCGGCATTAGACACAGCCACTGTTTAAGCAGAGTGGCTTCGTGAGCTCTTGATGGACTTGCCTATGGTTGAAAAACCAATACCCGCAATCCTAATGAACTGTGATAATTAAACTGTGATCATCAAAGTGAACAGTTCTAAGGATAATGCAAAGTCATCAAGACATGTGAAGAGGAGATTAAAATCTGTCAGGAAATTGAAAAACTCCGGAGTTATTGCGTTGGATTATATCCAAACATCTATGAACTTGGCAGATCCCTTCACAAAGGGTTTATCACGGAATGTGGTAGATAATGCATCGAGGGAGATGGGTTTGAGACCCACGTTATGAGTTGCCCACAGTGGTAACCCACTCTATGTGATCGTAGATCCCGTGAATTAGAAGTGGGAGACAAGCTGTTGGTCGGCTGAGAGGAGAGTATCCTTATATTTTATTCCACTCCATAAAAGATGCAATACTCTCCTGATCTGTATGGTAGGTTGACATTTGTGTTAATGTGTTCCAAGTGGCTTATTTATATAAGCAGAGATGTGTCCTACAAAACATCTTCTGAGGAACTCACCTATATGATTCTGACTGTTAAACGTCGCAGTCTATGAGAATCAGGTGCTCTGTAATAAACTCATGAAAGGCCTTCGGAGTATGACGCATACGCTCCAAACCGCCGGGAAGCCTTCCGGCAGCCTAGTATCGGTTTAGACGTTGTGTGAAACTGGTATCACAACAAACTTGTAGTTCAAGGCGTAGTCCACTATTCAAGTTATGAACTAGTGTAGCATGATGTTGTAAGTGGAAGTTCAACTTAACAGTCTCCACTAACACCGGTGTATAAACAATGTTTTGGAACAGAGTTTATGAAATGTGCTAATGACACTTTGTGGGGGATTGTTGGAATTTATGTTGGGCCTCACTAGCCAGCCCACCTAAGCCCAAATAAATCCTGAAATTGTCATGGCACATTCATGAATAATACAAGTGGGGAGTGGGACTAAAGTTTAGTCCCACATTGCTAGTTTGGAGAGAGTGGAACCACCTTATAAGGTGAGCCATTCTAGCTCATGTATGAGTTGGCAAGACAAAAGAAGAGGTGTGCCACACGCGCGCTCCTCCTCCACCGCCCGCCTCGCCACGCCTCGCCTCGTCACGACGCGCCGCGGGTTGCGGGAATGAGCCGAGCCGAGAGCGTTTATTTTGTCGGTTGAGAAAATTTAATGAGTCATTAACTTGGTAATTAACGGACGCGTTAATTCCAAAACCGTTTCCGTTTCCTTTCTGGATCGTGGAACCGAACCGACTCAGACGTGGAGTTACGCCCACGTCTCTCCCAGCCCGCATATAAATACGCGCATACGGTAAACCCTAGCCGCCACTTCGTCATATGGTTTCGCACCACCGTTCCAAAGCACTGCGCCGCCAATCAAGTCTTCTCCATCCCTCCTTCCGGCGTGCACCGCGAGATGGGACAGCAGGCCTCCGGAACCCCGCCTCTTGTGATCCTGTACGGGAGAGGGGCGATCAGCTTTTTGGGGAGCGCACTCGCGCGACTGCTGACAACGACTACTTCCCCAACGACGACTTCTTCCCCGACCTCGGCAACCTCTTCATCGACGACATGGCCGACGTGGAAAACAACAACGGCGGTACCGCTACCGCTGCATCGTACGTATCTCTCTCTCCTTTGTACGAGATACAACTGCAATTCTTTTGCCTACTGCTTGCTGTAGATTGGATCGGTGTTAATACAGCATTATGTTTCGATAATTACATGCTTAGTATAATTGCTACTGTCATGATTTACTTCATGTTATTTGAGATTAAATCATGTGCTAAATTGCTAATATATTCAACAACGATGGCCATGTAGAAGATGGCGGCCGTGAAAGACGACGTGGAGGGTTATTATGCGAGGGTCTCCCGGTAGTTGCTAGTGCAACATGATACCACAGGTAATATAGCCTCCACATATATGCTGAACATCGACAGAACAGAGAAAGAAGAAAATTCATACAAACATAAGCAAAGCAACAAAAGCTCGTTGCTGCCACTATTAGAGAGCAGGAGATGGATGTCCAGGTCTGATCCCCTGCCTACTTATAATCAAAAGGAAATCATCTTGCACTTGATATACTTTTTTTTGTCTCAAGTTGGCATTTCAGTCTGAATGATCTTGTCCTTTAGAGGATGAGGACGACGACGGACCGTCCAGCCACATCTGAACCAGATAAAACAGCTAAGAGCTAGGTGTAGCAGAGTTTCTCAGCTGTTATCGGATTATCGAACACGCAAATTCTCTAAAGGTGACACTTTACCTTTTGTTTAGAACATGACCAGCATGTCTTTGCCTTAAATATCAGAATACACCATGAACACGTACAACGGTACAACACCGAGTCCAACACATCCATTAGAGCATCTCTGTCAGACCCCTTATCCTGGAGATCCTTAAACGCGGATAAAAGACTAAAAAACACACTTTTATGGGTCAAAAATGTTGCGATGGAACAGAAACCGTAAAAACGAATTGTAAAACATTATGTTCTTCTTTTCTCCGTCTTCCCCAACTAGTATGTACGTGCGTACACAAACTGAGTGCCGCCAAGAGAAAGCGATGCAGCTCCCATCGCCGCCAATGCCCGCCCGGACCCTCGCTTAGCCCTCCTACCGCAGGCCTCCCCCGCCTCGGCCCGCCTCCTCTCGTCGAGGTGCTCCCATGGGAGTTTGGCCATCGAGGTGCTTCCATGGGGCTGCATTCACAGGTCACGATTTCGCACAAAATCTGTCAGAATCGAACCTCCACGTCGGGAATCGAAGATTGACGCCGGAATTGAGTCTCCTCGTCGTGGAATCGACCCTGAAATTTCCCAATTGCTAGCGTTGACCGGTATTCAGGGCCCTACAAAATTGCCTCAGAAACTATAAATACACGGGTCTGGGCCGTGTGTTTATAGTGCCCCTTAAAAAAGTTTAAGGTTCGGACGATTTTAAGGGGTCTGTTCGAGTCCGTTTTTCGACTAAAACTGTAAAAGTTGGCTATTTTACAGGTTTGACCGTTTTTAAGGGGTCTGCTAGAGATGCTCTTACACAAGAAACCGGAACCATACAAGAGATATACCTCCTTCATCATGAGGCTTCACGTATCACCCTTTAGAAAAGAACATTTAGGTATAGGACGCTTTAGATTTGGCATAACTATAGGGCATTAGACATTTCTTTTGTTTTAATACATCCTAGCCCAACTCACTTGCACAGCCTGGTTGGTCCGTATTGACACCAATTTACCTGCATGCACTAAATGGTAAAATTGCGATGTCATCTTGTGTTAAATGTGAATTCCGAAAATTCAAAATATTTCGTAGCTCAAACTATTTATCCGATTTATGATCCATTTTCACCGTAAGACTAATCGCATCAAGATTTTTTAAACTGGATCACATGTTGATATGTTTCGACGGTACATTTTTATCCTAAAATTACCACCTATTAACACGTGAGTTATCACGTTGTAGTATCTAAATTACCCACCCAAAAAAGATTAATTTTTGGTTTGAAACTATATTTCACTTTTAGTTGTTCTTTTTTATATTTCATGTTTTGAAGTTACCACATAGTTTCATAAGTTTCATAAGTGAATAACTTTGTTCATGATGATAGCTATACCCCTAAAACAGATGGATAACTCTATCAGTACGGCGTGGGTAACTATAATTTAGAGGATAGGCTAACTAAAATTTATTTTACGTGGATAACTATTTCATGAATAAATGAGTAACTCTATCACTACAGGGTGGATAACTTGATGAGTACTTGGTGGGTAATTTTTACCGTGTGAGTGTGGTAAATAAATTGATTTCATGGCGTATAATTATATCATGAACACATGGACAATTCATCTGCTAGTCTACGCTGCAGAATTTAAAATTTTGGCCTACTTAGTCCGCCAAGACCACTATGCAGATAACGAGGCAATGCTCATACATGCAAGGATCAGGATCACGACTCAGCGGGAAGCACAATCGATATAGTCGTAGAAGATTTTGAACTATCATAGATCCTCACAACTAGTACTAGTTGCAAGGATGTCGCTAAGCTTCCCTCGTCAAGGATCACACGTGTAATCCCTCTTATGGTGTGCATGCGTACGCTCGTGTCATCCCGTTAGTGCTCCGCTGTCCATAACTAGGCACCGACAAAGAGAGATAACTTTTCGGCTTTGCTAATTGGTAGTACTAATCGGCTGTGATTAGAGCTATATGAATCTGGAAGTTTCTCAACACATGAGAGAATTGCTAATTAGAGCTAGCTCTAATGGGGAGAGTAGATCTCAAAACTTAATTATAAGTCTCTAATTCGATTAAAGAGGCTCTAATTAGACCATCTGATTCTATTAGAGAGAGAGAGAGGAGCTTGCTCAAAATTATAATCTTTCTCTTAGCCTTGGGGTCCTTTTTATAGTTGGAGGGACGGGGAAATTTTCAAAGGGAGGGAGGAGTCCTAGTTGAGCTAGGAGGGGCTTGGCCGTACCCCCTCTCTTAGCCTAACTCGGATTGGACTCCCATATGGGAGTCCAACTCCATCTCCTCTCTCTCCTTTTTCCTTTCCCCTTTTTCTTTTCTTTTTCCCTTCAAATAAAATAGGAAAAACTGGAAGATTCCTAGTACCATGATTGGAGGCCCTTGTCAGCCCCACCCATTGCTGCGGCCTAAGGGTGAAATTTCGCCCCTCCGACACTCGCTCCCCCTTCTCGGTTTTTGCCCGAAACTATTCCGGAACACTATAAACCCAATAGATAAAATCATAGATATTATATACTGATGTTAGAAACATATTTCTAACATCTCGAGACATCTCATGTCCTTCGTTATCTCTCATATAAATTCTGCTATACACTGGCATAATTTCTCCCTTGTAGTAACTTCCCCGAAATCACTCCGATCGGCACCAAACTTGTTTTTGTGACATCGTATCGACATTGAACATTCATAAAACCAATAAAAAAATCTTAATTCTCTCAATTAATGGTTCGCACGTCTTAAAACTGTGACCCGTAAAACCTCGATAACACATAAACATGTTCATTAACTTATCGGACAATAACCAACTACGGGACCGTGGATGCCCATGATGGCTCCTGCGTATTCAGGAAGAACAAGGGAACCTTATAAGTTACTTATTGAACTTATTCTCTTACTCGATACGAATGTATCATGAGTTGAGACTATGTGATCTTGTCTGATCAAACTCTTTGATCATAACATATATATAACTCGTTACCGATATCGTCCTCTTTTCTCATCCATACCCCCGATGTCCTTGTGATAAACCATGTTTTGTCTGCCCAGACGATTAGTTGACATTGGTGATATTGAGAGGTCCTAGAGTGTGTATCCCTCTATCGTCTAGAAGATAAGTACTATTCTTGAACGATCTCAGTTTCATTACACTTTCTAAGTTATACCTAGACATCACTATTATGATCCCCAGTTGCGGCAAGATGGTTCATGACATCCAAAGTATAATTTTCGATCGTGCAGTCACTAGATATTATCATACTATAGGAATTATAGTCAACGACAACTTCATCTGTACTTTGCTAAAATACATTACAATTGTTTAGTCTCTTTTAGCAAGATCATATAGTTGGGTCGGTTCAGTACTATTACCCTAACAATAAACTTTTATGTTTTGCTAGACTTTTTAACCAAGTCCATGATCAAGAAAATGTGATTACCTCACAAACCATAAGCTAATCTTAGAGACAAGATTAGGAACTCTTGTTTGTTTATGTCTTCACAGTCTTCACACCCGCACAAAGATTTTCCTTTAAAAACTCATTTTTTTTAAAGTGTTATAAAAGTTGTAGCATGACGACATAAACTTAATTCTGAACTTGGAGATAGAATAATAATTGAATATTATTTTCTTTAGGGCATATCTCCAACAGTATCCCACTTGCATTAGATTCAATAGTACTCTAGTTAGTATGATGACATAATACCTATGGAATTCCGGTGTTAATCACACTCCATGTGGTTCCTTTAGATCATTGTCTTTCGCCTTTTGATATTATCAACTTGTGATAAACTTTTGTTTGGATTTATTATAAATTGGATTTGTATGAACCTGGTTCTGTGGCAACATTAATAATTCAAACGTCTCCGAATGCATTATCATACCATTATTTGAAATCTCACTAAGTCGATTGACTTTTGTCCAATGACTTGCAATCTACAATGTCCCACAATGTGTTGCAAATATCCATAGAAACATAATGTAGATTTATCTCATAATACTCTAATGTTGAAAAACATACAGTATTAACATTTGAAGAATCGGAATCTGAACTAAAATCAATAAAGATTTGATTTTGTAATTCCACCACAAATACATATGGTAATATTTCTCACAATATTATTTATAGTTATACAAAATCCATTGAGTCGTTTTATACTTAGTAATACCACCATTGAATATTTATGTGAGAAACATCTCACCACAATATTACTAGGTTTTATTACAAACAATTAACTGCATGCAAAAACTTATACTTAAGTTTTTCTCCTTTATACTGGTTTAACTAAACAATTTATTCAACGGAAATCTACCGGTTCTTGTGTGCTCCTTTTATGACTATGAGATTGGTCAAATCACAAAAAATAATTTGATCCCAACCCATTATATTTTTCTCACCAATGAACACGAAGGCCATGTCTTTTATAAAATATCATGTCATGTTTACTTTTGAGACAAATACTTTATTTAATTATAATTCGAAACTTCCCATATTTGGTCGGGAAAACTTTCACGCGGGGAAGAATCATTTCAAAGAGAGGGATGGAAACACTTCAACAAATCTCGACCGTCTGTTGCGAAATGAACGGTGTGCGTCTGGAGATAAGATTATCTTAGGGCACCCTAAAATTAGATTTTTCGTTTTCACAAACATCAATGCTTAATTCTATAGGAGAGGTTCCTAGTTAAGCATTTCTCTAGTCTAAATAAGCACTAGCGCCTAATAAAAACGGTTTATTTTTTAACCACCTCTATAAGGACTTTGCATTGTACATTCCCTAATGGTATAGGAGTGTGATACGTCCAAAATGTATCTCCTTTCCCGAACACTTTTCTTATTATTTTCCTCTAAACTTATGAGTTTTGTATACAACTAACACGGACTAATGCTGTTTTCAGCAGACTTACCTTGGTGTCTCATTTTTGTGCAGAAAAAACAACTTTCGGGAAAATGCCCAGAAAAGATCACATTGGTCCTAAAACGCCAGAAGACCCCGGGAGCTAGAAGGGGTCAGGAGAGGAGCCAAGAGTGGGCCACACCACCCCCCGGCGCGCCGCCACTCCTTGGCCGCGCCGCCAGGTGGTGTGGGCCACTTCCTCACCCCCTCGGACTCCCCTTTCAACTACATATGCCTCGTAACCTAAAAACCGAGGGGGGTTCGTCATATTCCACAGAAACACAACAGAGCGCCACCGCCACCACGAACCTCGATTCGGGGATCAGAAGTTCTTGTTCTGGCGCCCTGCCGGGACGGGGATTCGAAGGAGATCATCGCCATCTACACCGCCACCTCTTCTCCATCAACCATCCATTATTCCCCCATCCATGTGTGAATAAACACCGCTGTAGGCTGAGATGGATGGAAGGGATTGGATGAGATCGATCGTATAATAATGCCAGATTGTTAGGGCATAGTGCCTAGTATCCATTGCTAGTGTTTTCTACTGTTGTTGCAACTTGTTATGCTTAATGCTTGTCACTAGGGCTCGAGTGCCATGATCTCAGATCTGAACATGTTATTGTTTCATGAGTATAGTTATGTTTCTTGATCATATCTGCAAGTTGTTTACACATGTCATTGTCCGGAACCTGAGGCCCCAAAGTGACATAAATTGGGACAACCAGAGGGGATGGTTGTGATATGAGTATCACATGTGTTCACGGAGTGTTAATGCTTTGCTACGGTGCTTTAGTAAAAGAAGCACCTTAATTACCAGTAGTTTCCCTTGAGTCCCCGCTGCCACGGGCTGGTAGGACAAAAGATGTTGTGCAAGTTTCTCATTGCGAGCACGTACGACTATATTGGAACACATGCCTATGGTTTGCCTAAATGTTTGATGCTTTATTATTATTATCTGCAATGCCCATGTTAGATTATTACATGACCTATTTTATCCATGAAACGCCCGTACATCCATTCCCTCTATGCCTACGGTACTTCCCATACTATTGTTTTCCGTGATTGCTACTGTTGTTACTATTTTACTACTGTTGTTATTTTATTTCTACTACTGCTATAAAACTGTTACCACTGATAAATTGTTGCGAGCAAGTCTGCTTTCAGGTGCAGCTGAATTGACAACTTAGTTGTTAAGGCATATAAATATTCTTTGGCTCCCCTTGTGTCGAATCAATAAATTTGGCCCTTGTGTCGAATCAATAAATTTGGGTTTTACTTCCCTCGAAGACTGTTGCGATCCCCTATACTTGTGGGTCATCAAGACTATTTTCTGGCGCCATTGCCGGGGAGCATAGCTTTATTTATTTGCTCACTTGATCGTGATATTGTTTGCTGTAAACTATTCATCATGGGCAAGACTCGTGATGGAAAAGTTCCTATATTACCATCCACTACAAGAAGAGGTACAACTCTGAACACCTCCATTGCTCTTGATTCACCGTCTGTTATGACTAAGCTTCTTACTCCACCACATGCTACACGTACTGTCACTTCTGCTGAGTCTGAGAATGTTTCTGATACTTTTGATGATGCTTCTACTGTGCTTGATGATACTGGTTCTCTAGGTTCTTTCCTAGATGCTACTATTGCTAGATCCAAACAAATTAAAAATGCTGAAATTTCTGTTGAAAATATTGGTACACCTGTTAATTCAACTGCACTTATTGATGATCTTGATGAAACCTATATTGAAATTAATGATGATTTTATTGAAGAAGCTCGTGCTACTACTGGTGCAAGTGCTCTTAAGAGTCTTCTTGCGAGACATGCTGTGAAATATAAATCCTCTCTTGATGCTAAGTTTGCCACATCTCCCATACACATTATAGACAAGGATTATGTTTTCTCATTAGATTTATCTTATATATATATTGTTGAGAAGAAACCTTTTTTGTGGAACTGAAAGTAAAAGTGCTATGGAACACATGAATGAGCTTTCATCTTTGAGTAGTTTATTTTCTGATGATACTAAGCTGCATACTTATTTTGTTACCAAGATCTTCCCTTTCTCATTGAAAGATGAAGCTAAATTTTGGTTTAACAATTTGTCACCTGGGTGTATTACTGATCCTATGGATTTGGTTAATGCTTTCTTTCAAAAATATTTTCTTGCTAGTGCCCAACATGCTGTTGTGGAGGACATCTTTAACTTTGAGCAAATTGAAGGAGAAAAATTGCCTGAATCTTGGACAAGGTTTTGTTCCTTGATAAGAGATAGCCCTGGATATCCATTACCTAAAAATGAGCTCCTAGATATATTTTATAACGGACTAACTGTTGAATCTAGGACATGCCTGAATAGTTGTGCTGACTGTGTTTTCAGGAAAAGAATTCCAGAAGAAGCTGAGGAATTAATGGCTAAAATTGCCAAAAAATAATGATGATTGGAATGTACCTGAGCCTACACCTACACCAGAGCCAACACCAATACCAACACCCAAGAAGAGAGGGATGATTGAATTAAATGATGAAGTGATGAAGGAAGCCAACAAACCTCTTAAAGAGAGGGGTATTAAATCTGAAGATGTGAAGAATTTACCTCCTATAGAAGAATTATGTAAGCCTATTCCTCATCCATCAACTGTCGAGGTACACTCTCTCCAATATTTTGATAATAGAGATATTCCATATTCTAAACCACCTGATCAATACTTTGTTGAATTTGATAATTATGTTGTTAAGCAAGACAACTTTAATAGGAGAGTGCAAAATCACCTAATGGAAAACTCTAGAGCTATTGATAATTTGCATGGTATTATTGAGAGAACCTCTAATGATGTTAAAATGCTTGTTATACATTTTCAAATGGTTCAAACTCAAATTGACCAACTTAATAAAGTGCAAAAAGACATGCTAGCTAATGCTTCCAGAGATAAACATGTTTGTGAAATAATTACTAGAAGTGGTGGTTCTAACCAGGACCCCTTGTATCCTGAAAGACATCCTAAAAGAATTGAACAAGATTCTCATCAACCTAAAAAAATAGTTCTCCTTCTAAGAAAAAGAAAACGAGACATAAAAATGTTGTAGAATATCCTGAACGTGCTAAAGATCCTAATAGTATATCTATTTCTGATGCTGAAACTGAAGGTGGTAATGATAAAAGTGATGCTTATGATAAAGAAGAACTTGTAGCTAAACCTGAAAAGCAAACTAAAACTGCAAAGTATACTAAGGAGGATTTCATTGCTAATAAATATGGTAATGAGAGAGAGCCTTGGGTACAAAAAGCAATGCCTTTTCCTAATAAGAAACACAAATCAAAGGAAGAAGAACATTATATAAAGTTTTGTGAATGGATGAAACCTCTGTTTTTGCAAATCCCTTTGACTGATGCTATTAAACTGCCTCCTTATTCTAAATATATAATAGATATTGTCTCCAACAAAAGGAAGATTCATAATGAGGAAATTTCCACTATTCTTGCTAATTACTCTTTCAATGGCAAGGTTCCAAAGAAGCTTGGAGATCCTGGTATTCCTACTATCCCTTGTTCTATTAAAAATAATTATGTTAGAACTGCTTTATGTGACTTGGGAGCTGGAGTTAGTGGTATGCCTTTCTCTCTTTATAAGAGACTCTCTCTTGAAAAATTGATACACACTGATATATCTTTGCAAATGGATGATAAATCTACTTCTATTCCTGTTGGTATATGTGAGAATGTTCCCGTTCAAGTTGCTACTAATTGTTTGATATTAACTGACTTTGTTATGCTGGAAATGGCTGAAGATGATAATATGTCTATTATTCTTGGGAGACCTTTTCTTAACACTGCAGGGGCTGTTATTGATTGCAATCAAGGAAAAGTAACTTTTAATGTTAGTGATAAGAGCATACTGTTTATTTTCCCAAGAAGATTGATAGAAGATATGGTTTAAATTCATTTGAAAATATTGAGACCATCAGGATTGGACAATTTTATTGTCTCATTCCAGTACCACAAAACAATGTGAAATTATTATGATTGGGACTATGTCTATCAAGGTTTAGGTAACATAATTATTTAGTGATTAGCAAAGTTTTGCTTCATATGAAAACTGTTATGGTAACAAGACTTGATCACCCTTGTTAACAAAATGATTTTTAACGAAGAGGGCAATGTTTTCACCCTCCCCATTATGTTTCCACCATGTTTAATTTTGTTATCACCTTTCTAATTGAGTACAATCATCTTTTCCATCATCCATATTCATGTTTTCATCATGTTTTCACTTTGATTACTGTGGTTATGCATGTTTTCACCACCCATACTTTTGTTTTCACCACTACCACCTTTGTTTTCTTTGGATATTTTTCCGTTGGAGTGTAATAGAACCTCTGTAGTTCTGGTTTTGGTTTTGTTTTCCACATTTTCACTTTTGTTTTTCTGGTTTTTATTAATTATTAAAATTCTGGAAATACCTAAGAATAGAGTTTCTCGAAAAATTCCAGAAAAATTATAATAATTTTTTACGTCAAAAATGAGGCAGAGAGCCACCTGGGAGGCCCAAGGCGACCTAGCAGTCAGGCACACAATGGGGTGGCGCGGCCAACCCCTGGTGGCGCCAGCACATGGTGTGGGGCCCCCTGGCCCCCTAACTCTCTCCCCTGCCAAAGTTCCCTCTCTCACCTCCCAAACTCAACACATTTCCTGGAACCCGAGTTCTTGCTGTTCTTCCTCGAGATTTTTCGATCTCTTTGCTCAGCCCATCATTTGTGCTGAAATTTGGTGCATTTGCTCTCTGGTAAATGACTCCTCCGATTATCCAAGTAGAATTTTGTTTAGTGGAGTATTTCTTGAGTATTTTGGTACTGTTGGTGACAACTTATGTGAGTTTGCATTCTTGATTTGAGTAGAAATATTGTAGTTTTGATGCATGTTTAGCTCTCCTATAAGTCCTTATGGTAGTTTCCACCTCATAGTTGCTTGAAATTAATTTTTGTGATGATTGTTGAAATTTGTTTCAGAGATGGAGCACAATGTACATCAACTAAACCAACATGAGTTGGAGTTGCATGAGGTCATGCTCGTGCACCGTGAAGAAAGAGTGTTCTCATCAATTTATCCATGTCAGGAATTCATGCGAATTACTGGAATTCTACAGGATTTCAATACCCTTGTGCATAATGCATGATTGGACCGTTTTATTGAGGATGAACCTATCCAACATGTGAAACTAACTATGTCTGTGGTGCAGGGATTTCACTCTAAATGGTCTTCAACTAATCCTATGGTCCACTATAAAATTTACAATAAAGTTGTAGACTTGCCTTTCAGTGATTTTTGTCAAGCTATCAAGGTACTAGAGTGGGGTTCATGTGAGAAGATAAGAGGGCAGCCTAAACCACTGCTGGAATTATATGAGGAGATTTTTGAAGGCAGAAGCTTCACAGCAGAAAGTGGTAAAATAAGAGGAATCCAACTCCCTAGCATTCGATACTTTGCTTACTTCATTTCTAAATGTGTATTAGCTAGAAAAACTGCCAACAAGCTATATGTTTATGATTTGACGTTTATTGCAGCCACCTTAAGACGTGATAGGTCTTACAACTTTGGTGCTTTAATTGCTTACCATCTCTCGCTTAACCGTGAGAAGGGCGAAATTTGTGGAGGTCTTATTGCCTCGCGCTTGCTAGCTTTGCATGGTTTGGAGCCACACCCTCTAGACCTGCAGTTTCCTTTAGAGAGGTTGGACCTTGTTTCCCTGGTTCAACATAATTTTCTTTCTACCCATGCTCACTTGCACGATTTATCTTTTTTAGTAACTTTCTCCAAACAATCCAGGTAGAGAGTGACTAAAACTGTTAGGAAAGTACTTTTGCCTGCACCTCTTTTGTTTAATATTAATGACAGCCAAGGATGGATGCTTTCTGAGAGTGAGATGGACACATAAATTGAGCACCGCCCCCAGCAAGGGGAGGATGCTGGGGAGGGGGGCGATAGTGAATTCGTCCATCCATTCGACACCATGGGGATCCCGTACCAGCGCTCCGGTTATGACTATGCGCCCACTGCTTCATCTTCTTCTTGGGCGCCCGAGTACGACCATTCGAGGGACGACCCACCACAGTGGGGATATTTCCCGCGCCGTGATTGATCTCCACTTAGCCCAAAAGCCTAAGCTTGGGGGGGGGGGGGTATACCGACATCACACTCATCTTTATATCATGTTCGATCGGTTCCTTGTATATCCATATTTTCGTTTGTTTTCATTTTCTTCCGCTTCTTTCGTTTCTTTTTGTTTTATTATTTTGTTCTTGTTTTCTAAAACACAAAAAGAGCAAAAATATTTCTGTTCTTTCTCTTTGTTTGCTTCTTTAGTTTCTTTAGTTGGTTGCTTTCTTTTCTCGTTTCGGTTTAGTATTCAAAAATCCAAAAATATTTTGCTTTGTTTGCTTGCTTCTTTCTGTTCTTGTTTTAATTCGAAAACCCAAAAATATTTGTTCTTCTTCTTTGGTTTTGTAAAGTTTGTTGCAGAGTTCACCGGTCTTCCGTGTCTCCATTGGAGCTTGATTATCATTCTATATTATTTAATCCACAAGTGAAGAGCAGTAATGATGATTTACGACATTCCGAGTTGTGGTGAGAGGCTGGTATGAACTCTATTTGTTTTATTTTTGTACATATACTCATTGTGTGAACATGCTTAGTCCGTTCATGTAAGGTGTATGTTATTCAATTGATGCTTAGTAGTTTGTGCTCTCACGTGTTAGTTCCAACTTATTAATATAAGATAACATGTCGTATGAATGTTTGCTTGCATTGTTTTATTTATAGAAGTGTATGACATTGTGGTATCTCCCTCCGATTTTTTCGCTTGAATCGACTTGGCACATGCTCACGCATGTTATAACTGGAAACAAAAATTCACTTAAGCATCGATGATTTATTTTCCTCAGAGTATTTGTATCATTTTTATGCCCCTGTTAATTTTGTTTTGTCGCAAGCATGATTATGACAGTTATTACTCTCTTGATTGTCGCTCCCGTTTATTGCTAGCCTTTACCTGTACTGAGTATGAGCTCTACTCGTGCATCCAAACCCCCAAAAAAACAAAATTTGCAAAATGTGTCCACCATACCTACCTATTTACGTGGTATTTAACCGCCACTCCAAGTAAATTTCTCTTGTGCTACCTTTAAAACCTTCAAAAAAAAATATTCCTATTTTGTGCTCCTGTTTTAGCTCATGAGGATGTAAATAGAGAATCTTTATCTCACTTGTTGATTGGATTTCACGCCCTGAACTAGTAGCTTCATCCGCTTATCCAATAATAGAAGAGTTGGCAGCGGGGTGCCCAGCCCCAAAGTAATACAACAAATTCTCTTCACTCTTTTTACCTCTGATTTATCAGTCAAAGCATAATTATGTAAACAAAAGAAAAGGAGAGATGACCTTCTACCCAGATGTGTTCTTCAATGGGAGTCGCTCTTGTGAAGTCTAGTAGGCTTGTGACGTACTGTATTGTCTGTTTATCATTCGTTGACATAAGCATACACCTCTCTTAAAAATGTTTTCAATACCTATGTTTAATAAAATAAAAATCTCTAGCACATGAGTTAATCCCTCCTTCCCTCTGCGAAGGGCCTTTCTTTTATTTTTATGTTGAGTCTTCACCTTCTCGCTTTATGCACCTTCTTGAGAGCATGATTGTTATTCTTAGTGTAATGTGCTTTTCCCAAAACACGGTTGACAGTGGTATAACTTTGATGCTTATATCTTCGATATCTTTATTTCTAGTCTTCAATTGAACTTCAGAGGTGCCCTAGCATTTGTGTTTTGCTCCATTATTAAGGGAAAGCGAGTACACTTTATCATACCCTATTATGAGCATTGCAATTCTGTAGATTGATATACTTCATGTTGTCTATTATTAGTTTGTTGGCATCTTTTCATGGTTTGCATAACTGCTTGGTGACTTCTATTTTACATACATCTTATTATGAATTGTCTCAGCACTTGATCATATAGTGAGTATATTTACATCATATGAAACAAATATGTTCGTAAAAGTCTTTTATCGCACTCAGTTGTCACTGAATTGCTTGAGGACAAGCAATAAGCTAAGCTTGGGGGAGTTGATACGTCCAAAACGTATCTCATTTTTCCGAACACTTTTCTTATTAGTTTCCTCTAAACTTATGAGTTTTGTATACAACTAACATGGACTAACGCTGTTTTCAGCATAATTACCTTGGTGTCTCGTTTTTGTGCAGAAAAACCAACTTTTGGGAAAATGCCCAGAAAAGATCACATTGGTCCTAAAACACCAGAAGACCCCGAGAGCTAGAAGGGGTGCAGGAGAGGAGCCAGAAGGGGGGCACACCACCCCCCGGCGCGCCCCCACTCCTCGGTCGCGCTGCCAGGTGGTGGGCCACTTTCTCACCCCCTAGGACTCCCCTTTCGACTACATATGCCCCGTAACCTAAAAACCGAGGGGGGTTTGTCATATTCCACAAATACACAACAGAGCGCCGCCGCCACCACAAACCTCGATTCGGGGATCAGAAGTTTCTATTGTGGCACCCTGCCGGGACGGGGATTCGAAGGAGATCATCATCATCGAAACCGCCACCTCTTCTCCATCAACCATCCATGATTCCCCCGTCCATGTGTGAGTAAACACCGCAATAGACTGAGAGGGATGAACGGGAATGGATGGGATCGATCATGTAATAATGCCAGATTGTTAGGGCATAGTGCCTAGTATCCATTGTTCGTGTTTTCTACCGTTGTTCCAACCTGTTATGCTTAATGCTTGTCACTAGGGCTCGAGTGCCATGATCTCAGATCTGAACATGCTATTGTTTCATGAGTATAATTATGTTTCTTGATCATATCTGCAAGTTGTTTACACATGTCATTGTCCAGAACCCGAGGCCCCAAAGTGACATAAATTGGGACAACCGGAGGGGATGGTTGTGATATGAGTATCACGTGTGTTCACGGAGTGTTAATGCTTTGCTCCGGTGCTTTATTAAAAGAAGCACCTTAATTACCAGTAGTTTCCCTTGAGGCCCCGCTGCCACGGGCTGGTAGGACAAAGATGTTGTGCAAGTTTCTCATTGCGAGCACGTACGACTATATTGGAACACATGCCTATGGTTTGCCTAAATGTTTGATGCTTTATTATTATTATCTGCAATGCCCATGTTAGATTATTACATGACATATTTTATCCATGAAACGCCCGTACATCCATTCCCTCTATGCCTACGGTACTTCCCATACTATTGTTTTCCGTGATTGCTACTGTTGTTATTATTTTACTACTGTTGTTATTTTATTTCTACTACTGCTATAAAACTGTTACCACTGATAAATTGTTGCGAGCAAGTCTGCTTTCAGGTGCAGCTGAATTGACAACTTAGTTGTTAAGGCATATAAATATTCTTTGGCTCCCCTTGTGTCGAATCAATAAATTTGGGTTTTACTTCCCTCGAAGACTGTTGCGATCCCCTATACTTGTGGGTCATCAAGACTATTTTATGGCGCCATTGCCGGGGAGCATAGCTTTATTTATTTGCTCACTTGATCATGATATTGTTTGCTGCAAACCATTCATCATGGGCAAGACTCGTGATGGAAAAGTTCCTATATTACCATCCACTACAAGAAGAGGTACAACTCTGAACACCTCCGTTGCTCTTGATTCACCGTCTGTTATGACTAAACTTCTTACTCCACCACATGCTACACGTATTGTCACTTCTGCTGAGTCTGAGAATGTTTCTGATACTTTTGATGATGCTTCTACTGTGCTTGATGATACTGGTTCTCTAGGTCCTTTCCTAGATGCTACTATTGCTAGATCCAAACAAATTAAAAATGCTGAAATTTCTGTTGAAAATATTGGTCCACATGTTAATTCAACTGCACTTATTGATGATCTTGATGAAACCTATATAGAAATTAATGATGATTTTATTGAAGAAGCTCGTGCTACTACTAGTGCAAGTGCTCTTAAGAGTCTTCTTGCGAGACATGCTATGAAATATAAATCCTCTCTTGATGCTAAGTTTGCCACATCTCCCATACACATTATAGACAAGGATTATGTTTTCTCTTTAGATTTATCTTATACTCCCTCCGTTCAGCAATAGATGACTTGCATTTGCTTATATATGGATGTATCTAAACATTAAAACATGTCTAGATACATCCATATCTAGATAAGTGGAAGTCATCTATTGTCGAACGGAGGGAGTATATATATTGTTGAGAAGGAACCTTTTTGTGGAACTGAAAGTAAAAGTGCTATGGAACACATGAATGATCTCTCATGATACTAAGCTGCATACTTATTTTGTTACCAAGATCTTCCCTTTCTCATTGAAAGATGAAGCTAAATTTTGGTTTAACAATTTGTCACCTGGGTGTATTACTGATCCTATGGATTTGGTTAATGCTTTTTAAAAAAAATATTTTCTTGCTAGTGCCCAACATGCTGTTGTGGAGGACATCTTTAACTTTGAGCAAATTGAAGGAGAAAAATTGCCTGAATCTTGGACAAGGTTTTGTTCCTTGATAAGAGGTAGCCCTGGATATCCATTACCTAAAAATGAGCTCCTAGATATATTTTATAATGGACTAACTGTTGAATCTAGGACATGCCTGAATAGTTGTGCTGGTTGTGTTTTCAGGAAAAGAATTCCAGAAGAAGCTGAGGAATTAATGGCTAAAATTGCCAAAAAATAATGATGATTGGAATATACCTGAGCCTACACCTACACCAGAGCCAACACCAATACCAACACCCAAGAAGAGAGGGATGATTGAATTAAATGATGAAGTGATGAAGGAAGTCAAGAAATCTCTTAAAGAGAGGGGTATTAAATATGAAGATGTGAAGAATTTACCTCCTATAGAAGAATTATGTAAGCCTATTCCTCATCCATCAACTGTTGAGGTACACTCTCTCCAATATTTCGATAATAGAGATATTCCCTATTCTAAACCACATGATCAATACTTAGATGAATTTCATAATTATGTTGTTAAGCAAGACTACGAATGGAAATGGGTACCCATTACCCGCTTACCCACCGGGTATTTACCCATTAGGGTGAGGGTATGGTAAAAAACTTTTACCCATGGGTTAGTAAATGGTTAGATATGTGTACCCAATGGGTATCGCGGGTGCGGGCATGGTAACATAGAACCCATACCCGCATACCCACTTACCCGGCCTTTCTAGCATATGACATGTGGGTCCTTCTTCTAAGATGAAAACAAAACAAAATCTATAGTTTCCATTTTATCACCCCTAATTATTTTTTATTTCTTTCCCTCACAACCCCACGGCGTGATTGACTGCCTTCCTAGCAACAAAATTTCCGTACGTGATTGACTCTTGCCGCTTCATCTCCTCAGATAACCCCGAGGCGGCGATTCCCAATTTCCAATCTCCCCATTGTGGCATTGTCCCTCCCGCAAGACCCAGGCTCCCACCGTCCCACTCCCATCGCCGCCCTTCCCCAAGACCCGCCGTCCAGCCTCCCGCCGTCCTCGGCTCCTGGTCGCCATGGACATCGGCGGAAGCGAGGTCCGCAGTGACGATGAGATGCCGGAGCAGGAGGAGGCGAACCGTGTCGAGCTTCACCTGGTCGCACATCCCAGCCTAGGATCTGATCAAGGGGACGCCGGCCACTACCAGGACCATGGCGCAGCGGGGATCTGTTCTCAGGCAGCAGCATCTCTCACCGCGCGTCTGCGGCCTCCAGCAACCAGGCAGGTTCCCGGACGGCGCCAGTCTTCATTGGCATCCAGGGGCGGGCGCGGCCTTGGAAGCAAGCTGCATTGGGCTGCCGCGGTGGTGCCTCAAAAGAGTCGGCGTCCTCTACCTCCAAGCACCAGCGCCGGGAAGCGGCCAGCGGCCATGCACGTGCGCCGGACTACCCAGGATTGGTGAGTTTGTCCTATGAGTAACAAATGAATCCGATCCTTGCGTTGCTATTAGTTGCCTACTGCCTCTGCAATTTTAACAATGAATCGATCTTTGGCAAGTACGTGTAATTGAGTTTGTCCTGTACTCCTGCGATTTGATAATGAATAGAATTTTGAAGAATTAATCTTTGGTTAGTACTGTAATTGGGCGCAGGTCTGAATATAATTTCCATCAAGATGTAGTTTTCTGGATGATTTGAACACAAAAAATTGCACTCTTGTATGAATATCCATTGCCGAATACAAAAATCTGTAATTATTAGTAGGTTTGAACGGGGATTTTACTTAATTCATTTGCATGAATATCATATTATCTGTAATTCTGAACAGAAATTTTATCCGGTTCTTGTGCATGCATTTATGGTTTTGAACAGAAATTAGAGTGTATGGATTATGGTAGTTCTTTCAATTTTAATTTGATATATAATTTAATCTCTACTTTTTGTTCTGTAGTGATAGCAGTAGCCTAGCTGATGGCCACTCCGAATCTATCAATGACACTATGATGGATGAAGAGAGGAATCATTCTGGCGACCATGTTGTCATTTCAGATGATGATAATGGAAAGGAGGTGGAGGAACAGATGAATGCTGCTTCTAAATGTAGGCTCACCTCTAAAGTTTGGAAGGAAATTCAGAAGGTGAAGATAGGTGGAGTTTGGAAGGCTAAGTGTGACTATTGTCACACTTTACTTGCTGCAGGGCCGAGGGCCGGAACTAATCATATTTCCATACATCTTAAGTCATGTACACTTAGGAAGATAAAGACTAGGGATGGCAAAACATTGAGCCAGTCATCATTGAAATTGAGTGCTCAAGATGATGGAACAGTTGGAGTGGAGAATTACACTTTTGATCAACGTTATGCTAGAGAACAACTTGGTAACATGCTTGTCTTGCATGACTATCCATTGTCTATGGTGGACCATGCGGTTTTTAGGAGATTTATTCATGCACTCCAGCCGCTATTCAAGCTCCATACAAGAAATACAATTAGGTAAATATGCTATATTTTATTTCTGTCTTATACCTTCTTTGAAAATTAAAATAGTGAATAACATATGTTCCTCTTTTTGTTTGGTAGGAATGACATTGTGGAGAGGTACAATGTAGAAAGAAAGAAAGCCATTGAGTACATGTTGATGGTCCAATCAAGAGTAGCCATCACCACTGATATGTGGACTGCCGACCACCAAAAGAAGGGCTACATGGCTGTTACAACACATTTCATTGATGAATCTTGGAAACTTATGAGCATTCTAATGAGGTATACTGCTCACAAGTCCCGCTTAGCCCTTAGGAGCATTCTGATGTTTTTATTGCTTCCTAATTGTTTAACTTTGTTCATATTATAGGTTTATTTATGTCCCAGCACCACATACTGCAGATGTGATAGCTGAACAGCTTTATGAGTCCTTGGTTGATTGGAATATTGATGAAAAGTTGATGACCGTGACTGTTGACAACTGCACAACAAATGACAAGGCAATTGAATTGATTGTGGAGAAGATAGGGAAGGAAAAGCTTCTGTGTGAAGGTAAAAAAAATCACATGCGTTGTTATGCACATATCTTAAATCTTATAGTGAAGGATGGATTGGATGTTATGAAGTCAGCTATTGAAAACTTTCCTGAGAGTGTGGCATATTGGATTGCTACACCTAAGAGGTGGGAGAAGTTTGAGGAGATGGAAAAGTTTAAAAAGGTAAAAATAACAAGGAGGTTGAAACTCGATTGCAAGACTAGGTGGAACTCCACTTTCTTAATGTTGGATATTGCTTTACCTTATAGAGTTGTGTTTGAGCGTGCAAAATCAGTTGACAGGCAATATGTGTGTCTACCTAATGATACAGAATGGGCTTTTGCTATGGATGTTGTAGATAGACTTAGATTATTCTATGACATAACCGAGCTATTCTTAGGAACTGATTATGTGACTGCCAATGTTTACTTTCCTAAGATATGTGAAATTAAAATGAAAATGAGGCAGTGGGCAACTTCTAGCAACCCAATTATCAAAGAAATGACAGAACAAATGAATACAAAATTTGAGAAGTATTGGAATGGCATTCAAGGTCTAATGGGCATGGCTACACTTCTTGATCCTCGATACAAGAAACAGATGTTCGTAGCTTGTTTTGCCATGCTTAATGGAGTTGAGCCATCTTCATATGAGTGTACTGAAAAGGTAAATGACATGGTTGCTAGTTTGCATGAATTGATAGAGGAGTATGAGGTGGAAGATGATGCATATCATCCAACTAATGGTAACATGATTACTAGAACAGAAGCTCCTGCAATCATGAATATCTTTCATAATATTGTAGCTCAACAAACGCCTACAGCAGCTAAACTTCAAGGTGAAATTGATCAGTACTTGAATGATCCGTTATTGCCTTATGTTGAGAAGTTCAATGTATTGGATTGGTGGAAGGTAGCTGGAACAAGGTATCCAACCTTGAGGAAGGTAGCTAGAGATATATTTGCTATTCCTGTCACGACAGTTGCTTCTGAATCAGCCTTTAGTACAAGTGGTCGAATAATTAATGAGCATAGGAGCCGTCTAACATCTCATATGCTGGAGGTATTAATGTGCTCACAAGATTGGCTAAGAAACAAGTACAAAGGTAATAAAATAGTGCATTTTAGTTACATTATCTCTTAATTTTCTCGCTCCTCATAGTCCTCTATTTGTTGCAGATGCTCATACAGGAGAAGCTAGCTTCTGGACGTGCCTTCAAGACATCCAAGAGGGGATGGAGGTTTGTTCTTACTGTCTACTAACATGTATTTATGTAATTTTCAAACAATCAAATTTCCATGTTCTCACCTATTTGCAATTATTTTCCGAACTAGGATTTGGCACTTTGACATGGAAGAACGTGGAGACTTTGAGTCTGTTTGCTGGAGACCGGAGACTTGGAGTAATGGATTAGCGATATTTCTTTTTACTATCGTCAAAGTATTGAAGTTTCAACGTGTGATGATTTTATTTATGTTTCCGTCATGTGAACCTTTATTGTAATCGTTTAAGTGTGAACTTTTGGAGTTGATTGTGTGCTGCCATGTGGCTATTTTGCACTTGTGTTGAGTGTGAAGTTTGAACTATTCATTTTTATGCAACTTTTGTTGGGCTGTAATGCTCTTATTTTTTATATAGACCGTGCTGGTATTTTCATATATATAGTATATTATGCTGGCATTTTTTTATATACCTTGTGTTCTATTGTTGTTCATTAGCGTATGCATTGTGTTGTTTCTTTTCATTTTATGAGCAAGGTTTTTCCGAATCAGTGAAAGGAGATCATAAACAACATTTATTTACTTATGTTCTGTTGTTATATTGGCACGTTGTGTTTTCTGGTGGGTTTACCCGTGGGTATTTAATACCCTGTCGGGTGCGGGTATGGTAGAAATTTTGTACCCATGTGTGGGTGCGGGTGTGGGTGCGGGTGTGATACGAGGCACGTGGGTGCGGGTTTGGTTAGGTTGTACCCACACCCAATGGGGACGTGTGCCATCCGTAAGCAAGACAACTTTAATAGGAGAGTGCAAAATCAACTTATGGAAAACTCTAGAGCTATTGATAATTTGCATGGTATTATTGAGAGAACCTCTAATGATGTTAAAATGCTTGTTAAACATTTTCAAATGGTTCAAACTCAAATTGACCAACTTAATAAAGTGCAAAAAGACATGCTAGCTAATGCTTCCAGAGATAAACATGTTTTTGAAATAATTACTAGAAGTGGTGGTTCTAACCAGGACCCCTTGTATCCTGAAAGACATCCTAAAAGAATTGAACAAGATTCTCAGCAACCTAAAAACAATAGTTCTCCTTCTAAGAAAAAGAAAAGGAGACATAAAAATGTTGTAGAATATCCTGAACCTGCTAAAGATCCTAATAGTATATCTATTTCTGATGCTGAAACTGAAGGTGGTAATGATAAAAGTGATGCTTATGATAAAGAAGAACTTGTAGCTAAACCTGAAAAGCAAACTAAAACTGCAAAGTATACTAAGGAGGATTTCATTGCTAATAAACATGGTAATGAGAGAGAGCCTTGGGTACAAAAAGCAATGCCTTTTCCTAATAAGAAACACAAATAAGGAAGAAGAACATTATATAAAGTTTTGTGAATGGATGAAATCTCTGTTTTTGCAAATCCCTTTGACTGATGCTATTAAATTGCCTCCTTATTCTAAATATATGAAAGATATTGTCTCCAACAAAAGGAAGATTCATAATGAGGAAATTTCCACTATTCTTGCTAATTACTCTTTCAATGGCAAGGTTCCAAAGAAGTTTGGAGATCCTGGTATTCCTACTATCCCTTGTTCTATTAAAAATAATTATGTCAGAACTGCTTTATGTGACTTGGGAGCTGGAGTTAGTGGTATGCCTTTCTCTCTTTATAAGAGACTCTCTCTTGAAAAATTGATACACACTGATATATCTTTGCAAATGGCTGATAAATCTACTTCTATTCCTGTTGGTATATGTGAGAATGTTCCCGTTCAAGTTGCTACTAATTGTTTGATATTAACTGACTTTGTTGTGCTGGAAATGGCTGAAGATGATAATATGTCTATTATTCTTGGGAGACCTTTTCTTAACACTGCAGGGGCTGTTATTGATTGCAATCAAGGAAAAGTAACTTTTAATGTTAGTGATAAAGAGCATACTGTTTATTTTCCCAAGAAGATTGATAGAAGATATGGTTTAAATTCATTTGAAAATATTGAGACCATCAAGATTGGACAATTTTATTGTCTCATTCCAGTACCACAAAACAATATGAAATTATTATGATTGGGACTATGTCTATCAAGGTTGAGGTAACATAATTATTTAGTGATTAGCAAAGTTTTGCTTCATATGAAAACTGTTATGGTAACAAGACTTGATCACCCTTGTTACCAAAATGATTTTTAATGAAGAGGGCAATGTTTTCACCCTCCCCATTATGTTTCCACCATGTTTAATTTTGTTATCACCTTTCTAATTGAGTACAATCATCTTTTCCATCATCCATATTCATGTTTTCATCATGTTTTCACTTTGATTATTGTGGTTATGCATGTTTTCACCACCCATACTTTTGTTTTCACCACTACCACCTTTGTTTTCTTTGGATATTTTTCTGTTGGAGTGTCATAGAACCTCTGTAGTTCTGGTTTTGGTTTTGTTTTCCACATTTTCACTTTTGTTTTTCTGGTTTTTATTAATTATTAAAATTCTGGAAATACCTCAAAAATAAAGTTTCTCGAAAAATTCCAGAAAAATTATAATAATTTTTTACGTAAAAAATGAGGCAGAGAGCCACCTGGGAGGCCCCAGGGCGACCCAGCAGTCAGACACACAATGGGGTGGCGCGGCCAGCCCCTGGTGGCGCCAACACATGGTGTGGGGCCCCCTGGCCCCCCTAACTCTCTCCCCTGCCAAAGTTCCCTCTCTCACCTCCCAAACTCAACACATTTCCTGGAACCCGAGTTCTTGCTGTTCTTCCTCGAGATTTTTCGATCTCTTTGCTCAGCCCATCATTTGTGCTGACATTTGGTGCATTTGCTCTCCGGTATTTGACTCCTCCGATTATCCAAGTAGAATTTTGTTTAGTGGAGTATTTCTTGAGTATATTGGTACTATAGGTGACAACTTATGTGAGTTTGCATGCTTGATTTGAGTAGAAATATTGTAGTTTTGATGCATGTTTAGCTCTCCTATAAGTCCTTATGGTAGTTTCCACCTTATAGTTGCTTGAAATTAATTTTTGTGATGATTGTTGAAATTTGTTTCAGAGATGGAGCACAATGTACATCAACTAAACCAACATGAGTTGGAGTTGCATGAGGTCATGCTCGTGCACCGTGAATAAAGAGTGTTCTCATCAATTTATCCATGTCAGGAATTCATGCGAATTACTGGAATTCTACAGGATTTCAATACCCTTGTGCATAATGCATGATTGGACTGTTTTATTGAGGATGAACCTATCCAACATGTGAAAATAACTATGTCTGTGGTGCAGGGATTTCACTTTAAATGGTCTTCAACTAATCCTATGGTCCACTATAAAATTTACAATAAAGTTGTAGACTTGCCTTTCAGTGATTTTTGTCAAGCTATCAAGGTACTAGAGTGGGGTTCATGTGAGAAGATAAGAGGGCAGCCTAAACCACTGCTGGAATTATATGAGGAGATTTTTCAAGGCAAAAGCTTCACAGCAGAAAGTGGTAAAATAAGAGGAATCCAACTCCCTAGCATTCGATACATTGCTTACTTCATTTCTAAATGTGTATTAGCTAGAAAAATTGCCAACAAGCTATCTGTTTATGATTTGACGTTTATTGCAGCCACCTTAAGACGTGATAGGTCTTACAACTTTGGTGCTTTAATTGCTTACCGTCTCTCGCTTAACCGTGAGAAGGGCGAAATTTGTGGAGGTCTTATTGCCTCGCGCTTGCTAGCTTTGCATGGTTTGGAGCCACACCCTCTAGACCTGCAGTTTCCTTTAGAGAGGCTGGACCTTGTTTCCCTGGTTCAACATAAGTTTCTTTCTACCCATGCTCACTTGCACAATTTATTTTTTGAAATAACTTTCTCCAAACAATCCAGGTCGAGAGTGACTTAAAATGTTAGGAAAGTACTTTTGCCTGCACCTCTTTTGTTTAATCTTAATGACAGGCAAGGATGGATGCTTTCTGAGAGTGAGATGGACAGATAAATTGAGCACCACCCCCAGCAAGGGGAGGAAGCCGGGGAGGGGGGCGATAGTGAATTCGTCCAGCCATTCGACACCATGGGGATCCCGTACCAGCGCTCTGGTTATCACTATGCGCCCACTGCTTCATCTTCTTCTTGGGCGCCCGAGTACGACCATTCGACGGACAACCCACCACAGTGGGGATATTTCCTGCGCCGTGATTGATCTCCACTTAGGCCAAAAGCCTAAGCTTGGGGGGGGGGGGGTATACCGACATCACACTCATCTTTATATCATGTTCGATCGGTTCTTTGTATATCCATATTTTCGTTTGTTTTCATTTTCTTCCTCTTCTTTCGTTTCTTTTTGTTTTATTATTTTGTTTTTATTTTCTAAAACACAAAAAGACCAAAAAAATTCTGTTCTTTCTCTTTGTTTGCTTCTTTAGTTTCTTTTGTTGGTTGCTTTCTTTTCTCGTTTCGGTTTAGTATTCAAAAATCCAAAAATATTTTGCTTTGTTTGCTTGCTTCTTTCTGTTCTTGTTTTAATTTGAAAACCCAAAAATATTTGTTCTTCTTCTTTGGTTTTGTAAAGTTTGTTGCAGAGTTCACCGGTCTTCCGTGTCTCCATTGGAGCTTGATTATCATTCTATATTATTTAATCCACAAGTGAAGAGCAGTAATGATGATTTACGGCATTCCGAGTTGTGGTGAGAGGCTGGTATGAACTCTATTTGTTTTATTTTTGTACATATACTCATTGTGTGAACATGCTTAGTCCGTTCATGTAAGGTGTATGTTATTCAATTGATGCTTAGTAGTTTGTGCTCTCACGTGTTAGTTCCAACTTATTAATATAAGATAGCATGTCGTATGAATGTTTGCTTGCATTGTTTTATTTATAGAAGTGTATGACATTGTGGTATCTCCCTCCGATTTTTTCGCTTGAATCGACTTGGCACATGCTCACGCATGTTATAATTGGAAACAAAAAGTCACTTAAGCCTCGATGATTTATTTTCCTCAGAGTATTTGTATCATTTTTATGCCCCTGTTAATTTTGTTTTGTCGCAAGCATGATTATGACAGTTATTACTCTCTTGATTGTCGCTCCCGTTTATTGCTAGCCTTTACCTTTAATGAGTATGAGCTCTACTCGTGCATCCAAACCCCCAAAAAACCAAATTTGCAAAATGTGTCCACCATACCTACCTATTTATGTGGTATTTAACCGCCACACCAAGTAAATTTCTCTTGTGCTACCTTTAAAACCTTCAAAAAAAAATCCTATTTTGTGCTCCTGTTTTAGCTCATGAGGATGTAAATAGAGAATCTTTATCTCACTTGTTGATTGGATTTCACGCCCTGAACTAGTAGCTTCATACGCTTATCCAATAATAGAAGAGTTGGCAGCGGGGTGCCCAGCCCCAAAGTAATACAACAAATTCGCTTCACTCTTTTTACCTCTGATTTATCAGTCAAAGCATAATTATGTAAACAAAAGAAAAGGAGTGTCGAATCTCTGACTCTACAAATCCCTTAGGTGACCCTATCGGGTTTCGACTAGGAGAACTCATGAGCGCTGGTGGAATCGTCGGCTAGACAGGGGGCGAGATTTACCCAGGTTCGGGGCCCTCGTAGAGGTAAAACCCTTACTCCTGCCTCTGTCGATCTGTATTGATGAGTAGATCGGTTACAATGGTGGTTGCTCGAATCGAGAGTATGATCTCGAGTTCAAGGCTTTAGTGTTGCGGTGTTGCTTGGTCCTCCTCCGGTGGCTCTCCTGGCCTTATATAGGTGGCCAGGTCTCAAACCCTACCCGGAGAGGACTCGAATTCTAACCTTAAGTCGGTTACATATTTCTAAACTTAACCCGCAAGTTAGCGCGGGTGGGCTTCACGTGGGCCTTCTGGAATACTCCAAGGGCTCCTCTTCTTGGGCCTTAACCTTGGGCCTGAGATGGGGTGTCCTTACCCGCAGGGTCCAGGATCCATGTCTTCGTCAGTAGCCCCCGAGCGTTTGCTCGAGTGGGATTTCTCCAGTCGAGTAGACGGTCAAATCTTTCTTGGTTTTTCTTTCTTGTGGGTAACCAGTTTGGCTGTTTCCTGTTAAGAGGGTGTGTACCCTATATAATGAGTTTTCGTACTCGAGTATCGAGCAATGCATGTGCCCATTTTTATGGCTTTTTAACGCAGAAGGATGTGGCACAGTAGCTTGGCTCTCCCGAGAGATCAGGGCCAATTAATTGCGAATAGGGCAAAAACATTTCTGGCCTACACAGATTCGAGACCTCCGACTCGAACCCGATAAGGTGATTGTTGCGACTGGGCCGTTGTGGTCTTATCGAGTCGAACTTAACCTATGGGGGTACCCGGCGCGTCCGCTGGGATTTTTCTTCGTGTTGTTGACATGGAATCATACCGGAGGACGCAGCTTTGAGTGCGATTCCAGGCCCTCAAGAGAGATCTTTAGGGTCTTACCTTCATATTCGAAGAATATGGCATCCGGATGTGCCTAGTCGGCCAAACGATCCAGGCTTTTATGATGTTAAATATCATGTGAGTGATAAAGGATAGGTTCTGCCTACTCGTGTAATTTTTTACCGAGTAGTTCTTCTATCCATACGAAAGAGTTTTCGTGTTTAGGAGTTTTATGCCCATATGAAAGAGTTTTCATGTCTGGGAGATCGTGCCCGTACGAAAGAGTTTTCGTGTGCAGGGTTTTTTCCTTCGTTTTTAAAGGAGTCTTGCCTCATGATTTGTTCATGCAAAAGTTGCTTCTATTCGAAGGAAATTTGTTCATATAAAGTTATTTTCGCGTTTGAACTTTCCATTCGAAGCTTTCTTCAATTTGATGATGCACGCTATGACGTCATGGCGCACCTTTCTCCTCCCGATGGGACGTGACGGAGTGAGAGCAGAGAGCCTGGCCCACATAGCCAGCTTTTTGACCTGGAAACGAGACGTCGTTCCCGGTCTTTTCGCAAATCGTGCAGTAAATGCGCACGATCTTCTGTTAAGATCGTGGCAGGAAACAGCGCTCACCGCCTCCTCATTTTGTCTTCACACGTGGTGGCGGAGATGGCCGCCACGTGGCGCATCGAGTGGCCAGCATCGATTTGTTCCGTGTATAAGTACGGGTCTTTGTTGTGCGGTAAAACTTTCCCAGCCTTCGTCTTCCAATCCGTCTTCCTCCTCGCGCTCATCTTCTTTCTACCTCCAAGCTCGTGCTCATCAGCAATGGCGGAGGGAAAAAGGCGCAGCGCTGCCATTTCCGCATCCGGGGAAGATTCCGTGCAACCTGCGCCGCGCTCGGGCGACTGGCGTTCGCCCAACACCACCGCGAAGAGCATCAAGGAGATGCAGCGGGAGGGGCTGCTGCCGGCGGAGTCCGAGAAGCGGGTGCGCCTCGGAAAGAAGGAAGAGGTACCCAACCCGCAAGCGAATGAGCGCGTGGTCTTCGTGGACCACGTGTCTCGCGGTCTTTCCTTTCCCCTCCATCCGTTTCTTGTCGGGTTGCTGTATGTCTATGGCATACAGTTTCACGACCTTCCTCCGAACGCGGTGCAGCACATATCGTGCTTCATCGTGTTTTGCGAATGCTTCCTTGGCATTCGCCCACATTGGGCGCTCTGGAAGGCCCTCTTCAAAGTTCGGATCTTCCGCGAGAAATCGCGGGTAGACTCCGAGCCCGGCGAGCCGCTGCGCACGGGTGGCTTTGGGATCCAAGCGAAATCGGAGACCAGCTACTTCAGCATGTACTTCATCGACTCCGCGCAGGGCTGGAGGAAAAAATGGTTCTACGTCATCGACAACAGCTCGGGTGGGATCGTGGAATTCCACCCGTTCGCTGTTTTGAAGAGACGGAAATCCTGGGCGCACAAGTTGTCAACTGAAGAAACCCAGGTCGTCACACCACTACTCGCAAGGGTGACAGCTCTCTGTGATCAAACTGCTGGAGTTGTACTCAACGGGCTGCATCTGGCGAGTATTTTTCTGAAGCGCAGGATCCAACCTCTGCGACACAGACCTTCCACGATGTGGGAGTACCAAGGCTCTGAGGATCCTAGCCGAATGAGTCGCGAGGAACTCTCGAACGTCGATTTCAAGAAGAAGATCGCGGCTATCACTAGCCTGAAGGTGGGAGAGAAATTCCCCGACTGCGCAGTCGCAGGCTTCGACGCGTCGAAGCCTCCGTCAGCCGCGGTGAGTTTATTCTTCTTCTCTTCTTTTGTTTTCTTGTTTGTTCTGAGTTTCAGTCGATTGAATTTTCCCTTGCTTTCTTCTGTCTTCCATAGAGTTTACCCATGGCCACCTGCTACCCTCCTGTATCCGGGGCGGAGGCCTCAGAGTTATTGGCGAGTAATCTGGATGCCCCGGCCGACACCAGTGTCGCGGACGCTTCTTCGAGCTCTGACCAAGATTCTTCGGATGACGCCGGGGACTCGGGTGGAGATTATCAGAAGCGCCGTCGGGTGGAAGGTGATGAGGCCACCTCCAAGGACAACTCCTTGGAAGAATCGCCCGGGAAGGAGCCCATCAACGTTACCCCTCTGCGAACGCGCGCTCCTTCCTCCTCATTCCTAGTTATCCAGACCGCCTGGAATGCGGATATGCTGGATGAGGAGGACGATGAAGATGAGTAAGTTTCTTTCTCCTCGTTCTTAGTCGAACGTTTTCCTTTGCATCTATGTTAACGCTTTTTCTTTTGTTGCAGCCTGCAAACCATTAGTCCTCGCAGGTACGCCTCTTCCCTTCCTCCCGAAAGGAAGAGTAAGGCAGGATCTGCGGATGAGATTCCTACTGCTGGCATTGTCCAGAATTCGCCCAGCGTAGCCCCCAAAGTAGCGACTACGGAGCATGGAGTTCCTAATTCTGCTGTCGGAGCTTCGGCTTCAAAAGAGGCGACGGGTAGCTCAGCAGATCCTCTTTCCCGCGCCAAGGGCCAGGTAAATTCTGTTACTTGCCTTTAGTTTGTTATCGGGTGCACGACAGTGCTCCCGATGGGAGTAGCCCCCGAGGCTGTAGTTGATCGCATGCGATCGGCTACAGGCTCAAAGTCTGTCTTTTCCTTCTTCTTGATTTTATCGGGTGCACGACAGTGCTATCGATGGGAGTAGCCCCCGAGGCTATACTCAAATGTTTACAATCGAGTATAGGCTCAAGTTTTACTCTTCTGATTTCCACTTTCGTGTTGCCCGCAGACACTTATCGACTCCCTCGTGGCGATTGGGCGCCGTGTTGTTCTTGCTGAGTCCGACTGCGCGTTCCTTCGAGCGGACCGCAGTCGACTCACCTCTGAAAACGAACTTCTTCGAGGTAAGCTCGGCCCTCTTCTTCTGTTTGTATTTTTCCCATCCGTTCTTCGATTCTGATAAATGTTGTCGTGCAGCTCAACTTGAGTTTTCGAAGACCGAGAAAGACAAAGCCTCCGCCCAGGCAGCAACTCTAGAGGCAGAACTGGCGAGTGCCCGGCAAGAGCTCGAGTCTTCCCGCATGTTAAATGCCGATTACGAGGGAAAACTTGCGGCTGCCCAGGATGCCCTCAAGAACTTGGAGGATGCTGGCGCCAAGGCGGATGCCAATCTTGTCAACTTTATTCGTCCCCTTGCTGAGCGCTTTGCGGGTAAGTTTGTACTTTTCTACGCTCCTCTTTTTGTCTTGGTAGATCTTTCGTACTAACACCCTTTTTTGTTCTTAGGTCTTCTGGGTGTCCCCCTGGAGCTTGCTGGGACTCCTCGAGTGGACGCATTGACAGATTGTTGCGCCCAGCTTAGGAGGCATGCTGCAGGGCTTTGCTCCTTAGTCGGCAATGCTACTGAAGTGTTGACGCAGCTGCATGGTCGCCTTCTCGTCAATGCTTCATCTCCACCCGCGCTAGGTGACCTGTTGAAGATCTTCTCGGAGAGCAATCTCCTTGATGCCTACGCGGTCGCTCAGTCGAAGTCTAGGGCGAAGACGGCCATCCAGTTTGCGCTGGCGCATGGAGTTAGCGGCCTGGAGGAGGCCTACTCGGATCTCCCAGTCGATCCTTCCACGGGCAAAAAGGTAGGGCTTCATCGTTTTGGCGAGCCAGCCGCTGTTCTCGCTCGGAAGTTATCTGAGCTGTTTGCTCGACTTAAGGGAGGGGCGACTGCCGCGAGTGGGAGTACCACTGTAGCTTCTTAGTTTAGTTCGTTTGTATCTTGCAACTTCGATTGTAATGAACCCTAGGATGTGCTCCCGTTTCCTCAATATTTTAATCGAGATGCTTTTGCTGAAATGTTTCCTGCGATTTATCGTACGCTCCCGATGGGAGTAGCCCCCGAGCACCTGTTGAATAGGTGGTAAATAAATCTCGAGTGGGGCACCTTATTCCTTTTAATCTTCTTTGTGCTTTTCAGGTATCCAGGGTGGCTGCAGAACCTTCAGGTGGACCTGCTGCCCCAACAAATCCGCTTGTCGCCGCTGTGGGGTCTTAGGCAGGTCTTCGTAATCGTGTAGATGACGGTGAGCGCAGGTTGAAAGCGTTGCGCGGGGTAGCCGATGTGGCGAAGTCCAAGCAAAGACTGGCGACTGAACGCGAACAATTTCTGATGGACGAGTTGGCTTCCGTCGCTAGGGACTTGCTGTGTAAGTAATACAGCCCCCGAGTCTTCTTTGTCTTGTTTCCTTGACTAATCGTGCATATTTGCTCTTCAGTTGTTAAACCAGATGATAGGGAGGAAAAACAGTGGGTAGAAAACCACATTCTTCAAGAAGCTGGCAGCTCGAGGCCTCATGCGAATAACTTTTGGTCTGATCGCAGTCGAGGTTTTGTGCTGACTACTTTGAAGTTCCGTATCACCCAGGTAAAAGTTCTCGTGAGTTCTTTTCACGAGGTCTTGATTGCGATGAACGATGCGTTCTATCCGCTGGAAAGGGGTCCTGAAGACTGGAGCCATCTCCTCAGGCTGTTCGGGCAAGAGGGAGAGATTCGCGAGTGCGTGCGCAATCAAATGACTTGCGGCGCGGTGGTGGCCCTCTCCTTCGTCCGGATATGGCATCCTGAGATAAATTTTAACTCCGTAGCTAGGCTTCCAGACGGTCCAATCAATGATATTTCGCCGCACTATGATGCTGTTCGTCCAGCAGCGGAGAAAATCATTCGGCTGACCTCTGAGGAAGTAGATAGAGTGTTGGCGACTGAGAATGCTTTTCGCCATGATTGATTGTTGGATGTGTACATCCTGTGATGTTGTATAGTTTGCAAAAACTGTTGTAAGGTGTATGACCTTGTATGTATAAATTTTCCTGTTATGCTTAGTTGTAGGCGTAACCCCCGTGTGTTTATGGGGTGTGTACCTGTAACTATTTTAGCATATAAGAATGAATAATCTTCGAGTAAATACGGTTGAGAAACCATGTATTTTATTGCGATGACTGAGAAGTCATGTATTCGAGCTACAAGAGTGGCTAGTATAGCCTTATTTGTTTGTGAGAACAAGTAAATCTAGGGATAAAATTTTCGGAGATGTACGATATTCCAAGAATTGGAATAGATTCCTCCAGTCGATGGGTTCTTCAGTCTGTAGGCTCCACCTGGAATCACTTCGTGTATGACGAAGGGTCCTTCCCATCGTAGCTCGAGCTTGTGTCCCTCCTTCTGTTTGAGCCGCAGCACTAGGTCTCCTACCGCGAATGCTCTGTGGCGTATGCGGCGACTGTGATAGTTTCGCAGTGATTGTTGATATACTGCTGATCTTGCGATCGCTATATCGCGCATCTCATCGAGTGCATCCATATCTTCCGCGAGTGCCCTGTTAGAGGTTTCTTCGCTGTAAGCCACGACTCTTGGGGCGCTGAACCTAACATCCTCGGGAAGGACCGCTTCTGCCCCGTATACCATGAAAAATGGCGTGTAGTTTGTGGATCGATTTGGAGTTGTGCGGAGGCTCCATAGTACGGAGGGTAACTCTTCGGCCCAATTTCCTGCTGCTGGTTGTAGACGATCGAGTAGACGTTTCTTGATGCCAGCTGAAACTAAGCCGTTGGATCTTTCGACTTGTCCGTTCGTTTGCGGGTGGGCAACTGAAGCAAACTTGAAGTTGATGCCCTTTTCTTCGCAGAACTGTTGTGTTTCCTTTGCCGTGAAGTTTGTGCCATTGTCTTTAATGATATCGTGTGGTACCCCAAATCTGCATACGATGGAATCAAGAAACTTGACGGCGCATTGGGCGCTAGCCGAAGTTACTGGCATGGCCTCAATCCATTTGGTGAACTTGTCGACTGCCACCAGCAAGTGTGTATATCCACCCGGCGTGGACTTGCGTAGCGGTCCTACCATGTCTAGCCCCCACTGTGCAAAAGGCCAGGCGATGGGTATCATATGCAATTCCGTAGCAGGTGCATGTGGTCTTGGTGCGAATCGCTGGCAAGCGTTGCATCGTTCGACTAGCTCCTTCGCATCCTTGGCTGCCGTGAGCCAATAGAATCCTGCTCGGAAGGCATTTCCCATGATTGTTTTCCAACTAGCGTGATGCCCACAGTCTCCTTGGTGGATGTCCTGGAGTAATTCTTTGCCATCTTCGGGTGCGATGCAACGCTGAAGTATACCCGAGATGGTTTGCTTGTATAACTCTCCGTTGATTACCCGAAAGGATTTACTGCGCCTGATTATCTGTCGAGCCTCGCGAGGATCGGCCGGGAGCTGTCTGGAGGATAGGTAGTCGAGGTATTTCTGCGTCCAGACTGGCTCGACCAGAAAAACCTGTCGTGAAATGTTATGAATAAGCTCGATGATTGCAACTTGCGGGCTGACCTCTGTTTCTGGTGCTGCAGGTGCTCCTGCAGCTTTTTTGACTTTGACTGAGCGCTTGATTATCCGTTCGAAATATATTCCTGGCGGTATGGGTGTGTTTGTGGAACCCATGTTTGCCAGTCTATCTGCTTCTTCGTTGTTGGATCTCGCAATGTGTTTCAGCTCGCATCCTTTGAAGCTCCCTTCGAGTAGGTTGTACATGTCGCGATATGCGATCATGTTTTCAGCAATTGCATCACATTCCTTCATTGTTTGCTGCACAATGAGATTGGAGTCGCCGTAGATCATTAATCGGGTAGCTCCACAGGCGACTGCCATCTTCATCCCGTGCAACAGGGCTTCATATTCTGCGTCGTTGTTCGATGCTGCATCATCGGGTGGGAAGTCCAATCGTAGGACGTATTGCAGCTTATCTCCCCTAGGCGATATGAGGACGATTCCAGCTCCTGCTCCTCCGTTTCTTTTGGATCCGTCAAAGTACATTATCCAGTTGCTCGTGTACTTAGGCGGTCCGGGCGTTTGTAGTTCTGTCCACTCGCTTAAAAATTCCACGAGTACCTGGGATTTGATTGCGTTGCGTCCTGCATAAGTGATATCCCAAGCGCACAGCTCGATGCTCCGTTTGGCTATTCTTCCGGATGCCATAGGGTTGTTCATGATTGTCCCGAGTGAAGCATCATTAACCACTGTGATGGCGTGTTCCTGGAAATAGTGCTTGAGCTTTCGGGCTGTAAGAACAACTCCATATGCGAGCTTCTGGTAATGAGGATATCGTTGTTTGCATGGCGAGAGCACTTCACTGATGTAATAGATTGGTCGTTGGACTCCGTATGCCTTGCCCTCCTTAGGTCGTTCGACTACGATTGTTGTGCTGATGACCTGGTTTGTGGCGGCTAGGTATAAGTAGAGTGGCTCCCTTTCTTGCGGTGTTGCAAGGACGCGCCTGCTTTGCAATGATCGCTTCAAGTCTGCGAACGCTTGTTTAGCTTCTGGTGTCCACTCGAATTTGTCCGTCTTCTTCAACAGCTTGTAGAAGGGTAGCGCTTGTTCTCCCAATCGGGCGATGAACCTGCTCAGAGCGGCTATTCGCCCTGCGAGCTGCTGGACTCCGCGTAGATTGGTTGGCTCCTTCATAGTCAAGATTGCTTGTATTTTCTCTGGGTTGGCTTCGATGCCTCTGGCGGATATCAGGTACCCGAGAAGTTTTCCTGCTGGGACGCCGAAGACGCATTTCGTTGGGTTGAGCTTGATCCTGTATGCGTTGAGGGCGTCGAATGTTTCTCTAACGTCTTCGAGTAGTGTGTCCTCAACTCGAGTCTTGATGACGATGTCGTCAACGTACACTTGTACGTTCTTGCCAATGAGCTTGGCGAGGCATTTTTGCATGCAGCGCTGGTATGTTGCGCCTGCGTTCTTGAGCCCGAAGGGCATTGTCGTGTAGCAATATACGCCGTGTGGCGTGATAAAAGCTGTCTTTTCTTCGTCCTCCCGTTTCATCCGGATCTGATTGTAGCCTGAATAGGCGTCCAGGAAGGAGAGGCGTTGACAACCTGCCGTAGAATCCACGATCTGGTCGATTCGCGGGAGGGGGAAGTTATCCTTGGGGCAGTGCTTGTTTAACGACGTGTAGTCGATGCATACTCGAAGGATGTCTGTGTTTTTCTTGGGAACCAGCACTGGATTCGCTAAACAGGTGGATATCTTGATCTCCCTGATGAAATTTGCTGCTAGCAACCTGTTTACTTCTTCTCCGAGCGCCTTCTGCTTGGGTTCTGAAAATCGTTGAGTAGTTTGTTTGATGGGTTTGGCATCTGGAAAGACTTTGAGTGAGTGCTCGGCAAACTCCCTGGGTATTCCTGGCATATCTGAGTGCTGCCAGGCGAAAATTTCCCAGTACTCACGGAGGAGTTTGACGAGCGCGCTTTCCTATGCTTGCGAGAGGGTGGTTGAGACCATCGCTGTCTTCGCAGAATCTGTCGGGTGCACTTGATGCTTTCGGGTATCACTGTTGGCGCTGAACTCCAGCTCAGGCGCGTTTTTCTTTGTGAGGGGCATCACAGAGTGATCCGTGGTTTTTGCCAGCTCTTGAAGTTCTTCTTGCATCCCGAAAGATTTTGCGATCTCGTTGAATTCAATGTCGCACTTGTTGGATTTCTGAAAGTCTCCATCGATTGTGATCACACCATATTCTCCAGGTAACTTGAGCTTCAGGTAGGCGTAGTGTGGTACTGCCATGAATCTGGCGAACGCTGTTCGACCAAGAATGGCGTGGTACTGTGAAGGCCAGTCGATGACTTCGAAATCGAGGAATTCTCTTCTGTAGTTGCTTTTAGTGCCCAGCACAACTTCTAAGTTGATTGTTCCGAGTGGACGGATTGCCTTTCCCGGAACTATCCCGTGGAAGGATGTTTCTGATTCCGCAAGGCCGTCCAGATTCCTGTTCATCCGACGGAGTGTATCCGCATAAATAATGTTGATGCCACTGCCACCATCCATGAATACGCGGGCCAAGTCGTAGTTGCCAATCTGTGCTTGGATGACGAGGGCGGCGTGTCCTGGTCGATGGACTCGTGGCGGGTGGTTTTCATCGAAAATGTGATCGGTTGATCTGCCATCTTCAAGTACTCGGGCTTTGTTGGAGGAGTCTGCACAGCCATGCACAACTGCCTTGTGTTAGTCTTTTGAGCTCTGCGGGGTGGACATACCTTCTGGATCATCGCGAGTTGCCCTGCTAGATTCGGGTATGCATTGGCCCCGGAGTTTTGTGCAGGTGGTGCTGGCAGTGCAGCCAATGCCATGTTTGGATTTGCTGGTGGAGGTAGGGGTTGTGGCGGCTGGAATCCTTGGTGGCCTCCTCCTGGAAGCGGTGGGTAATTTTGAGTGGCTGCGGATCTTTTTCTTGCGAGGGCTTCCAAGATGTCAATAAACTTTCGGCAATCCTTAAGAAGGTGTGTTGCCTTAGTTTTTCCCGTGCGCTTATCTGTAAATAGATGTAGCGAGCAGTATGCGTCGAGGTCTTCCTCGGGAGATTTTTCTTCAGCCTTCGGTCTCCACTCGCGATTCCCACAGCGACCGGAGTCGCGCTTCGCGTGAATTCCGCCGCTACCAGCTCCTCTCGATCCTCGTGATCGTAATATTTCCTCCTTTTCCTTCGGCCATGGCGGTCTTCATCGTGCGCAGGTGATGATGCTCTCTCGTTGCGCACCGCGTCTTCTCCGTTAGCCCACTTTTCGGCTATGATCATTAGCTCCCCAATAGTTTTGGGTGCAGCCCTGCCTAGCTCTTCTCTGAAAGCAGTTCTTCGGGCGCCTTTCGCAAAGGCCTCAATCGCCACTTCTTCCGAGATGGTTCCCGCAGTGTTCCTGAGCGTGGTCCACCGCTGGATATATTCGCGGGTAGACTCACCGCTTTTCTGCTTGCATGCTCGCAGTTCTTCAATGGTGGCCGGCCTCTTGTAAGTCGACTGGAAATTCTTGCAAAAGTCGCGGTGCAAGTCATCCCATGATGCGTAACAAGATCTTGGTCTTCTTTCCAGCCAGCTGCGGGCCGCGCCAACGCGATGCAAATTGAGATATTGCATAGCTGTATTCTTGTTCCCACGTTGGCATTTTACTGACATGAGGTAATCGCTTAGCCATTGAGAAGGCTCGAGTGAGTCGTCGTACTTTGTCACTTCCGTGCTGAGCTTGAATCTTCTGGGTAAAGGCGCTTCGCGGATGCTGCGGGCAAAGCAGAGCGCACCGCAGGTTTCATCATCCGAGGAGCTGGACGAAGAGCGCCCGCGATATCGCGAAGCCCTTGCCTTATCTACCTTATTTTGTGCGATGTCCGATCGTGCATCATGTCCTGGCCGGTCGCGGTCGGCGTCCTTCCTTGGCTCCTTGCTTCGCTTTCGCGAGCGGCTGCTGTGATGTCGCGAGCTTTTGTCTCTCGGGATGCCTTCGCTGCTGCTTCGAATGTCATCACGGCGCCGTGCTTCTTTTCCTCGGCCACGACGTGGCGATCTGTCCCTTCTTGGCGAAGAGCTCCTATGTTTGCGGGATGCTTCTCTCTCCTTCTCTTTCTCTTTCTCCTGTTCCTTCTCCAGCTGCTCTGCGGCTTGCCTTCGGTCATAGGCGGCGAGCCTTGCGGCTGCCAGTCCTAGTCCCTTGCGTACTTGTTCATACTGCTCCGCCCGAGGGTCACTTTCCGTCGGTTGATTCATCTGCATGTAAGTTGCTGCGGCTAGAACCGCGGCAGCGGGAGTTTGCGGGTAGACGTTGCCGTCGTCATCGACTCGCATGAGAGAAGGAGTGATCGATCTGCTGGTCCCGGCTAGGGATTCATTGTTCCTGGATGTAGATGCGTGCCCCTTCCTCGTGGGTCGGGTTCCGACTGAGGGTGTTATGGACAGCTCGGCTCGTCTTTGGCTCGACTCATCCGCCGCTCTTCTTCGGCGGGCCAGATCTATCCGAGCGTCTTTGATAGTCGTGGCTGCTCTCACTAAGTGATAGTGGTAGGCAACCATGTCTTCGTGTGAAGCCCCGGCTGCGGGTGGCTTGCTCGTTCGCATAGCCTCCTTCGCTCGGTTCCAAGATTCCCGTGAGACGCCGATTATATTGCGCTCTGCTGCGCTATGTTCCGTTTCCGAGGCTTGTTCCGATCCTGCCATGCTGACTTGAGCCAGTCGAGGCTCGTGCGTCCTAGGCGTAGATCGAAAGTTCCTTTGAATTCTTGATGGTTCCTCTGTCGAGAGGGTATGGTAGTCGTTGGCGTTGAAGCGGATGGATTCGCCGCTTTTCTCCCGATGACGGCGCGAGTCGACAGCTCCAGATTCAGTTTCTGATACATCCGAGAAGTGGAGGATCCCGTCCCTGTTGGTCACGAATTTCAGGCTCCCGAACGTCAAGGTGACGCTCTTCTCCAGATCCTCGAATATCGGGCGTGATTCCGGCGAGTGAGGTGTGACCACGACAGATCCGATCCGTATAGGATTGTTCGGAGCCGTAGTCGATGGTTTCCAACGGGAGTTGGTTGTCGATGAAGCCGAAGATGCCGGTGATCCAGCGCCCGTCGTCCCCACGGTCGGCGCCAATTGTCGAATCTCTGACTCTACAAATCCCTTAGGTGACCCTATCGGGTTAAGACTAGGATAACTCATGAGCGCTGGTGGAATCGTTGGCTAGATAGGGGGCGAGATTTACCCAGGTTCGGGGCCCTCGTAGAGGTAAAACCCTTACTCCTGCCTCTGTCGATCTGTATTGATGAGTAGATCGATTACAATGGTGGTTGCTCGAATCGAGAGTATGATCTCGAGTTCAAGGCTTTAGTGTTGCGGTGTTGCTTGGTCCTCCTCCGGTGGCTCTCCTGGCCTTATATAGGTGGCCAGGTCTCAAACCCTACCCGGAGAGGACTCGAATTCTAACCTTAAGTCGGTTACATATTTCTAAACTTAACCCGCAAGTTAGCGCGGGTGGGCTTCACGTGGGCCTTCTGGAATACTCCAAGGGCTCCTCTTCTTGGGCCTTAACCTTGGGCCTGAGATGGGGTGTCCTTACCCGCAGGGTCCAGGATCCATGTCTTCGTCAAGGAGGGATGACCTTCTACCCAGATGTGTCCTTCTATGGGAGTCGCTCTTGTGAAGTCTAGTAGGCTTGTGACGTACTGTATTGTCTGTTTATCATTCGTTAACATAAGCATACACCTCTCTTAAAAATGTTTTCAATACCTCTGTTTAATAAAATAAAAAGCTCTAGCACATGAGTTAATCCCTGCTTCCCTCTGCGAAGGGCCTTTCTTTTATTTTTATGTTGAGTCTTCACCTTCTCGCTTTATGCACCTTCTTGAGAGCATGATTGTTATTCTTAGTGTAATGTGCTTGTCCCAAAATACAGTTGATAGTGGTATAACTTTGATGCTTATATCTTCGATATCTTTATTTCTAGTCTTCAATTGAACTTCAGAGGTGCCCTAGCATTTATGTTTTGCTCCATTATTAAGGGCAAGCGAGTACACTTTATCATACCCTATTATGAGCATTGCAATTATGTAGATTGATATACTTCATGTTGTCTATTATTAGTTTGTTGGCATCTTTTCATGGTTTGCATAACTGCTTGGTGACTTCTATTTTCCATACATCTTATTATGAATTGTTTCAGCACTTGATCATATAGTGAGTATATTTACATCATATGAAACAAATGTGTTCGTAAAAGTCTTTTATCGCACTTAGTTGTCACTGAATTGCTTGATGACAAGCAATAAGCTAAGCTTGAGGGGAGTTGATACGTCCAAAACGTATCTCCTTTTCCGAACACTTTTCTTATTATTTTCCTCTAAACTTATGAGTTTTGTATACAACTAACATTGACTAACGTTGTTTTCAGCAGAATTACCTTGGTGTCTCGTTTTTGTGCAGAAAAACCAACTTTCGGGAAAATGCCCAGAAAAGATCCCGTTGGTCCTAAAACACCAAAAGACCCCGGGAGCTAGAAGGGGGGAAGGAGAGGAGCCAGAAGGGGGCCACACCACCCCCCAGCGCGCCCCCACTCCTTGGCCGCGCTGCCAGGTGGTGGGCCACTCCCTCACCCCCTAGGACTCCCCTTTCGACTACATATGCCCCGTAACCTAAAAACCGAGGGGGGTTCGTCATATTCCACAAAAACACAACAGAGCACCGCCGCCACCCCAAACCTCGATTCGGGGATCAGAAGTTTCTGTTGTGGCGTCCTGCCGGGACGGGGATTCGAAGGAGATCATCGTCATCGAAACCGCCCTCTTCTCCATCAACCATCCATGATTCCCCCGTCCATGTGTGAGTAAACACCGCAGTAGACTGAGAGGGATGAACGGGAATGGATGGGATCGATCATGTAATAATGCCAGATTGTTAGGGCATAGTGTCTAGTATCCATTGTTCGTGTTTTCTACCGTTGTTGCAACTTGTTATGCTTAATGCTTGTCACTAGGGCTCGAGTGCCATGATCTCAGATCTGAACATGTTATTGTTTCACGAGTATAATTATGTTTCTTGATCATATCTGCAAGTTGTTTACACATGTCATTGTCCGGAACCCGAGGCCTCAAAGTGACATAAATTGGGACAACCGGAGGGGTTGGTTGTGATATGATGATCACGTTGTTCACGGAGTGTTAATGCTTTGCTCTGGTGCTTTATTAAAAGAAGCACCTTAATTACCAGTAGTTTACCTTGAGGCCCCGCTGCCACGAGCTGGTAGGACAAAATATGTTGTGCAAGTTTCTCATTGCGAGCACGTACGACTATATTGGAACACATGCCTATGGTTTGCCTAAATGTTTGATGCTTTATTATTATTATCTGCAATGCCCATGTTAGATTATTACATGACCTATGTTATCCATGAAACGCCCGTACATCCATTCCCTCTATGCCTACGGTACTTCCCATACTATTGTTTTCCGTGATTGCTACTGTTGTTACTATTTTAGTACTGTTGTTATTTTATTTCTACTACTGCTATAAAACTGTTACCACTGATAAATTGTTGCGAGCAAGTCTACTTTTGCACCTGAATTGACAACTCAGTTGTTAAGGCATATAAATATTCTTTGGCTCCCCTTGTGACGAATCAATAAATTTGGGTTTTACTTCCCTCAAAAACTGTTGCGATCCCCTATACTTGTGGGTCATCATAGTGCTAAAGCTAAAGCTACAGATTTAGGGCGTGTTCTCAAGTCCTCCGTGCTCCAGCTTCATGGTGCTCTGGCCAGGAGCGGCGCCGAACGTCCTAGCTCCACAGAGTCATATCCGTGGATCGAGCCATTTTATCTGTAGAAATTACGGAGCACCGTTTCTGCCGATCTGTGGAGCAGCAGTTGATTACGCCATATTACCACTGCCAAGTGAGAAGGAAAAAAAGTTTTCGATGTTGTTATTTTCTCCCGAGCGATGACTCAGTCGTCGTCGTACCTCTCCGCCCTCTGTTTCTAGATCGAGCGAGGAAATAGCTCGCACACGCCGAGACACCGTGATCTAGCGCCGTCGTCACAAATCCTCACAAGCCGCCGACCAGTGGACTCCCCCACCCTCCGCTCGATTCTGGCAGCCTCCAGGACAACCTCGCCCCACCCGTGTAGCCTTGTCGATCTCTAGCGTGGCCGCATCCGCCCCCAAATGGAGGCTTAGCGACGGTCCCATCTGCCACCATCCCCGTCTCCGGCGAGCCTTCAGGTGAGCATATCCCCATCCCCGCAACGATTTGTGAGCATCTCGTACGCGATTAGCTTCATTAGGTCTCGAATTTGGTATGGGCTCAGCAAAGTCTAACCAGGCCGTTTTTTGTGCAATTTGTTAGCAGGTCGGCATTGTGAATATGGGCTTTCGGCGAGTAAAAACGGTGGAGCTGAGCCGAACGTCTTCTCCTCCACAGGAAGGGCAAGGATTGCTCGAAGAAAGCTGGATTGCTAGATTTTCAAGGAACAGACCACTTCCTAAAATGCCCTTAGCACCTGATGCTAAGAGCATCTCCACCGGCACCCATTTAATTTGTGTCCGGCACCCTTCAATGGTGCCCTCTTTTGAGGAGCCGGACATGTGTCCGCTAATTTGGTGGGTGTCGGCCACATCGGGTATCCCAAACAAAATAAAACCAAAAAATCAACACATAAAGTAGGCAAATTTGTGCAATTATATTCAAATTTTGAATGAAATAACATATTGGACGTCGCAGCTTTTATACCATACCATACCATCGCCCATCGCTCCAGTTTTCTTTGCAATGGCACTTTCGGAGAAGAACGTCATGCTGCCGGACGAGGACGATAAGATCGGCGTGCTGCCGACGGAGGCCGCTCGCAGACCCGAAGGAGAATGAGGTGCTCGAAGACATGGAGGAGGACGCGCCGCTGCAGGAGCACGACGTGGGTTTCAATCCGTGGGAACCTTGGCCCTCATGGGAGGATGCCCGGTGCGGACCCGCGGTGGTTTGCACCGCCATGGGCACTTCCCGCATCGGTATGGCCCACGCCAGACGAGTCTGCAACTCCGCCGCCGCCATCGGACAAAGACGACGGATATTTCATAGGGCGGGTGCCGTGTTTTAATTTTATGCTATATTTATGTACGAAATTTTATGTTGCTATATGAATGGAACTAAAGTGTGCTATCTACGATCAATGTTACAAATTTTATATGTTTATGACCGTCGGGCCCGTCTGTCGGATGGGCTGCACAGACAATGTTCGGTGCCCCCGAGTAGACCCTCAAGTTTAGTAGGCCGGCCCTTTTTGGATACAGCTGTAGAGATTTTCGTGTCCAGACCCCAAATAAGCCGCTGGGGCCGTTCACTGGTGCAGATGGAGATGCTCATGACACGAAACAATTCTGCGAGAGAGTGGTCGGCCCTTGTGTATGTTTATGTACGAAAAGTTTATATTTGGGCGCAACGGCATCATGGTAGCGAGAGCTGAAATGAAGGTTCTACAAGTGCTACAATTACAAATGGTGACCATTCCGTAATGAAAACGTCGTGAATGTTCATACCCGCAGAAAATGACAGTCACACTCGTGACATGGAATTCCACACTGGACAAGACTACGATCCATTTTGCGCGGTTGAGATCTGTTTGGTGGTATCAATCACGTGCTGGCCCAACGGAACGCGTGGCCAGGATACGGTTCGAAGGAGGCGCCGCTGGCCCGCTGCCGACTGGACGTGTAATCCAGTCCGTTTATCAACAGTGGACAAGCTATGTCGCCTTCCACGTTCCACTCTGAAAATATGCTACGGGCAACAGCAGGAAGAGCTTTATGTTGAACAAGACAGTGGCGAGCAGACTGCGCAGCGCACATCGCAAAAGACTGATAGCTTCGCCTACCAGCCCTGCAGCCCATACGACTGGAGCTGATCGAACTGTTTCCGCAGGTCTACAGGTCATGTGTGTATGACCTGTCATGGGAACCTCAAAAGAAAAAAAGATCACGGGTGCGGTCCTGCCTGCTGCGACTCCGATTGGCACGAGACATGTGATGTACGCAGATCTTCCCATTGCCATGTCACCTGTGTAATGATGCTACTATACTCCACTAAACTCGTGATACTGCGATGGCAGCTCCACGACAACGATGCGGCAGCGGACGTCTGGGACCCCGAACGGAGGAGCAGGATATTTGCGTACAAGGCGTCTCGTTTTCGTGGGCTCATCAGCACATGGACTCCAGGATAATCCAGGAGCAAAGCATCAATCAATTTTACCTATCATGTGCCAAGAAGGATCCTTGTTTGGTTGGGAGATCTGGCCGACCTGCTTCTACCTCAAAGAAGCTTCTAAACATGAGACTATGGAGGTGTTTGGTTAGCTGTTATTTTTGCCTTTGGCTTACAAGGAATAGGTCCTTTTGATTGTGGTTTATACTGTCGTGTAAGGGCATCTCCAGCCGTGTCGCTCCCCCAGGGCCCAAAACGCCGCTGTTTTGGTGCCGCCGCGGCGGCAAACGATGCTAATTTGGAATCTGGGGGGTACGGTTCCCAGTCGCCCCCCAACTCAACCCTCGGCCCAAATTAATTCACAAAGGTAGATTCAACGTAAATTCTTAGATTTTGACAGAAATTTAACTAAAAACATAAAATCTCTAACTACGGCTACTGCAGGCCGAGGCTCGCCGCGATCGCCTGGCTGTAGTCGTAGTCGTCCCCGCCGTCATCGTCGTCGGTGTCCCACCTGCTCGTCCCTGCGCCGGGGTCGCGGCAATGTAGGTTGCTCAGGCCTGCGCCGGCGTAACCCCACCTGCTCGCCGCCAGGGCGCGCTAGAACTCGGCTTCGTCGTCGGTGTCGGGGTCGAGGACGACGTAGGGCACCTCCGTCGGCTGCGGAGGGGAAGGGACGCGGTGGCGGGCCGCATTGGCAGCGGCTTGCTGCTCGCGCTGCGCCTTCCGCTGCTCCGCCTCGGCGAGGAGCCGGCGCTGGAGCTCCAGCTCCTCCTCGGTGCTGTCGCGCAGGCTCCAGTCGTCGGGGACCGGCTGGAGGGTGTTGCACGAGAGATCCTCCGCGGCCTTCATGTCGGGCCACTCGTCCTCCTCCGCCACCTCCGTCTTCGGGCGCACTCGTCGTCCTCCGTCACCGATACGCAGGGCGCCGCCGCTGCGCCTGGGGGCAGGGCGCCCGGAGTTGAGAAGGGGAGGGGTGAGGGAAAGAAAATGGGCGCCGGGGGAGGAGGAGGTGGCCGACGATGATCCGCCCATCCGTCGCGCTACCCACGAGGGGTGCGGGCGGGACGGCATCTGCAGCCGGGGATCGTTACCGGCGTCGATGTAGTCCAGCACCCACTCGAGCGTGCGGTGCTGGCCTCCCCACCAACGCTTGCGGCCGATGCCGTTGGCGCGGTCCTCGACAGGGCCGTTGTTGCCCGGGCGGCGATGTCCGCGTCGTGGCGGCGTTGGAGCTCCTGCCACCAGAACGCGTCGTTGCCGTGCGGCCTCCAGTGCAGCCGCGCGGCCTCGTCCGGCGTTAGCCCTCGACGGACCTCGTCGATGGCCTTCCTGAACTCCGCGTCGGTGGAGGGGATTGAGGGCACGGGGATCCCACCGACGCTGAGTTGCCACCGTGGTTGTCCGGCGGCGGCGCTTGGGACGCGCATATCGGGCGAGCACGGATAGCCCGCCCGATACAACGCCCAGGCCTCGTGCTTGCGGAGGTGGCGGCGGCGGCTTCATCGTAGCTGGCCATTTCCGGCGAGGAGGGAAGAATGGGGAGAGCGTCAAGGAGAAAGAACGGGGAGAGCGGCGATGAGAAGAATGGGGAGAGCGGCCAGGGGCCTTTTGTAGCCCTAGCGGGGCATTTACTGCGCCGCGTGCCGTCGCTGCCGCCCGCCACGCCATTACTCCGGCAGCCTTTGCACGGGCGCATGCACTGGCCGCCCGCCACGCCATAAACGTCGGCAGATTTTGACCGACGCGGGAGCCGAGAAGAAGATCACGGGCGGGGGTTTCTGTTCCCGCGGTTTTCCCACGCGTCGCTGATAGTGCTGGCCCGCGTGGGCTGCCCCGCCTTTTCGCCCCCAAGCCGAACCCAGCGGGCTGGGTTTTGCCTGGGTGTCGCGGCGCGAAATAGCGCTGAAACGGCGCTATTTGTGCTTCTGGGGGGGCGCCTGGTGCAAAAACGGCGATATTCGTTGCTTTCGGCGCTAAAAAGGCCGCTTGGGGGGCTCGGGTGGGAGGGGGGGTCGACTGGAGATGCCCTAACAATATCGAGTCGAAAATCAAAAACCAAAGCCAAAAACACTAGGTGCTAATGTGCTACTCTTTTTTGAGAGAGAGAAAAAAACATTAGGTGCTTTGTGTCATATAAGCCAATCTTATTGGTAAAAATATCCATGTCATCAACTATTAAGTTATCATATAGCTATTTTTTTGGAGAATGTATCATACAACTATTTCGATGGATTATGTTTAAATGTTCAAAAGTTGAGAAACATTTCATCTTTAACCCTGTGTAAAAGTTGTTGGTTAATTTATAACTTTGCTCTTTCTACCCATTTATTTCATGTCACATCGTCATGTATTCCTAGGTGAAAATTTTAACCAACACCCATGTTACAACTACTGAAAATGTTCTTACCGTGCTAGAATGAGACCATTTTAGGTTTAATTATGGTTCGAAAGAAGCAAACTATAGAGAATCGTTACTTTGTGGAGTGGTAAAATTTATTGGGGCATAACTCTACCCTGAAAGTTCTACCTGAAAGAAGCTTCGTAATAATATGAGACTATGGAGGGTGTTTGATTAGGTGTAATTTTTGCCTTTGGCTTACAAGGAATAGGTCCTTTTGATTTTGGTTTGTACTGTCGTGTAATAATATCCGGTCGAAAATCGTGATACGTAGCGGACATGATTGTCATGTTTCACTGTTTCTTTTTCGAGAAAAAAACTTTCGAGTCATGCCGGTACAAAGAACACTTAAAATAGCATAACTTACATATAGGTCCGTAGACCACCTAGCGACGACTAAAAACACTGGAGCGAGTCAAAGGCGCGCCGCTGTCATCGCCCCTCCGTTGCCGAAGCCGGCCAAACTTTGTTGTAGTAGACAGTTGGTAAGTTATCGTGCTACGGCCACAAAGGATCAGCGCCCCAGACTAGAATCATCGCCGATGAAGAGAATCGTAGATTGAAAGAATCCAATTTGTAGACATACGAACACAGACGAACAAAGACCGAATCTAAATTGGATCCACCGAAGACAAACGCCGACTGAATCCCACGAGATCCGCCGGAGACACGCCTCCACACGCTCTCGGATGACGCTAGACGCATCACCGAAATGGGGACTAGGCGGGAAGGAGCTTATTCCAACTGCAGGAAGTCGTCGTCTCGTCAATGTGAGTAGGACACAAATCCTAACAAAGCACGAGAAAACAACTGAAAATGGAGCCCTCCCGTCAGCAAGCACTAAGGGCATGTTTGAATGGCAGCCCGAAACTGCCCCACCTAAATTTTGGGGTTGACTACAAGGCTGCGCATTCGTTTGGATTGGTGCCAAATTTTTGGCCGCTGCCAATATTTTGGTTGTCCGGTTCACTTTTTGCGCCCATGCCTTGGCGAACTAGGGGCGGCGAATTTCTCGACCAATAATTTTGTGCGCCCCGATTTGGTAGGGCTGGTATGGGCGGCATCCAAACAGGCCCCAAGATCCACCAAGTCTGGTTCACGGGAAACCGAGCATATCGGCACGGAGGCCTGTTACCCTAGTCGGCATTGACGGGAGAGAGACGCACGAAGGGGATATGTTTCACTATATTTCACGCATATCATTAGCCAAATGATATCGTTAGCAAGGTTCATCGGTACTAGAGTATTTATTTTCATTTTTCTGCTACAATAAACTTTCCTTAAAACATCCATCCTCCTGTTTAATCACCACAAACAAAAGCAAGATTTGTTTTTTGAACAAAAGAAAAGCAAAGATTTGAAGTCCTGTTTACCCTGCTGAAGGGTCAAGTCAAGTCAAGTCAAGGGCCGGCGTGATGGAGAAAGACCGCGGTCAATAAAATAGGGCGGGGTACTATAGTCGGCAGCAGAGGCGGTGGGGCAGCCGGGTGTCGCTGAGCGCAGGTCGGTCATGTTCAAACAAGAGTGGCAGCGATGCAGGCACAGAGAGTAGCGTGCTGCGTGCGTGCCCGCCGACCTGCCTGGGACACCGCGCCCATGCTCCAGCTCCACCTCTCGACACGTGTACCTCTGTCCAAACCCGAACGCTGGAGATAGGGAGGAAATACGCTGCTCTAGCCCGCACGCCACGTCTCCGTCTCAGGTTTCTCGCTCTTTGCTTATTGCTGTCTGCTGGGGCGGTCGAGCTCTATCCGCGGGTTACTGGGAGGCTCGCTTCGCCACCTCCTACCCTGTATATGGTGCCAGTTCCTACTACCCCTCCTGCCACTCTCGTCCTAGCAGCAGAGCGTACGTACGGGTCGCCTACTGCATTTTTCTTTCTTGGCCGGACGACGTTCACTCGCCAACACTGGCCATGACAATCAACGGATACTAATTAATCGACAAGTTGACTAGGGAACCCAATGTTGCAGGAGTTTTTCTCTGATCGGATTAGGTAACCACTAACCAGTGAGGGTCAATACGAGTAGTACTACAGAGCTCATCCGTCTAGTCGGCAATTTCTGTCCCCGTCACGAAAGGTGGATGGGCACTTGACCAACCGCATCGATTCACGCTCGCCAGAAAGGCCACGTACCACCAGCTCCCCATGATGCTGGTCCACGTACCTCTCCCTCCATGTCGGCACGCCTACTTGTACTAGCTGACATACTCTAGTATTATTGAACAACTCTAGCATAGAACCAGCAGCTGTAGCAGTTTAATTACGCGATATTGCCACGTCGCATTCTCTTGTACACTTGCCGGACAAGAACATTCGCGACGCACAATGATTAAGAGCATCTTCCAGTCGAGGTCCCAATAGGCGTCCGGATGGGCGACCGGCGAGGCCCTTTGAGGACTCGTTCGGACGGGAAGCCGCCGGGCCAGGGGCGCGGTATCCCACACGCAGCCCCACTTGGAGGCCCAAAAATAGATCAAACTTTTTAAATAACGATTTCATTCAAATATTTAGGATATATTACAATATTTGAATGAAATTTAAACTAAAACTTAAAATTTAAACTAAAAAACTTAAATTTAAACTAAACTACGACGCATTCACTGGTTGAACACGTCGTAGTCGCCGTCGGAGCTACTGTCGTTGCCGTCCCAGTCCTCCTCGTCGTTGTCGCCGCCCCAGTGGCTCGGTCCCGCCTCATTGTCGTTGGCCGCCGCCGGTGGGTCGAGGACGATCAGCGGAGCGCCTTTTATCACGGCCACGTCGTTGAAGGACCACGCCGACGTCGACACGAGGTCCATTGGCTGCGCCGTGCTGTACGACACGAGGAGCGCGTCCTTGATGCCCTCAGGGTCGTCCTCCGTCGCGATGCCGCCTGGAGCGCCTCGAGCTCTTCGGCGAGGGTGCGTGGGCGCTCCAGCCCCGGATCCACCTTGGGGACGCGCAACCTAGGCTCCGTCTTGGGCACGAGGAGAGGCGGCGCAGCACGGCGGCGAGAAGAGGCGCCTCCGCCAAAGCGGATGCGCCTTGGGTCCCAGCGGGTGGGCGCTAGACAGGAGAGGCGCGGGTTGTTCCCGGCGTCGATGTGGGCGAGTACGGCCTCGAGGGTGAAGACTTTCTGCGCCCAGAAAGTGTTGCGCCCCCGCTTGTTCTGCTCATGCACGAGCGGCGCCGGGCCGGGACCCTCCCAGCGGTTCTAGCGCAACGTCTGGAGGCGCTTGAACTCGCGCGATGTGCTCGCCGGGTCCCAGCGGGGGTCGGCGCGCTGTGCTCGCCGGGTCCCAGCAGGGGTCGGCGCGCTGCTCCGGCGTGAGGTGCCCGTAGAAGTGGGCGCGCACCTCCCGCTGCCAGGACGCGTCCGCCACCGAGGAGAGAACGGAGGGGGAAGCCGTTTGCGGCGAGCGGATCCATGGCGGCGGGGGGAGGGGGGATCGGCGGTGTGAGAGGCAGAGGAGGGCGGGGAGAAAGACAGAGAGCGGCGAGGGACGGGGGGCGGCATTATATACCCGGCCGGGCAGGCCGAAAGGACGCCCCCGCATTAACACCGACGCCCGCGTGGGGAGACGCGCGAACGCCGCGTGGGCGACGCGACGGCTCGCTGCGCGACTGGGCGAAGCGATGGCTCGCCGCGGCGCCTGCGCTTCTGCGCCGTCTCGGGAGAAGACGAAGACCAGGCGCCGCTTTGACTGCGCCCGTCTCACTGACGGGAAGGCCCGCGGACGCCACGCGGCCGTTTCGACTCGTCCAGCGCCCTCACGGGAGCCCCTGGGAGAAGGGGTTGGGCTAGGTTTGCCGAACGGGAATAAGGGGACGTCCGAACGGGAAGCCCCAATGGGGGCGCGACTGTGCGCGCTCGGCGCCGTCCGGGCAAAAAAGGCTGTGGGGCGCGTTTGAGGGCCGCGACTGGAGATACTCTAAGTCGAGTACTAGTATATAGGAGTATATTTTTTAGTCGTGGCGGAAGCTCCGTCTTTTGGCCATTTCCGAGATCGCCAGGCCAAGACAAAATACAAGAATGATCCTTTGCAATCGTTTGCCCAGGAACGCGTGTCCCGTTATCCAGAGTCGACTACCACGTCGCAACACGGAGCTGTCGACATGCCGCTCTGTGTTTTCAACATCATTTTTTTTCTGTGAGAAAAGGTAGTGAGAAAAATGAGTCTGATAAACCTCTCGATCGTGCGCCGTCGCGGATACTATACCGCGGGAAAGAGAGAACCGCCGAATCAAACCATAAGTGCGTGTGGATGTCGATCTATGAGACAGCACCACTTGTCCTGCCGCCTTTAATCTTGTCGATCGTCCAATGAGGTTCGCCACGTCCCGTTCTACTTTGGGAAGGAACAGCTACGTGTTTGTGACTGAAATCAACTATAGTGCCCTCTGGATGTTTTTGAACTATTGTTGTTGACAGAAAGCAGCTGCGCCATTCGTTGTCCTTAAGAAGAATAGTGGCTCCGCTAAACAAAGGCCTTAAAACTATATATACAACACCTAGCAAAGCTAGGATAGCGGCATGCGTTGAAACAACACAAGCAACGCACATCGACAACAACAACAACAACAGCTCAATAGCGGCACCATCACAGCCAAACCTCACGTCAAGCTCTCCCCGTCGAGCAACCAGCAAGCGTCAAGAGCACCGATCGAGCTTCAATGGACGACGTCAATGGCAATGTGACATCCGGTACTAGTTTTAAAAACCGAACCGAATAGGCCGGCTGCCCCAAAAAACGAAAATCAGAGCCTTCTTTGTTTTTCAAGAACCATTGGTCTTTTAGAAAAAAAAAATAGTATGTAAACCAGGAAGACCCCTTACCTTAAGGGCAAACAGCCCACATGTTACCAACACATCATTATTTTCTAGTATATTACATCCAATATTATGCGGATTCATTTGATTATAGATCAATGCTTTTAGAAATTAGCTTAAATATTCTGGTTTTACTCTCCGATGAACCGAGTGGTGAAAACCTAAACCGATATCCCCAGGTTTGATTACCAGTTTGGTTTTTAAAAATATGCATACGAGACTCACCATTATCACAGAACCGCTAGGAGGATTTCACACCGTATACCCCCTCCCCCCACCAGAAGAGATGGCAGACCAAGAGGGGTCTAGGCACGGCAGGTGGAGAGCGACGGACCGAAATTGAGCATAACTCTTGCCTCCGTGAAGCCATAAAGCGAGGAGTAAATATGTTTGGAAAAAACTATCAGTTCTATATTTGGTCTATGGATTTCTGGCGATGAAATCATCTAGATTGTTTCAAACTTCTCAGCCACCCTTAGCCATTTAAGACCGTTGTTTGCATTTTCATATTTCCAGAAATATGAAGCATTTCATGAACTAGTAACTAGTAAGTGCATGTTCGACTAACTTATGTCGTCTAATAAATAATCCTTTTTTTAATTTTGCATCTTTACTTCCTTATTACTATTTGAGATGTTTTCCTACCTTCAATATTGTTAGTGGATATTATAAAAATGAAATAAAAGCATGTAATTTCACACTTATTTGTTGGAAAGACTAGTGTATCTATCTAGGAGTATTAATCAAACACATTGCAAGTATGACAAAAAATTAAGCCCGGGGCTTGGTGTATCTATCATCCTAGAGTTTCAAATCTAATATACAAAATATTGTTTGAAACTTTCTAGATAGTATACAAATCTAGAGAACTAGAATGATACCCCGCGCGTTGCAGCGAGATCCTTTGGCGACTAGAATTGTAATTTTATGTATCTACTATTTAGATACATACTTATTGGCATCCCTCAACATGTTCCCGATACTCAGATCGACATACTTGTCATTAAAAATATAAATGGCTCCCGGGTTCTCGTCCTCCATTTGGAGTTTCCGATTATTCATCGCTACACAAGAACTAAAATATGGTTTTATCTCCACGCTTTATACAAATGTAAGATCTAGTGGGCGTTTTTTTGTGAGACTAATGTGGTTTTTTTTGTCAGACTAATGTCACTTGCAAGATTTGTAATGTGGTTTTGTTCACTAGAGTCCGCCTACACCGATGAATACTATGAGTCAATGAAGTAGTCTTTTTCCATTAAACAAAGCTTTGAGCATAAAAAGGTATGTTTATGCACATCGCAGCGTCATTTCCGAGTTAAAAGTCTTGTTTGCCGTAGAATAATTAGACAACAACGTGTAAGTTCACGGCCGGTTTTTCCTCTCTTGAAACTCCTTTTTTTTAAAAAAAAAACTCAAATCCACACAAGAAAACTCCCTGGGCTCTCCAAAATATACACCATCGTTACATGATTTGACGTCGCTGGTAGCCTTAGGTACATTGCTTCGACATGGAGTTCTTCTTTTCTTACGTATCAAGTCGATCGGCATGAGATTTGCTCTTTTGATATAAAATAGTCAAAGAAACTTTGAACTTTTTGGTTTGTTGCACCTACCCTTACCCTCTTGGGAATGTGAATGAGTGCATCCAGCTAGTTTCCCCTTCTCTTTAGGTTTGGTCTTGTGCTTTCTCTCTTTTGTTACGGAGAAACCATTGGCACCGCGGTCTCAAGACCAGGCTCTTTATTACTGTACTAGCTTTGTCCGGTCTTGGGAGGTGGATGCAACGGCCAGCGAAAGACGCGAACTCACTTGTATGTTTTCCTCTTGGAAGTACGTACAAAGCGCTACGTACTGCACATGCTTTTGCAGCTTCCGTAGAGAATGGACTGTGGTATCAGAGAAAGTTGGTGTAGGAAATAGATAAACAAAGTACTCTCCACTAGCAGTTTGCTGTTCCACAATTCCGTCCAGCCTTGTTGACCTAATCAGGTTTAGGCGCGGCTTAATTAACCAGGAGCTTCCGGGTGATTTTGATTTGCAAGTACAACTAGCTAGTACCACGTGTAAAGTCCAAAACGTACGTACGATTAGCTACTTTGAAAATGCCATTCGGTTCAAGTTTCACTGCTTTGTCCGGCCGTACGTGTAAAGTGCGGAAAGTTTTGATCAGCTCGAGGAGAAATGCCACTGAGCTCCTCTTCATCAAAAGTAAAGAGAAGAACTGTTAAAGAAAAAAGTAAAGAGAAGAAAAGGAATATCTGAGGGTATCTTCAGTCGTCCCCCAGAGCCCCTAAGCGGTGTTTTTGGGTTAAAAAGCGCCGTTTTAGCGCCGAATTCCACCAGTCAGCCCCCAGAGCTGAAAAAGCGCCGTTTTTGCGCCGGCGCACCGAAGTCAAACCCAGCCCCTTGGGTTTGGCCTGGGGCAAAATGCGCCGCTTTGCATGCAAAAAAGAATCTTTCTCCTACTTTTGCCTCACTTTGCATGCAAATATGCCTCTCTATCCTACTTTTGCCCCACTTTGCATGCAAAAGCCCCACATTTTGGCTGGTTGGATGGGCTACGGCTGGTAAATGACCATGCCCCAGGTTTTGATTTTGCGCCGTTTGTGCTATTTCTGTTGATTTTTTTGTGCTGTGGGTTGCAACGACTAGAGATGCCCTGAGAGAATATTTACTTGGTTGATTGAATGGGCACATTTCCTACGATCGAAGCTCGTCCATGGAGAGAGCCAAAGCACGTTCTGCTTGGGCGATCCACGCGATCGAGAATATATGCTTAGGGTTAGCAGCACTGTTACATCGACGTGTTCACGTTAGGCCTGCATGCTTGGCGTCTTCACGAGGGGCCACATGGACAGCTTAAACTCCGTCACAAGCCATGATCATTTCTTTGACTCGAAGATTAAATGATTAGACTGGTCGGTTGGACGGTTGGATCCAGCGCTCTCGGCTCTTTTATTGCTGGAAAACGAAGTCTTACTATAACGCGAATAGATTAGCACCAGAGTTTAAAAAATGGTGATGAACTACATCATGTACTGTTTGGTTAGATTGCCAGTTGGCAACTCTGATAAGTAAGTAAGTAGCCATCAATTCTTCATGTATAGCAGCTGGAAACTACTGCACAATTTTCACATGCACCAACTTTCTCACAAACGGAGGAACCGCGGATTATATCGGAAAATAATTATATGAAACCTGGTCTACAAATTTAGCCCGTGGACCAACTTCAGCAATTGACACGTGGCCAGAAAGCAGTTTAGATCTGAAAATAGATAACCGGATTTTGTTTTTTCTCTATTTTCTTGCCACGTGTCAATTGCTAGAGTTGGTCCACGGGTCTAAATTTGTAGACCAGGTCTCATATAATTATTTTCCCCAAAATGAGGAAAGAACGTTCTTGCATCTTGGGCTAGCACGGTAAAAGAGGAAACACAAGCATTACTGGTGCACCCCCCCTAGTTTTGGCAAAACGTGTGGCAGGCAGAACGCGTTGCGGTACGCTTTTCACGGGGCGTGTAAACTTCCTGTTCGTTGCACGCAAAGTAGCAGGCAGTGACATGCATGTGTGCTCGGCTCCTCGCATGAACCATCCGTGCCTCCTGAGCTAAACTTTTATGATACACGTTCAAGGCAGATGTGATTTCGCAGCAATATAAGTATGCTTTACCTATCCGCCGCTTCTTCACCACTCGGCCGGCGCTATTTAGCGCCGCGGCACCCAGGCCAAACCCAGCCCGCTGGGTTCGGCCTTGGGGGGCGAAACTGCGCGGTCGCGCGCGCGGGCCAGCTCTGTCAGTGACGCGCCGGGAAAACGCGGGAACAGAAGCCACCGCCCGTGACCTCCCTCTCGGCGCCCGCGCCGTCAAAGGCTGCCGGAGTTATAGCGTGTCGGCCGGCCAGTGCATGCCCCTGGTCAAAGGCTGCCGGATTAATGGCGGGGGGCGGCAGCAGTGACATGCGCGGCGCGGCGACTGGCCCGCCAGGCTATAAAAATGGTGCCCGCGCCCTCTCCGTCCGCACATTCTCGCCTCCTCCTCGCCGTTCTTCTCCATCCTCGCCGTTCTTCTCCATCCTCATCCTCGCCGCAATGGACCATCTCTGGGACGCGTGGCCCGAGAGCGACAACGACGAGCTGCAGCCAGCGCAGTAAGTGGCGCCGGAGCAGCTTCCAGCGCAGCAGGTGGCGCCGGAGCAGCTTCCGGCGCAGCAGGTGGCGCCGGCGCAGCAACCGGCGCAGCAGTTGGCGCCGGAGCAGCCACCCGAACAGGACGCGGCGCGGGAGGCCCGGCGTCGCTGGAGGAGGGAGCTGCGGAGGCAGCCCATATGGCCGGAGCAGCACGCCGGGCTGCTCTCCTTCGAAACCGCGCAGAACGAGGGCGCGTACCGCGAGGTCCGCGGCGTCCTCGAGCAGGCGGCCGAGGCGGTGGAGGCGGCCGCCATTCGAGCCTCTCTGGAAACACACCAGAGGGAAGAAGCAGCGCGAGAGGTGCGCCGGCAGATGGCCGAGCGCGCTGCCTCGGCCGAGCAGGGGGCATCATCGCCCTGTACGAGCAGGACCGGCGGCAGGTGGCGCTGCAGAGCGAGCGACGCAACCGGCCGCCCTCCGAGCAGGCGCAGCTGCACCGCCTGCGGGTGCAAGCCCGAGCGGAGCGGGCGGAGCAACGCTGACTCGCCGCGGTGAGGCAGGGCGAAGCTGGCCCCTCCAACCAGCGCCGCGACGAGGACGCCGCTGAAGACGACGATGCGTAGGGGTAGTCGTCGCGTAGACCAATGAAAAGTTGTAGTTTAAATTTCCGTCGATGTTTAGTTTGAATTTCCGCCGAATATGTACGCAATTCGCTAATTTCAATAAAAATCGACTAGTTTTCAAATTGCGTTTGTTTTGGGCCGATTTTTGTGCTCGGGGAGCGACTGAGAACGATGACCCCCCAGGTTCCAGAATAGCGTCGTTTAGCGCCGCGGCGGCCTCAAAACGGCGGCGTTTTGGGCCCGGGGGCGCAACGGCTCGAGATGCCCTTAGGGAATCCATGCGGTTTAAAGAAATCCTACGTTCTGGTTACGTGTTAAGCTGCGTCTAAAAGAATGGTTACGTGTTAAGCGGAAGATTTTATCCCAGACATTCGGCCACGGAAGATCTGATCTCTCGATACTGACACCGTTTTACCCGGCATCGGGACCACCCTGCCAGGCTACGAGTCGCAACAAAAAATGCGCTGTATGCGGAGACACGACCGTACCGAGGGGCCGCTCGCTCGGTAGTATTTTGGGCAGCAGAGGAGGGACGGACGCTCGGCTCGATTAACTGCGCGGCTCCTCTCTCTCTCTTTCTCTCCACGCCCACTACACCGTTCCGTCCGTCTCCATAAAAGCGGCACGGCCGCCGCGTGACAGCGGATTGTCGCTGCTAGTGGTAACCGTAGCTCCTCGGGCGCCTTCCCTCACCTCTATCCCCCGCCGGAAGAAAATATCTCCTTCCCCCGGGCCAACTCACGTGCTGCGAGATGGACTCCTCGTCGTCGGGCGCCGACAAGGCGCGGCGGGACGGCGGAGGCGGCAGCTGGGGCGGCGGCTCCGGCTCCGACCCGTTCGACATCCCCGGCAAGGGCGCCCCCGTCGAGCGGCTCAAGAAGTGGAGGGTAAGCGCCCGCGTCTTCCCTACCTCGCCTCTCTGCCGTGAGCGCGCGGCGGCTACTTTATCGCTTGTTTCGTGTAGCGCTCCTACGTTCCGGGAACCCAGGGTTTCTGCTGCCCGTGTCCTCTACAGATTTGCGGAAGTTTTTTTTTTCCGAAAACTAGCTAGGGTTTTGTAGTATATTCGAAAATTATCTCTGCATTTTGAAACCGGGCCTGCATCCGTGTATGAACCAGCGGTTTTCCCCACCACTATCGATGGTGAGAGTGAGAGCGGGATTTTCTCCTTCCCGTGCGTTTTCCCCTCTGCCATTCATGCTCGCCCTGAGATTTTCGAGTTACTAGCTTGCCGTCTACCCCCTTTCCCCCCCTTGTTTTACGAGATATCCCCTTCGTCTCCACCTTTGCTTCCGAGGGGATGCATCTGTCGGCTATGCCTTTGTTCTTCGATTCGATTTCGCCTTCGGTGGGTTGCCATTTTGTTTGGATTTGATTCAGTACAGGTGCTCCTTACCGGTTTTACAATTTGTTCGATTTTCCACTTGCGTTGCCCTCCGACCGCTTTCGAAATTGTTCCGTTGCTTTTGACGCGACTTGAGCAGTTGCGTTAGATTTGGGTTGCCGTTAGCTTTCTTAGGGATACGCTGGCGTTGGTTAGAAGTCTGTAGATGCAACGCAACTATAATATCATATTATTGAGTAGCCAGCCACAGCCACGCGTCCAACTGCGGCCGTGTTGCATCTGCCGACGTGCACTGTGCTCTGTCGGCGTGGCGTCCCGAATTGGATACGGCGATACTACTAGTCTGCTCCATATTTTTTCTGTGGGATGATAGCTATATCTGTGTTTTTTTTAACTCACCACTAGCAGTCAAATGCTGCAGTCGACTCACCCCTAGCAGTCAAATGCTGCAGTCGACTCACCCCAGCAGTCAAATGCCGCAGTCGCCACTCGATAGGTTCACTAGTAGTTTCATGGTTGACTGGTTACGCTTGAGGCATTCGCATCTTCCAAGCAATCTGAGAAATTCGTCCCAACTTGTCTAATTTCACAATCTTAACCACTCAGTATTTGTGTTGGTTGATTCAGTACAGAACTCTCAGATGCTGCAAACGACATAATCTGTTGCTATCATGTGCGATTTCTCCAGATTTGCTTTACAGTGGTCTTTTCATAAAGTAATCTTGTGGCCGGGACCAGTGGTCACAACTGTCGGACCTCATTAACAAATGTAGTAATAAGAGTGGTACATATTAGCTGTCCATTGTTGAAATGTGTGGTTGTAGCTGGATTTGATCCCCACTGAGAGGGGCCTGGTAGCCACATACAAGTGGTTGCTGGTCATTATAGTGTATTCGTTGTGCTGGTAGTTCAACCATTTATCTTCATTTTTTTTGTAGACAATGGAAATTATTATACCATGGACAGAAACAAATTTTAATACTTAGACACCCCGTTATTTGCCTCTGGGTTTATCTCTTTCTCATCATGATAATCGTGCCGATAATGCTTAACAAGATAATTCACATTGTTCACAGCCATCCAGAGAACATGGGATGTATTGATATGTTGTAGTGTAATTCATGCTAGTGAGTAGCGGCTAGTGTAACTGGTGCCTCTCTTTTTTAGGAGACTGGACACATTGATTTTTTCTGCTCTCGGCTGGACTATGTCCAATATAATCACTTTGTCTTGTGTTTACTGCAGCAAGCAGCTCTTGTGCTGAATGCGTCTAGGCGTTTCCGGTACACCCTTGACTTGAAAAAGGAGGAGCAAAAGGAGGAAGTCAAAAGAAAAATCCGTGCACAAGCTCATGTTATAAGGGTATTTTATCACCTTGTTTGCTTTTTTTTTTAATTTTGCTCATGTATGCTGATAATGTTTCTTACTGTCTTAAGGCCGCGTACCGTTTTAAAGAGGCAGCTCGAGTTGGTGTTCAGCCAAAGGAGACAGAAGGTACTAATTCTTCATTTTCCGTATGACCGGCTTAAGGGTTTGAGGTATTTCATGTAGAATATACCATTCAAGCACCATTTGTTAATGCGTTGTGTGAGTACTGCTGCTAATATGTACTATGCACGACTCGATACTGATCTTCTGAATTTGGAGCACAGCGAATGGATAGACGATTCAGTTTCACAATTATCTGATTGATTGCTTCATGCTGTGACTTTTTCAGCACCGCATGTCGATGGTGCACTCGGTTTCGGAATTAAAGAAGAACAGCTCACTGTACTGACCAGAGATCATAACTACTCTGCTCTACAGCAGTATGGAGGGGTGAGTTAATTCCGGTGTCACCGTGTTTCACATTTTTGTAATAATTTTCACCCTTTAACTTGCCCCTACAGATTTCAGGGGTAGCAAATATGCTAAAGACAGATACAGAGAAGGGAATAAGTGAAGACGATTCAGATCTGAAGGCGAGGCAAAATGCTTTTGGGTCAAATACATACCCCCGTAAGAAAGGGAAAAGCTTCGTGGTATGCATATGGTTCTCCGGTATTTATATGGCAGTTTCTGTCTCCACTCTGGGGTGTTCATTCCTGGTGTGTTCTTACTGTTATTCAGGCTTTTGTGTGGGACGCCTGTAAAGATTTGACACTCATCATTCTCATGGTCGCTGCTGCTGTTTCCCTTGCCTTGGGCATATATACAGAGGTCTGCATCACATCTTTAGTTCTCCTCTTCCTTACGTCTGAATTTATCATTATGTATGAGTACTTGATTTCCTTCTTTGCTGCTCATCTGCAACCATTATACATTTCCAATCTAACCTCCCTTCTCAAATTATTGATTTGTTATTTTGAAGCAAAACATATCTTATTTTCATTTCATATCCACTATTTTCTGCTTACTGGTAATTGGATTGTTTAGTTCTCCTCTTCCTTATGTCTGAATTTATCATTATATATGAGTACTTGATTTCCTTCCTTGCTGCTCATCTGCACTCATTATACATTTCCAATCTAACCTCCCTTTTCAAATTATTGATTTGTTATTTTGAAGCAAAACATATCTTATTTTCGTTTCATTTCCACTATTTTCTGCTTACTGGTAATTGGATTGTTTGTCACCATTCTTTTCTCTTGTTATGGCTGTATAACTTCCGCTACAACTTTACCTGCTTTGTAGGGGATAAAAGAAGGCTGGTATGATGGAGCCAGCATTGCCTTCGCCGTGCTCCTCGTTATATTTGTTACTGGTATGCCAGTGCAATCACGTTTAGTGTCAATGGATATTTCTTTGAGCATTTATAAACTTGTAATAATATTTAATTTATTGCAGCATTCAGCGATTACAAACAGTCACTGCAGTTTCAGAATTTAAATGAAGAGAAACAAAACATCCACGTGGAGGTAAATTTGAGGTATACCACATTTTTTTTTATTCTTTCCCAAATAATGACCCAAATAATCTCATTCAGGTAGTTAGAGGTGGAAGGCGAATCAAGGTCTCAATATATGATTTGGTTGTTGGCGATATCCTGCCTCTCAAGATTGGTGACCAGGTACAAAGGCGGTTGATCTTCATTTTATATCAAGTGGCTGCAGGTAGCTTATAAAACATGAGAGGCAATTTTTCTTTGTTCAGGTACCTGCTGATGGGATCCTTATCAGCGGTCACTCTTTTTCTATAGACGAATCAAGTATGACAGGAGAAAGCAAAATAGTAAGTTACTCTCATATATACTTTTGGAACCAATTTGTTTGAAGTTCTAAGCTGACACTACAAGGTGGTCATTCGTTTTAGGTAAACAAAGATCAGAAGTCACCGTTTATGATGTCTGGTTGCAAAGTGGCCGATGGCTATGGTACAATGATGGTGAGTTCCTCTCTGTACCTACAAAATGGAGAAAATGAAACATACAATTACTTTTAAGGTCTGAAACTTTTTGTATTCTGAAGTAGAAGTGCAGTAAATCTGCTTGTCACTGTTCTGTCTTGAATAAAAAATGTGCCACTTTTTTTGCGGGGGACTTCATAGGATATAAGACAATCGATGTTTGCCGCTTGAAACTTATTCTTTATGAGATCAGAAGGTATCCTAATGCTATAACTGTTGGTAGTCTATTACCTTCCCATGTTGTTACCTCTGTAAGTTCCATCGTGGAATTGAGCTAGCCTCATTTGGGCCAACCTGAGTGAGCTTGAGCTCTGAGCACAGTTATTCTTGCGGAGTCTTAGTATATATTTTGAACTAGCCCTATATATACTGATCAGGGCTGAAAACAAGCTAGCGAGGTCTTTTACGCAACAGAACATTGATCATGGGAATTTTACTGTATAATATCTAGGTGACTGCTGTTGGTATCAACACTGAATGGGGATTACTAATGGCAAGCATATCAGAAGATTCTGGTGAAGAAACACCTTTGCAGGTTTGATCTCATATTTTTTACGAACCTTGCATGATTTCATGCGTTGTCATGCTTTTTGAGCACATGCATTGGCATTCTTGTATTTTTCTCTTGTAGGTTCGCTTGAATGGTATCGCTACCTTCATTGGAATTATTGGACTTTCTATTGCTGTTCTTGTTCTTATTGTCCTTGTGGCCAGGTATAATCGATGCATGTTTTAGTTTTCGGAAGTACCTTTTTGGCTTATCTGTGTCACCACGCACTCTTCTAGGTACTTCACTGGGCATACCTACAACCCTGATGGGTCTCCACAATATGTGAAAGGAAAGATGGGTGTAGGCGAGACAATACGCGGAATAGTTAAAATCTTCACAATTGCGGTAGGTATTAGCTTTACTATTTATGGCTGCTGATTCACTTTTTACATATTCTGTTACCTTACCATCTTGTCTCGGATGTTACCAGGTCACAATTGTGGTTGTGGCTGTTCCTGAAGGACTTCCATTGGCTGTCACATTGACGTAAGCACGAATTTACTGTAGTTTACTAGTAGCATTATTTGCAATAATTTACCTTTACATATTTGTTCCAGGCTTGCTTTTTCGATGCGCAAAATGATGAAGGACAAAGCCCTGGTATGCTGCCATTGCTTGCATGTGTTGGGGTACCTGTTGTGACCTGTAAAATCCTGTCTGATGCATTCTCTGAACTGGTAAATACTTATAGGTGAGGAGACTTTCAGCATGTGAGACAATGGGCTCCGCAACAACAATTTGCAGTGACAAGACCGGCACTTTAACTTTAAATCAGGTGAAAATGCTTGTCATAACTTTCTCAGTGCTTGGAAATTCAAAAGATCCGGACTTGTGATTCTTGAAATATGCTTGGTCTTGACTTTCCTCTTTCTTCGCTGTCTATGTTAAGATGAATGTTGTCGAGGCATACTTTGGCGGAAAGAAGATGGTTCCTACTGATAACACTGAGATGTTATCTGCTACTGTCTCGACCATGATTATTGAAGGAATTGCTCAGAATACATCAGGAAGCATATTTGAGCCTGAGGTCAGTCTATAATTGTATTTTTTCCCTTCGATGTTCAGTTGATTGTTCCTGCTTGGCATTTACACAACCTTCACCGTTTCTTCCATGGAACCAAACATCAGTGTTGGTTTTCGTTCTCATGTTATGGATCAGCCTGGTGGCTACTGAATTTTGTTCAATGTCACAGGGTGGTAAAGCTCCAGAGGTGACTGGATCGCCAACTGAAAAGGCTATACTGTCGTGGGGGTTGCAGGTACAGATAGGGCCCCTTAGTAGCGTCAGCCTAGATTCTTTCTATCGCCTGCTTGGTAACGATGATCTGCATATTTCTACAGCTTGGTATGAAATTCAATGAAACAAGATCGAAGTCCTCTATTCTTCAAGTTTTCCCATTCAATTCGGAAAAAAAGAGAGGCGGGGTTGCGGTGCAAGTGGTAATTCATTTTATCTGCAGCAATGTCAACTTCCCTGTTGGATAAACAATAATGTTTCATTGCATCTTACTCAATGTACCTTCCTTTGATAGGCTTATAGCATCCCTGTCTTGATAGTGTACTACCGATGGCCTTAATTGTTCAAGCATTATTGTTTGTTACTTTGCACTGTGATCACACCTAGTAATGTTCCTGAAGCAGGTTAATTCTGTCTCGTATTAATGGTGTTAGTATGCACATTTACAACTGTGATCACACCTAGTAATGTTCCTGAAGCAGCTAACCATGTGCATGCTTGCCTTCAAAGGCTTTAACAAATATGAAAAGACATGTCCACAAACTGTTTTTGCTAATCTGTTTTCTCATGCATTTGATTATTTTTTTCGTGTATCTTCGTGATTTAATTAATGCTCTTTTTTCTTTATTTGGAGGGTGACTCTGAGGTTCATGTATACTGGAAAGGAGCTGCTGAACTTATTTTGGAGTCATGCACAGATTGGCTTGACGCAGATGGCGCAAAGCATTCAATGACCCCTGAGAAAGTAATCTATTTTTGAAATTTTAATCATTCACTCAAGTTCAATATGATTTTGTGAATAACTAATTAATTATTGTTGCAGGCTGGTGAATTTAAGAAATTCATAGAAGACATGGCCGTTGCTAGCCTCCGGTGTGTTGCCTTTGCATACAGACCTTGTGAGATGAGTGATGTTCCAGCTGAGGATCAGAGGGCTGAGTGGATATTACCTGAAGATAACCTGATTATGCTTGGTATCGTAGGAATCAAGGTAAATAGCAAACATGAAATTTATTGTTTTAATAACTTCTGTTGATGGATTATTTTATTTACTTGATAGCCAAGCATTTTTTCTTTATGTCGTGATTAGAGGTTGGTACTTGTGGTAGTATTTCTGCACATTTTGCATGATCTGTTGCTAAATTCCCAATCTACTTCCTGACATGTCCATTATTAGTACTACCTGAACTCACGCTCTGTTGTCTTATGGCTGCATAATTCTGATTAGTTGCTCTATTTACGTCTATTTTGTAGCTTGTACCTAAATGCTTAAGAATAAGCTTTAAGTGGGATAATTACTACCCACATCTCATACACATCGGGCTCACATGAAGAAAAAACTGTAGAAAAATAACCAACTCGCAAATTCCGCCCTTAGTAATGCATGTGCTAGTAGAGAAATTTCAGCAATAATAAGATTTGTGTGACATGCATTAAAGATCATTCCCTTTTATTTCTTGCTTCATGATTATTGTAACATTTGTGGACTGCAGCATGCAAAAGATGTATAACCTGCACGAGATCTCGTTTTTATTTATTGCTTAGTATTGTAACATTTGTCAAGGCATTAGTCATTGAGAACAGCATTTAAAAAGGAAAATAACTGCACTAGTCTGCAAGAAATTTACTACTAGTTTACATTATAGGATCCCTGCCGCCCAGGAGTTCAAGATTCTATCCGCTTGTGTGCAGCAGCCGGAATTAAGGTAATTCTAACTTATTCTCATGAATGTATACTTCTGTAGTCACTAAACGTGAAGAAAATGATGTCTTTTTATGAATTCTATACCTTTGCTTCATCCAGGGACATTACTTGGATGTTCTTCCTGGTCACTTTTATTTAGTTCATTGTTTGAATTGTTAGGTCCGCATGGTCACTGGAGATAATCTTCAAACTGCCAGAGCCATAGCCTTGGAATGTGGAATACTTACTGATCCCAATGTGTCAGAGCCAGTCATCATTGAAGGAAAGACATTTAGGGCCTTGTCAGATTTGGAGAGGGAGGAGGCTGCTGAAAAAATTTGTGTATGTTTCTCCATGACTTACTGGCATTGCGTTGATAACTGCTTCTTTTTCAGTGAATATGGACCCAGACACTAAAGTTTCGATCTGTAGTATGTGCATCACGTGTGAAACCATGAACTCTTATTACCAATCCAATGATACTTGGACCTGGATGGTGAGACACGTGAAACCAAATGCCAAGGAAAATGATCAATGATGTCATTTGGTGCACAAATGGCTCGCATTAACTCTGCAGAAATTAACCAAAAGTTCTCACATAATCCCTAATATTTTGACATTCACTTTTATCTCATTTGTATGTTCTGGGGTCATATTTTTTTATTGTCCTCTGTTTATGTGCTAAATTGTTAAGAAAGATAGCATACCTTGTTTATTTTCTTCTTAGATTGTAAAGGTCTTCTTTTCATGATTATATTTACTTGTGCTATTTTCTTATTAGATTGTAGTCTTGGTACAGCCTAGTTTATACCAATTTCTATATATTTTGCATATAATATTATTGTTTTTAGCCTTACAATTAAGTGTACTCTTATGTAAACTGTTACAGGTGATGGGGAGGTCTTCACCAAATGACAAGCTTTTATTTGTTAAGGCACTTAGGAGCAGAGGCCATGTTGTTGCTGTAACTGGTGATGGCACAAATGATGCCCCGGCACTACATGAGGTTTGTGAATTACTAACGTTCAATTTTTATCAAGTTGTGAAGCAATTTTCTTGACGGTTCAGGAACCATCATCTAGTATTACTTACACAATTCTCGATTTATTAGGCCGATATTGGTCTCTCAATGGGCATTGCGGGGACTGAAGTTGCCAAGGAGAGTTCTGATATTATAATCTTGGATGACAATTTTGCTTCAATTGTGAGGGTATGTGCAGTGTGTTCTCTTGTGTTAGCCTTCCACTATTGCAACATCTGATATCTGTTTGTTGATTTAGGTTGTCAGATGGGGTCGTTCAGTTTATGCGAACATTCAGAAATTCATTCAGTTCCAGCTAACTGTAAATGTGGCAGCATTGATAATTAATGTGGTTTCAGCCATCACTTCTGGTGATGTCCCGCTGAATGCTGTCCAGGTTTGATTCCTTAACAGCTATGTTGTGCCTGGGAGAAGTTTTTTCCACTATATTTCAGTTTTAGGTGCAGTAGTTTGAGTATGTTCAACTGTAGTTTTTAAAGTTTTTTTGTGCTCAGATTCTGCAAGTATTTATCAGACAATGTTAGTTCCTTGCTCTAGTTTCTGTAATGATGAGTTATATGTTGCTGTTGTTTTCTCTCCCTTTATTTACAGTTGCTCTGGGTTAATCTAATCATGGACACTTTGGGAGCGCTTGCATTGGCGACGGAGCCACCAAACAACCATCTTATGCAGAGGCCACCGGTTGGACGGAGGTTTGTTCTCAGACTTGTGATATTGTTAATCAGATTTCTTTCCTGGTTGCTTGATAAAAAATATGTTTTCTTGATCTAACTTCCTTAAGTAGTGTCTGTATGCAAACCAATTTGTGAACAATCTATATATAATATTACAACAACATATTTTTGTTTTTGGATGTACTCTTCATTTCTAGTTATATGATGTTCCAGCTTTTTCTGATGCACATGTATGCAGACGCGTTTTAGTGTGTCTGTTCACTCGTTTCGGTCCGTATGTAGTCCACATTAAAGTATCCAAAACATCTTATACGAACAGAGGGAGTAGCTATTAGCAAACTGAGGTAGTGACTGTATGCAAACATTTTTGTGAAGAATGGATATGCAATATTGTTTTTCATTTTTTTTACTTTTGGAGGTAGCTGTCAACCAACTGAGGTTGAGCGAGCCTGGAGCTGGGCTCAAGCATCAGATCAACTGGCCAGTCCACTTGCAAAAGAAAAAAAAAATAGAATCTGGCCCAGGGCTCGCTTTCACTTGGTAACAAAATCACGTGTGATTTCATATATGGGTGCAAGAAATTGTGGGGATTCATCTCAGGACACCGAGGTCAAAAAGTTCACTCCTGGTGTTCTTTCATTACATCTTTCGGGAGCCAGGCCACTGTTGAAATTGCATTGCTCATTCATCCAGATCATTAAGATTTATATGCTCATACGTAATCTATCAAGACCAAATGTAGTGTAGTTGTGTTAGGCTGGAGCTCGGCTTGAATCTAAACAAGTGAGCTCAAGCAGTTTGTGTTACTACTAGTGCCATAAGATTGCACTACTCCATGACTGCTCTGTGACTTGCAGTTGTACTAACCGTCTTCCACTCTTCCAATACGTTTGTGTTGACACTAGTGGTAGGTTAATGATATTGATTACTTAACACAGGCGTTTGTATCATGAGCTGTGCCGGCAGATTCTATTCTACAAATTTCAAAATGTATGCTTTGTGCCTGCTGATGGTGTCTCAACCTGCTTGTTTTCAGGGAGCCTTTGGTAACAAATATCATGTGGAGAAACTTGCTCATAATGGTATGCTACTTACGCAATGCACTCTTCGTATCTGACTTTGGATATCTGATACCTCTCTAATGACTACTTGTTCTTCCTTCAGGCTTTCTTTCAAGTTGCAGTTCTTCTCACTCTTACCTTCGAGGGTGTGAGCCTTCTGCAGTTGAAACATGACAACCATGCGCACGCAGAAAAAGTGAAAAATACCTTCATTTTCAACACATTTGTTCTCTGCCAAGTGAGTTTCTTCCTTTTGCTCTAATCTGTCTTGCAGATGCATACATTTGATACAGTGTTAAACGTGGTCACATAATCTCGTCTTCTGCAGGTTTTCAATGAGTTTAATGCAAGGAAACCAGATGAGCTAAATATATTCCAGGGAATTACGGGAAACCGCCTCTTCATGGCCATTATAGCATTAACAGTTGTACTCCAGGTAAAGGCGCTAAGATAGTTTTTGTTTATGGCAAATACAACATGTCTAGGTTTTGCTGTTATTATCATAGGCTTATTCCTGTATTGCATTCAGGTACTTATCATCGAGTTCCTTGGCAAGTTCACGTCCACGGTCAGGCTGACCTGGCAGCTGTGGTTGGTGTCGGTAGGTCTTTCTTTAATAAGGTAAGATCTTCAGTCAGGAAAGAACGTAAGGTTTATGATTGCAACATGTTGATTATGGTTGGAGGAATTTATTATTATTAAAGAAAGGATATAGTGTTCCGTCAAATTTTGAAGACACATTCCGGTTGGAGCAGTAAGCTAATGGATTTCTTGTACTTTGTGCAGCTGGCCGTTGGCAGCTTTGGGAAAGCTTATCCCTGTTGCAGACCGTCCCTTCCAAGAGCTCTTTATGTGCTGCTGCAAAGGGAAGAAACAGGGTATGTTCGAATAGCCGTTTTCTATAGGGAGTGGAGTTCATAGTTATGCCATTGCCCAACCATCTTTTGTAAAAACATTCCTTTACACAATGTTAATGTCAAAATCTTTGTGCAGCTGATGAGGATGTGAAAGAAGAGGGCAGTGTTAAGCAGAGTGAAGTATGAATGGCGGATCCCCGTTGAGGACCTTATGCTGTTTTTTGGGCAAGGTTTAACTTGATTGAGCTGTAGTTATGTGGTGATTTGGCTTGTACATACTCTAGGGCTTCATGTGGATAGCTCTCGCTTTTGGCGACTTTTCACGCTATCTTTAACCACGCGCGTGACTCCTGAAGGCTGACTCGGAAACTGGAATTTATCTTGTCTGTTTAGGAGATGCTGGAATTTGGCTTAAATGGATATTTGAGAAGAGTACTTGTGATTTCCCTTCGCGTTTGTTCCACAAGTCCATTTGTCTGGTTTGTCATCTCTGGCCACGTCGCTTGTGCTTTCTGTGTGCACAGCGAAGTCTTATGAATGCACTAATGGCAATGGAGCAGCACTTGAATGTGTTTCAAAGTCACTTGCCACTGCAACATCTTTTAAAATCGAAAATGAGCTCAGATAATGGTGCGATACGTAGGATGGGATCTTGTTTCGTGCTATTACAGTTTACCTCACGCCAGCTAATTAACTATGCAAGCAGCGCAGCAGGGGCTCTGCTTGGGCGTACCTCTTCCCCCGCCCTCCCCCAACATTTTTTTTTGATAAAACTACTCTCCGTTCGGAATTGAATGTCACAAAGAAAGTGGATCTATCTAGACATAATTTAGTGTTAGATACATCCACTTTTGTTAAACTTTGTGACACTTAATTTCGGACGGTGGGAGTACTATATTAAAGCAAAGCAGTCTCGTTAAAAACCTTCATGTACCCTGTTAAGTAAAAAAGTGCGTAAAAAACTTGTTGCTGTCAGATAATAGTTACATCTTTTGCCAGTACAACTCTAATACAAAACGGAGGATCACAAGTCCACACACGCTGGACTTTTTCCCTGAACCTAGCTAGTTCATGAGCTGCCATGTTTGCTTCTCTAGGGCAGTGAAAAAAATTGGCACGAACAAAACCCCGGCTAAGAAAAGTGCACTCGTAGATAGCTGCTGCCGCCTCTAGAGAGTTTCCCTCGTTTTGCATGGTTTCAACAATATCAAAGCAATCACTCGATGATGATTCTATTGCAACATGTATCACTCGCTAGTCGAAGTCCATCTCGCATAGCATGTGCTTCGGCAGTAGTTGCATTTTCCACATGGTCTAAACTCCATCTCCCTCCTCAAATAAAATTTCCAAAGTTGTCACGGATGATCACACCCGTACCTCCGGTACCTGTAATAACATCATAAGTAGCATCCACGTTCACTCCCATGGCGAGGGATGGGGCAGGCACTAGAAGTCTTGGTCTTTTTGTAGTTAAAGTGAGGGCTAAAATAGCTTGTGCGGTTCAGAGTGGATCGTTGAGAGATTCTCCGTGAGTTGATTGACATATGCTGAAAACCCCATTCAAGGTGATACGATGATCTGACCGAAAAAACTCCGTTTTTATTTGGATGCCAGGCCACGAAATCCTCCATCATCCCCACCGCCAATGGAATCCTTAACACTCTTTCCGCATCAGCTGGCCAAAGTAAATCTCTGATAATTTCTTCATCCCAAGATCCAGTATCTGTGTCAATCAACTCTAAAACTTTAGAATACACAATATTACCTCTCATCGTCATAATTTTCTTGTTTGGGCTTGAAGGGATCCAACAATCACTCCAAATATTTATCTTCTCGCCATCACCAACTCTCCATATGTGGCCTCTCTTAAAAGTCTGTATTCCCGACCAAATACTCTGCCAAGTAAAGGAGCTCCCTTTTTTAGATCACAATTTAGAAGATCTCCCGATGGGTGGTATATTGCTTTTAACACTTGTGCACAAATCGAATCAGGTTCAGATAAAAGTCTCCAACATTGCTTTGATAACATAGCAGAATTAAAACTCTCAATATCCCTAAACCCCATGCCTCCATTATTTTTAGGGATTCTCATCTTCCACCAAGAGAACAAGTGAATATCTTTTTGCTGATCCACATCTCCCCGCCAGAATCGGGACATAGCTGAGGTTATTCCTTTGCATATCTGTTTGGGAAGTTTAAAGACCGACATAGCATAGACGGGAATGGATTGAATTACCGCCTTAATAAGCACCTCTCTCCCACCAAAAGATAAAGTTCTTTCTTTCCAACCACTGAGCAACTTGCAGACCCCGTCAATGAGATGTTGAAAACAATCTGATCTGTTAATTCCCACAATAGGAGGCAGTCCAAGATATTTATCCGTAATTGCTTCAGTCATGATATCCAAAGTGGTACAAACTTCTGCCCTTCTTTCCACACCTGTGCAAGGGCTAAAGAAAACGCTGGACTTTTCCACGCTTACCAATTGTCCAGACGCAGCACAATAGTCATCAAGGGCACTCTTCAAACTCATAGCATTAGTATTGTCTGCCCTCATCAGAGTAAGAGAGTCGTCCGCGAAAAGAAGGTGGGATATGGATGATGCCTCACCATTTGGAGGTTGCCCTGTGATTCTTGGAACATCAACAAACTTGTTAGCCCCTCAGCACAAAGTAAAAATAAGTATGGGGACAGAGGACCACGACTGGGAGTGAAATAATCTGATAAAGAGTTATTTAGTCTAACTTGGTATCTCACCGAAGAGACACAAGCCATAATAATATCTACCCATGCCACATCAAAACCCATCTGAAGCATGATTGATTTGAGAAAAGACCACTCAACTCTAGCATAAGCCTTATGCATATCTAATTTAACAGCACAGGTTCCAAAATTTCCAACTCTCTGTTCTTGATAGCATGATAGGACTCAAAAGCCACAAGAAAATTATCAACGTCCATGGACAAAGGCACTCTGCATAGGTGATATAATCTTTGGGAGAAAAACTTTCAACCTCGAAGCAATTAGCTTGGAAATAACTTTCTAGACGACATTGCAAAGATTTATGGGCCAAAACTGAGAAAAATGCTCGGGGTTCTTTACCTTAGGGATCAGAACAATAGTAGTATCATTCCAACTCTCAGGCTGATTAATAGCAAGAAGCACCTCATCTGTCAGATTTTCACCAATAATATTCTTGAATTTTTTATAAAACACCGTGTGTAGTCCATCAGGTCCCGGTGCCTTTAAATCACCAATAATAAAGAGAGTTTTTTTTCACCTCCTCACGAGTAAAATTTGCTGTCAGCGCCCTCCCCCCCCTCCCCCCAAACTTAAAGACAAGGATGTATCATATTTCCATGTACCCTTTCGTAAACATGGACATCTGAGAATAATTAAAGGCAACTACTAGGAACCGGACGCTGGTAGTGGGCTTCCCATCGGACCCTAACTCTACCTTCAGATTTGAACCTTACAGGCTGTTCAATTTTTAACTGAACCTGCGCGTCTAATTTCCCGAAGGACCCTCTACAGACAGATTGGAAGCTTACAACTGTTCCATTTTTAATCCGTTGGATTTGGAAACACGGTGAACGCTAGATTTTCAAAGAGGCTCACACTACTATTTCCACGAAATAAGGGTGCATGCTTCCACAATACATGCTCCCGTGATGGCAACCTTATGTAAACAAATTCTCTGGGAAGCAAATATTTTGTTCCTGATGTTATTAATTTTGCTTCCTTTGGAACTAATGTTTGATTCGATCACAACTGAATTTTCTATCAGTATTAAAATACATTTTTAAACATATGAAACTATGTCTTTGTGGATGGTAGAATATTGCTTCCATGGTGAAGGGGATATATGGAAGCACAAAGCTAGAAACTTCATTCATATGGCTAGGAAGCATAGTGAACTTTTGTTGGAAGCATAATTAGTCTATTACCAAAACTTTGTCCGGATATGTAGGAAGCATACTTGTATTGTGAAATTTGCAACATTTGTTGTTCGTTTGACTATAAAAGTTTTATTTCTATATATACTCAAGAAGATTTTAGTGCTTCATAAATTCACTCGACATATTTCGAGCGACATACTGATTTGCTTTCTACAAGCTGCTTAAATACACTATTTCGTACAATCATTATTGTATTATTTGCTACATGTTACAAATTTGCCTCATTGTACATGACAATAAGTTTTCAGGATGCATCATATGCCGACCAATATTTCATGTTGTGTGAGGCTATTGTAGCATAACCAACTTTCCATGCTCATAGATGTGGTCGCAGGACAATGGCTTAAGGTGCATGCCAGTTGGACATCGACTTGCCTCGCTTGTGCTATGGGAAGCACTAGACATGTGGGGCCTTCAAACGATCAACAAGTGTGTTGGAACCTCGTCCCTTTCAGCCACATCCTCGGATAAATATGGAAGAAATAAGAAAGAATTTGTGACAAACAACAGAAGCATCTGTTGGTGCATACAACTTGTAATTACGCTCGACATGTCGAACAATGTGCGTGCTGCCAAAGACGTCGGGCAGCGGCAGCCAAAGTACTCGCGTGGTTTAGATAACGCATGTACTCACATGTGCATGTTGTTGACAATACAATACTCCCTCCGTCTCAAATTAAGTGTCACAAAGTTTGACAAAAGTGCATGTATCTGGACATAATTTAATGTTAGATACATCCACTTTTGTCAAATTTTGTGACAATTAATTTGAGACGGAGGGAGTAGTATTTTTATTCTAGGCAGAATAAAATAGTACTGGTTGCAAGGGAACAAATACAACCACGTCCGCTGATAGGATCTCGCCATATAATAGTAATTTCCCTAACAAGCAACGGATACACGAAGAAAAATTGCAAACATTTAATTCTCCAAGTTCTTCTAGCAATCAGGTGAAATTTAATAAATATAATAAGTTGACACATTTTTCCGTCAGCAAGAACAAAATAGACAGACAAGAAACACATATAGATTGCTAAAAAATCTCCTAGAAATAAATAAAATACTGGGTAAGAAGCAAAGTAATTTTTCCAGTTCCATAAATAGAGTCATGAGGTAGGTAAATTGCTTACTCGTAAGTACTAAGAAGACCAACAGATAAATAAGCAAAGCTCACTTCACCGGTTAAAGAAATTATAAAGATGATTAGTTGGCAAATATTTCAAACAAACTCCATAATGAGTTTGGTAATTTTATTATAAATGAGAACAATAGTCTGTTTATCTCCAAAAGGGTTTCGAAATAAGCTTCTAGTAAGCTCACAGCGAACCAGTTCAAATACACCGCTGACCATGAGGATACAACTGCATAGGTCGTTAAAAACATAAGCTCACTCAACTACAATCAGATGAAAGGAGAAGCGTTTACAACATAACCCTCTAGCATCGGGAAGAAGGTATGGGAAACAAGTGTCTGTTTAAAAAAATGTTGCGTAGGAATGCCTCTATGAGGGAAACTGGCAACCAGCTGGCCTTTGATGTCAACCTGGAGTAGCCACTCGCCAAACTGGACCAGAAACATCACATCACCATCACAAGATGCGGACACCATAGTCCAAAAAACGTCAAAATTTTCAAATTGTGTCCTCATCTGTGGAACCGGCAATTCAACCCGAGACTTGTAGGTCCAAACCTCGTGGTCTTGCATCAGCCAGATATCAAAAGTTTTGGCTTTAAAACAGAGGCTGGTCATGCCGAGCATTCCATCCATCTCAAACAGGCTAGTGTGGCCAGGAACAACTGGAGCGCGCATTTGGCTAAATGACTCAGCCATGGTGTCAAATATCATTATCATGTTGCTTCCATTCTCCTCTTGCGATTGGGGCCAATGGAGGCTACCACGGAACATTAGAGGTTTGAAGGGAAACATCACCTCTTCTCCCTCGGGGCATCCTATGTGCCTTGGCGTTTGGCGAGAGCCTAATGCAAAGACGTAGGAGCCTTCTCCGCCTTCAGGAGCAGAAATTTCACGCCCCATCACTTGGAACCAGTACAGAAGCAGCCGATACTCGCCGGTAGGGCTATGATGGTACATTCCCAAAGGGATGAAGCCATTAATTTGCGGGAGCAGAGCATACTGCCGAGTTGCCGTGTTGCAGATGCAGAAACGCCTCGAGTGGTCCGTGAAGACGAGGAGGCCATCACAAGAGGCCTCGAGATGGTACATTGTGTGGCTAAGTCGCGCGATGGATTGGAGCCGCTCCGCGGCGGCGAGCCCTGCCCTGTCGTCAAAGGCGATGATGTCTTGGGACGCAACAGCGCCATCTACGACATTGTTGTACATAGATAGAAGGGGGAGGTTGGGCTGACGGGCATGGTGGGCGAGGAGGAAGTCTTGGGAGGAGGTGGCGCGGCGCCAGGCTGCACAGACGGCGCGACATCGGAGGAGGGCTTTGGGTGCCAGACGGACAAGGATCTCCCAGGTGACAATCTCCTCCGGGAGAGCATGGCAGAGAGGCGTCGCTCCCGCTTGTGTCCTTGCAGCTTTGGCCATCGTCGCTCGTGAGGATAATTCTTAGGGTTCCGTCCAGTGTTGTACCGCAGTGGGTATTTGAAGCTGAGCGGTACAACACGAGCCGCGTGGGACTGAAATCGATCCGAATTATGTCCAGGCTTATAATTGGAGCCGATCTTCGTAGCCGACTGTTCCCCGCCACGCTGCCTTGTATAGCGTGTGACTATATGTGTACAGGCCCGCTCGAAGCGCAGCCCAATCAAAGCCCACCTACATCTCCGTTCCCAAAGCCCAGGGGTCTTCCGAAACAGCTTTGTTCCGATTCGTACTCACGGCTATGGCAAAATCAAATTCAGTCACCCACTCCACACGTATGTAACGGTGTATGTATAATATTCTACTATGCCAATTTTCCCGTAAGTGTAGGTTTATTGCTTTTTCTTAAGAGATGTTGGGAATACATAACATATCACGGCAGAAACTCAGGCATCACTATTACTGTTCTTTACAATCGTTCATAGTACAGTACTTCCTGACAGTTCTTCACAAACGTCAAGCAGCTCCTCTCGCTAACTGAACAGCCGATCGAGATGCTGAGTTAGGGAAAACCCTTTAACACTTGACATAATTTTGCAATGGTACGGTTTCATGTTTGAATTTTGGAGTGGGTCGGTCAAGTTCCTTCGAATTTGCCGATTTAGTACTGTAATGCCATGAAATTCTATGGGTTCATTCGTGTGTCACATAGAGGAGGATGGCATGTGACATCATAGGGAATTATATATTGGGCTATCTCAATCTACACAAACAGCCTACGACTACCAAGTTTCATTATGCCTCTCCAAGTGAAACGATCTAACTCGCCGATGATCTATAAGGCCTTGTTTGGATTTTAGGGGATGGAGAGGATTATCCGTGATCTCGAAAATCCCGATTAGTCCGTTTACTACTCCGGTTTTACTTCGGTTTTAGAGGGGATGATCCCTAGATATCCCCCACCAACCGACTCACCTAGATTATAAACTCTACCTCATGCTAGTGTATTTGGGGGGGGAAGGGTATTTGTGGAGATTGGGTGAAAACAAAATTTTCACCAAATCCCCTCCTACCCCCAATACCCTAGGGGATGAAAATACCTCACAAGTAAACAAGGCCTAAAGGGCACTGCAAGAAATATACAATCAAAACGGTGATGTGTATTACAAAAGCAAAATCCCAGAAAATTATTTTCCACGTGCAAGATTCACTTAATGTTGCCATCTACTACCTTCGTTCCAAAATTGTAAGCCTTTTTAGCAAGCTATAAACCAGTTTGCTAAAAAAGACTTATATTTCGGGACGGAGGGAGTACTTCAGAATGAAAATAGGACAACTAGTGTTAATTCCATACAAGGCATACATTTGTTCCCAGGTCACATGCAATTCAAAACATCAACTACTCGAAACCCGAATGTTCGTCAACGTACTAAGGCATATCAGGGTCGAAAAAATCGTACTAACCTAGATTGTGTTCCAGTGGCAAATACGCAACCCATAAATTTTGCTACAGTTGTTGCACATTGTTAACTATAACAGAGATAGGACAATAGTAAATAATGTAGCATGCAGTTGGACTTTGGGCTGAAATACTGGTACCTAGGATCTATTTTTAAACATAAGCTTACAAGAATTGTCTCACTAACAGTCGTAGCCACTAAGGATAGCATATATAGGAGGAACTGGTCCAGATACATACCATCCTAACCCGAATAATACTACTCCCTCCGTATTAAAATGTAAGATGTCTTAACGTTTTCTAGACAACACGTACCTATACGTGTTTTAGTGTAAGATCCACATGAATGTACACACTAAAACGCGTCTAGATACGTGTTGTCTACAAAATGCTAAAACATCTAATATTATGATATGGAGGAAGTGCTTGTTAACTCACTCAAAACACAACAGATCCAGAATTATTTGCTTCTCTAAGACAGCATGTACTAAGGAAGCTCTTTGATCCCAAGACCTTATCGGTGTCCTTGTTCTTCACATGGCGCCTCTGTTCCAGGCAAAACAGAACAATGATCATGATGGAGATGATCAGGCATACGGCACTCAAAAGTCAAAACGTCGCAACTATTCTGCCCGCTAGAACATATAAACTGGTCAGAACAGAGGGTGAACATCACCCAGATATTATATTGGGCTATATTGGATTATACACCTAGCCCAAAAAGATATATATGCATCAATCCATTTTACAAGAGGAAAAAATGTAATCCAGTGGAGAGTGCAGACATACATACAAGAGAAAAAAAAAACAAATAACGTACTAGCTGTAATTAGCTTGGTGAATCTAGCTAATGAGAAAAGAAATCCTGCTGGATTCGGGTTGCTCGTACATGTTCTCTTCTGTTCACGTTACTGATTAGAAATTATAAATGAGCAGAGACCTCATTTAGAATAACAGCCGGTATCTACAATACCTGTACATGAGAAATTGGACATTTTCTTTCATAAGACGCCGTGCACTCTTTGTCGCATTTTATGCAAAAAAAATTGGTGGCAATCTTACCATGTGTGATATGGTTAAGAAATAAGAAGTGCAAGGCGTAGAGGGATCAGACATGTTTTATGAAATCTGTCAAAAGCACAATAAGAAATATATCTCAGCATCATAAATATTAAATATATAAACCAGAAATATGTTCAGCTGGCAAGTTGGTGCTGAGCCAAGCGATTTGGATGCTACTGAGTTAACTTGAGCATATATCCGCACATGTCCTAACCAATCTGTATGTTTTCAAACTGTGTATTCTAATCCCGTTTACTGAAGATGCACATTGCTAACCGGAAAATAATTTGCATAAGGACTCCATCCAGGTACATGTAACATACCGATCTAGCACCGAGCAAACTTGTCACTGGTTGAGAATAAATTTGATACATACTGTACTTACTTTCCTATGACTGTTTTCGCTACCATGAACACAGCTGCTAGCAAAGAAATGCAGCTCCGCTCAACCACTTCTAAGACCTTCTTCATTTTCACGCGTCGCCTCTGTTCCAAGCAATATAGAACAAAAGTCAGGCTGGAGATAAGCATGAAAAAATCTGGAGCTCAAAGTAGTTTTACAACGAAAGCAAAAATATCACGTGGCACTCAAAGTTATGATACATTTTTTTTTAAAGGGGGATAGCCCCAGTCACAATGCTACATAACTGTTGAAGAAATACAAGGCAACACCACTTTTATACTATTGATAACCTGGTGATCTAAACTCAGCTTTGTGTATTAGTAGGAGAAATCCAATGCTGGGATGCGCAAATGATATGAAAAACCGCAGAGAAAAATGCAAGCATAGATCTAGAGCCCATAACATGGAGTGGAACACTATGTTATATGTACCGAGTCACTTGTTTCCCTTTCATAAGAAACTTCACCTATGTTCCAAGCAGTGATTTTAATCAATCAGAACGCTCATGAACAATGTAGGCGAAGAAGATAAATTCTAGTCAGGGAGATCTCAAATGACCATGTGGTAAGTAACAACGCATACGGCTTCTCAGGTTGTTAACTCTTTGCAGTTCAAAGGTACAACCCATGACTAATTGTCCTATGTATACACAGATTCAGATTAAAAGGAAGTGTCAACACTATTTTTTCAAGTAGAACACTCGTGTCGCAGGTCAGGTTTCGCAGTGGGTAATCGTGGGAGGCCTGGGGCATGGAGGCTTTGACCTTCTGGCCGGCTGTGGTGAAGACGTGAGAGAGAAAGCGGCTTGAGGAAAGCCTCCCTTTTCTGGTTTACTGATTGCTTGCCCCTGATGCGATTACAGAGTCCACATATATGGACGACCAAACTGACTGAACGTGATCCACAAGGCAGGATCATACCTTCCTACTGGACCTGATTCTATATTATCGTACTATTGAAACCACTTGATAACTTGATAAAGAGAAGCCTTATCTCTAAGCCTGAGCTGCTCCCGATGCTGGTGATGGCGTCCCCACATGACATCACTCCCCTCCTCTGCAAGCAGTTCGTCCTCGAGCTGATAGTCTGGATAAAGCTTGGTGAAGTTGTCCAGATCCACCCAAGATGCTTCAGTAGAAGCACACCCAGTCCACTGCACAAGAACTTAGACGCACGCCACGGTAAAGGAGAGACTTGAGTACTTTGGATGGAGTTGGTATCACATGACCATCTTGCAGCAGGGCTAGCGTCGGTGGTTCTGCAGGTGGTTCGCCATGAAACGGTTTGAGCTGGCTCACATGGAAGACGTCATGAAGGCAAGCCCGGGGTGGAAGGCTGAGACGGTAAGCCACAGAACCCACACGGGCAATGACCCTATAGGGACCATAGTAGCGGGGAGCAAGTTTGCTACGCGCAAAGCCGATGAGAGAGGCTGCAGGGCGGTGATGAAGACGAAGCCACACCCAATCGTCGACCTCGAAGGTGACTCCGCAGTGATTAGCATCGCAATAGAGCTTGGCACGCTGCTGAGCCTGAAGAAGACGGTCATGGACATCTTGAAGGAACTCGTCGGGTCCTTGAGCAAGGCATCCACGGCCTGAACTTCTGCAGCTCCAGTCTTATAAGAACAGAAAGAAGGCGGTTCCCGTCCAAACACCACCTTGAATGGCGTGTCACACAAGGCTGGGTGGTAGGAGGTGTTGTAGCAGAACTCCGCCCATGGCAGCCATTGAAGCCATTAACGTGGACGATACCTAGTCATACAGCGAAGATACATGGAGATAACTCGGTTAACAGACTCGGTCTGTCCATCTGACTGTGGATGGAAGGCAGAGCTAATGTGCAACCTTGTATCGACGAGTTGGATAAGTTCAGACTAAAGGAGGTTTGTATAAAACAGGGTCCCGGTCTGAGACGATGGATTCAGGTATCCCATGAAGTCGGACTATGTTGTTGAAGAAGGCAAGCACGACGTGGCGGAGGATGCTGAATATGGATGGGCCAGTGGGATAAAATGTGCCGCCTTGGAGAAACAATCCACCACCGAAAGGATCACAGATTTACTGTGCACACGAGGAAGCCCTTCGATGAAATCAATGGATATATCCGCCCAAATCTGGATAGGGACCTCGAGGAACTGCAGTAGGCCGCTGGGCTGAAGCTGGATTGACTTGTTCTCACAACACATGCACGAACATAATCTTCCACAATCTTTTTGGCTTGGGGCACCTGGAAATCACGTCGAAGATGGTGAAGTGTCTTCTAAATTCCTTCATGACCGGCATCGTGTGCCCCAACAAGGTTGATGGGCAGCGAGGGAGATGTCGGAGGGACATAAAATCGACCCCCGTACATGAACAAGCCATCCTGGTGACTCCACTTGGCATCGAGCGTGCCGTCGATTTACTGCTGCTGTAGTTCGGCAGAGGCCTCATTGGTAGCAACTTCCTCCCGAAGCGAGTCAAATAGTGCAAAGCTTGGCGTAGACAGTGCTGCCAGTGCACCTGCGTCCTCCTCCCGTCTTGACAAGGCATCAGCCACAATGTTCAGCTTGTCAGCTCGAAACTCGACATCAAAGTCATAACCGAGAAGTTTGCTGACACAGTGGTGTTGCGGAATTGTAGACAACGACTGGTCCAGGAGATACTTCAGACTGTACTGGTCGGTGCAAACACGAAACGAGCGCCCCCACAATGTGTGATATGGTTAAGAAATAAGTACACATTTCTGCAAGTAGAACACTGTTTTCACTTATTCCAACACCATTTCATTTGCACTACTGGATATGCACACTACGAGCAATTTCTACATGAAATTTTCTTTTTTCATTTTGAAGGGGATTCTACATGATATTGACAGTAGGTTTCACTTTGATCATGTATATACTAGCAGCACTTGGGTAAAAACAGTTTTGCAGCATAACCAACAAATGGCACTAGGTATGCAGCAGCAGTTCAACAACATTGACAACTAAGAGCCTTATCCTATTCAGCTATGGTTATCAGCTGCAGAAATAAAATAAAACTAAAATGCGAAAATGATATAAAAAAGACGCACAAAATACTACTCACTCACTGACAAGTCGATGAAGTAATATCTCAGAAATTTGCATAATTGCAACAGCATGAACTCATTTTTTTGGAGATCATACAACAGAAAGATGAATCGTCTTAGATTATCAGAAAAAAATTAACATCATCCCAGCAGTAGAAGAACAGTTAATTTGTAGTTTGTACTAGACACACATTTGACCTCAAGTGTGGACATGTTTTATGGTTTTTCTGCTCAGGTGCATATGATTGGAATAGAAACTAAGAGACTATTGACTCAAAGCCAACCTCGGAAGAAAATACTAAACATTTATCGAGTCACAAGAGATATATTTTCTGTGTCATGTGTGCATGAGAGGCTGAAAGCAGAAAAGTCTGGCACCTAAACCAGTTTAGAGATTGATCAAATTCATGTCATAGAGACCACAACAAAGAGATCACACATAGTCATGTTAATTGAGTAGTCGAACAGCAAGATATATACATAGCAAGAAGATAAATTTGCATCACCTGTTCAACCAACAGAACACACTAGCAGATATCTTGTGTTCACATTTTCAGCCCAACCAGCAATGCCCCTACCTACAAGAATAATAATTCCAATAAACCGATGGAAAGGCTAAATCAATAAGAAGGCATATGTTAACAAGCGAGCTTAAGCATGCGCTCTTTTTATAATCTCGGTAGTAATATTAAGAATTTATGACTATGCCAAGATCTATCAACATAAAAATACTAAATGTGAAAAGTACTGATTTAATGAACATAACAAGCTTATAAGTTTTAAAGCATGCCAATCGAAAAATCATTTCACATATTAGGTCAATACAACAACATACCGATAGCATTCTTTTTTACGTATATATTGATGACAAGGTAGCAACCGCTCCAGTTATATTTTTGTTATAGCTTTAATGTACTTCAGTAATAAACAATGACATAAAAACTGCCATAACATCACCATCCTGTCAAGAAACAAACTCCCGTAAGCATACCAAGGACACTACAACAAAAATGTACCAGAAGTAACTGAATTTATTCTCGGGAAAGGAAGTAATTATATTTGGTTATGTATGCAATGTAGAGACAAGGTACTACCTGCAGTATTGAAATGAGTATAGGGATAATATATTCTGAAACCCTTGTACTCTCTTGTACCAATAGAGCTGAACCGCATCGACTCAAACTGGAGCTTGAAGTCATGAGAAACCAAAAACAGAAAGATCACATTCGTCTCCTCATCATAACCTAGCATCAAGACAAGTTTTCCCATGCACGGGCAGTATAGTCGTGAGGACAGCTCATCCAGTTGGACAGTGTTCTGTAGTACCCATTAGACAACACCATCACAGTTGCATTTTCTCGCCCATAACCGAATGCTCCGTGTTGAATATGAAAAAATGGCGAGGCTGAGGCCATTATCCTCTCCCCGCAAGATCTGAAAGGACCAGTCGCCGTCGAAATAAATAACATGGGCGTTTGCCTGCTTCTCAATCACAGCAAGGGTTAACCTTTCAAAATCAAACTCAAGGATGTCGACTCCACCCAGCAAAAAGAAAAGTGCATTCCCAACCAATATGCTAGGCCTGTTCTTAGAAATAGCATCTGTAGTCGCAGTAGAGATAATATCTCCCCATACACCAGACTCGGGTTCGTACAGACAAGTGACTGCTTTCGTGAACCCAGCGTCATGCCACACTAATACCAATTTAAACGGACTCAAGTAGCAATCACCGTGCATGTGCTGAGGATTACCCCTGGCAGCACACAACATCCTGGCACTTCGGACGTGGAAATACTGGCAGCATTGGTGGCCAGAGAGGGGGTCCCATAGGATGGCCTTGCGGCGTATGCGGTCGAACTACAAGTCTATTTTCATTTTCCTTCAAAAAAGATGTAAAAAAATTAGGAAATTAATAAAGTTTTTTTTTCTGCTCGTAGGGTGGGTTAATAAGTGTTAAATATTGGAAATATTAAATGGAGGCGACAAGCATCAAATGCCTTCTAGTTTGTCTAATTAATATACGAAAAACAATAAGATGATGCTATATACGAAAGTTAGCATCTGAATATGATGTTAAGCATTGGATGTGCCGAGAAATGAACGTCACAAATAACATTACTGCATATGCATCGAATGGTAGTGGCACGAGCTAGGTAGCAGCATTCGCAATCCAGTGCCTGGTCGCCATTCCCGAGATTACAATAGACTCTAGGAAGCCTTCTACTTTGCAACTATTAGCAACTGGTCAACTGCAGAGCATCGGAGCAGACATCCTAGCTCATTGTCATAGTTCACAAGAAAATAAAACTGTCTAAATTCATTCTATCAGGATACGTCCACGTGAAGTTGTTGGAAACATTCGATGGCTCCCTTAATGTATGTGCCAGGAAGTTTCTTCTGAAGGGGGCTACTCCCCGAAAATGCCCCGCCCCAAAAATGCCACTTGGAGAAATGGTACAGGTTAACTTTAAAATTTCTAATTGGTCTATAATTTGAAGAAAAGTCTATGGAAGCCAAAATCACATATTGTTATGCTACTTTACTTAGCAGTTCATAATTACAACATGGTATAACAAGGGCTAATAGCAGATACCAGTGGCACAAAAAAACATGTCGCTATTTTGCTTAAGTGCCTGCGCTCTAAGCAAATTGGTCCAGCACCGAGGTTTAAAAATGCACATTTCAACGCATTAACTTGTACAGTCATAAGAGTGGATTAAAGCTATTAGGGGACAACCTACTGCAATTCTTATTCAGGGAAGAATAAATATAAAGGGCCTTTATAGACTTCTTTCAACCAGTGTGTGTTGCAAACTATTCAACACACAACAAGTATACATCCAGCAGACCTGCAGAACATACACAAACAAAAACGAAAAGAAATTGGGTTGTCTTACCCTTGTGCAGCAGGATCCACCATGGATCTCCCCCGCACCCACCCCCCACTGTCATTTATGTGAAATGATGGTGTACTGTTAAATTAGGAAGATTAAATCATGCTTCGAGCCTAATAAAAAAACCAAGAACCGTACGCCCTGCATCTCAAACACATTCCTAAAAACACTGTCTGACACACAAGTACAAACATACGAACATCCATCCAGCAGAACATATACACACAAAAACAGGGGGAAATGAAATTTGATACGACCCTTGGCGAATCTGGGCAGCAACTAAGGCTTACAGTGGAATGGAGAGAGGAATAAGATGTTACCCTTGGGGAATCTCGGCTGCGGGATGCATCATATCTCTACGTCCTCCCACTGTGGCAGCACACTGTCCCATGAAAAAGCAAATCAAGCTAGGTTTTTCAGGCAGAAATACCGTGGAAGAGAAAACTATGAGATCAAGAATGATTGGGAGGAGAAGGGGTGGTCTGACCTCCAATCGTACGGCCGAGGTCGCCGGCGCACTGAGGTCTCCGGCGGCGGCGGCTGGCCAGCTGAGGGCTGGTGCTCGCCTGGGTCCGACCGCCGTCGTGAACTGGAGGGTGGAGTGGGGAGCTGAGCTGCAGGCCTGCAGCTGCGCACAGAACAGAACAGTTTTTTTGTTTTTTGTTTTTTTAGATCACGGAACAGAGCAGTCCAGCCCAATATGAGAAATGAAGCCCATGTTTCTTCGTTGGTAATAACTAATGGAGCCCAGCGGGCTGATCAAGGGGACGACGCGCTCGTCTTCCCGGCTTTCATGCACCCAAGTTTTTCATTTTTTTGGGGGGGGGGGGGGGGGATGATGTAGCCCACCCAACTCCACCAAGTGCACCGATGACAAGATCACCCACAAAGGCCATCCAAGATAAGGTGAACTCGCTCCTCTCCTCTCGCTCTATACTTTCGGTCACGTGGAGGATGGTGCGCTACCTCATGTTTCCACACTTTGCGTGCTCAGGTTCAAACCCACCACGGAGGCACCGAAAAGTACCCGAGACGATGCGCAAGAAGATACGGAGAACAACGGTAAAGACGGCGTCCAATTCGGAGTCCCGACGAAGAAGTTAGGGGCGAAAAACCCCTTCCCGGCCTCGGGAGCCGGCCAGGCCGGCCTCCCTCGCCCCCAGGCCGGACCCCCACCCGAAGGGGCCGGCCTCCACCTCGGCCTCGGGCCGGCCTCGGCGCCCCCCTCAGGCCGGACCCCCTCCAGAGGAGGCCGGCCTCAAAACCGGCCTGCCCTCCTCCCACCCCGGCCCCAGGCCGGGCACCCACCCGAAGCAGCCGGCCTGGGGGCCGGCCTGCCTCCTCCCCACCCCGGCCCCAGGCTGGCCTCCCCCTCCAGGCGCCCACCCTGGCCCCAGGCCGGGTTCCAGGCCGGCCAGGCCGGCCCCTAGGCCGGGGTGGACCCGAAAATGCCCGGAAAAGACCCGTTTTCGCCCCCGTTTCCACCTACTTCGACCCCCGGCTATATAAGGACACCCCCAAGCTAGATCTAGGGTTTAGAGTTGAATTAAGAACATTTGGAGCTCAGCTCTCTTGTATCCCTCTTTGAGGAACCATCCCTCCGACATCGTCGAGGATTGTATCAAGGATCATCCAACTACTTGATCTCTCCCTTTGGGTTTCTATCAAGTAATTGTCCAATCTTCCTCTCGATTATCTTGAGGTTCTATTGGCGTAGTGGACCGGCTACGGGTGTAAAGCGGTTTCAATCAAGGTGAGCTCAGTTGAATCGATCGTTCCGTAGGCGGCCCTCGGGGTTAGTTGACGAAAGATTTGGGGTTCTTCGGTTCTTACTAGTTATCCTTGCGTTTGCTTGCGTTGCCCTCGATTTCCCCCTCGTTTCCCCCTCGTGTGTTCATCGAGTTCCTCGTGTTCTTCGTGTTCTCCGTCGATTCGTGAAGATCGGGCCAATCTAGGAGTAACCTCCGCATCATCTGGTATCCAGAGCTAGATTGACACGAATCCGACACCCCATCCCCTCCCCTACCACCAATTTTTCTTCTATCCACCATAAATTCGAAAATTTCACAAAAATAGCCACAAAGGGATTTCGACCGATCTGTTGATTCGTTGCGTTTTTCGTGGTTTTGCTTCACAGATTTGTTGCCTAATACCATTCCCCACCTTTCCATTCATCCACTTTTCCCAAATTCGCCCAAAAAATTTCTTGATTTTGAAGGAATTTCGAATTTGAGCCAAAATCTCAGAAAATCTCAGCTCTTCGATTTCCCGACAGATTTTGAAACTTGTTTTTCTTTGTCGTTTTTTATCCGATTTGAGTGCAACAAAGTGCTACGCGACGCCCACGACATCACCTACGCTTCCACATCAACGGATCGCCACGACATCGACTCCCCCACGGCCGCAAGTCCGTGATCATCAAATAAGAGAGGTATAACTTGCTTCCGCTTGCACCACCCCACCCCATTGTGTTACTTACCTATCGGACTAGTTCTTTTTACACCGCTTGGCATCGCATTTGTGGCATCGAGAGTGCGAGGTTAGCGCTTGTGAGAGATTAGCTACCGAGTAGGCATTGGCACTTTGGAATCCATCAAAAAGAGAAAATCAAAAAAAAAAAGAGAGAGAAAAAGAGAAAATAGAAAAAGAAGCAAAAGGATCGGTGCCAATTGCTTTCCATTGTAGGAACGTGTAGCATTGCGTCGCAAAAGAGAAAGAGTGACCGATTGCCACGGTGCGAATCTTGTTGCCTTTTCAAATTTGCGGTTTGAGCTAGCGTCCTCTTTGAGTTAGTGTGGCATTGAGCATTAGTCTATGTTAGGGCCATTTCGTTCTTCGCTCGTCCATTGGTCGCACTAACCCCATTTTTCCCTTGCGTGTGTGTGTTCCACCATATTTCCATCCTATAGGTTTGGTTTTGTGCTAACTTTTCTTTGAATTTTCTCCACGATTGACAACAAACTTTTCTTCGGTTTTGTCGATTTTTCCTCGCCACTTCCCTAACCTATTTGCCTTCCATATAAAGTGTGTGTGTTGCCGTTTGCGGTTTCTTTCGATCTTTTTGGATTCGCTCTTGACATACCGCCCTACACCTAGGCTCGTCCACTAGCCTCAATACGACCAAGAAAGGTAACGTTGGGTAAGTGAGGCGTCCATTTCTTCAATATCACCCTTGTGTGTGTTTTTGAGATGGCTAGGGAAGGAGTATTCACAAGTCCGAGCTCGGAAGACGAAGGCAATCCATTCTACAACGACAATGCTTACGCCAACTTCGTCACCCACAATGACCACTTTCAACTCCGCGAACTCGTCAAGGACGGGTTGCAACGCTATGAGCGTCGACTCCAAGAGCAAGAGGCTCGATTGAATGATCAAATGATGCGAATCAACATCAACTTGGCTAATCTTGCCAATCGCCGTCATTCATCATCGTCCTCAAGGTCTCGTCGCTCAAGCCACCGCAATCAAGATCCTCACCAACCTCGTCGCCATGATCGCCACGATCGCCATGACCGCCACAACGTGGAGGAGGGTGGACAACCTCAACAACCACCACCACCTCCTCCACAACCTCCGCGACGCAATTGGTATGAGGATAGCTCGCCATCACCACCACCTCGACATCGCCAAGGCCGTGGTGACCCTCTTCAACAACCGCAACGCCAGGACCTTCGACAACACCATCATCCTCCACCTCCACAAGGCCACGCTGAAGACTATGGCCACAATGATTTCGTGGAAGATGCTCGTCAACATCGAAGGCCACCTAGGCGCCATGCGCGTCCCAACAACAATGACCGCCAAGAACATGATCATCCTCAACACCCTCGAGATGAACAAGTACTTCCGCAACACCCTCGCCAAGAACAAGAACGTCCTCGACAACATCACAATGGCCATGATGATAGTGAACGCCGTGAAGCTAGGCTCCGTCACCACCAAACACCACCACCTAATGACCACCGGCGTCATCCTCCCCATCATGATCGCCACCGCCAAGACAATGAGGATGACCCCTATGATGATTCACCTCCCATTTATGATGAAGACCCTCATGAGCGCCAACATGCGCGTCCCCATCGTCCGCAAGAGGACAACAACATGAGTGCTCTTCGTTTCAATGTCCCCAAGTTCAATGGTGAGAATGATCCCGAAGACTATCTTGCTTGGGCTCTCAAGGTTGACAAGATCTTCGGCATTCACAACTTCACCGACAAGAAGATGGTTGCTCTAGCATCTTTGGAATTCGAAGGCTATGCACTCTTATGGTGGGATCGTCTACAAGCCGAACGAGTCCGCAATCGCGTTGCTCCTATTGCCACTTGGAATGAGATGAAGCAATTCATGCATGCTCGATTCGTTCCTCCTCACTACAAGCGTGACCTCTTCAAGAAGCTTCAAGAACTTCGTCAAGGTGTGAAGTCCGTTGATGAGTACTACAAGGAAATGGAGACATCTTTGATCCGCGCTCATGTGATAGAATCTCAAGAGCAAACAATGGCCCGCTTCCCCAATGGCCTCAACTATCCTATAAGGAAGATCGTCGAGTATCAACCGTATGACAACATTGTGGCCCTTGTCCACCAAGCTCTCAAGGCGGAACGCCAAATAGCGGAAGATCTCAAGTACAACAAGCAAAAGGCTTTCTTCAACTCAAGACCATCATCCTCATCTCCAATGACACAAGTTCCTCCTCCAACTACCACCAAGAGTAACACTCGAGCCTCTAGTGCTCCCAACAAGTCTTCCCAACCGTTCAAGAAGCAAGTTCCTCCCACCTCATCCTCAAGTGCTCCTCAAGTCAAGTCAAGCACTATTACTTGCTTCAAGTGTGGTGGTAGTGGACACAAGTCCTTTGAATGTTCCAACAAGATGATCATGATTGTAAACCAAGACGGTGAACGTGATTCTATGAGCGAAGGCGAATACTATGCCTTGCATCAAGTTGCTCTCAACTCGTTGGACATCCTCAACGATGATGAAGAAAGTGTGTATTGCGATGAGGACAAGAATCCATCGCTAGTGGTCACAAGAGTCCTCACTTCTTCTCCTCAAGATGAGCAAGATCAATGGTGCAATCTCTTTCAAACAAGAGCCGGTATTGATGGCAAGTCAATCAAGGTCATCATCGATGGTGGAAGTTGCCACAACTTGGCTAGCAAAGAGCTTTGCGACAAACTCAAATTGCCTTACAAGCAACATCCCCATCCATACCATGTCCAATGGCTTAGTGACTCCGGCACCTTCAAGATTCAACACATGGTCTCCGTGAGTTTCAAGATTGGTCCCTATGAAGACACGGTAGATTGTGACGTTGTTCCTATGACCGTGTGTCATCTTCTTCTTGGTCGACCTTGGCAATACGACAAGAGTGCTATCCATGATGGGCGTACCAATCACTATAGGTTCAAGTGGAATAACAAGACATTTGTCCTTCGTCCCATGTCTCCTAGCCAAGTGATCGCCGACAACGCCAAGACTCTTGCACGTAGACAAGAAGAGATCAAATCTCGTGAGATGAGTGGTGAGAGATTGATCCACCAAAAAGTGAGTGAGAGCCACAAGCCAAACATGAGTGGAAAAATTCCGAGTGATGCCAAAGGCTTTGCCTTACTTGCCACCAAAAGAGAGATGCGAGAGCTACGAGATGACCCAACCATACTTAACTTTGTCCTATTGTGCAAAGGGGAAGCACTTGACACTAACGACATGACAAATCTTCCTCCACCTTTGTTGCCTTTGTTGCAGGAATTTGAAGACGTCTTTCCCGATGAGCTCCCTCCGGGCCTTCCTCCCCTTCGAGGAATCAAGCATCGTATTGACCTCATTCCGGGCGCGCCCCTTCCAAACCGCGCTCCTTACCGCACCAACCCCGAGGAGACTAAGGAGATTGAGCGCCAAATCCAAGAGCTAATAGAAAAAGGTTTTATTCGCAAATCCCTTAGCCCTTGTGCCGTGCCGGTTATCCTTGTTCCAAAGCAAGATTCTACTTCCCGCATGTGTATGGATTGTCGCCCTATCAATGCTATCACTGTTAGATATAGACATCCTATCCCTAGGCTCGATGACATGCTTGATGAATTGAGTGGTGCTACTATCTTTTCCAAAATTGATCTTAAAAGTGGTTACCATCAAATTCGTATGAGTATAGGTGATGAATGGAAAACGGCTTTCAAAACAAAACTTGGTTTGTATGAATGGCTTGTTATGCCCTTTGGTCTTTCGAATGCCCCATCTACCTTCATGCGTCTCATGAATGAAGTTCTACGTCCTTTCATTGGCAAATTTGTTGTGGTTTACTTCGACGATATTCTCATTTATATCAAATCTTTGGAAGATCACCTTGATCATGTTTCACAAGTATTGTTGGCTCTTCGCAACGCAAAACTTTTCGCCAATCTTTCCAAATGCAATTTTTGCACTAACAAGCTTGTTTTCTTGGGTTTTGTGATCTCTTCCAATGGTATTGAAGTAGATAACAAGAAGATTGAGGCAATTAGGAATTGGCCCAACCCTACCTCCGTGGGGGAGATAAGGCGCTTTCATGGCCTTGCCGGTTTCTATCGCCGCTTTGTCAAAGATTTTTCAACTATTGCTTGCCCTTTGAATGAACTTACCAAAAAGAATGTACCTTTTGTTTGGGGCAATGTGCAACAAAAAGCTTTCGACACACTTAAGAAATGCTTAACCGAAGCTCCTTTGCTTGTCTTACCAGATTTTGAGAAAACTTTTGAGATTGAATGTGATGCTAGTGGTATAGGAATTGGTGGCGTTCTCATGCAAAACGGACGCCCCGTTGCTTACCATAGTGAAAAACTTGATGGTGCTAAACTCAATTACCCCATCTATGATAAGGAACTTTTTGCTTTGGTTAGAGTGCTAGAAGTTTGGCAACACTACCTTTGGCCAAAAGAATTTGTCATTCATTCCGATCACGAATCATTGAAATACTTGAAAAGCCAAACCAATTTGAACAAGAGGCATGCTAAGTGGGTTGAATTCATTGAATCTTTTCCTTATGTCATTAAGTACAAGAAAGGTAAAGAGAATGTGGTAGCCGATGCCTTGTCTAGGAAAGAATGCCTTCTTACACGTCTTGACATCAATGTGATTGGTTTGGATGAGATCAAAGACTTATATGCTTCCGATACTTTCTTTGGTCCTATATTTGAGAAATGCTTGCCTAACCGAGGTTTTGATGATTACTATCTTCACAACGGGTTCTTGTTTAAGGCTAACAAATTGTGTATCCCCGAGTCCTCTCTTCGTTTGTTGTTATTGAAGGAATCACATGAAGGAGGTCTCATGGGACACTTTGGACGCGACAAGACCTATGCCATGCTCTCCACCAACTACTATTGGCCCAAGATGAAGCATCACGTTGAGAGACACGTCAAGAGATGTTCTACTTGCCTCCGAGCTAAGTCCACTTCCAACCTCCATGGTCTTTACATGCCATTACCTATCCCACATGCACCTTGGAGTGATATTAGCATGGACTTTGTATTAGGCCTCCCACGAACTAAAACCAACATGGATTTAATCTTTGTAGTTGTGGATCGTTTCTCTAAGATGGCACATTTCATTCCTTGCAACCGAACCGACGATGCTTCACATGTTGCTACTTTGTTTTTCAGGGAAATTGTGCGTTTACATGGTGTACCTACTTCCATTGTCTCGGACCGCGACGTCAAGTTCACCTCCTACTTTTGGAAGACGTTGATGGCCAAGCTCGGCGTCAAGCTACTATTCTCCACCGCCTACCACCCACAAACGGATGGACAAACCGAGGTCGTCAACCGCACACTCTCTTCACTACTTCGGGCATTGATCAAGCCCAACTTGAAGAATTGGGAGGAATGCATCCCACACGCCGAATTCGCCTACAACCGTGCTCTCCATCAAGCTACCAAGAAGAGTCCCTTCGAGATCGTCTACGGCTTCAACCCCAACACCGCCCTCGACATACTCCCTTTGCCTCTATGCGAGCGAGCAAACATGGACATCGACAAGCGCACCGACTTCATCAAGAAGCTACACGACTCCAGAAGAGCTACGCTTGAGAAGCATTCCGAGCACCGAGCCTCTATCATGAACAAGAACAAGAAACCCATGGTGTTCCAAGAAGGTGACCTCGTGTGGCTACACTTGCGCAAGGACCGGTTCCCCGAAGAGCGCAACTCCAAGCTCAAGCCAAGAGGTGACGGTCCTTTCAAGGTCATCAAGCGCATCAACAACAACGCCTACAAGCTCGACTTACCGCAATCCAAGTACCTCGTCCGCAACTCCTTCAATGTCAAGGACCTCTCTCCCTTCCATGGATACCCAAGTGATGAAGACAACGCCAAGTCGAGGTCGACTCTTTTTCAAGGGGGGGAGATGATGTATCCTACCCAACTCCACCAAGTGCATCGATGACAAGATCACGCACAAAGGCCATCCAAGATAAGGTGAACTCGCTCCTCTCGCTCTATACTTTCGGTCACGTGGAGGATGGTGCGCTACCTCATGTTTCCACACTTTGCGTGCTCAGGTTCAAACCCACCACGGAGGCACCAAAAAGTACCCGAGAAGATGCGCAAGAAGATACGGAGAACAGCGGTGAAGACGGCGTCCAATTCGGAGTCCCGACGAAGAAGTTAGGGGCGAAAAACCCCTTCCCGGCCTCGGGAGCCGGCCAGGCCGGCCTCCCTCACCCCCAGGGCGGACCCCCACCCGAAGGGGCCGGCCTCCACCTCGACCTCGGGCCGGCCTCGGCGCCCCCCTCAGGCCGGACCCCCTCTAGAGGAGGCCGGCCTCAAAACCGGCCTGCCCTCCTCCCACCCCGGCCCCAAGCCGGGCACCCACCCGAAGTAGCCGGCCTGGGGGCCGGCCTGCCTCCTCCCCACCCCGGCCCCAGGCTGGCCTCCCCTCCAGGCGCCCACCCTGGCCCCAGGCCGGGTTCCAGGCCGGCCAGGCCGGCCCCTAGGCCGGGGTGGACCCGAAAATGCCCGGAAAAGACCCGTTTTCGCCCCCGTTTCCACCTACTTCGACCCCCGGCTATATAAGGACACCCCCAAGCTAGATCTAGGGTTTAGAGTTGAATTAAGAACATTTGGAGCTCAGCTCTCTTGTATCCCTCTTTGAGGAACCATCCCTCCGACATCGTCGAGGATTGTATCAAGGATCATCCAACTACTTGATCTCTCCCTTTGGGTTTCTATCATGTAATTGTCCAATCTTCCTCTCGATTATCTTGAGGTTCTATTGGCGTAGTGGACCGGCTACGGGTGTAAAGCGGTTTCAATCAAGGTGAGCTCAGTTGAATCGATCGTTCCGTAGGCGGCCCTCGGGGTTAGTTGACGGAAGATTTGGGGTTCTTCGGTTCTTACTAGTTATCCTTGCGTTTGCTTGCGTTGCCCTCGATTTCCCCCTCGTTTCCCCCTCGTGTGTTCATCGAGTTCCTCGTGTTCTTCGTGTTCTCCGTCGATTCGTGAAGATCGGGCCAATCTAGGAGTAACCCTCCGCATCAGGGGAGGAGGGGGGGTAGGGGAAAATAGTGAGGGAAACCCTAGATGGGCTTTGTCGTGGGATAATCACGGCAGATGTTACCTGAGGTAACTGATCTTGGGGCAAGTCGACACAGGTATTTGGGAGAGGGTTTAGCTCGAAAGAGAACATGGCGAAAGCAATCTAAGAACCGGAAAACAACTCGCCGGCTCTCGATACGATTATACTGGATACTCGATAACAGGTGTTACAACTATGACTTGAATCTCTCTCAGGCGAAGCCTAGGGGTTGGTTTATATAGTACTCATATCCCCCTTGACTTGCCTTACAAAGCGCTTCTCGAGTCCTATTCGAACTCTTCATACGTATCCTAGCTTTCCTTATCGTAACCCACAATCCGGGTTACGATCCTTACAAGCCCTGGGCCTTCCGGAAGCTTCTGCGTCCTTAGCCGGATTTGGTCCATACGCCGTTTGGGCCGGATTACACCTGGAGTTGGCATACCGGGTTACTATCCCCTCATCAGTAGTCCCCAGAATAGCTTGGGCTTCCAAGACTTACTCTTCGAAGCGCTGGCTATTCCCTACAGAAATATTAGATGCAAACACATGAGGATTAAGACGCAGCGCGTCTATGAATAGCCGCGACTGGCGCCAAGGAAGCCAGGTGAAAACCCGGCTCTTCTTTTTAGGTTCTTCCTTAATCTCTCAAACTTAAATCTCAATAGGAAACTCCATGACTCCACATCCTTCTTGATAACTACCGCTGATACAGGGAAGGCAATTTTCCCTTCCTTTTTCTCTGGATCATATTGGCCTGCGCATAAAATGTGCCTTTCAAATTTCGAAGCCACCAATTACTCCGCATTCCCCGGGTCTCGACCGTTAGGCTAAGCCTTTCCACCCGGACGGTTATAAATAAAGACCAATGAGCAAATCCAACTCTTAACGGCTCATTTCCCCCATTCCACTTCTTCCCAAGCTCGAGCTCGCAGAGTATCACCACGGGAGCCCCACGCATCTCGCCGGAGCCCATCCGACTTCGTTTGCGCTCCGCCACCACACGAACCGCTCCAGCTCCCGAATCCGCCGTCAAGCCTCCGATTCGCCGGCCAACGGTCACGAAAGGGCACGAATCTTGCGCTATCTGTCTCCGCAAGGCCTTACTCCAATCCTCTTCGGTAAGTTCCTTACATCCTCCAGCTTATTCTCGCAGTTTCTTAGTTCTTCCTCAGATTGGATCTGAATCGAGCGGTCCGCGATTTCTCGGGCTGCGCCAGATTAACTCACCGGTTTCCACTATAACCGCTCCCATAGATAGGATTTATAGCTTGTATTGCTCCCCTAACTCCAGTAATCACTAATTTGGTCACAAATTTAGAAATAAGATCCCCAGTTTAGGCTCGAGCCATCTAGAGTTTCCGCCTTTGTTCTCCCTCCTCAGAAAATCTTACTTCTCCGGCTCATTCGCAGATAGTATGCGTATAAGTATTCCCCTAGCTTCTCCAAACATTTGCTTTTGCGGAAAGCTCTTTGGGTTTTGTAGAGTCACTTGACACCCGGACAAACCATACTTGACCCGGCGAGGCAATAGCCGGATTATGTTTAAATTGCCGATAGCTGCTTACCTGCTAACTTCCAAGTTTTTGTTTCTTACGTCCTTTTCTTCAATGTTTTACCAGGTCAATCCCATGGCGCCCAAGAGGCAGGGGAAACAGCCGAATAAGGCTAAATCCACAAGCTCCATATCGGCCAATTGGGGGAAGTCCTCCGTCACCAAGGCCAAGCTGGAGGAGTTGGTCGAGCTTGGAACCCTACCTCCACAGGAGTCTATCCACTGGCGAGTGCCAGGCAATGAAACCCGGCCTTCTCCAGCGACGAATGAGGTAATATGCTTCGTTGAACATGTGACCCGGGGCTTTAGGCCTCCGGGTCACCCCTTCTTCCGTGACGTCCTAGACCATTACAACCTCCGTATCTTCGATATAGGTCCAAACTCCATTTTGAACATCTCCCATTTTATTGTTCTTTCCGAATCTTACTTGTGCACACCGCCAAGTCTAGCCCTCTTCGTCGAACTTTTTCAGTGCAAGCCGTGTCGCGAAAGCGGCGACGGCGCACTTCTCACTTGCGGCGGGGTCTCTATCCAGCGCCGCAAGAACTCCCTGATGCCTCCTATTTCTCTCAATTCCCACGTAAAGCACTGGCAGCTTTCGTACTTCTACTGCCAGGATACCTCTCCACCCGGCGAAAAGAAGTTGCCGGGTTACTCGGAGGGTCAACTTGATATCTCCGAGAAATTCAACGCCTTCGCGTCTGAACCGGACAGGGAGGCGATCTTGCCTTTATTAGCTAGGATCTCCATCTTGTCCGCCCGAGGCCTCATCGGGCTAAACCTGGTGAAGACCTGGGTTAGCTTCCGCATTCAGCCAAACTCCATTCGTGAGAAGCTGATGTGCGAATACTCGGGTCAAACCACGGACCCAATCCGATTCTCTACCCGCACCCTTGCTCCGGGTGACATTAACAAAACAATTAAGGGTTTCCTGACAGAGAAGCTCGAAGTAATCCGGAGCATAGCCGGATTAGAACCTTTTACCCTCGAGAATCCAACCCCTGGAGTAAGTTTTCTGCCTTTTGATTTTGACTTCTAACACTTACTTTTATTCGCTTCTCTTGACTCGATATTAATCACTATCCTGGCATCTTCTCCTCAGGCCGATGATGACTTTTGGACGGTCGACTCCACTCCTAATTCCGAAGACGGGGAGGAGGAAGACGATGTCGTTGACTCGAATGAAGGTACCTACTTGATTCCTTTGCACACGTTATATCCTGCCTTTTCTTCTTCTTTATGCTGCAACTCGGACATTTCTCAGAGCGAGAGGACCAAAGCGAAGAAGAAGAAACAGACAGCAGGGGCGGGTCCACCAGCGAGGAGGAAGAGCCGGAGCCAGCCACCAGAACCGGAACAAAGAGGAAATCCCAGAGGATAGCCCTCCAGGTTTTTACTTCATCCCCTTACACTTTGGTTTTTTGCTCCCATAACGTCACTCCGGGGCTAACCCCATCTTCACCCCTTTTGATCATAACTGAAGGAGCCACCCATGACTAGGCGCCGAGTAACCCGGAATCATCCGGGCAACGAGACCCCTAACCCGGTTGCTTCGCCGCCCCCGGTTCAACACCCTGGTATTTGTTGTAAACAAAACTTCTTTCCAGTCATTCCTTTGTAACGTAATCCCAGACCTCTCTTGCCATTTCTCAGTCTCTTCCGGGTCTAGTGACGGTTTCCCCTCGGACTTCCCAGTAAACACCGGGTAAACGCCTTTTCCGGATATTATACCGAACTTTCATCCCCTTTCTTTCCATAACCAAAGATTAATTACGCCTTTGCACCTTCTTCAGAGCCACGGTTATTAGTAGCGACCAGGAGGACACCGAAGCTAAAGTCCGGGTCGAGGGCGAGTCGGCTGATGATGCCTTCACTACGGCTGGCGACGAGCAAATGTCGCCACCGGAGCCAGCTAGGCATGACGCCGAGTATCCAATCGCTTCGCACACGAGCGAGAAGGAGAAGGGGGCAGCTTCAAGCGCGGGAGGGGGACCAGACTCCGACATTCGGATGACCCGGGTGCCACCTCCTGTTACAAGAAATGCTCCTTTTCCCACTTTCCAGGTACCCGAGCCATCTAACTCGGATAACGCTGACTTTAACCAGCTGATGAGCGCTCTTCTTGCCATGAAAGCTTCAGAAGGGACTGTCTTAGAACGTATGGCTGCAGCACATCAGGTAATTTTTACTTGATACTCCTTATTATACATCCAGTCCCCAAGTCCCGAGTATAATTTTTTTTAATTATCCTCGGTACTTCGCATAGTACTTGCCGGCAATCATTTCCTCAGATAAAATACTCCCGCGATATCCGGCTTACAGCTTCACCCGGCCTTTGCAGGCAGAGATTACTCAGTCAGATGAAGCGTTACTTAAGGCTGAGCAGCTCTTGCTGGCTGAAGTTAAGCGTAGGGAGGCCCTTGAAGCGGAGATAAAGACTTTGAAAAAAGATGTCTCCTCATACAAGAAGAAGTACCATGCTGCCCAGTCCTCGCTGAATAACCTGTCGGCTCAGCTTACGGACACTTACCGTATCTTGCTAAGTAAGTTTGCTATTTGCGAATAATTTGCGTACCTCTATCTTGCCGCTGTAATAACCAACATGACTGATATGCTTTCACATGTTTGGATTGCAGGTGCTAACCTTGCTGCTCCGGAGGAGAATGCCATTACTCAAGTAAAAACTCTGAAAACTGTGCTCCGGACGTTTTTTGCCGGCACGAAACTTTTGCTGGATGCTATCAAGTGGCCTTCTGAGGTATACCCGGGCGAGGAGACCCTTGTACAGGCCTTTTCCACAGCACCTGGATGGATTGAAATACTGAAGCGTTCGTCCTGCCGAATTGGGGTGACCCGGGCTTTAACGCTGGCGAAGGCTTATTTTCCAAAGCTTGACCCGGCAAAGATAGTATCCGGGTTCCCAGAATTTAAAGCTGACGGGTCCAAATTCAAGCCCCAGGATTTCAAAGCTATACAATCTGCGGTACGTCCTTCAGCCACAGCTTTGGCCGACAAGATGGATCTAAACACAATTATGAGCTCGTATGATTCTGAGGGCAAGGTTATCCTGGTGGAGGCGCCTCCCCCTATTGATATGTTGGACAAATGGTCGACTGATCTGGCTAGGAGGAAGGAAGAGGCTGCAAAGAGGGAAGCAGAACTGGGCGTAAAGCCGTCTACCTCTACCCCAGCCGTGCCTCCGCCTGTTCGTCCAGAAGTGAAGAGCCCGGGTAAAGCTGCTGGTAAGGCCAAGGAGCAAGTCCAAGATTCAGACCCGGAGGACCACTCTCAGGACGCCGAGTAGGACGCTACCCAACGCTTTGTGTTTCTCGAGACTGATATGATTTTTGGTGGTGCGCTTGTGCACCATTGACGCTGATACTATGACTGTATGCTTATTAATCTTATGATAACTCTTTGCCTCCCCTGGCTTTTGATAATCTCGATCCTTGTGTTACTGATAAGCTTATTCTCGATACTTCGAACTCTTGTTTTCAGTTTCCTTTCGAGACTCGGCTAACCGAGTATCGTAGGTTTTGATAGAGGAACCTTTCTTTAAGTCCCCAATACTCGGAAATTAAGGTTTTCAGGCTTGGGTAGTTAAAACAGTTTGTTTCTGTTTCGAAGTCCCCAGTCCCCATGACCCAAAGTACGAGCTATAGGGGCGTGGCCTTTCTCAGATGACATACTGCTGTTTACCAAGCTGAATACCAATATCTGTTTACATAAATACTGAAGTCATGCTTAATATTTGTTGAGTTTCCGGCTTTTTTAGCCTTATACTCTGCATGGACTTGTGGTTTAGATGACCCTTTTGATTATCTTGTACTATAAGCCGGCTTTCGCGTGGATACCATGTCGTTGCGTCTATACGAAAAACAAGATCAAGCAAGCCACACTGGGCTGCATAATTTGATTGTAATCGTACGCGAACAGATCATGCCACTTTAGTGCGAGTCACATCGAGCTTAAGTAAGAATAACCAAGAAATTTGGCTCCTTTGTCCAGTTATAGGATTGCAGCTGTACCCGTTTTTTCGAGTAATCAGCCCCCATAACTCATAGGCATCATGGCCGGGTCTCCGGGTCTTGTGATGACTTATTGAAGCAGATCACCCCCCGGAGACCTATATTCATGTAATGTATTTCGATGATACTGATGTATTGATAGTAACAATGTTACTTACTTGTAACTGAAGCAAAGACCATGATAAGACTCGAAACCATCTTCTTTTATTGATAAAAATTTCTTTTTTGAATCAGCAGGCCGCCTCATTAAAAACCTTCCAGTCCCCTTAGGTACCCTGGATAGGAAAAGAGTGCGTATGAAACCTGCCGCCCATTACACTGCTTTAGTTATTCTCGAGAATCGGCCTCGCGTTGATACGGCCGATGCACATTCTCCACTTGCTATGCCCTTTCGTAATGAGTACCGGATTTGCTAGCCAGTCCGGGTATATCTTCCTTGGAACGTGATCAGCTGCGGACGGTGGTACGCCTTCTTCTTCCCTGCTGAGAGTTTTGAAAGTATTGCTCCTGATGAAGCCTACCATCTTAGGGTTTTGTTCTGCCCTAACCTTTGCTTTGTCCCCCTCAGGGGTTGGCTTTTTCGACGTTGTCCTCTCTTCTAGGTCTACCTGAGAACGGTAATGTTTGAGCTCTTCCTTCCTGCAGGCTTGCTCGGCCATTGCCGCGTCTCCCTCATCGCACTCAGCTGCTATATCCCGGTTTCCGTGTATTGTAATGGTCTTCTTGGGACCCGGGATTTTCAGTTGTAGGTACACATAACACGGTCTTGCCATGAACTTGGCATAAGCCGGCCTTCCAAACAATGCATGATAAGGACTGCGCAACTTTACTACCTCAAAGGTAAGCCACTCGACTCGATAATTATCCTTTGACTCTCCAAAAGCTACTTCCAGTGCCACCTTTCCTTCAGGGCATGCTGAGTGACCCGGCACTATCCCGTGAAAAACTGTTGTACTCTTTTGCAGCTGCGATTCCTTTAAGCCCATTCGCAGAAAAGTTTCCCAGTACAGGATATTGATACTACTTCCTCCATCCATCAGGACTTTTTTCAGCTCGTAGCCGTTGACCTGTGGTGCCACTACCAAAGCTAAGACTCCCGGGTGATCAACTCTATCCGGGTGATCCTTCCTGCTCCATGTTACCTCTTGTTCTGACCACCTCAAATACCTTGGAACAGCGGAAGAGACCGAATTAACTGCTTGTTTCAGTATCTTCTTATCCTTGTTAGAGCCTCCTGTAGTGTGCACATGATATTGACCCAGCTGTTTGGGGTTAGCTTGAAAACCTCCCGCTCCATTTTGATTGTTACCTTGATTTCCAGCTGGCGGATTGCCGGCTGGGGGCGGCCCATTACCCAAGTTTCCACCTAGACCCGGACCTCCTCCCCGGCCCGCACCTCGCATAGCTCTGTTCACTTCTTCGTTCTTCCACCTTTGTAAGTCGGCACATTGCTCTAGTGAATGATTGGCCGGCTTGCCATTCCTGCTATGCTTCGGGCATGCCATCCTAAATATGTCCCAACTGTTGCTTGGTCTTGGAGGTCCTTGGTAGTGTCCCCCATTGTGATTCCCAGTATTAAAATTCCCTTCGGATCTAGGTCTTGAAGACCCGGCCTCCGTGTTGGCTACAAACTCGGAATTCCCGTCGAACGGGCGCTTGTTTTGGCTACTTCCATTATTGTTTGGCGCCGACCCATTGCCGGTTTTCCCGCTGCTACTTGCGTTTGCTTTTGCTTTCTTGTCGTCAACTTCCTCCTCTGTGGTATCCGTTGCCGCGTGTTTGTTGCACGCATCCATTAACTCTCCCATTGTAACCTCCGCTGCGTTCCTACTAGATTTCATGCGAGTTAGCTTTTGTACTAAAGGAACGTACTTACATGTTTTTGCCATAGCTTGTAGCGCGTCCTTAGGCTGGATATCCGTAGACGAGTGGAGTATCTCCATAACCCGGCGTACCCAGCTGCGTGCCGATTCTCCTTTCTTCTGAACGCATCTTTCTAAATCATCAATAGTAAATAACTTTCTGCATGTCCCATGAAAGTGCTTGATGAATGCGGTCTTTAGCTCCTCCCACGATTTGATCGATTTTTCCGGTAGGTTGGTGAACCATAACTTTGCTGCTCCCTCTGACATCATTAAGTACATGAATTTGGCTTGGAGATTCTCGGATGCGTTGCGAATTGACATTGCCATCTCATAGCTGCTCAGCCACGTTTCTGGATCCATTGTTGGCTCATAATTTACTACTTTCCCCGGTTCTTTGAACTTCTCCGGGTAAGGTTCTGCTCTGATATCGTCCGAAAGGCACTTTGGTCCCGCAAGGGTGGTTGGGGCCGGTCTTGCCCGGGAAACGCGTGACCCGGCTGGGGGTACCGCGGGGTGCGGCACCACTGGTAACTCGTGCGCTGCAGACCCGGCCCCGGCTCTTCTGGCTCTGGAACTGTTCACCACCGCCTGCGCTGCTGATACTACTGGTGCTGTCTGGATACGCGGTGGAGGCGGCATTTGCTGCTGCTCTTCCCTTCGTTGCGCCGCATTCGTTTGAATATGGCCCTGTTGCTGGCTGGCGTACGGCGTCCCATGCATCCCGCTCCTATGATCCGGATAATTAGCTTGCTGTGCTACCGCGGTGTGTAGTAGATCGATTGCTCGTCGGGTTCCTTCCGCATGAGGCGAGTCTCCTACAGGGATCTGGTTTAATGCGAGCGTTGCTGCGTACACGTTGTCCATGGGATTGTTGTAATGACCTGCTGGTGTGCGGAATCGCGATGGTGGTGGCGGCATGGTAGTGCCGGCTGTCGCCCCTGTCTGTGGCAAAGGTAACCCGGCTGGCGCGCTTACCGGATGTGCTCCCGTTGAAGGTCGCGGTATGGTCCCTTGGTTCGTCGGCGGAATCGGCTGATCTTGAGGCGTGAACACCAGGGCGGTCGGGTTAATAACCCCTCCTGCTGCCGGCAGCATAGTTCGGTGCCTTTGGTGCATCCTTGTCGTTTCCTCCCGGAGCCGGGTTTCCCGGTCATCCAATCCGCGCTGCCGCGCGGCCATCCCCTGCCTTTCTGCTTCCACTTGCCTTCTTTGCTGCTCCAATGCACGACGAGCTACGTCCAGGTCTCTTACACGTTCTGCCGCGTTTTCCGGGGTAATAACTGTGGCCAAGACTGTGGGGTCCAAAATCAAGTTATTATCGAACAGAGCCGGGTGACGCGGGTTTGAGGGTCCCGCCCCCGGTGTCCGGTTTGCTTGGAACCCGAACATATTTGCGTGTCGCTCCTCGTCCGCTGGGCGACTGGTGACAGACGCCGACTCTCCATCGACTTGGGCCAAGACCGGGTCAACTGGTCCTTGCTGCTGAGCCGCTGCCTGAACCGCCCCAGCTGGTGCCGCGGCCGCGTTTTCTTGATTGAGATTGGTCGCGGGAGCCGCATAAACTGCAACCCGGCGCATGATGCCCGGTGTAGATTCGTACTGTTCTTCCTCGCTGGTTTCCCTTTCATATCGATCTTCCGACAAATCCCGTATAGACTCGGTATCATCCTCCTTCTCTATCTGACCCGTTGTTCCAATCAACTCTTCTTTTTCCGATCGGACATACGCGTCTTCTCCTGACACAGAATCAGATCCAATACTATCACAATTCGAACTGGAAGTACATACCATACCGATGAAGACGCTGATGCTGCCGACTGTCACGATGGATCCGGTTTCGAGGTGATCCGACTCTGGCCCCCAGCCAGAATCGTCTACCATCTTCTCTCCTTTGCCGTTGACGTAGATTTCTCCGACGATGAGGTTCTTCATGCTCTTCCGAGCTTCTCCCGTGATGTAAACACCTTTGGACGCAGGCCCCACGGTGGGCGCCAACTGTCGTGGGATAATCACGGCAGATGTTACCTGAGGTAACTGATCTTGGGGCAAGTCGACACAGGTATTTGGGAGAGGGTTTAGCTCGAAAGAGAACATGGCGAAAGCAATCTAAGAACCGGAAAACAACTCGCCGGCTCTCGATACGATTATACTGGATACTCGATAACAGGTGTTACAACTATGACTTGAATCTCTCTCAGGCGAAGCCTAGGGGTTGGTTTATATAGTACTCATATCCCCCTTGACTTGCCTTACAAAGCGCTTCTCGAGTCCTATTCGAACTCTTCATACGTATCCTAGCTTTCCTTATCGTAACCCACAATCCGGGTTACGATCCTTACAAGCCCTGGGCCTTCCGGAAGCTTCTGCGTCCTTAGCCGGATTTGGTCCATACGCCGTTTGGGCCGGATTACACCTGGAGTTGGCATACCGGGTTACTATCCCCTCATCAGGCTTTGCATCGAGCAGTATAGATCATGTCGGAGAAGGAAACCATGGGAGGTAGGGAATCGAGATCAGAAGGAGGAGAGGAGATCGAGGATATCTTCGAAGATCTTCACCTCAAAGACGAATTGGATGAGGTAATCGTGGGGGGGGGGGATGAGATCAAGGAGTATAAGAAGGATGCCCGTTGGCTGGCGATTGGAAAGGTTCTAACCACAAGATCTTTCAGTGGGGTGGCGTTGTTCGAGAAGATGAAGAGTATATGGAATCTGCCGCGTGAGCCGGGATTTCGCGAGGTAGGCGAGAGCTTATTCACATTCCAAATGCATTGCTTGGGAGACTGGAAGAAGGTGGTTCATCAAGGACCTTGGACGTTCAGGGGCCGGGGAGTGATGTTCAAGGATTATGATGGGCTAGTTGATCCTGAGAAGGTTGCCTTCGGTGGCTTGACAGTTTGGGCACAGATTCATGGGAGACCCGAGCTCTTTCGCAAACATGAGGTGATTGATGGCTTGGCTAGAAGTATTGGAAAAGTAAAAGAGGTTCAATCCAGTCCAAGGCTATTCTTTGAAGGCAATTATGTCTAATTGAGAGTGCGCATTGATGTGACAAAATCACTAACAAGGGTGGTGTCCTTGACATTATCGGAAGGAACAAAGTTGTTGTCGGTGAAGTATGAAAATAATCCCTTTTTTATGTAAGCTGTGTGGGCATATGGGTCACTGATACGTCCATTTTTCATCACTATTTTATATTGTAATTTTCTGTTATTCATCAATATATTTCATATTATGATGCATTACTTATGTTATTTCATCTTATTTTGCAAGTTTCATAATTATTGGAGAATAAACACCGGGACCAGAAATCTGATGGAAAAAGCGCCGTCAAGATACCCTATTTCAGAAGATCAGAATAAGAAGGGGGCATCGGGGATGTCTTAGAAGTCTAGAAGAGTGAGCTAGCCACAAGGAGACTCAGAGGGGGGCCACCAGAGGCCCACACCATGCCTGGGCGCCCCCCTTGGCCACCCCTGGGGGTGGTGTGGCCACCCTGGCCCACCTCTGGCCGCCTCCTTTCGCGTACTTGACCCCCCGGGAACCTAAGCCTCGTAGAACCATCGAGGAAATATCCCGCCGCCTCCTCAGGGCGGAAAACAACAGAGAGATAAAAGCTCTCCGGCAGGGAGAAATCTGTCGGAGAAATTCCTCCCCGGAGAGGGGAAATCATCGCCATCGTCATCGTCATCTCTCCAGGCATCATCAAGATCGTCATCGTCATCATCATCATCACCAGCACCATCACCCTCACCATCCATCTCCATCCCGATGTAACGATTAGGGTTCTATATCGTTGTTCTTCACTAGATCTCTCTCCTGGTGTGGATTACTTGTTAGTAGTTGATGCTTGTGAGATTTATCGGTGTTTGCACTTTATGACCAGATTGTTATTCATCATTATATCACCTCTGATCATGATCCATGTGATGTCTCGTGAGTAGTTCGTTTAGTTCTTGAGGACATGGGATAAGTCAAGATGTTAGTAGTGGAATTATGTGTAAGTAATATCTAGTGGTTTGATATTTAAGTTGTGGTGTTATTCTTCTAGTGGTGTCATGTGAACGTCGACTACATGACACTTCACCTTTATGGGTCTAGGAGGATGCATTGTGTATTTGGCTACTAATTGTGGGGTTGCCGGAGTGATAGAAACCTAAACCCCCGTTAGGAAACCGATGCACGAGGGAGTGTAGGATCCTAGAGTTTAAAGTTGTGGTTAGATTTATCTTAATTACTTTCTCGTATTTGCGGATGCTTGCAAGGGCTTTAATCACAAGTATGTATTAGTCCTACTTGGTCGGTGCATTAGCATAAGTTCACCCACACAACACCTATCAAAATAATAAATATTAATCAACTGTATGAAACAAAAGCTCTTGTAAAGTTCCCATGTGTCCACGAGAACGTTTGGTAATCATAAGTAGAACAATCGGCTTGTCCTTTGATCTCAAAATGATTGGGCCACTCACTGCAATTATATTTACTGTCTTTTATTTACTCGCACTTTATTTATCTGCTATATGAAAAACCACCAAAAACTTGTTTGCTAGTGTTTACGGTGAATCCTCTATCCAACCTGCTTGTTAACACCTTCTACTCCTCGTTGGGTTTGACACTCTTATTTATCGAAAGTACTAAGATACACCCCCGATACTTGTGGGTCATCAAGACCGTTTTCTGGCGCCGTTGCCGGTGAGTGAAGCGCTATTGGTAAGTGGAATTGGTAAGAGAAACTTTTAATGTGAGTGTTGTTTTTATTCCTGTCTGCTGTTTTATTTCATTATGGAGAATCCTTTTGGTTCTCTATCTAGGGGTACTACTACTGTTACTGGTAGGGTAGTAGGTGACCTGTTATCTGCTGAACTGGATCTTATTAAAATACCTATGAAAATTGTTGGACGTGTTATGGATAACTGCTATTATGGAGATGGAACTGTCCATCCCGGTGATCATTTGCACTTTATTCATGAATTATGCGATTTATTCAGGTGTGCATGTATTACGACTAATCAAGTTAAAAGGAAATTATTATCTTTATCGTTGAAAGGCAGAGCTGCTGAATGGTTTCAAATGCTGAAGAATGGTGAATCTATTGGATGTGAGGAAATTGTGCCTCTCTTTTATTCTAAATTTTATCCTCCGAGTGAGATTCACAGAGACCGGAATCAAATATATAATTTTTGGCCTCATGATGGAGAGAGTATTTCCCAAGCTTGGGGGAGAATGAAGTTATTAATGCTTAAATGTCCCGTTCATGAGCTCCCGAGTAATATTGTTATCAATAATATTTATGCAAGGCTTTCTCTTCATGTAAGGATTTATTGGATGCTTCTTGTTCTGGATCATTCACACGTATGAAGGAAGAAGTTAAATGGGATCTTCTTGACCGTATTCAAGAAAACACTGAAGGATGGGAGAATTACAAAGGTAGAAAGTCAGGTATAAATTATGATTATGAATGCATTAAAGCTTTTATGGGAACTGATGATTTCTATAATGTTAGTGTTGTTTGTGGTATTGATCTCAAATCTTTGCAAATTGTCTTAAAGCCTTTGTCTCCTATATGGACATTCCCAAAAAGGAGTTGAGCCACTACCATGCACCTTATAAAGATATTGTTCCTGCTAGAAACATAGAAGTGCATGTTGTTAATCCTGTTGTGCCTGAACCTTATATTGAGAAAATTCCTTTCCCTACTAAGGTAAAGGAACATTCTATTGTAGCTAGTTTGGTTAACAAGAGTATAAAGACATCTATTGAACCTGATGAACAAGTAACTGTTGAACCTACAGTAGCAATAGTTAAAGATCTTATCTCTGTAAATGTAGAGGATGAACACATTGTCTTATGTGAGGATGCTTCTAATATTGTCTCACATCCCAATAGACTTAAGAAAACTAGTGTTCATGTGCTTTCTGTTAAGATTGGTGATCATTGCTATTATGGTTTGTGTGATATTGGTGCAAGTTCTAGTGTTATTCCTTATGAGCTTTATAATGAAATCATGCATGAAATTGGTTCTTGTGAACTTGAAGATATTGATGTGGTTATTTAGCTTGCTAATAGGGAAACTGTTTTTCCGATTGGTATTGTTAGAGATGTGGAAGTTTTATGTGGTAAAACTAAATATCCTACTGATTTTCTAGTACTGGGTAAAGTTGCTAGTAAAACTTGTCCTATTATTTTTGGTAGACCTTTCTTGAACACTTGTGGTGCTGTTATAGATTGTAAGAAGGATAAGATATTGACTAAATTTGATGGAAAATCTTATGAGTTTAATTTCTCCAAATTTGCTAGAGCTCCTTATGAATCTGAATTGCCTAATGAAAATTTAAGAGTTGAATAGCTTGCCTCTATCGCTCTTGCTCCTAACAATGCTTTGCAGAAATATATGGATGACCATGAAAGTGATGTCTTTATGGAAGAGAGAAATGAGATTGACGATATTCTTCTTCGTCAACCGATGAGATTGAAACATAATTTACATGTGGAAGAATTAGGTACCACATTACCCCCCAAGGAGGATCCTATTTTTGATTTAAACCTTTACCTGATGATCTTAAATATGCTTATATTGAATATATCATGTTATTATTAGTTCTACACTTTCATGTGAGGAATAGGAAAGGTTATTAGGAATATTGAAGAAACACCGTGGAGCTATTGGATATACTCTTGATGATTTGAAAGAGATTTCTCCTACTGTATGTCAGCATGTTATTGATACTAAACCTGATGCAAAGCCAGTAGTTGAACATCAACGCCGTTTAATTCCTAAGATGAAGGAAGCGGTAAGAAATGAGGTATTGAAAATCCTTGATGCTGGTATTATTTTTCCTATTGCTGATAGTAGATGGGTAAGCCCTATGCATTGTGTCCCTAAGAAGGGAGGAATGACTGTCGTGCCTAATGAAAATAATGAGCTTATTCCTCAAATAGTAGTAGTTGGTTATAGAATGTGCATTGATTTTAGGAAAGTTAACAAGGTTACTAAGAAAGATCATTATCCTTTGCCTTTTATTGATCAAATGCTAGAGAGGTTGTCTAAGAAAACTCATTTTTGCTTTCTTGATGGTTATTCTGGGTTTCCCAAATTGCAGTTAGGGAAACTGATCGAGAGAAAACAACCTTTACTTGTCTTATGGTACTTATGCTTATAGATGTATGCCTTTTGGTTTTTGTAATGCTCCTGCTACATTTCAAAGATGCATGTCTGATTTTTTCATGGGTTTTGTGAAGAAATTGTGGAAGTATTCATGGATGATGTCTCCTTCTATGGAACTTCTTTTGATAGTTGCTTGCACAATGTTGATAAAGTTTTGCAGAGATGTGAGGAAACTAATCTTGTTCTTAATTGGGAGAAATGCCACTTTATGGTCAACGAAGGAATTGTTCTTGGGCATATAATTTATGAAAGAGGTATTGAAGTTGACAGAGCTAAAGTGGAAGCAATAGAGAAAATGCCCTATCCCAGGGATGTTAAAGGTATTCGTAGTGTTCCTGGTCATGCTGGTTTTTATAGGAGGTTTATTAAAGATTTCTCTAAAATGTCAAAGTCTCTTACTAATCTTCTTCAAAAAGACGTACCTTTTGTTTTTGATGATGATTGTAAGGAAGCTTTTGAAACTTTAAAGAAGGATTTAACTACTGCTCCTATTGTTTAACCACCTGGCTTGAATTTACCTTTCAAAATTATGTGTGATGCTGGTGATTTTGCTGTTGGTGTTGTTCTTGGACAGCAAGTAGATAAGAAATTGAATGTTATTCATTATGCTAGTAAGACTCTTGATGCTGCTCAAAAGAATTATGCTACTACTGAAAAAGAGTTCTTAGCTGTAGTTTTTGCTTGTGATAAGTTTAGACCTTTTATTGTTGATTCAAAAGATACTATTCATACTAATCATGCTGCTATTAGATACCTTATGGAAAAGAAAGATGCTAAGCCTAGGCTTATTAGATGGGTGTTGCTTTTACAAGAGTTTGATTTGCATATTGTAGATAGGAAGGGTGTTGAAAATCCTATTGCTGATAACTTGTTTAGATTGGAAAACATTGTTTATGACCCTATTCCTATTAATGATAGTTTTCCAAATGAATAGTTGGCTGCAATAAAGGTAAACTCCTAGGTTAGTCTGTGGTATGCATATTATGCTAACTTTTTTGTTTCCAAGTATTTGCCTCTAACATTTACATCTCAACAAAGAATAAAACTCTTTTATGATTTGAGGCATTATTTTTGGGATGACCCACACTTATATAAAGAAGGAGTAGATGGTATTATGAGAAGATGTGTTCCAGATCATGAACAACGTGAAATATTGAAAAAGTGCCATGGTAGTGCTTATGGAGGACATCACGCTGGAGATAGAACCGCACAGAAGGTTCTACAATCAGGTTTCTATTGGCCTACTCTCTTTAAAGATGCACGTAAATTTGTTTTATCTTGTGATGAATGTCAAAGAGTTGGTAATATTTCTAGATGTAATGAAATGCATACTACCTCCGTTCCAAAATATAAGGCGTATATTGTTTTCTTTGACCGAGACTTTGACCAAGATTTACTCATGTAATATGAAACTTTTGTGATAGAACTCATAATCATAAGAAAGTACTTTTGAGTAGGAATACAATGATATCACTTATATGTCACATAAATTCCATATTAATAGATTAATTTTTGGTCAAAGGGTCGGTCAAAGCAAATGAAATACGCCTTATATTATGGAACGGAGGGAGTATGAGTTATTCACTTGTTATTGAACCTTTTGATTGTTGGGGATTGACTTTATGGGTCTGTTTCCTCCTTCGAATGGTTACACTCGTATTCTTGTTGATTGTTGATTATGTTACTAAATGGGTAGAAGCTATACCTACAAAAAGTGATGATGGTGAAACCTCTTTAAAAATTCTTAGAGTTGTTATTTTCCCTAGGTTTGGTGTGCCTAGATATCTTATGACTAATGGAGGTTCTCACTTTATCCATGGTGGTTTTTGAAAAACCCTTGCTAAATATGATGTTAATCATAGAATTTCCTTGCTTACAATCCTCAAACCAGTGGGCAAGTAGAATTATCAAATAGAGAAATTAAATCTATCTTGCAAAAGAATGTTAATAAATCTAGGAAAATTTGGTCTGATAAGTTGAATGATGCTTTATGGGCTTATAGAACTGCTTATAAAATCCCATGGGTATGTCTCCTTATAAAATGGTTTATGGAAAAGCTTGTCACTTGCCTTTAGATTAGAACACAAAGCTTATTGGGCTGTGAAAGAACTTAATAAATATTTTAAACTTGCTGGTAAGAAAAGAATGCTTGACTTGAGTTCTTTAGATGAATGGAGATGTGAATCTTATGAAAATGCTAGACTCTTTAAAGAGAAAGTTAAACAATGGCATGATAGGATAATTCTTAAAAGATAGTTTCATGTTGGTGAGAAAGTTCTATTGTATAGGTCTCGTCTCAGATTTTTTGCAGGGTAATTACTCTCAAGATGGGAAGGACCTTATGCTATTGAAGAGGTGTATCGTTCGGGTGCAATCAAAATTGCTCCCCTTAAAGATAACACTACACAAGTGGTGAATGGGCAAAGACTCAAACATTATATTTCTAGGGATTCTTATGATGAAGATGTTGATATTATTCAAGTAATGACTTCGGAGAAGTTTATTAGAGGGAAGATTCCAGAATCTGCAGAGTCCGTTTTCGAATAGGTAACAGTTCTGTTAAGAAAAAGTTCGTGTATCGCTTTCCAACTTTTATTTATATGATTTATGGAAATTATGAAAAATATTGAGCCGAAGAGGGGTAGGAGACGGTGCCCGATGGCACCACACCATGCCTGGGTACGGGCCCACCCCTGGTCGCGCTTGCCCATGGTGTGGGCACCCCAGAGCCCCTCTCCGACCCGTTTTCGCACTGCACCTTCCTTTCGTTGTACATATTTCTGCTATATAATCCCTCGGACCTCCTGAGGTCCGTATATCGGTTTCTCGTCGTGTTTCTATTTCGACCTGTTTCTGCCAGGATCTGTTTTCAGTTTTAGAAGCACCATGGTCTCCGCCAACAACAACAAGGGCAAAGGACCGATGAAAGATGATCTCCAAGATCGGAAGCCGGAGGAGGAGATCGAGAGTGGAGCTGAAGGAGATGTAGAAGAAGACCCGCGCGTGCACCTACGCGCTACAGTCGCAAGCATTGGAGTTGTTGCAAAATCTTTCGAGCAAATGGCGAGGATGAGCACTGGAGGGAAGGCCCCGCGTCACTGCTTAGCTTCAAGGACACCACTTCCAGGCATTAAGAAACCTTTCCATACCTTAATCCATGAGTATCAATCTAGGAGGGTACCCGAGGCAAAGTTGCCTTCTTGCTGGGATATGGATCGTTCGAACCGTGCAAGTGAGGAAAGCCCCCAATCTGATATAGTGGGGGGGGGGGAATAATTCCAAGAGCTGGGATTCGCCATTGGACAAGTTCCAGAATCATATTAAGAGCAATACAGAGCTGATACGCAGGCTCGTCGATGTGATTCATGATTTGAAGGAGTCAGTTGATAAGCTTATTGAGAAGGATTCACCACCACCACCAAAGAAATAATTCATCATCGGTATTGGCATCCCCTTAGCTTGTTCCAAGCTTGGGAGAGTGCCGCGGTATCACACCTTTATCTTTCACCTTTTTTACCTTTTAGTGGAGTCATATCATGAGTAGAGAAGTTACCATATAGGATGGTTTGTAGTATGGAAGTATATCTCTTTTAGTTGGTTATCGATGTACCCCTTGGTTTGAGTTGCCGTAATGGAATATTAATGAGAAGTTTCATCATTTACTTTCTACACTTTATTTTAGTTTGCAATTTTGTTATATGGTTGATCTTGTTATTAGTATTGGTATCAATATTGGAGCATCAAGTTAATCTAGTTGGTTTTGGCAAACTTAGCATTGGTCAGTAGCAACAATACATTGAGACTTAAGTAGAAAAGAGGGAGTTGCATGTAGATATATTATTCCATGATCTTTCTTTCTTGCTGGCTCATAAGCTTAGTATTCTCAAGTAAGATTGTTTGTACCTCCAAGGAAGATTGCATGATTGGTTCTATCATATGTATATTTGTTGGTTTTACCTCAACTTTTATGCTTGCTACCTAGCCTTGCTAGCCAAAAATCTGTACTGAGAGGGAATGCTTCTCGTGCATCCAAACCTTGAGCCCAAAACCATGCCATTTGTGTCCACCATACCTACCTATATGTGGTATTTCACCGCCACTCCAAGTAAATTTCTTGTGTGCTACCTTTAAAACATTCAAAAAATAGTATACATGTTTTGTGCTCCTATTTTAGCTCATGAGGACATAAATAGAGAATCTTTATCTCACTTGTTGATTGGACTTTACACACCTGGACTAGTGGCTTCATCCGCTTATCCAAATGATAGAAGAGCTGGCAGCAGGGTGCCCAACCCCAAAATTAATTACTACAAATTCTCTTCACTATTTTTGCCCTGATTTATCAATCAAAACATAATTGTGTAAACGAAAGAGAAAGAGGGATGACCTTCTATACCAGTTGCGTCCTTCAATGGGAGCCGCTCTTAAAAAGTCTAGTTGGCTTGTGACGTACTGTATTGTCTGTTTACCATTCGTTGACATAAACATACACACCTACCTCTAAAATTTAGACACTCCTCCATGGTATGTGATTGTTGGAAGACACCCGAGATTCGGCTAGCCATGGTTTGTGTAAGAAAGGTTGGGAGGAGTGTCAAATATTTTATGCTCTCTATATGTTTATCAAATGAAAATCTCTAGCACATGAGTTAATCCCTGCTTCCCTCTCCGAAGGGCCTACCTTTTACCTTTATGTTGAGTTAGTAAACCTACTCCTTTCTGTCTTAAGCAAGCATTTGAGTTGTTGTGATCCATCCATCTATATGTTGATTTACTCAATCATGTCCTTTATTATTCCTTGTTTAGTACAAATGCTTTTATCTGATTGAATACCAATTTGAAAGTTATCAACGACTGCAAAGAGACTGCTATGATTGAGCATGATAAACTCTGCAATATAAGCTCTAATATAAAGACTCTGGTCGAAAGATAATTAAGTACAACCTATTAATTGTTCTCTGACAAAGAATGAAGTTTTCCTTCACCAATTATGATTTCCTTTTGCACCTTTATTGTGATTTCCTCTACTTGTTTCTAGTTGAATTATACGAGAGGAAGTTGTTGTCTAGAATTACTTGTGTATTGATAGATGTGATGCTTCTTGTCTGTATTTTATTTATCGACACCTCACTCTATAAACCGGTGGTCATGTTTACTGAGTTCAGTTTCGCTTGGTGACAAACGAGGTCTAAGCTTGGGGGAGTTGATACGTCCATTTTGCATCACTATTTTATATTGTAATTTTCTGTTATTCATCGATATATTTCATATTATGATGCATTACTTGTGTTATTTCATCTTATTTTGCATGTTTCGTAATCATTGTAGCATAAACACCGGGACCTGAAATCTGATGGAAAAAGCACCGTCAAGATACCCCTATTTCAGAAGATCGGAAGAAGAAGGGGGGCATCGAGGATGTATTAGAAATCCAGAAGAGGGAGATAGCCATGAGGATACCCGGAGGGGGCCATCAGGGGCCCACACCATGCCTGGGCTCCCCCCTTGGTCGCCCCTAGGGGTGGTGTGGCCACCCTGGCCCACCTCTGGCCGCCTCCCTTCGCGTACTTGACCCCCGGGAACCCTAAGACTCTAATAACCATCGAGGAAATATTCGGTTGCCTCCTCGGGGCGGAAAACAATAGAGAGAGAAAGGCTCTCCGACAGGGGGAAATTTGCTAGGGAAATCATCGCCATCGTCACCATCATCGCTCCGGACATCATCAAGATCATCATCGTTATCATCATCATCACCAGCACCATCACCCTCACCATCCATCTCCATCTTGATGTAACGATTAGGGTTCTATATCGTTGTTCTTCACTAGATCTCTCTCCCGGGTGGATTACTTGTTGGTAGTTGATGCTTGTGAGATTTATCGGTGTTTGCACTTTGTGACCAGATTGTTATTCATCATTATATCACCTCTGATCATGATCCATATGATGTCTCGTGAGTAGTTCGTTTAGTTCTTGACTGTTGGGACGCGTAGAGATAAACAAAACTTTTCCTACGCGGTACTTCCAAGATCTAGCTGAGGTAGAAGGCAACGATGATTACCACTAGACGCGCGGTTGCGGATTATCGATGAAGCGCGTCGGGGCAGTGCAGTCCCACGATCCGATCCGGCTGATCCAATCCCGCGAACCGAAGTGCTGAATGTACAACACCTCTGCCGGTATCCACACGTACGAGGAGGAGCTTCGACGGCAGACTGCTAGATCTGGTGCGACGGCTGGACTGAGTGGGGCTAGGGTTCCCAACGCATGGGAGTGGACTAACGTGCCCGCTGGGCAACCTGCGCCCCTCTTTATATCGCGAATGGTAATGGGCTTCACAACACTTGTGGCCCATTCCCTCTGTGAGTCCGACTCACAAATCAGTCCATTTCCGGTTTGGGTCCAACCCGACCAATACAATTGCTCCCGCTCTTAAGTGTGCGACCCTGCAGGCTCATGGCGACTTGGACACGATTAGAGTCCGACTCTCAATCGATCAATCGGTAGCGGCTCCTAGCAGAACGTGTCGACTCCCAAGTCCCATTGAGTCATGACGACATACCTTCCAATGTGATTTACATCTTAGTCCCTTTTGCCTCACGATATACCTTGTCTAACTATAGGCGATTTATCGTCATCCCTTAAATAGTTCGACTCTCTTCTCGGTCCGTGATATATGATTCATCTGACTAACTCTTAGTCAACAGATACAGTTAACACTTAACTGAGTCGCGCATGGCCATGCTTCCTGAATCGTATCACTCGAGAGGGCCCAGAGAATATCTCTCCATTCGGAGGGGCAAAATCCCATCTTGATTATCCACATCACGCAGCTTGCTTCTCATTCGACCCGAACTCTGTCTTTATAGCTGCCATGTCACAAAGCAGCGTTTAACAGAACCTAAGTCGGTGATCCACAACTCGGATTGTGCGACAACCTCAGGTCTAAGGATTACATTGATTGAGACATGCAAATGACGACTTGCTCGTTGCATCTCAATGTGGGTCAGTTCGACTTGCTAAACTCTTTAGCCAAGTCAGTGATCGTTGGAATGGCATCACCATGCCCATAACAAGTGGAACTGTGTCATCAGCCAACACTCACATTAGTCTAGGTTGTGTGTCCAGCACAACCTTAATGACCAAGGACAATCTAGTATGAACAACATGAATATATAGTTCCACAATCGAATCACATATTCAATGACATATATCAGATGTTCAAAACAAGGACAACTTAATAGCTTTATGAATACATTGGGAATTATATCATCTATGATTGCCTCTAGGGCATATTCCCAACAGTCTCCCACTTGCACTAGAGTCAATCATCTTGGCATCATATGCCTAGGCATCTAATGCCCATACCTCTCGTGTGCGCCTCGTGCTTAGGATGTCGTAGCGCCTTTGTCAACGGATCTGCAATGTTTGCATCCGTGTGTACTTTGCATAACTTGATATCACCTTGTTCGACAAACTGGCGAATGAGGTGGTACCGCATGAGTATATATTTGTTCTTCTGGTGTTGTCTAGGTTCCTTGGCTTGTGCGATAGCACCATTGTTGTCACAATATACGTCCAAAGGATTGGACGCGCCCTGAACCACACCAAGATCTATCAGGAGGTTCCTGATCCAAACAGCTTGCTTTGCCGCCTCCGAGGCAGCAATATACTCAGCCTCTGTTGTAGATGCAGACACTGTATCTTTCTTGGAACTCTTCCAACTCACAGCTCCTCCGTTCATTACGAACACGTATCCAGATTGCGAATGAGAATCATCTGAGTCGGTGAGATAACTCGCATCTGTGTAACCCTTTACACTGAATTCCTCATCACCTTCATAAACTAGGAACATTTCCTTAGTCCTTCTCAAGTACTTAAGGATGTTTTTAACCGCTGCCTAGTGGGCTTCGCCAGGGTCAGCCTGGTATCTGCTCGTAACACTTAGAGCATAGGAAACATCTGGCTTAGTACAAATCATGGCATACATGATGGATCCGATTGCCGAAGCATACGAAATCACACTCATCCGACTTCGCTCATCAGTCGTCGAAGGACACTGAGTCTTGCTAAGTTTTATACCATGGGACATCGGTAAGAATCCCTTCTTGGACTCTTCCATTTTGAATTTCTTCAAAACTTTGTCCAGATATGTACTCTGACTCAATCCAATGAGCCGCCTTGATCTATCTCTATAGATCCTGATTCCTAATATGTAAGTCGCCTAACCCAAATCCTTCATTGAGAAACTCCTTTCCAATGACTCTTTGGTTTCTTGCAACATCATGACATCATTTCCAATCAGTAATATGTCGTCCACATATAAGATTAGAAAATTTACTTTGCTCCCACTAAACTTCTTGTATAAACAAGAATCATGATCGCTCTTGATGAAGCCAAATGATTTGACTACCTCATCAAAGCGAATGTTCCAACTCCGAGATGCTTGCTTGAACCCATAAATGGATTTCTGAAGCTTGCATACCTTGTCAGCATTAGCCGGATCGACAAAACCTTTGGGCTGTATCATATACACGTCCTCAGTTAAATTTCCATTAAGGAAATCCGTCTTGACATCCATCTGCCATATCTCATAGTCGAAATAGGCTGCTATGGCTAACATGATCCGAATTGATTTAAGCATCGCTACGGGCGAGAAGGTCTCGTCGTAGTCAACTCCTTGAACCTGTCGGAACCCCTTCGCGACAAGTCGTGCTTTATAGACGGAAATATTTCCATCCATATCAATTTTCTTCTTAAAGACCCATTTGCACTCGACAGGTCTTGCACCGTCAGACAGATCAACCAAATTCCAAACTTGGTTTTCATCCATGGACTTTAACTCGGATCTCATGGCTCCAAGCCATGACTCGGAATCAGATCCCACCATCGCTTCCGAATAAGTTGCCGGCTCATTACTGTCTAACAGTAAAACATCACGAGCATTTTGTAATCTGGCAGATCTCCGTGGTTCAGGTGCTGTTACCGGTGTAGGTACCACGACCGGCTCAGCCTCCAAGGCGTTCGCCGACTCGCCCCTAGCCGGTTCCTCTCGAATTTCTTCGAGTTGCACTGTGCTCCCACTGACTTACCGGCCGAGAAACTCTTTCTCAAGGAAGACACCATTCCGAGCGACAAACACTTTGCCTTCTTACCGGTTGTAGAAGTAGTACCCCAAGGTTTCCCTCGGATACCCCACGAAAATACACTTATCCGACTTGGGTGTGAGCTTGTCCGACTGAAGTCGCTTGACAAATGCTTCACAACCCCAAATCTTAAGAAAAGACAAACTTGGCCTTTTTCCAGTCCACATCTCATGCGGTGTCTTCTCTACTGACTTTGATGGTACTCTGTTTAGTGTGAACGCTGCAGTTTGTAGACAATAACCCCAAAATGATAAAGGTAGATCTGTCCGACTCATCATTGATCGTACCATGTCCAACAAGGTTCGATTTCTCCGTTCCGATACACTGTTTCTCTGCGGTGTACCCGGTGGAGTGAGTTGAGGAACTATTCCAGAGCTCTTTAGATGGTCATCAAACTCATGGCTCAGGTACTCGCCTCCACGGTCCGACCGTAGAAACTTTATTTTCTTGCCGAGTTGATTTTGTACCTCACTTTGGAATTCCTTGAACTTTTCAAAGGCTTCCGACTTGTGTTTCATTAAATAGATATATCCATACCTACTCAAATCATCAGTGAAGGTAATGAAGTACTCATAACCACCTCTGGCTATCGTGCTCATTGGACCACATACATCACTATGTATTAATTCCAACAAGTCGGACGCCCTTTCACAACTCCTTGCAAAAGGTGTCTTGGTCATTTGGCCTAGTAGGCATGATTCGCATGTCTCGAACGACTCTAAGTCGAACGAAGTTAGAAGTCCATCATCATGGAGCTTCTTCATGCACTTCCAACTTATATGACCAAGCCGACAGTGCCAAAAGTAAGTCATATTCAGATCATTTGGTTTCAACCTTTTAACATTTATGTTATGGACTGATTCACTATCAAGATTTAAAATAAATAACCCGTTCTGAACGGGTGCAAAGCCATGAAACATATCTTTCAAATATAAAGAACAACCATTATTCTTAATATTCGACTCATAACTTTGTCTCATCAAACATGAGGCGGAAATAATGTTTCGACTAAGCGCTGGAACATAATAACAATTATTCAGTTCCAACAAAAATCCTGAAGGTAAATGAAGTTGCATCGTGCCGACTTCCAACGCAGCGACTCTCGCCTTGTTGCCGACCCGAATATCAACCTCTCCTCTTGCCACGCTCCTAGTTCTTACCAGTCCCTGCAACGAGTTGCATATGTGAATAACTGATCCGGTATCATATACCCAAGAACTATTAGGCGCATCAGCAAGATAAATGTCTATAACATTGCACACAAGCGTACATGAGTTGGAAGTCACACCTCCACTCTTGGCTCTGTCAGCCAAATACTTGGTGCAGTTCCTCTTCCAGTGGCCATCTTGCTTGCAATAGAAGCAATTGGCTCCGGCTGTAGGAGATGGCTTAGTCTTTGAGGAAGCACTCTGGACAGGGCCATGGGCGCTACCTCCTGACTTATCCTTCTTCTTCTTAGTCCAAGAACTCTTCTTGAACTTAGCCTTATTCTGCACCATCAACACTTGACTGGCGCCTTTCTTAAGATCAGCCTCTGCCGTTTTGAGCATCCCATGTAATTCAGTGATACTCTTATCCATACCATGCATATGGTAGTTCGAGATGACGGACCATACGCACTAGGAAGAGAGTTCAGAATTATATCAGTAGCGAACTCTTCGTTAATTGGGAAGCCTAGCCGATCCAGAGACTGTATGTATCCAATCATCTTGATCACATGCGGACTCAGTGGATCGCCGTCTTTCAGCTTACAGCCCAGCAAAGCTTGAGAGACTTGATACCTCTCGGTCTTTGCCTGAGCCTGGAACATACTTTTGAGGCTTTCGATCATATCGTAGGCCTCAACATTCTCGAACTGCTGCTGCAAGTCCGGTTCCATGTGTGCAAGCATAAGACAGCTAATTTCCGTAGACTCATCTCTATTCTTACGGTAGGCATTCATGAATGCGACAGTCGCATCGTCATCTGGCTCTTCTGGAAGTGGAGTTTCTAGAACATGTTCTTTCTTGTCATGCTTGAGGACTATCCTCAGATTACGATACCAGTTGGTGAAATTCGTTCCATTAAGCTTATCTTTCTCTAGGATTGACCTCAACGCAAAAGTGGACAACTGAGGAAGGTTGCTAGGTGCCATTGATCTACAACAGAAAATATGCAAAACACTTAAGACATGTATTCATAAAAGAGCAGGCATATTAAACGTTTTAATACTTATGCTCCCACTAGAACCAACACCCCTCCGATGGTTGCTAAGTGATTCAAGATCCTAAATAAGCAAGCCGACTAGTGAGCTTTAGCATCACTGCTAGCCGTCAAGTGATCTAGGTAGGCAACACCTTGCCAATCGTATCCAATACGACTCCTGTTAGTTGGGTGGCATCACATGCCCCGGCTCCCAACCTACCTTGCCCCGAGCCCCACAACCGTTGTGATGGACTCGTCTAGATTACCAAGTGCTTCCTGATGGGGGGATAATAACCCGGTAGGCCAACTCCAAGGTATAACCCGGCCCAAAGAACGCTGCGCAGGATCCGGCTAAGGATAAAGAAACTTCTAGAAGGCCCAAGGTTTATAGGCCTCGTAACCCGGATTGTGGGTTGCAGTAAGGAAAGCTAGGGTTTGTAAGCGGTGTTCGGGTAGGACTCAAGCTGCGCCTTGGAGGGCAAGCCAGGTAGGGGGACGGGTGCTTTATAAACCGGCCCTATGCTTAGCTTTGCAGAGATCCAAGTAGTAATCATATCACCGAATATCGAGTATCCATTGTACACAAAGAGATCGAGTTAATAAAGCGAGATCGGAGACTCGGCGACTTCATCGCCGGCTACCAGATTGAATTCCATCATGTTTTCCTCTGAGCTAAATCCTCTCCCAAACGCCTGTGTCGACTTGCCCCAAGATCAGTTACCCCTGGTAACATCTGCCGTGATCATCCCACGACAGTTGGCGCCCACCGTGGGGCCTGCGTCCAAAGGTGTTTACATCACGGGAGAAGCTCGGAAAAGCATGAGGAACCTCGTCGTCGGAGAGATCTACGACGACCACAAAGGAGAGAAGGTGGTGGACGACTCCGGCTGGGGGCCAGAATCGGATCGCCTCGAATCCGGATCTGTCGTGACAATCGGCCGGATCAGCGTCTTCATCGGTATGGTATGTACCTCTGGCTCGGCTCCTGACGATGTTGGATCTGATTCTGTGTCAGGGGAGGCTACTTACGCCCAATCAGATAGAGAAGAATCAGTTGGAGCAACAGACCAGATAGAAGAATCCATCGCGCAGTGGGAACAGTCGGAGGAGCCGGCATGGGCCCCGCGTGACCCGGACGGTGGAAAGGATGATACTGAATCTATCCGGGACCTGCTGGAAGACCGGTACGGAGAAGATAACAGCGGAGAAGAACAGCATGAACTCACAACAAGCGTAATACGCCGAGCGGCGGTCTACACGGCTCCCGCAGCCAACCTTAATCAAGGAAACGTGACCACGGCTCCGGTCGGGGCGGCTCAGGCATTGGCGCAGCGGCAGGACGCAGCTACCGGAAACCCGATCCTGGCCCGGGTCGACGGAGAGTCGGCATCAGTGACTAGCCGTGCGGCGGATGAGGAGTTGCACGAGAATACGTTCGGATTCCTGGGAAACCGGACACCGGGGGCGGGTCCTTCAAACCCGCGCCACCCGGCCTTGTTCGACAATAATCTGATCCTAGACCCCACGGTCCTTGCTACGGTTATCACTCCAGAAAACGCAGCTGAACGTGTCAGGGACCTGGATGTGGCCCGCCGCGCGTTGGAACATCAAAGAAGGCAAGTGGAAGCGGAGAAACAAGGGATGGCTACGCGTCAACGCGAGCTGGATGCATTGGAAACCCGGCTCCGAGAGGAAACATCTAGAGTACACCAGAGACATCAAACTAGACTACCGGCCACGGGTGGGGTCATTAACCCGGCAGCTTTGTTTATTACGCCTCAGGACCAACCGATCCCAGCGGTAAACCAGGGAACTGCGCCTCAGCTGGCAACAGCAGAAGCCCACGCGGCAAACGTGCAGGCCGGGTTACCCCCACCACGAACCAGAGTCACAACCGGCAACGAGTTGCCACCACAGCCACCGTCACGGTTTCGCACACCAGCAGGCCACTACAACAATCCCATGGACAACGTGTATGCAGCAACGCTTGCATTGAACCAGATCCCGGTAGGAGAATCGCCCCATGCAGAAAGGACCCGACAAGCGATCGATCTACTGCACACTGCAGTGGCGCAGCAGGCCAATTACCCGGACCACAGAAGCGGGATGCATGGGACGCCATACGCCAGTCAACAACAAGGGAATATTCAAGCAAACTCGGCGCGGCGGAGGGAAGAGCAGCAGCAAATGCCGCCTCCTCCCCGTGTTCCGGCAGCATCGGTGGCGCAGGCCGTTGTGGATAGCTCCAGGGTTCGGAGAGCCGGGGCCGGGTCTGCTGCACATGGGTTGCCTGCAGCCCCGCGCCCCGCTGCGCCCCCGGCTGGATCGCACGCTTCCCGAGTAAGGCCAGCCTCAACCGTCCTCGCAGGGCCCAAGTGTCTCTCGGATGACATCAGAGCTGAACCTTACCCGGAAAAATTCAAAGAGCCGGGAAAAGTAGTGAATTATGAACCGACCATGGATCCGGAAACATGGTTGAGTAGTTATGAGATGGCAATGTCAATCCGCAATGCGTCCGAGAATCTTCAAGCCAAGTTCATGTACTTGATGATGTCAGAAGGAGCAGCAAAGTTATGGTTCACCAACCTGCCAGAAAGATCGATCAAGTCCTGGGAAGAACTGAAGACCGCGTTCGTCAAGCACTTTCATGGAACGTGCAGGAAGCTATTCACTATTGATGATTTAGAGCGATGCGTTCAGAAGAAGGGAGAGTCAGCACGCAGTTGGGTACGCCGGGTTATGGAGATACTTCACTCATCCACAGATATTCAGCCCAAAGATGCGCTACAAGCTATGGCAAAAACATGCAAGTATATTCCTTTAGTACAAAAGTTAACTCGCATGAAGTCCAGTAGGAATGCATCGGAGGTTACGATGGGAGAATTAATGGATGCGTGCAACAAACACGCCGCAACAGACACTACAGAGGAGGAAGTTGATGACAAGAAAGCGAAGGCGAATACCAGTAATAGTGGAAGAACCGGCAATGGATCGGCACCGAGTAATAACGGAAATAGTCAGAACAAGCGCCCATTTGAAGGAGGTTCCGAGTTTGTAGCTAATACTGAAGCCGGGTCTTCGAGACCCAGATCTGAAGGGAATTTTAATACCGGAAATCATAATGGAGGACACTATCAGGGACCTCCGAGGCCAGGCAACATTTGGGACATATTCAGGATGGCGTGCCCGAAGCACAGCAGGAACGGCAAGCCGGCTAATCACTCCTTGGAGCAATGCGCCGACTTACAGAGATGGAAGAACGAGGAAGTAAACAGAGCCATGCGAGGTGCGGGTCGGGGAGGAGGCCCGGGTCCAGGTGGAAATTTGGGCAACGGTCCACCCCCAGCCGGTAACCCGGCAGCAGGAAATCCGGGCAACAATCAAGGGGGAGCGGGAGGTTTCCAGGCTAACCCCAAACAGTTGGGTCAGTATCATGTGCATACTACGGGAGGCTCTAACAAGGACAAAAAGATGCTAAAGCAGGCGGTTAACTCAGTTTCTTCTGCTGTTCCGAGGTATTTGAGATGGTCAGAACAGGAGGTAACATGGAGCAGGAGGGATCACCCGGATAGAGTGGATCACCCGGGAGTCTTAGCATTGGTAGTGGCACCACAGGTCAATGGGTATGAGCTGAAAAAAGTCTTGATGGATGGAGGGAGCAGCATCAATATCCTGTACTGGGAAACTTTCCTGCGCATGGGTCTAAAGGAATCTCAGCTACAAAAAAGTACAACAGTTTTTCACGGGATAGTGCCGGGTCATTCAGCGTGCCCTGAAGGAAAAATTGCGTTGGAGGTAGCTTTTGGGGAATCAAAGGACAATTATCGAGTTGAGTGGCTTACTTTTGAGGTGGTTAAGTTGCGCAGTCCTTATCACGCATTGTTTCGAAGACCGGCTTATGCCAAATTCATGGCAAGGCAGTGCTATGTGTATCTACAGCTGAAAATTCCGGGTCCTAAGAAGACCATTACCATACATGGAAATCGAGATATAGCGGCTGAGTGCGATGAAGGAGATGCAGCAATGGCTGAGCAAGCCTGTAGGAAAGAGGAACTCAGGCATTACCGATCTCAAGCGGACCTGGAGGAAAGGGCAACTTCAAAAAGGCCGAGCTCTGAGGAAGAAAAAGCAAAACCCAGGGCAGAGCAAGATGCTAAGATGGTGGCTTTCATCAGGAACGATCCCTCCAAATTGTCTGGCATAGAAGGGGAAATCACATCGTCGTCTACGGCTAGCAGCGCTGCGATAACGACACACCCGAATTGGCTAGCAAACTCGGCACTCGTCATGAAAGGGTCTAACAAGTGGAGAATGTGCGTCGGTCGCGCCAGCCCGGGACCGATTGTCGAAAAGAACTAGACAGTGTAACGGGCAGCAGGTTTCAGACGCGCTCTTTTCCTACCCAGGGTACCTAAGGGGACTGGAAGGTTTTTAATGAGGCGGCTTGCTGACCCAAACTTTATCGTATCAATAAAAAGAGATGGTTTTCAAGTATTGTCATGGTCTTTGCTTCGATTACAGGTAAGTGGTACTTGTTATTATCAATACATCAGTATCATCAAAATACATTGCACATACATAGGTCTTTGGGGGCTGAGCTGCTTAAATAGCAGTCACGAACCCAAATACCCGGCCTTGATGCCTATGAGTTATGAGGGCCGATTACTCGCAAGACGAGTACGGTTGCAATCTTATAACCGGACGAAGGAGCCAAATTTCTTGGTTATTCTTACTTAAGCTCGATGTGACTCGCACTAAAGTGGCATGATCTGTTCGCTTACGATTACAATCAACCACGCAGCCCAATGGGATTTGCTTGACCCTGTTTTTCGTATAGATGTAACAGCATGGTATCCACGCGAAAGCCGGCTTACAGTACAAGATAATCAAAAGGGTCATCTAAACCACAAGTCTATGCAGAGTACAAGGCTAATAGCCGGAAACTCAACGAGTATTAAGCATGACTTCAGTATTTACGCAAACGGCTATTGGTTTTCGGCTTGGTAAAGAACAATTTGTCCTCTGAGAAAGGCCGCACCCCCCTGGCTCGTACTTTGGGTCATGGGGACTGGGGACTTCGAAACAGAAACAAACTGTTTAGCTATTGAAGCTCGAGAGACCCTAGCTTCCGAGTCTTGGGGACTTAAAGAAAAGTCCACTTATCAAAACCCGTGATGCTCGGAAAACCGAGTCTCACAAAGGGAATCAACAAATAGTTGGGTATCGAGAATAAGTTTAAAGAATAAGACAAGTATCAAGACTATCAAAAGCCGGGAGAGGCACAAATATATTCCGAACCAAAAGTACGTTACAAGTGATGGTACCAATATCAAGGGTGCACAGACGCACCATCAAAATCATATTAGTTTTAAAACACAAAAGTACCAGATAACGCTCTACTCGGTATCCTGAGAGCGGTCTTCCGGGTCTTGGTCCTGGATCTGCTCCTTAGCCTTTCCAGCAGCATTACCCGGACTTTCCGCGTCAGGACGGATAGGTGGAGGGACAGCTGGCGTAGAGGTAGACGACCGTAATCCTAGCTCGGCCTCTCTCTTAGCAGCTTCTTCTTTTCTCCTGGCCAGATCAGTCGCCCATTTTTCCAACATATCAAAGGGAGGGGGTGCCTCTGCCAATATGATTTTTCCTTCAGCATCGTATGAGCTCATGATTGTGTCCAGGTCCATCTTATCGGCCAAAGCGGTGGCCGAGGGGCGTACTGCGGATTGTATGGCCTTGAAGTCCTTGGGTGTAAACTTGGAGCCATCAGCCTTTAATTCTGGAAACCCGGATACTACCTTTGCCGGGTCAAGCTTAGGAAAGTAAGCCTTCGCCAGTGTCAAGGCCCGGGTCATACCGATCCGGCAGGACGAGAGCTTCCATATCTCAATCCATCCAGGCACCGTCGAGCAGGCTTGCATAAGATTCTCTTCACCCGGGTATACCTCGGAAGGCCACTTCACAGCGTCCAATATAAGCTTTGTGCCGGCAAAAAAGGTCCGGAGCACAGTCTTCAATGTTTTTACCTTGGCAATGGCATCGTCCTCTGGAGCAACGAGGTTCGCACCTGCAGTTGAAACAAAAGGAAAGTATATCAGTTATCCCGATTGTCATAACGATAAAGTAGAGGCAATTAAGTTAGTCGAAGGCAAAAAGCTCACTTAGCAAGATGCGATAAGTATCCGCAATCTGGTTCGATAAGTTCTTCAGCGCGGATTGAGCAGTGTTGTACTTCTTTTTGTATTTGGAAACGTCTTTTTTCAAAGTTTCCATGTTGGCCTCAAGGGCTTCTCTTCGTTTTACCTCAGCAAGTAGGAGTTGTTCGGTCTTGAGTAACACCTCATTGGACCGGGTCACTTCCGCCTGTAAGGAACGAAAGTGTCAGTCGGATATCATGGAAAACCGGGTATTGCGTGAAGTACCGAGCACAACTTCGGTAAGTTATGCCCGGAACTTGGGGACTAGGTATGTACCAAGAGATATCCGGTGTCAATTACCTGATGCGCTGCAGACATACGCTCTAGGAGGTTGTTCTCTGAAGCTTTCATGGTGAGGAGAGCGCTCATCAGCTGGTCAAAATTATCGTTACCCGAGTTAGAAGTCTCGGGGTCGCGGAAACTTGGAGAAAAAGTTTTCCTCTTAGCAGGAGATGGCACCCGGGTCATTCGAATGTCGGGGTCTGCTCCTCCTCTCGCGCCCAAAGTGGCAGTATCTTCTTTCTCGCTTGCGTGCGAGGCTATCGGATACCCGGCTTCTCGCCCAGCCGGGTCTGTCGGTGACGCTTGTCCATCACCAGCTGCGGCGAACACGTCATTAGTTGGCTTCTCTTTGCCCGGGTCCTCGGTTTCCATGTCTTCTTGGTCACTAATAACGACCGTGGCCCTGTGAAAAATATGAAGGCACAGTTAGCACATAGCCGTGAAAAAGACAGCGAGAGTATGGTATAACATTAGGAAAAGAACTTTACCCGGGATTCACCATAAGGTCTGCAGGGAATTCGCTGCTAGAACCGGATGAAACTGAAAAATACCAAATGAGGCATGAGGTTACCTTGCGAGGGAGTATTTTAGAAGGATCTTTATGTTTAAATAAGGGTATGGTCAGTACCAGTATGCTGAGTTGGAGGTGATGAAATACCCGGGTTAAGGGTATCATCGCCCGGGTGGTTCCGAGTTACCCTGCGCTTGGTCATAGGCGACTCCTTCAGGTATGGCAAAAGGGGGTAATGCCATGGTCAGCTCAGGAATATTATCACAGGAACGCGAATTAGATGTGAGAAATTGATGCAAAACCTTGAAGACGACCCCTTGGGGTTTTCTTTTAGATCCGGCCTTAATTGCCGGCTCTGGTTCATCTTCATCGCTGGCGGACTCCACTTTGCCGTCAGTTTCTTCTTCCTCGTCTTGGTCTTCTTGTTCTGAAAATTACCATGGTTACAATAGGAAAATGAAAAGTGGGATGTGACGAACTCAAAGGAACTGAGCATGTACCTTCGTCCGAGTTAACGGCATCCTCCTTTTCCTCCGGGTTTCCGGAGTTAGGAGAAGCGTCCATTTTCCAGAAATCATCATCGGCCTGAAGTAAAAGCATAAGAGCAAGGGTTAATGGTTGTATCAAGTAAAGAAGATAAGGGTGGAATCGAGAAAACCAGGTCCTTACCGCGGGGGCCGGGTTCTCGAGAGTGAAGGGCTCTAATCCGGCTATGTTCCGGATTACCTCGAGCTTCTCTGTCAGAAAGCCCTTGATTGTCTTGTTGGTGTCACTAGGAGCGAAGCTGCTGGTGGAGTATCGAATTGGGTCTGTGGTTTGCCCCGAGTATTCGCACATCAATTTTGCGCGAATGGAGTTGGGTTGGATGCGGAAATCGACCCAAGTCTTCACCAGGTTAAGCCCGATGAGGCCTTGGGCAGAAAGGATGGAGATTTTAGCCAATAGAGGCAGAATTTCTTCCCTTTCCGAGTCAGGGGCAAACCCATTGAAGGTTTCAGAAATGTCAAGCTGACCCTCCGAGTAACCCGGCAATTTCTTTTCGCCGGGTGGGGAGGTGTCCCGGCAGTAAAAGTACGAGAGCTGCCAGTGCTTGACGTGGGAGTTGAGGGTGAGAGGAGGCATTAAAGAGTTCTTGCGGCGTTGGATAGAAACCCCGCCGCAAGTAAGAAGTGCACCGTCGCCGCTTTCGCGGCACGGTTTGCACTGGAAAAGTTCGACAAAGAGAGCCAAACTTGGCGGAGTGCACAAGTAAGACTCGGAGAGAACGATAAAATGGGAGATGTTTAGTACAGAGTTGGGTCCTATGTCGAAAATGCGAAGGCCATAATGGCTTAAAACGTCGCGGAAGAAAGGGTGACCCGGAGGCCGGAAGCCCCGGGTCACGTGTTCAACAAAACAAATTACCTCATTTTCTGCTGGGGTGGGCCGGGTTTCGTTACCCGGTACCCTCCAGTGGATAGTTTCTTGAGAGGGAAGAACCCCTAGTTCGACCAGTTCCTCCAGTTTGGCCTTGGTGACGGAGGACCGCGCCCAGTTGGCGGATATGGAGTTTGTGGTTTTGGCTTTAACCGGCAGCTTTCCCTGCTTCTTGGGTGCCATGGGGTTAACCTGAAAAAGCGTCAGAAGAAAAGATGTGAGAAACGAAACTCGGAAATTATCAGTTGACCGAGTATTGACGAGTGGTATCAAGTTAGCCTGGAAGTTAAATATGATCCGGGTATTATTTTGCTAAGCAAGGTATGAATTGTCCGGGTATCGTGCATTATTACAAAAGTTGTAGAATTTTATGCATGGATGAGCGTTTGGGGATGATAAGTGGGTGTCCGTACATCTGTTATGAGCAAATGAGCCGGAGAAGGAGGATTTTCCGGGTGATAGGAACAGGGGCGGAAGATTTGGGCGGCTCAAGCCCAGATTGGGAATTCCATTTCTAGGTTATTGGTGAAATTAATGATTACAGTTGGTAGGAGAATGAGTTGAAGGGTATATCCTACCTATTGGGTGGGCTAGAGTGAATACTAGTGACCTAATTCGGCGCGACCCGAGAAATCGTGGGCGGCCCAATCCAGATCCAATCTGAGGGAGAATTAAGAAGTTGTGAGGGAAAATTAGAGAATGTGAGAGACTTACCGGAGGAGATTGAAGTGAAGCTTTGCGGAGGCAAATGGCGCAAGCTTGGTGCCCCTTCGCGATTCCTGGCGGACAGGCTGGGGGTCTGGCGGCGGATCTGGGCGGCGGGGCGGAGCGCGCTGTGGCGGAGCGCAACCGGCAACGGATGGGCTCCGGTGATGCGCGCGAGGCTTCCGTGGTGATGCTCTGTGAGCTCGAGCTTGAAAGAAGGAAGGGGGAGAAATGGGGGAAAGTGAGCCGTTGGGGTTAGGGTTACCTCTAAGGACTTATTTATAACGGCCGGGGTGGAAAAACTCATCCCAACGGGTGGGACCCGGAAATTACGGGGTAACGGCTATTTGTGTGAAATCTGCGAGATACGCCTTAAGTGTAGATCGAGGTCTCCGAACGAAAAAGGGAAGCAGATCCTCTCCGCGGTGTCAAGGCAAATTATCGAGAGAAGTATAAAGTTTTGCTATTCTTATCAAGGCTTAGACCGGGAAGTAGAGCAAGGCATCTGGAAGGAAAGCCGGGTTACTATGTGGCCACCAGGGAGTTGGGCCTAGTCATTTCATGAAGTACTTCAACTCGGTCTCCACACGTTCGTGTGATTGATATTTTTTGCAGGGAATAGCCAGCGCTTCAAGGAGGGATCTTTGAAGCCCAAGCTATTCTGGGGACTACTGATGGGGGGATAATAACCCGGTAGGCCAACTCCAAGGTATAACCCGGCCCAAAGAACGCTGCGCAGGATCCGGCTAAGGATAAAGAAACTTCTAGAAGGCCCAAGGTTTATAGGCCTCGTAACCCGGATTGTGGGTTGCAGTAAGGAAAGCTAGGGTTTGTAAGCGGTGTTCGGGTAGGACTCAAGCTGCGCCTTGGAGGGCAAGCCAGGTAGGGGGACGGGTGCTTTATAAACCGGCCCTATGCTTAGCTTTGCAGAGATCCAAGTAGTAATCATATCACCGAATATCGAGTATCCATTGTACACAAAGAGATCGAGTTAATAAAGCGAGATCGGAGACTCGGCGACTTCATCGCCGGCTACCAGATTGAATTCCATCATGTTTTCCTCTGAGCTAAATCCTCTCCCAAACGCCTGTGTCGACTTGCCCCAAGATCAGTTACCCCTGGTAACATCTGCCGTGATCATCCCACGACACTTCCGCTTGTAAGAGTCCGACTCAAACCCACCTAATCGGAAAGAATTGGTAGCACCTCAATTTCATGAGCCCACTACCAAGAATGTCCGACTTGTGATGGTGCAGCACTGGCGGGGCGACCGACTAGACCTTCTTTTAGGGATTAAAATCTACCAACTATCTAAATAGAGGTAAACAGCGACATATCAATAACACAAATAAATCAATTATAATGTGAAATGATATGGCTCTCTTCATGGTGATCTCCATCTCCATGAAGCTTGTAAGTCGACTCGTGCCAACTCTTGTCACGTGCCATCTTACTCCATGTAGCTGACTTGTACATCGACTTGCATGCCTTTCGGGTTCTGCAACAAGCTACACTAGCTAGTAAATGAAAATTTACATAGAGAATCTGACACGCATGCCGGTATACAATAAAATGACAAACACCTAGGCTCCAGCCGGCTGACAAAAACATGATACGCAGATCATGCATGGATTACACACATCACATGCACATAAGCCATACCATTCACAACTTCCTGCAAAAACAAGTTATGCATAGATACGATATCTACCGGCGTTGTGAAACTCGTAACGACATCTAAGGTGCTACGACAGGGCGAAGCCGGCAGTCCCAAATCTCATCTGCATTCCGAACATGGATTTCTTAATCGGATAAAACGATTTTACCCAAATCTGATCTGTATTCCGATTCGATCAAACTCTTTGATCTTCGATCACCGCAACTGGATTTATGTGTCACGGTATACCCCGATGGAGGAAACCGACCGGTAGGGGTAAGTTGTTCCATGACCTTAGCAGTATGATCACGGAAACCTGATCATCCATTAACCCCGAGTACTATTGATCCAATCAACCTTGTACAAAACCGATCTATCTCATAGACCGACCACCAAAACAGCAATTAGATCACATCTAACGCTAACTACATATCACATATGTACGGATCTCGGGCCTAATACCAGCAGCTACCGCTCCGATACCACTGTTGGGACGCGTAGAGATAAACAAAACTTTTCCTACGCGGTACTTCCAATATTTAGCTGAGGTAGAAGGCCACGATGATTACCACTAGACGCGCGGTTGCGGATTATCGATGAAGCGCGTCGGGGCAGTGCAGTCCCATGATCCAATCCGGCCGATCCAATCCCGCGAACCGAAGTGCTGAATGTACAGCACCTCTGCCGGTATCCACACGTACGAGGAGGAGCTCTGACGGCAGATTGCTAGGTCTGGTGGGACGGCTGGACTGAGTGGGGCTAGGGTTCCCAATGCATGGGAGTGGACTAACGTGCCCGCTGGGCAACCTGCGCCCCTCTTTATATAGCGAATGGTAATGGGATTCACAACACTTGTGGCCCATTCCCTCTGTGAGTCCGACTCACAAATCAGTCCATTTCCGGTTCGGGTCCAACCGACCAATACAATTGCTCCCGCTCTTAAGTGTGCGACCCTGCAGGCTCATGGCGACTTGGACACGATTAGAGTCCGACTCTCAATCGATCAATCGGTGGCTGCTCCTAGCAGAACGTGCCGACTCCCAAGTCCCATTGAGTCATGACGATATACCTTCCAATGTGATTTACATCTTAGTCCCTTTTGCCTCACGATATACCTTGTCAAACTATAGGCGATTTATCGTCATCCCTTAAAAGTTCGACCCTCTTCTCGGTCCATGATATATGATTCATCTGACTAACTCTTAGTCAACAGATACAATTAACACTTAACTGAGTCGCGCATGGCCATGCTTCCTGAATCATATCACTCGAGAGGGCCCAGAGAATATCTCTCCATTCGGAGGGGCAAAATCCCATCTTGATTATCCACATCACGCAGCTTGCTTCTCATTCGACCCGAACTCTGTCTTTATAGCTGCCTTGTGACAAAGCAGCGTTTAACAGAACCTAAGTCGGTGATCCACAACTCGGATTGTGCGAGAACCTCAGGTCTAAGGATTACATTGATTGAGACATGCAAATGACGGCTTGCTCGTTGCATCTCAATGTGGGCCAGTCCGACTTGCTAAACTCTTTAGCCAAGTTAGTGATCGTTGGAATGGCATCACCATGCCCATGACAAGTGGAACCATGTCATCAGCCAACACTCACATTAGTCTAGGTTGTGTGTCCAGCACAACCTTAATGACCAAGGACAATCTAGTATGAACAACATGAATATATAGTTCCACAATGGAATCACATATTCAATGGCATATATCAGATGTTCAAAACAAGGACAACTTAATAACTTTATGAATACATTGGGAATTACATCATCTATGATTGCCTCTAGGGCATATTCCCAACATTGAGGACATGTGAGAAGTCAAGATGTTACTAGTGAAATTATGTTGAAGTAATATATAGTGGTTTGATATTTAAGTTGTGGTGTTATTCTTCTAGTGGTGTCATGTGAACGTCGACTACATGACACTTCACCTTTATGTGCCTAGGAGGATGCATTGTGTATTTGGCTACTAATTGTGGGGTTGCCGGAGTGACAGAAACCTAAACCCCCGTTAGGTAACCGATGCACAAGGGAGTGTAGGATCCCAGAGTTTAAGGCTGTGGTTAGATTTATTTTAGTTACTTTCTTTTATTTGCGGATGCTTTCAAGGGGTTTAATAACAAGTATGTATTAGTCCTAGTTGGGCGGTCCATTAGCATAGGTTCACCCACACAACACCTATCAAAACAATAATATTAATCAACTGTATGAAACGAAAGCGCTTGACGAAGTTCCCATGTATCCTTGAGAACGTTTGGTAATCATAAATAGAACAAACGTCTTGTCCTTTGCTCTCAAAAGGATTGGGCCACTCACTGAAATTATATTTACTGTCTTTTATTTACTCGCAATTTATTTATCTGCTATATCAAAAACCACCAAAAACCTGTTTGCTAGTGTTTACAATGAATCCTCTATCCAACTTTCTTGTCAACACCTTATTCTCCTTGTTGGGTTTGACACTCTTATTTATCGAAAATATTACGATACACCCCCTATACTTGTGGGTCATCAGCCACGATCACGAGGAATGCGGAGATGGGGACTGGGATGAAAGTAAATTTCAGTACGACACCTGGATGCTGGCCAAAAGAAGAGCTATGCAACCAATGGAAGAGCCCCGTTGGTTTGTGGCGACAGAACGGGGAAGGGGAGGACGTGGCCTGGGGGGGAGGTATACCCTCTGCATCACAGAAAAGATCTTTGGGTGATTCTGACCTTGATGCTGATTTAGATGATACGGCTCAAAGCCCGATGAAGGCCGCAGATGATACAGGGACAAATAGAACATGGAGTAATACATGCAGGAAGCTGAACATGGAGAATGACGTTGTGCCGCCGAAAGGGGTTACAGAGGACGAACGTGTGGGAGATTCGGAGGAAGGAACGGGTGGTGTGACACCCCCTCCGCCACACAACTATGTTTCTCCCCATGAGTGCACGAAGCACCATAAGTTAAATGTTACTAAGAAGGTTTTGGGAACCTCGGTGCCCCCCTGACGTGGGGGACTGATACGTCTCGAACGTATCTATAATTTCTGATGTTCCATGTTGTTTTCATGCCAGATGCTACATGTTTTATACACTTTATGTCATTTTTATGGATTTCTTGGGACTAACCTATTGACAAGATGCCACAGAGCCAGTTTCTGTTTTCTGCTGTTTTTGGTTTCAGAAAAGTTGTTCTGGAAATATGCTCGGAATTGGACGAAACAAAATCCTAGGGTCTTAGAAATCTGTCACGTACACGAAGTCTGGAGGGGACCCGAAGGTGGGCCTTGAGCCACCACACAATAGGGTAGCGCCCCCTTGTCCGTGCAACCACATGGTGTGGGCCCCTGGCCACCCACCAACGTTGCCCTTTCGCCTCTTTAAGATCCTCCTCGGGTTAACCCTAAATACAGGAGTCTGCATCCACGAAAAGTTCCATAGCCGTCGTCATCGCCAACCCTAGTTCGGCAGGGTTCTGAAGCTCTCCGTGGCACCCTTCCGGGAGGGGGAATCATCACCGGAGGGCTCTTCATCACCATACCTGCCTCTGGAGTGATGCGTGAGTAGTTCATCCTTCACTAGTAGGGAAATGCCATTCTATGCAATGGATTCTGTGGCGCACCGTGATATGGTGCGCCACAGAAATATTATTTTGTGGCGCATGTCGCTGGGTGCGCCACAGAAATACCTATTTTTGTGGCGCATGTGTTAGATGTGCGCCAGAGAAAGTGTGCGGGGCCCACCCCAATCATTGGGCTGGGTGTCAGAGGCCATAATTTTATGGCGCATCCTAACCTGTGCGCCACAGAAAGGGCAACTTCTGTGGCGCACTGTACAGGTGCGCCACAGAAACACCATATTCTGTGGCGCATCTTACGCAATGCGCCACAGAATATGTTGTTTCTGTGGCGCACCAGTACAGTGCGCCACAGAATAGCATACTGGTGCGCCACAGAATTATGCGCACTGTGCACATAAATGTGGCAGCCCCCTCTCTCTCCCCCCCACTCACTTCATTGCAAGTGGATGTTGCTCACTCGCCCCCCTTCTCTCCACTCCATTTTTACACATTTAGTTCTCCTTTTTAGGTAGGTGAACCTATTTATTCGATGTATAATTGTTGGTGAAGTTTCTTGTTGTGTTGGGGGGGCCTAATTACTTGCATCTATACTCCGGTCCCTCCCTCTCCTCGCTCTTTTCGCGTGTCGGTATCGAATCTACTAGGTGAGTATAGTTGGAGGTGCATATGCCTCGTGTGGCCATCGATCGATGTGTATGGGTGTTTGTCATGCATGTGCAGGTGGACCGATCGATTGTCGCGCGTGCGGGCGCGGCATGGTGCATGGATGTTTGCCGAAATGTTGATTCACTTCCATTTCGGCAAACTTTTGCACCCCATATGTCCTACTTATAGGAGAGGTCATGCCGAATTTTTCCGGCGACTATGCATGCATGTTGTGGTTCTAATTTTCTGCTCTCTATGTGTCTGTGCAGGCAACCATGATACTAGAAATGAGCTCTGCTCGAATCGCTAGATACAAAAAAGACGCGAAGGCGGACATGATTCGGTGCAACAGGCGGCAGATAAGATGCCCGTGTCGATCATGCAAACTCGTGCGCTGGATTGACCCTGATTCCGAACAATTGGAGGAGCACCTTCTCAGACGCGGTTTCTTTGATGACCGCAACCACGTGGCACCGCCGGCAGCAAAAGTTGTGCACGAAGAGGAGGGCGAGCGAGGATATGACGGCGAACAAGATCATCATGAAGAAGGATATGTCGGCGCAGAAGATCGACATGACGATGAAGGCGAGAACACGGAGACCCCGCTAATTTCGGCCTTGCGGGACTCTCATGTTCAGTATCTGCTGCTTAAGGAGACGAGCAACGACATAGCTGCAGCTAGGGAGAAAGCCAAGCTGGCGCAAATGGAGATAGACGGGGTGACTCCGTTGTTTCCTGGGTGCCGCCCCGAGGATACGCGGTTGCATGTAACGCTTGCTGCTCTGAAGATGAAGACGCAAAACAAATGGACCGACTCGAGCTTCAACAAGAACTTGAAATTCTGGCACGATCGCCTTCCCGAGGGGAACACATTGCAAAGCAGTATCAACGAGGCTAAGAAAGTCGGGTGCCCTCTTGACCTACCTCACGAAAAATTTCACGCCTGCATCAATGATTGTGTAATTTATCGGGGGGAGTACAAGGACACAATCACATGTCCGAAGTGCGGCCACGGACGATACAAGTGTGGAACCAACAACAAGAAAATTCCTCGAAAAGTGGTATGGTACTTTCCTACAGGTCCCCGCCGATAGTGATGATGATGATGACGATGAGGATAAGACGGAAGGGACTCAACGTCCTCCCCGCAAAAAGGCTAAGCAGAACACCGTGGTGCTTCCCGCTGCCTGCTTCACATTGAGTCCGCCGGAGCTTGAGCAGTTTTTCAGGTGCCTCGTAGAAGTCAAAGTTCCTCACGGATACTCAGGGAGTATAAGAAGATATCTGGACTTAGCGAAGAAGAGGTTCACCAGGATGAAGTCTCACGATTGTCATGTGCTCATGACGCAGATACTTCCTGTTGCGATCCGAGGGATAATGGACGAGCATGTCCGTGATACGTTGTTTGGCCTTTGCAACTTTTTCGACGTTATCACCCGGAAATCGATCGGCGTGAGGCAGCTCAAGATGCTACAGGATGAGATCGTGGTGATACTATGCGAGCTCGAGATTTACTTCCCGCCGGCATTCTGTGATATGTGTACATCTCCTTCTCCATGTCGTTGATGACATCAGGCATCTCGGCCCGACGTTTCTGCACTACATGATGCCGATGGAAAGGCAGAATGGTGTCCTGAAAGGATACGTTCGCAATAGGGCCCGTCCAGACGCAAGCATGGCCAAAGGATTTCTAACCAACGAGTGCATCTCTTTCTGCGACAATTACCTAAGCACCGAAGACGATCAGGATGTCGGTTTGTCCACCAGGACGCACCTTGGCAGACTCAACGGAGTCGGTCACCGCGAGGGCTGCTGCAACGTCCATGTCGGCATTCAAAAACGACGCGACGACTTTGATAGGGCTCACCGGGTCGCGCTACAACACTTAAAGTTGATCGAGCCTTTCGTGGAAGAGCACAAAAGCTTAATCAATCAGAATTATATTGAAATGGGCGGGCCGAGGAAGATGGGAGACGTAACCAAAGAGCACAACTCTGGCTTCACGCGTTGGTTCAAGCAAAGTCAACTGATTGAAGCACGGAGAAAAATGCCTTCTACGGAAGATGAAAAACTCATATACATCTTATGACAGGGCCCCGGGCAGAACGTAAGGACCTATCAGGGGTACGACATCTCCGGTTACAGATTCTCCACCGAGGACAAGGACATGAGTAGCGAAAATCAAAACTCAGGAGTAACTATGCTATCATATGGCGATGCCGAGACTAATGTGGAAGAAAGATACTTTGGAAAGATCGAGGAGATATGGGAGCTCAACTACTGCGGAGAGACGGTGGTGCCAATGTTCCGTGTGAGATGGGCCAAGAATGTCAAGAAAGAAGGACGGTATTTCACCACAATGGTTATACCCGATGCCAAATCGAAGAACGCATCCGCGAAAAATGAGCCATGGGTACTCGCTAGCCAAGTTGACCAATGCTTCTTCATCACCGACCTGTCAAGGCCTAGCCGTGTTGTCGTGAGGAGGGGCAAGAGGAGCATCATCGGAATGGAAGGAGACGCCAACGAGGAAGACTTGGACAAGAACGGTGATCCGAAGATCGAGGAGGAGTTCGACAAGCACTTCGACATGCCTACTACTGGTAAAGTAAGAAGGAAGACATCCCTACCTACCCACGGTTGTCCGTTCACGCGAAGAAATCTCAAGGTGGCCGGCATAAAGTATTCAGTCGCCAACAAAAAGGGAAAAAGACGCTAATTAAGAAGACTATTATGTGTATATACGTGCATGTGCATGTGATTTTTCTGCACAAAAACAAGACACCAAGGTAATTCTCCTAAAAACAGCGTTAGTCCGTGTTAGTTGTATCTAAAACACACAAGTTTAGAGGAAAACAATAAGAAAAGTGTTCGGAAAAGGAGATACTTTTTCGGCGTATCACTCGGATCCGATGAATATTGAATGCTATGTCTAGTGATTATCAATCTATCATGTTTATGTTATTTATGATCTTGCATGCTCTCCGTTACTAGTAGATGCTTTGGCCAAGTTGATACTTTTAACTCCAAGAGGGAGTATTTATGCTCGATAGTGGGTTCATGCCTCCCTTTCATTCACGCTCGAGTGACAAAAACGTAATAGATGGGGGATGTGTGATACGTCTCCAACGTATCTATAATTTCTGATGCTCCATGATCATATTTTGCCAATTGCTACTTGTTTTCTCCCTTATTTATAGCATTTTTATACGTTTTCCGGGACAAACCTATTAACAAGATGCCAAGTGCCAGTTCCTTGTTTTCTGCTATTTTTGGTTTGAGAAAAGTTGTTCTGCAAACATTCTCGAAATTGGACCCGACAAAGCCCAAAGTTCCTATTTTCCCCGGAAGCATCCAGAACACCGAAGAGGAGTCGAAGAGGGGCAACAGGGGGGCCACACCATAGGGTGGCGCAGGTCCCCCTAGCCTTTTCGCATATTTAAGCCCCCCTGATGGAAAACCCTAAAAACCTGATCAACAATCCCCAAAAAGTTCCGCAGCCGCTGTCACCGTCAACCATAGATCAGGGGGGTTCTGAAGCTGTTTCCGGCACCCTGCCGGAGAGGAGATCATCACCGGAGGCTTCTTCATCACCATGCCTGCCTCCGGAGTGATGCGTGAGTAGTTAATCCTTGGACTACGGGTTCGTAGCTGTAGCTAGATGGTTGTCCTCTCCTCATATGCCTCCATGTTTAGATCTCGTGAGCTGCCTATCATGATTGAGATTGATCTTATGTAATTCTATATGCTGTGTTTGCTGGGATCCGATGAATATTGAACTTATGCCAAGTTGATTATAGTCTTTATTTGCACATGCTATTTGTGATCTTGCATGCTTTTCGTTGCTAGTGGTTACTCTGGCCAAGTAGTTGCTAGTGACTCCAAGAAGGAGTATTTATGCTCGATAGTGGGTTCATGCCTCCTTTTCGCCTTACTCGAGTGACAGAAACGTGAAGGGGGAGGATGTGTTGTTGCCATTAGGGAGAAAACAACGGTGAGAGTGCCCGCGTGCATAATCATTGCTTACATTACACACTTTGTTTAATGCAATTATCTGTTGCTTGCAACTTAATATCTAAGGGGGTTCGGATGATAACCCGAGGGTGGATTATTAGTCATAGATGCAGATGGATGTCGGTCTATGTATCTTGTTGTAATGCCCGCACTAAATATCATAGTAATCTTCATGTCATATTGTGCACTACGGTGCAACCTCTATTTGTCAATTGCCCGGCTGTAATTTGTTCACCCAACATGCTATATTTTATGGAGAGACACCACTAGTGAAACTATGAACCCCGGTCCATTTTCCACACCGTTAAACAAACCACAACAATTTCCTTCTTTCTTTACTTACTGCAAGCATACACTGTTTTCCACACTATACGTCTAATCTTTGTTTTTGACAACCTCACTGTACCGTTGGGGTAAAGTATTTTGGTTGTGTTGTGTGCAGGTTCCGCGTTGTTTCTGACACCGGTGAAGCACCTGTCACACCCCAATTTTTGGAATCTTGTACTGTGCTCAAAAAGACAAAAATTCGGGCCAACAATTTTTTTTCTAACAACATGATTATTTGAACTAACATGTGTTTATGATCTTAATCATATTTGCAACACAAGTTTTGTTTCTTGATAAAACCAATACCAAATTTTCCCTGAAAACAATTCTATTATTTGTTTTCCTGATATTTTCCCTAATGTTTTCCTAATATTACTTGAGTGGACTTTTATTCCAAGACTTGGATTATTCTTGGTTGCATCTTAAAACAAACTTTTAACTTTGTTGGATCCAAGAAAACAAGTTTTCAAAATTATTTATGAAAGTTTTCTATAGAAAACATTTCCTGAAAACATAGCCAAGTACCTGTTTTCTACTCTTGTTTTCACTAGGCTATAAAATGTTATTTTATGTTTTCTTGACTTGAAATTGATCCTTGATATATGTACTACAAATCCATAAGCTTAGTTTTATTTTTGGATTAATAAAAGTTATCTTTTGCTTGTTGTTTTTGTGGTATAAAATTAAAACAGAAAAAGACATTTTTGAAAAACAGAGAAAAACAGAAAGTACACCTTTTCCACATTGTTTTCATGGCCTTAAACTATTTCAAAATTGTTTTCAAAAGATGTTTCTGAAAGTTTATAACATGGTTAACAACTTCACACTTTGAAAACAAATTTTGGAAACCATTTGGCCCTTGAAAACAAACTCAACTTTTTGATGATTTAATCTATTTCCAACACTTAGAAATTTTTCTAAGTCTAAACTGAATTTTCTGAATTTTGTGAACATTAAGTGACACACTTTTGATTAGTTGATTTCTTTGTGTTTTCTTTGAAATTTGGAAGTGTGGCCATGTCCAATGTGTTGACCCCAGTAGCCACTCGAACCAGGATGCATTTCTCACCTTCTAGTACCCTTGGACATGAAGGAAAACATGAGAGAGAAAGAGATGAGGTGGAATGGTATGGAGGACCATACCTTGAACCTTTTGACTTTCCCCTGCCCTCCCCTTGCCTCCAAGGGCCAGCATATGACCTTGCCCATGTGTTCTCTGTCCTGGACATCCAGAACACAAGGTGGAGTGACCAAAGAACCCTCAGAACGCCCTCATGCCATCCATTGGCATCAACCCGAGCCCTCCCTTTCCCTTTCTTGCCCTTGTCTTCGACTACAAGACTCTAGAGCCCATCCCCTTGCACCACTTCCCTCCTCACACTCACACCACACTCCCCAACTCGAGATCCAGCGCTGCCTAGCCCTGGGAGCATGCACGAGCACGTGTACTGGCCGCCGGTGACCGTGCTCGGCTCGCGGTGGTTCTGCATGACCCGTGCATTCCCCACCCCTCCACTGCCCTAGATCTACTCCACTGACCCTCCTTGACTCCCTCCCGTGGTCCTTTGCTTGCAGGAGCGCCGCCGCCGTCGACCTCGCCGCCGCGGGCGCACTGCTCGGCGCCGCCGTTGTACGCCATCCCTGACGCCCTAGGCCGCGCCCCTCGACGCCCTCGACCTCAGCCACCTCCCCCGAGCCTGCGCCACCACTCTCCGTAGCCCCACGGTGAGCCTCTGGCCGTCGCTGTTCTCCCGTTGTTCAGGTGTGTGAGAGAGAGGAGGGGTGAGGATGAAGACGACCGCGCGCTGTTGGATCTTGGATCCACGGCCGCGCTTGAATGGCCACTTTTCCCGCGCCCGTGCGCGCCTGGCCTGCGCTGGGCCGCACTGAGCACCTAGCTAGGCCGCGCCCACACGAGCCAGCCCGTGCTGCTCTGTTTGATTTTTTTTCTTTTTAAATTTAACAGAAACTTGAATGTTTACTTTCGACGTGTGAAAAATACCAAACGTGCAAAATAAAATCTACTAAAAATCATGGACCTAACTATATGAGTTCCTCACCACATAAAAATTGCAGATCCAAGTTTTGGTTTGTAATTTTCTCTCAATGACTGTTTTGCCACAGAGGACCTATGAACATGTTTTGACCATAACTTTTTAAATCTATAACTAAAATGGACAAACTAAAATGTTTTGGATATCTCTTGAATAGATCTATCCATAGCACTTGGCCTCACATCAAGGTTAGCTACCAAATGGGAATTCCATCCATTTTGGTAAAAGACCAGTAGGCTCTTCTGTGATTTTTAGAGTGAGCTTTAAAATTCTTTTTGAAGTAAATCCAACTGGATGAGTTTAATATTGACTAGATCTATCTAATCCTAGATCAGATTAAGTTTTGGAGCCCTAGATTATTTTTGGTGAGCAAAACTAGATACATCAGCTTTTCTGTTTTGTTTTAAGTGTGTTTTTGTTTAGAATGAAATGTGTGGTTGATTGTATTTTGTTTCCTAGCTTGTATGCATGTGTTAGGACTTGTTATTAAGTTGTTTTCTTGCAGAACATCTACCTTAGAAAGTGTGTGCATGTTTGGAAAATAGAATGAAAATGGAAATAACATTTGTTATTTTCTAGTTTATTATTTGGGATATTTGTCTGAGCTAGATCTTTGTGTGTTGGATTGACTAAACTTGTGCTAGGTTTGCTATGGATCCAGTACCATTTTGGTACTGTTATTTTGAAGTTAATACCTCTGTTAGCTTGCATGTCATTTTATAGCAAAGCATGTGTAAGATTTGTTATTCATTTGCACTAGTCTTGTTTTCACTAGAATAAATAGCCTTGTGTTATTTATCTTGTATACTAAATTTTGTCATGAGTAACCAGAGGCTTAGCACCTCTTTTGCCTTGGTACTAGTGGGCCCATAACCCACTGGTCCCATTGCATTCTGGTTGAGGATAAAGATCCCCAACCATACATGTGTGTGAAAATAACATGTTCTATTATGTGATTGATTATTATTTTCCACCATGGAAAATAAGTTGTTTGTTCACTTATGCAAGTGAGAAGTTTATTTCTTATTTGTAAATGCTAGTATGTTAGGGTGTGATTCATTTGTTAGCATAATATCCTTAGGGGTATCATGTTAAGGAATGTTTCCCTATTGATTGCTTAAAATGAGTTGTGTGCTAATATAATAAATTCCTTGTGATTTATAGATTGTTTGTGAATGATTTTAAATTGAGTGTTTGGATTTTTGAAAAGGTTTAGATAGATTTTCATTGAGTGCATAGATACTGGTTGTGTAGTTTATACTTTGTTTTCCTGCTATTTAATTAATTAGAAAGGCATGTATTACTAGAATTGGTGTATGCTTGCTTAGCAGATGTTTTTCATAGAATTATTTTATTATATTGCTTACTAGCACGTGTAAGATTTGTGTGTTGTTAGTAGGTATATTTAGGTTCATGACTTGCTTGTTTAGGATCATGCATCATTGTAGCATTGTTTGCTTCTCTAGTGTGGACTAGTGTCACCACTAGAAATTATGGCTTTGCTCTAGTATCGTTATCTTTTATTTTATGAGTGTATGTTCTATTCTAGCATATTTAGGAAGTTATTACTTCTGTTATGATGCCATGACATCTTGTTTTTCTTGTGCTATATTTATAGATTATAAGTATTGTCGTGGTGGTGTCACGGCAGATGCCATGGGATGGCTAAAGATGTGGGGACGAAGGACGCTGGAGGTGTCCGGGGAGGGATCACGCGACGAGTAGCCGCGTGAGGTAAGAACAATACACAGCAAACAACACGATCTACCCAGGTTCAGGGCCCTCGTGAGGAGGTAAAACCCCTACTCCTGCCTCTCTGAATGTATTATGATGTTTCTCCGAGTAGCCACAGTACAAAGGATATCGCTACCGAGTAGCCACCCTCCTCTCTCCGAGTAGAGCTAGGTCAAGAACTTAGGGTTTCTAAGGTTCAGTGTGTGCATGTATGCGACCGATCCTCACGCAGGAGGCGGCGGGGCACCTTATATACCTGGTGCCCAACCGGATACGTCCAAATCTAGACAAGTGTCGACATTGTGTGCACACCGTCCTTCTTCCGGGTTCCCGCTGACAGCTTTGGTTCCTAACCTTGGCTTCATCTGGAAAGTCGTTGGGCAAAACTAGGGGACAGACTGGTATCACTGTACCTAAGCACAGAGTAGGCCCCCCTTATCCTGCCACGGCCTGCTTCCATGCTGTCACTGTCAGGCAGGCCGGTCCCAGATGAACAGTAGTTCGAATGCTGCCAAGTACGGACCCAGGATACGCGGGATCCTGTGTCAGAACGGCTCCTTTGACTTTCTGGCCCGAGTAGGTTCCCGCCAATTGTTCCCGCCAATTGTACTCGGGCCAACTCTTCTACTCGAACGTAGAGAACTTGAATGATTCTTCCTTCCGGCCATCTTGAGGTGAGACCGAGTAGCAGTCTGCCGGGTAGCGGGTACCGGGTAGTTGGCTACTCGACCAAACCTCTCTTCTGTAAGACGCCTTTACCACTTGCCTTTACCCTACTCGGGGGTAACCCCCCGACAGCAGTCCCCGAAGCTGGTTGAGTCTTGCGAACTCGTTCACTAGGCTCTGCCAGCTTAAAATCGATCTTTGCCTCACAGCCCTTGAACCTCAAGATGCCGAGTAAACGGCCTCCGAGTAGCACTCTGACAAGTATCTTCTGTCTCTTGTCTCCCGAGTAGCACTTGCTTTATACTCTGTAACCGAGTAAAAAGACTTAGAGAATTTTCTTGAATTGAGCCGTTGCGGCGTAGGGCACTATCCAGCCGTCCGTGCCGCAGCCGGACGCGTGTCAAGCATCCACGACCATGTCGTTTCGCTGCCCACGACACATCGTGCCACGCGCCCAGTTTTCACGGGGCGGGCCCACCGGCTCGTTATGTCCCATCAATCGTAATAATAGGCCACGATCTGATCGTGGGATCTACTGTGGCCGTTACGCGCGCGTTCCGCGCTTACGTGCGTTTCTATTCGGCCACAGGCCCCACCACACAGCAATCATGGCCACGATTGATCCCACTACGCCGATGGTAACGGTAAAATCGCAGAGAGGGTATAAATACCCCCGCCGGTAACTTCCTTTTCCCCTTCCCTTGCACTATTCCTCTTTCGTCCTCTGCTTTCCTCCGCCACCGAGCTCTCCGCCGCGGACTCAATTCGCCCAACCAACTCCGTCCAGTCTCTTCCACTCCTTCTACTCGCAACGATGGCTAAAGCCGGCTGGGCGGGCTCAATCGTTACCAGTGAGGATTTCGCCTGGCTCGTTAATACCAGGCGAGTTCCTCCCGGCGTGGAGTGCCGGGCGCCTGACGATGAAGTCGTGCCAACTCCGCGGGAGGGTGAGCGCGTCGTCTTCATGTCGCACTTCGAGCGCGGCTTCGGACTGCCGGCCTCCGAGTTCCTCCGTAAGTTTCTTGACCACTTCGGCCTTCAGATGCATCATCTGCCGCCGAACGCCGTCGTCTTCCTCGCCTACCACGCCGTGGTGTGCGAGGCTTTCCTCGGCATCCACCCGACGTCGGATACCTGGCTGAGGTACTTCCACCTCCGCCAGCAGACTGTCGGGAAGAAGGACAGCGCGGGCGTCGGCCGCGCAACCGACACCGGCTGCGCCATGATGGTGCAGCGGACCGGGACGAACCACCCCCGTATCAAGGGGCTGGACTCCGTTCGACTGTGGCAGAAGACGTTCTTCTATGTCAAGAACATCCCCGCCGCCGAAGGAGCCCAGGTAAATGACAGGATCAACCTTCCCGCCTGGAGCCTCCGTGCTCCCACCGGGAAGAACTGGAAGGAGAAGCCCGCCAATGACGACAACGCCATCGAGATAGAGAAGAGGTTAGGCTGGCTGATAGAGCAAGGCCTCAAGAATGATGATCCGGTGGCTTGCTGGATCCAGCGCCGAGTGCTGCCTTTGCAGGAGCGCTGCCATCTCATGTGCTACATGGGAGGCCCCCGCGACTGCACCAGGACGACAACCATCGAGATCGACAACATTGATGTTCCCGGGCACGCAAGGGCCATCTTGATGACAGGCCTCAGCGACAATTGGCAGTACGGGTTCGTCCCGTATAGCCGCATGAAGCCGATTGAGCGGGTATGTCCTCCTTACTCTGTTTTCGCGTATGCTTTCCGAGTAGATGATTCTTCTTCTTGCCGCGAGTAGCAATTGCTTTCTGCACCGAGTAGGATACTTAGCCGAATCGCCTAGGCTTAATGTGCTTTTGCGCTTGCACGCCTTGTCGAGTAACCTACTCGAGAACAATTCTTAGGCTTAGTGTGCTTTGTGCCTGCACGCCTTTCCGTGTAGGATTTTCAGCAATCATGCTTAGGCCTCGTATGCTTAGTGTTTGCACGCCTATCCGGGTAGAAACAATCAGTGAGCTGCCTAGGCTTAGTGTGCTTTGTGCCTGCACGCCCATCCGAGTAGAATTCCTTCCTGATACTCGGCTAATCTGTGATCCTTCTCTGTTTTTCAGATCCTTACTCGCCAGAAAATTGAGAGCTGCGAGCGCTTCGATGGCAACTTCTCTGCCGATCGCGAGGAGGACGATGTGCCCTCCTCCGATGCTGCGGATCAGATCAATCTCCCACGCTCCCCAACGACGGAGAAACGCGAGGCCGGATCATCTCTCCGCGACTGGCCGGAGGACGAATCTGAAGGTAATTGCGCACTTGCTTAGCTTGTTCTCAAGAAACACCAATCCACTGATTATTGTTTCTGACTTGCTCCTTTTCTTTCCTGAACCCGCAGATGATGTTGCTGATGAGCACGAGGATGAGGACGAAGATGAGAACGAGGACGATGCGGTCCTTGTCGTCAAACCTCTGTCCGTCGCAGCCCCCAACACCCGCAAGCGGACAGGCAGTGACGCCCAAGGGCCTCCAGCCAAGAAGAAGAAGCCAGTCGAGAAGCAGAAACCGACCAAGGCAGTCGCGAAGAGATTAAGGCGGACGCTCCCTTCCACCACTGCGTAAGTTTTCTTCTCGGTCGTCTCTCCTCTCGCGCTGTGCTGTTTTCCCCAATCTGCTTCTATTTTCTGATTCTTTCTTTCTCGGCAGCCCTGCCATGGACGCGAATGCCGTTCTCGCGCCCGACCAGGCCAATAAACCACCAGTACCTCTGATCAATCTTGACGATGAGGAGGATGACGCCACCAACACCCAGGGAGCAGAAGCAGAACAGCAGAACCGTGCATCATCAGCAGCACGGGACACTGTTGCTCATCAGGACAGAGCGCCTTCTCCTCCAGCCAGCAATGCTGAGGAGAGTCAGGACCAGGAGATGCAGGACACCGCCACCCACGAGCGGCCAGACGCAGAGCAAGAGCATCCCACCACAGGGGCTGCCGCACAAGAGAATCCCGCCGGCGAGCAGCGGGTAGAGGACGCCACCACCACGGATGCCACCATGGCGGACGTCTACCCACTGAGCGACGTGCAGTCAGGCGCCACACCGAGTAGCGCCCAGCCGATTGGCGCACCGGATAGCGCGCCCCTGGCGCCGCCAACTGATCCTGCCAGGCAGCAGGCCCTTGATGCTTTGAGGGAAGAGGTTGAGAAGAGAGCAGCCGAGAAAGAGGCTACCGAGAAGATCGAGGCTGAGAAAGAGGCAGCCGAGAAGGAAGCCGCCGAGAAGGCGAAGGCGAGAGCTGAGGGAAAGAAGCTCGAAGATCCCGAGAAGCAGAGAGCCGAAAAGGAGAAGGCGAAGAAACGGGCCAGAGATCAGATGCCACCGCCAACCTCGAGTGGAGCGTTAGTGATTCGAGAGTCCGGCCCGGTTGCCACTGCGACCGCTGCCGCCGCCATCGCCGCTGGCCAACCTTGCTTCCCGGAGTACATGGTTCAGGTTAGCCAGCAAAACACAATTGGCTTCTCTCCCCAGGACAAGCAGCTTGCCCTTCTGAGGGGACGAAAGGCCGTAGCCAGGAACTCCCCTCCCCCAGATCCAAACCAGAACCAGTCCGTCACCATTGCCTCTCGGGGAGTCCAAAATCCAACGATAACCACGAAGAGCCTCGAGCAGGTGCTGGATACCATTGGCTATATCGACGCCAAATGGGACAGCAAGGTTCTCGGCACGGACAACTGGCACGGCCTTGGTCTCGGCGCAATTGACCATATGCGCGTCGAGTGGAACAAAGTGGATCTGGGATACAAGCCCATGACCGTCTCCACCGCCACCGCCACTCTTGCTGCCAAGATGTTCCTGCACCGTAAGAACGCCGAGGACATCGAGCAAGCGTATGCAGTAAGTCTCAGCTTGCCCTTCTCCGAGTTGAATTTTTCTTCTCTTCCATTCGCCTTTATCTTCCTTACCATCACCCAGTCCCCGAGATTCTGGCCGAGTAGGCGGATACTCTCCGAGTAGCCTCCTACTCGGGTTGAATCTTTTCTGCTCTGTCTAACTTGATTGCTTCTCGCTTCTCAGGATAGCGTCCTGAAGCGGACCAACTTATACCGCGTGCTTCTCTGGAATCACTCTATCGCCAGGAGGCGAATCGCTGCATTGGAGAAGGAAAAGACAGCTGCGGAGGCAGCGAACAAGAATGCCAACGACAGCACTCAGCAGCTGGCCGAAGTGAAAGGTACGCTTTTAGCTATGCGGTTACTGCGTTTCCTGTTTACGCCCGCGTCTGCTTTCTTTTGCGCTAACCTTCCCTACTCTGCAGACAACCTGAAGAACTTAGCTGAGGAGCACGAGAAGTGCCGCGCGTTTGTGGAGAACGCCGAGGCCACCATCAAGAAGTTAGAAGGTGAGTTTCTGTCTACCCGGCGTGATTATGTTTCTGTTTCTTCTCTGCTTCTCTGCTAACCTTATTTGTCTCTCCGCAGAAGATCATAAGTTGTTTGTTGAAGAACATCAAGACTGCGTCAAACCGGAAGAGGTGCAGAAGCAGCTGTCCGACCAGGCTGTCGAGTTGGTGAAGGACCACACCACAGAGGTGGAGCAGTTGCAACTCCAGCTGCAGAAAGCACTGCAGGATGCTGTCACTCTTGGCGCCGAGAGGGACAGAGCAATCGCCGAGAAGGCCAAAGCCGAGACCACCTTCAATGCCAAAATCAATACCCTCAAGCAGGAGTGCGAGGTTCTGACAAAGGCCAATGCTGGGCTCTTCGCACAGATGGATACTTTGCGCCAGATCCAGGATAAGCACATATCCAATAAAGAATCCTGGAAGACCCAGCTGCAGGCGCTGCGCATCGAGCTTAAGAGTAAGCTTTCTCTTCTCTGCATCTTTCTCTTCTCGGTCGAATTTCTTCTCGGTTCTTCCTCTACCCGGTTCTTTTCTTCTCGGTTCTTCCTCTACCCGGTTCTTTTCTTCTCTGATTCTGAATTTCTTACTTGTTTTCCCAGAGATCTTTCCTGCCATTATTTCTTCCTGCGTGCCCGCTCTGGCCAAGGCCCAAGCAGCACGTGCTGCGAATGGCGAACCAGAGGACACCAGGGCCGAAATTGAAGACAGCATGCTGGTGATGCGAGGCCAGTTCGAGCGCCTAGCCGCCATTGGTTCTGACCTCGTGCGCGTGGGCTTTGAGCTTCACAAGCTCTTCTGGCCTGAGGATCCTGAGCCAACAACCATCCGGGGCCTCGCACTCAAGCTGCAGAATGTGAAGGCCGAGTTGAAGAAGTGGCGTGCTTCCGGAGCTCGTGCAGGCGCGGATTTGATGCTTCTCTGCATCTCCTCCTGGTACGAAAATCTTAACATGCAACTCATCCGCGGGAAGCGCGACAACTCCAAGTGGGAGACAGACCCCGACTGCGTGGCCACGCGCAAATCGATCGCGTATGAAGTGGCGGAGTGCGCTGAGACGGAGATCTACATCGACGGCCCCCCCGAGCCCGACACCGAGGTGGAGGAGGACGAGGAGGAGGAAGATGAGGAGACAGACTCCGACCTGGAGTCGGGCTTCTTCGATTCCCCCAGTAGCAGGGCCGGGAAGGGGAAGGGCACGGCCGTCTCGAGTAGCGATGAGGAGGCCGAGCATATCGACACCGCCCCACTCGACTTCGGCACCTCTTCAGGGGCCGCTCTTGACGACACGATGCCCGCCCCCAGCCGAGCCTCCGGTTCCTCTACAGCTCCAGGGCCCATCTCGGTGGCCACGGCCACTTCTGACCAGGCAGCCACCGAGCAGGACGTCGTGATGGAGGAGTCCACCACCGTCCAGTCGGAGGCGGATGCCACCCATGCCAGCGCCGAGGAAAACGCGGCAGCCAGGGCCACCACAGAAGCTGCTGCAGCCAATGCCAGCACCGACAACACTGCTTCCTCCACATAACTTTACCTGCAAACATTTTTACTCGAACACTTATCAGATCCCCGGGATGCCGGGAGCAGATGTAATAGACTATCTTTGTTTTGCTTGCTACTCAGTTTTTATGCCCACTCTGTTTATTTCGACATTAATCAATTTGAGCAACACTGGCTCAATGCCGAGTTGCGTTTCCATGCGAGTCCCCGAGTTGCTTTCCTTATTCACCCTATCTTTTCATCTCTGCTCTACCCGCAACTTGTTGCTTTTTTGGTATTCGAGTCACAAGAATCAAAGAGTAGGGCTGCAAATTCTTAGCTGCTAGAAACAATCATGATAACGCAGCCCACCACTTAGCCGAGAAGACGAAACCGGAAACAAAAGTAATAAACAACCTACTCGGTTCCTGCACTTTTTCTTCCTTAGCGATTTTCTTGTGCTCAGTGACCTTTTGCTTGTTCTCTTGCTTGCCATGAAGCCGGGTTTCGGACAGCAGCAGAGTCGAAGAGTTGGCATATAGGTTTAGACACAGTACTCAATACGCTTATGAGTTTCGAAGTGAAGCAACCGAGTAGAGAAACAGTAAAGCCGAGTAAAAACACTTAGAACAATTTTGGACGTGGGCAGTCCCCGAGAACAATTTCAGATTGCAGAGTAGAATTTCAACTCGGATAAGAGGGTACATACACATCTTTGCTTACGAATGAAAACGACGGAGCAGAGCTACATTCCAAGGATGCTTGGTTTCCTCTCCAGCTTTATCTGCCCTGTTCGCCTGCGACGGGCGCACATCTACAAGGTAGTACGCATCATTGTGCAGCGCTTTGCTCATAATGAAAGGCCCTTCCCACGGAGGAGACAATTTGTGCATCCCGGCTGTGCGCTGCACAAGCCTAAGGACCATGTCTCCTTCTCGGAAAACCCTTGGGTTCACCTTTCGGCTATGATAACGCCGCAGGTTTTGCTGGTAGATAGCCGAACGTGACAGAGTCAGCTCTCTTGCTTCTTCAAGCAGGTCAACGTCGTCTTCTCGAGCTTCTCTCGCCTCCACCTCAGTGTAGAGGGCTACTCGGGGGGAGTCATGCTCTAAGTCTATTGGCAACACGGCCTCAGCCCCGTATACCAAGAAGAATGGCGTGTAGCCGGTTGACCGGTTAGGGGTAGTCCTTAGACTCCACAACACCGCTGGCAACTCTTCTAGCCAACACCCAGGTGTTTTCAGCAGTGGCTCAATCAGCCTTGGCTTGATGCCTGCCAGTACCATTCCATTTGCTCTCTCAACTTGCCCATTGGAGGCAGGGTGCGCGACTGACGCAACGTCTAGTCGGATATGCTTATCTCTGCAGAATCGCACCATTGCCCCTTCTGCAAAGTTGGTGCCGTTGTCGGTGATGATACTGTGCGGGTAGCCATATCTCATGATCACATCCTTCACGAACTTCACAGCTGTGACCCCATCGCACTTCCGAATAGGCTTCACTTCAATCCACTTGGTGAACTTGTCCACCATGACCAAGATATGTGTCATATTGCCTTTAGCCGGCTTGAAGGGGCCAACCATATCCAAGCACCAAACAGCAAACAGCCATGTGATAGGAATTGTTTTCAACTCGGAAGCAGGCATGTGAGTCTTACTTGCGAACATCTGGCAGCCATTGCACTTTCTCACAATATCTTCAGCTTGCTGCAGTGCAGTGAGCCAGTAGAAGCCATGCCGAAAAGCTTTCTTGACCAATGCCCGAGAAGAGGCGTGATGCCCGCATTCTCCTTGGTGTATCTCCACCAGAATTTCTTCTCCCTCTTCCGGGCTCACACAACGTTGCAGCACGCCAGTGGCACTTCTCTTGTGCAGCACATCTCTGACTATGGTGTAGCCCTTGGACCTTCTCTGAATCTGCCTCGCAGTCACCTCATCTTCAGGCAAAGTGCCGTCCCTTAGAAAGGATAATATGGGCATAGCCCAACTCGGTGTCTCCCGTATGGGAAACACTGGTTCGTCCAGTTCCATTGGGACGGGCTCTTGCGGTTGCACAGTAGGAGCAGGAGCGCTTCTTTGCAGCCCAGATCGATTGGCGAGAACTTCCTAAATAAATGCGACAGCCTCTGGGTTGAGGGCGGCAGTCCCCGAGTAAGGATTGGCAGTCCCCGAGTAAGGATTGGCAGTCCCCGAGTAAGGATTGGCAGTCCCCGAGTAGGGAGTGGCAGTCCCCGAGTAAGGAGCGGCAGTCCCCGAGTAGGGAACGGCAGTCCCCGGGTTCCCTGCAGCACTCTCCCAATCAATCTCCATTGGGTCAGATTCTTCACTTGGCAGAGGAGGGACAAAGATGGATTCCGAGTTGGGGGAAGGCTTGATGGATGGCTTCCTCAAATGCTCCAAGGCAATCCCTGCCGGGATGGACTGCCGAGAAGATCCCAACTTGGATAGCTCGTCTGCTGCTTCGTTCTCTGCTCGGTGAATGTGTTGGAACTCACAACCCTCGAAGAAACCAGTCATAGACTGCACCAGGAAACGATACGATGCCATGTCGGCATCCAAAGCATCCCAGGTACCAGAGACTTGCTGCACCACTAGATCTGAATCGCCATAGCATATAATGCGCTGCACACCAACCTCCTTTGCTACTCGCAACCTGTCGTGGGATAATCACGGCAGATGTTACCTGGGGTAACTGATCTTGGGGCAAGTCGACACAGGTATTTGGGAGAGGGTTTAGCTCGAAAGAGAACATGGCGAAAGCAATCTAAGAACCGGAAAACAACTCGCCGGCTCTTGATATGATTATACTGGATACTCGATAACAGGTGTTACAACTATGACTTGGATCTCTCTTAGGCGAAGCCCAGGGGTTGGTTTATATAGTACTCATACCCCTCCGGGCTTGCCCTACCAAACGCTCCTCGAGTCCTACTCGAACTCTACATACGAACCCTAACTTTTCTTACCGTAACCCACAACCCGGGTTACGATCCTTACAAGCCCTGGGCCTTCCAGGAGTTTCTTCGTCCTTAGCCGGATTCGGTCCATCCGTCGTTTGGGCCGGGTCACACCCGGGAGTTGGCACACCGGGTTACTATTCCCTCATCAGTAGTCCCCAGGATAGCGCGGGCTTCACAGATTCATCCTTGAAGTGCTCGCTATTCCCTAAGAAGATATGAAACGCCCAAGCTTACGTGAACCGGGCCAAGTTACTTTAACAGATGACTAGGCCCAGCTCCGTAGCGGTCATTCGACAGCTCGATCCTTCCTCAAATGCTCAACGGACCTTTCCAAGTTTGAATCCTAAGATATTAAGGTCCTATTCTCGATAAGGATCCCTGATATCTCGGAACGAATCGCGTTCCCCCTGTCAACGGAATATTCCACCTCGTTCCAAACACCCATAACACCAAATCTGTGCGGATAATCATTGCTCCGCAACTTCCGGCTTTCCAGCCGCAGGCGGGCTCACCACCTCCCTTATAAATATTAACCGAAAGTAACCCTAGGCCCTTCACTTCGCCTTAACATCCTTTCTCTCCTTGCTTCCTCGCAGTCCCTGCCACCAGGCTCGCGCACGCTGCGAAAGATAAGGCCACCTCCGGCCGCAATCGCCCCCGAGCTTCCCAACGCCGCCATCAAACACCGTTGTCACACCCGCGCTTCCTCATCGAGGGCCGTGACGCGACACTCAAGCCGCGCCACGCACCACCCTCGCTTCGGACCTCAACTCCTTTGGTACGCCTTTCTTCAACCATTCAATTGAAACTCGCAGCCCTTTCAATCTGACCAAGATTGGATCTGGGTCAACCCGTAAACTAATTTTCTGATATCACCAAATTGAACCGCTTCGGTAGACCTTAATTCCTTTAATCACCTGATGCGTAGTCGCAGCTCATCCCCGCGCATTTATTGGCCATCCAACTTTGCATAAGATTGCTTGCGAGCTTTTCGATCTAGATCCATTCCACCTTGTTCTTTCCGCCTGTCGCATTAACACCCGGAAAATCCTCTTTTTCCAGCTAGTCCCTCCATAATAAAGGTATGGGCAACCATCCATGTTCACCCAATTCACCCCAACGCGTAAGTTATTAACAGTTTACTCAACCTCGTCTGACACCCGGAAAATCTTCCGCACTTAACATCGCAGTGCATTATCCGGGTTTCACTTTAGCCTTCAGCGCCCTGATGTCTCCAAACTCGAATGATTTGATGTTCCGAACCTCATACATTTCCTGTCCCTTGCAGGTCAACTCCATGGCTCCTAAAAGGCAAGGAAGACACCCGGCTTCTGCAAAGGTCTCTCAAACCACTTCTGCCAACTGGGGTCGATCTTCAACGACAAAGGCCAAGCTAGATGGGATGGCCGAGTTAGGAATCCTTCCTTCTCAAAAGGAAATACACTGGAGGGCTCCTGGCGATGAGACCCGCCCCACTCCTATCGGGAATGAGGTAATTTGTTTTACCGAGCATGTGACCCGGGGATTCCGTCCTCCGGGTCACTCTTTTTTCCGGGAAGTCTTGAGCCACTATGGTCTCCGGGTGTTCGACATAGGGCCTAGCTCTATGCTGAACATCACCCACTTCATAGTTTTGTCCGAGTCGTACTTATGCACTCCACCAAACCTTATTCTTTTTACCGAATTATTCCAATGCGAACCATGCCATGAGAGTGGTAACGGAACACTTCTTACCTGCGGCGGGGTATCCCTCCAGCGTCGCAAACACTCATTGATGCCACCTCTCAACCTGAACTCCAACGCCAAAAACTGGCAATTATCCTTCTTTTATTGCCACGACACTTCTCCGGATGGCGAGAGGAAACTACCGGGTTATTCGGAGAGCCCTCTCGAGCCCTCCGAGTCTTTCAGTGCCTTTGCATCTGATCTTGATAGGGAAGCGATTCAGCCCCTTCTGGCCAAGTTAGCGGCTCTCTCAACCCACGGCCTTCTTGGGCTCAATCTAATAAAGACTTGGGTAGACTTCCGGGTTCAGCCCAACTCGATTCGCCCGAAGCTGTTACACGAATATTCGGGTCACGTCACAGATTCCCTCCGCTACTCCACCAAGAACTTCCCTGCCGGCAATACCAACAAAACCATCAAGGGCTTCCTGACGGAGAGACTAGATGTTATAAAGAACACTACCGGGTTACCCCCGTTTACCCGGGAAAACCCCGCCCCAGCGGTAAGACCTGACTCCTTTTTCTCATTTCAGTACTTTCGTCCGTTATAGTCTCTGACCACCACTTGTGTTTATTTGTTCACAGGATGACAATCCCTTCTGGAAAGTTGAAAACCCCCCTCCTTCTCAAGACCCTGAAGAGGAAACCGAGTCCGTTGATGATGATGAGGGTACTCTCCCATACCCTTTACACCTGCCTTTCGTCTGTGTTATTTTTCTTATCTGATACTTACTCGGCTTTCAGGGTCGGGGGATGAAGAGGAGGAAGAAGAAAATGACCCGGAAGCCACCGAGTCTGATCAGGAGCCCCCAGTCGGAAACAAGAGGAAGGCTAGAGGGGTAGTTGAAAAGGTTCCCTTCTCTTCTATGTCTCGTGCGCCTTACTCCTTTGCTGCTATGCATGAACTTAACGAGCGATTATCACATTCATCCTTCTTGAAGGACCCTCTCCCGACTAAACGTAGGGTGACCCGGAATTCTCCGGGGGATGATCCCCTTAACCCGGGTATCTCCACTTCACCCACTCATCGAGCCAGTACCCCTCCAGCTCAACCTTCCCAATCTCCTCAACGTCATCCGTCTCCCAATCATCCACTTGCCGGGCAACTTCGCGTGCCACAGCCAGTGCTCTTGCCAACGTCATCCGCCTCCAGCGGCGAGCTTCCCCCGGATTATGCCGTGAACACCGGGTAAACTACTTTTACTTTATATTTTCTCATACTGGTTACCTTTCTTTTTTCCGTATATTCCATTGATCAATGTCTCCCTTCTTTTCTTCAGTGCCACAGTTACGCTGAGCGACCCGGATATCCCTGAATCAGAAGAGCAGGGAGAAGAGAAGCCAAGTGATGACATGGACGTTGAGGTTGAGGACGAGGCCGAGGATGGAAATGGAGAAGATCCTTTTAAGGACCCAGTCCCACCAAAGACTGCATCACCCCAGCCCTCTGAAGAAGTGGACGAAGACATCGTTGTGGAGACCAAGTCGGGCTCTCCTATCCCGGACGTTCAAACAATCCGGGTTTCGACCCCCAAACCCGGAACAACTCCGCCACAAGAGGGCCAATCCTCCGGCCCTTCTCAACTTCGCCCTGAAGACATGACCTTTGCTCAAATGCTAGATGCCCTTCATACCTTGAAGGGCGACGAAGAAAACATACTAGATGCCTTAATAACCAAGCACGAGGTAACCCCGACTAATCATCAATTGTCTCCATGCCTAGTCCCCAAGTTCCGAGTAAATTACTAGGTAACTTGCTTGGAACTTTGCATAATGATTCTGGCTGATCCCTCCTCATGCTTCTTTACAGGACTATGTTTCACAGTTGGAGAAGAAGCTGGCCAAGTCCACCAAGCGTATTGGAAAAGAAACGGCCCTTCGTGAAGCTGCTGAGACTGAGGCTCGCAGGTGCCAAAAGATGACGAAAAAGTACAGGAAGAGAGCTCACAGAGCTAAGGAAAAACTTACAACTCTTTCTGCTCAAATTGCTGATGTTCACCGTACCGCGACTGGTAAGATTTTTGAATTTCACCTTTTTTATGACTCGGATTGCTTTGATTTGAACACTTGCGCTTGCTTGCCTACTATCTTTGCTCCTTTTGCCTTTCTTAGCAGGCCCACGTGATGCTGCCCCCGAAGAAGATGATGCTGCCAAGCTTAAAACCATCAAGAATACTCTTCGCCAACTTTGCGGCGGAGTTAGCTGGATACTTGATGAGCTGCGACTGCCGGATATCAAGCCAGATAACATGAAGAGATTACTGGAATTCTGCTCCACGATCCCCGAGTGGATTTGGCACTGGAAACGGTCCTCCTGCCGATTTGGGGTAACCCGGGGGCTCGCACTGGCTAAAGCATACGCCCCCAAGCTACAACTTGCCAAACTTATGAGTGGATTTCCGGAGTTCAACTTGGATGGGTCCAAGTTTTTGCCAAAGGACTTCAAGGCTATTCAGAAAGAAGTCCGCCACCCGGCTAGCGTCATTGCTGACAGCTTAGAGATTGATGAGATTCTCCCTGCTTATGATGCTAATGACAAGGTTGTCAAGGCGAACCGCCCCCAGCCATTCGATATGCTTGCCCGTTGGAAGGAGCAGGCGATCAAGGTGAAGGAAGAGGCCGCTAGGAAGACCGGGGCCGACTCTGCTCCTGCAACTTCTGCTGCACAACCCGGGACTGCTGCTGACCCGAGTGGCGCCGCAACTACAGGTGGCGACAAGGGCAAAGCCAAGATGGATCCTGCAGCTTGAAGTAATGCCTATCGTTCCACATACGTCAGCCGGCAAGGCATCATTAAAACAGCTTTACTATTCGTTTAAGCAGAGCGCCTGTGCTCTTTTGATACTTTATGGTTTTTGTAACACTTTATTTAAACTCCCGATGCACTTGGCGCCTCTCTGCGCTTTTGATGAATATGTCTTTGCATTTGTTTGTTCTTGATATCCGCTTGCTTTATTCTCGATACCTTATACTGTTTTTTTTTTATACTTTCCTGAGCAAGACCCGTCCTCCAGGTGTTGTCGTCTAGGGATCGGTTTTACACCTGAATCCCTAAGCTCCTAAGACCCGGATGCGTGGCTTGTTTTAATTTTATCGGCTGGATGATGCTGTTTCTTCCTTAGAGCTCATAAGTCCCCAGTCCGGGTTTCCGCGTCTAGGATGCATGATTGTTTTCTTTCAAGGAAACGACTCGCCTGCCACCGAATGCCCAAGACTTCAGGACAATTGTTTATGAGGCTTGAAGTTATGCTTGATAATCGTTGAGTTTCCGGCTATCGGCCTTATACTCTGCATAACTTGTGGTTTAGATGACCCTTTCGACTATCTTGTACTATAAGCCGGCTTTCGCGTGGATACCATGTTGTTACATCAATACGAAAACGGGGTCAAGCGAGTCCCGTTTGGGTCTCATGACCGACATTAATCGTAAGCGAACGAATCATGCCACTTCGTTGCGAGTCACATCGAGCTTAAGTAAGAATAGCCGAGAAATTTGGACTTCTTTGTCCGGTTATAAGATTGTAGCCGCACTCGTTTTTTCGAGTGACGGCCCCTATAACTCATTGGCATCAAGGCCGGGTCTTTTTTGAGTTTACAGCTGTGCTTGTATGAGCAACCAGCCCTCAAGACCTGAATATTCACATTGTATAAATAACACTTGCTTCTTTTCTTGATAATCCCTTTTTACTTGATATGAAAAAAATTAGGCCAGCAAGCCGCCTCATTAAAAACCCATCCAGTCCCCAAGGGTGCCCTGGACAGGAAAAGAGTGCGTCTGGAACCTGCTGCCTGTTACATCTTTTTCTGCTAAGTATAGTATGGACGTAGCTGAGCCACGTTCCACGGTCTATCTCTTTCTTGCATAGGTGCAGTTGTGTGAGCAGTATCGTTGAGTGTGGTCGATTCTTCTCTTGCATCTATCAAGTAATATGACCCATTATGCAGGCTCCGGCTTACGATGAAGGGTCCTTCCCATGGTGGCAATAGTTTGTGTCTTCCCTCGTTTGTCTGAACCAAGCGCAAGACCAAGTCTCCCTCCTGAAAGACCCGGCTTTTCACCCGCCGACTATGATATCTTCGCAAGTCCTGCTGGTATATGGCTGATCTTTCCAAGGCTTGCTCCCTTTGTTCTTCTAACATATCCACGGCGTCTTGCCGAGTTTTCTCGTTCTCTACTTCCACATAAGCTGTCACTCTAGGTGAATCATGAATGATGTCGCTTGGTAATACCGCTTCTGCGCCGTAGACCATGAAAAAAGGTGTCATCTGGGTGGATCGGTTGGGGGTAGTGTTAATACCCCAGACCACGGAAGGAAGCTCTTCAACCCATGCCCCAGCGGCCCTGATACAGGGAACCCTCAGTCTTGGCTTCAATCCACGAAGTAGTTCTTGGTTCGCCCTCTCAACTTGGCCGTTGGCTTGCGGATGTGCTACTGATGCTACATCAAGCCTGACTCCATTGCTGCCACAAATTTTTTCCATCTCTCCAAGGGACATGTTAGTTCCATTGTCGGTAATTATGCTGTGGGGGTACCCGAACCGGTATATAATTCTTTTCAGGAATTTGACTGCTGTGGCCGCTTCGCAATTGGTGACCGGCATAACCTCCACCCATTTGGTAAACTTATCAACAGCAACTAAAAGGTGCGTCTTCTTGCAAGGTGACATATGGAAGGGGCCGACCATGTCCATACCCCAAACAGCGAATGGCCAAGTTAATGGAATGGTCCGTAACTCCATAGCCGGCGCATGAGTTTGACGAGCGTACCTTTGACATCCGTCGCATCTTGCCACTATCCGCTCCGCGTCTGCTAGAGCTGTGAGCCAGAAGAACCCATGTCGATAGGCCTTGGCCACAAGAGACCTTGTGGACGCATGATGCCCGCAATCACCTTCATGGATCTCCTTAAGAATCTGTCGGCCTTCTTCTGGTGTCACACAGCGCAAAAAGACTCCTGCCGCACTTCTCTTGTACAACTCTCCATTGATAATAGCGTATCCTTTTGCCCGCCTCACGATTTGTCTTGCTAGTACCTCCTGTTCTGGTAGTTCGCCTCTTGATAAGTATGCCAGATATGGCTCCGTCCATTCGGGGACGCCGTGTATCGTAGCCACGAGCTCCACGTCCGGGTCTCGATTTGCTAATTCTTCTTCAGACTCGGATTTAACTGACGGCCGCCATAGCTCGTCCATGAAAACATTAGGTGGAACCGGCTCCCTGCGCGAGCCGAGTCTAGCGAGTGCGTCCGCCGCCTCGTTCTTTCTTCTGTCTATGTGCTCCACTTCATACCCGGAGAAAGACCCGGCAACCCTATCAACCTCCCTGCGATACGCTGCCATAGTGGCGTCCTTCCTGTCCCAGGTTCCTGACACCTGCTGCACCACGAGATCCGAGTCCCCAAAGCATCGTATCCTTCTAATGTTCATCTCCTTGGCTACCTTCAAGCCATGTAACAGGGCCTCATACTCGGCCACGTTGTTTGAGCAATCAAAATGAATCTGTAGCACATAACTTAGTTTGTCTCCCTTGGGCGATGTCAGCACCACTCCGGCTCCTGACCCCTCGTACTGCTTTGATCCATCGAAGTGCATGGTCCATGACTCGGAACTTGGAACTGCGGTAACCATTCCAGTGTGCGTCCAGTCGTTGACGAAATCAGCCAAGGCCTGGGACTTGATTGCCGATCTGGGCTCGTAGCTTATATGATAATCTCCCATCTCTATTGCCCATTTGGCTATTCTGCCCGTTGCATCCGAGTTCCTGATGATATCCGACATTGGTATTGAACTAACCACTGTTATGGGATGTTCTTGGAAATATGGCTTCAACTTCCGGCTGGCCATAAAGACCCCAAACACCAATTTTTGCCAATGCGGGTAACGCTGCTTTGCTTCCGATAACACTTCACTGACATAGTAGACCGGCCTCTGGACCGGGTAACCTTTCCCATCTTCTTTGCGTTCCACGACAACCACTGCACTGACGGCTCGGGGGCCGGCTGCCACGTATAATAACATAGGCTCTTTAGGACCCGGCGCCGCTAGTACTGGTGCTTCAGATAACTGCTTCTTTAGTGCTTCTAACGCCTCATCTGCCTCCTGATCCCATACGAACTTATCTGATTTCCGCAAAAGCCGGTACAGGGGTATTGCCTTTTCTCCAAGCCTGGATATGAACCTGCTCAGGGCTGCCATGCACCCCGTGAGTTTTTGAACGTGCTTCAAATTTTCCGGTTTCTTCAAATTCTGTATGGCCTTGATTTTATCCGGGTTTGCCTCAATTCCTCTCTCGGAGACTATAAAGCCAAGTAACTTCCCGGCCGGGACTCCGAATACACACTTCGCTGGGTTAAGCTTCATCTGATACCTCCTCAAGTTTTTAAACGTTTCTTTTAAATCATCAATAAATGTCTCTGCCTTCCGGGTCTTGATAACCACATCATCCACATATGCGTGCACGTTACGCCCAATTTGATCCTCAAAGCACTTCTGAATACACCGCTGATAAGTTGCGCCCGCATTTTTCAACCCAAACGTCATGGTTTTGTAGCAAAAGGCCCCAAAAGGGGTTATAAACGAGGTTTTCTCCCAATCCTCCCTTTTGAGTTTAATCTGGTGGTACCCCGAATATGCGTCCAAGAAACATAGCAAGTCGCTTCCGGCTACCGCGTCTATGATCTGGTCTATCCTTGGCAGCGCGAACGGATCCTTTGGGCAATGCTTGTTGAGGCTCGTGAAATCAATGCACATCCTCCATTCATTTGTCTTTTTCATCACTAGAACCGGATTCGCTAACCAGTCCGGGTGAAATACTTCCATGATAAAGCCTGCGGTTAATAGTCGTGCGATTTCCTCGCCTATAGCTCTTCTCCTTTCCTCGTTCATTTTTCTCAAACCTTGCTTCACAGGCCTGGCCCTGGGATCCACATGCAAACTGTGCTCTGCCAACTCGGTAGGGATACCCGGCATGTCGCTGGGTGTCCAGGCGAACACATCCGCATTTGAGCGTATAAATTCCACTAGGGCCTTTTCTTGTGCGTCTTCCAAATTGGACCCTATAGTGAACTGCTTGGTGGGGTCTCCTTCCACAAAATCTACTTTCTTGGTGTCTTGAGCCGCCTTAAATTTCACTCTTTCGTCTTCAGAATCTGGTCTTCTCAATGCCGTGCCATCTTCCGGATCCACCTGAGACCGGTAATATTTAAGCTCTTCCTTTCTGCAGGCTTGCTCGGCCATCACTGAATCTCCCTCATCACACTCTGCTGCTATATCTCGGTTTCCATGGATAGTGATGGTCCGCTTGGGGCCTGGAATTTTTAACTGCAAATATACGTAGCACGGCCTAGCCATGAATTTAGCGTAAGCCGGTCTTCCGAACAGAGCGTGGTAGGGGCTATGCAGCTTGACCACTTCAAACGTAAGCCACTCCACCCGATAGTTATCTACCGATTCTCCAAAGACCACTTCCAAGGCAATTTTCCCTTCGGGGCGTGCCGAATGACCCGGCACGATCCCATGGAACACCGTCGAACTTTTTTGTAGCTGAGACTCCTTGAGGTTCATGCGCAAGAAGGTTTCCCAATATAGGATGTTGATGCTGCTCCCTCCGTCCATCAATACCTTTTTCAATTCATAACCATTGACCTGTGGCGAAACCACTAACGCCAAAGTTCCGGGGCGCTCTACTCCTTCTGGATGATCTCTTCTGCTCCATGTTACCTCTTGCTCTGCCCACCTCAAGTATTCCGGAGTGGCCGAGGAGGATAGATTCGCTGTTTGTTTTAACGCCTTTTTGTCCCTGCTGGAAGTTCCTGTAACATGCACATGATATTGTCCGTTCGAATTGAGTGTACGTACCATGCCGATGAAGATACTGATTTGGCCGATTGACACCTCGGATCCAGATTCGCAGCGATCCGGGTCCAACTCCCACCCGGAACTGTCCACTATTCTTTCTCCTTCGCCATTGGAGTAGATCTCGCCGACGACGAAGTTCTCCATGCTCTTCCGAGCTTCTCCCGTGATGTAAACACCTTTGGACGCAGGCCCCACGGTGGGCGCCAACTGTCGTGGGATAATCACGGCAGATGTTACCTGGGGTAACTGATCTTGGGGCAAGTCGACACAGGTATTTGGGAGAGGGTTTAGCTCGAAAGAGAACATGGCGAAAGCAATCTAAGAACCGGAAAACAACTCGCCGGCTCTTGATATGATTATACTGGATACTCGATAACAGGTGTTACAACTATGACTTGGATCTCTCTTAGGCGAAGCCCAGGGGTTGGTTTATATAGTACTCATACCCCTCCGGGCTTGCCCTACCAAACGCTCCTCGAGTCCTACTCGAACTCTACATACGAACCCTAACTTTTCTTACCGTAACCCACAACCCGGGTTACGATCCTTACAAGCCCTGGGCCTTCCAGGAGTTTCTTCGTCCTTAGCCGGATTCGGTCCATCCGTCGTTTGGGCCGGGTCACACCCGGGAGTTGGCACACCGGGTTACTATTCCCTCATCACAACCCATGCACCACTGCCTCGTACTCGGCTACATTGTTGGATGCCTTGAAATGAATCTGCAGCACATACTTGAGCTGATCTCGCTTGGGTGATGTAAGCACAACGCCAGCGCCAAGGCCTTCTTTCACCTTTGAGCCATCAAAGTGCATTTTCCAGTAATTTGAAACTGGAGCAGGAGGTTCATACTGCATCTCGGCCCAGTCCACAAGAAACTCCGCCAGGACCTGAGATTTGATTGCTTCTCTTCTCGCATACGCGGGAGCGTACGCGGCTAGCTCGATTGCCCACTTGGCTACTCTGCCACTCGCCTCCTTGTTGCCCATGATATCCGAGATGGGAGCAGAGCTCACGACAGTGATGGGGTGCTCCTGGAAATAATGTTTCAGCTTCCTGGCGCCCAGGTACACACCATATGTCATCTTCTGGTAGTGCGGATAGTTCTGCTTGGAGCTGGACAGCACTTCACTGAGATAATAGACTGGGCGCTGCACACTCTTGCCTTCTTCTTCTCGCTCCACCACTATCACCACGCTGACTACTCGGTTAGTCGCAGCAATGTACAACAGCATAGGCTCCTTGGGTAGCGGACTAGCCAAGACAGGAGCGCTAGCCAGCATTGCTTTCAGTTCATTGAATGCCACGTCCGCTTGCGGAGTCCAGACAAACTTGTCACTTTTCTTCATCAGTTGGTACAAAGGCAGGGCCTTCTCGCCCATTCGGCCCAGAAAACGGCTCAGAGATGCCAAACAACCCGTGAACTTCTGCACATCTTTCAGTGATCTGGGTAAAGACATGCTCTCAATAGCTTTTATCTTAGAAGGATTGGCTTCAATGCCCCGACTAGAAACCAGAAAACCGAGTAGCTTTCCAGCCGGTACACCAAAGGTGCACTTACTCGGATTCAGTTTCATTTTGTACTTGCGTAGGTTAGCAAAGGTTTTCTCCAAGTCGGCAAGCAGCGTATGTGTTTTATTCGTTTTGATGACAATGTCATCTACGTACACCTGCACATTCTTGCCGAGCTGGTCGTGCAAGCATTTCTGCATGCATCTCTGATAGGTTGCACCCGCATTCCTCAAGCCAAAACACATGACACGATAGCAATAAGCCCCGTACGGGGTAATGAAAGCAGTCTTTATTTGATCAGCAGGGTTGAGTGCAATCTGGTGAAAACCAGAGTAGGCATCTATGAAAGACAACAGTTCACAACCAGCAGTGGAATCGATCACCTGATCGATGCGGGGTAGCGGGAAAGGATCCTTGGGGCATGCCTTGTTCAAGTCGGTGTAGTCGACGCACATGCGCCATGCAGTGGCAGCCTTGGGATCTTCCTTTTTCTTCTCGACCATGACCGGGTTGGCTAACCAATCCGGATGCAGCACTTCCATGATGAAGTTACTTATCAGCAGCTTGGTGATCTGATCACCGATGGCCTTCCTTCTCTCATCTCCGAAACGGCGCATAGCCTGCTTCACGGGCTTGGCGTCAGGACGCACATGCAAAGAGTGCTCAACCAACTCCCTCGGGACTCCTGGTAGATCTTCATTGGTCCAGGCGAACACATCCCGATTCTCACGGAGGAAGTGGATGAGCGCGCTTTCCTATTTCTCCGCCAACCCGGAACCAATGATGGCTACGCGGTCGGGGAACTCGGGGTCGACCTGGACTGTCTTGGTCTCCTTGGCAGCTTGGAAGGCAGTACCATGCTGGGTACTCGGCACACCTTGTGCGCCAGCTTGCGCGGACTGAGCCATGGCCACCACCTCGTACATCTTCTTCTTCTCGGCAGCAATCACCATCGATTCCGCCAGCTGGGAGCTAGCAGAGGCACACTCCATGGACTTCTTGTAATCTCCCGAGATGGTGATGATGCCATTGGGACCAGGGATCTTCATCTTCAGATAAGCCACATGTGTAGAGGCCATGAACTTGCTCAGAGCAGGCCTGCCGAGTAGAGCATGATATGGGCTCTGATGATCCACCACCTCGAACTACAAGCGCTCTGTGCGGCAGTTCTCCCGGGTACCGAATAGTACATCAATCCACACTCGGCCAATCGGGTTGCACGAGATCCCGGGCACGATGCCATGGAAGGTGGTCTTGCTAGGCAGCATCATGTTCTCGGCCAGGCCAAGCTTCTCGAGTGTGTCCTTGTACACAATGTTGATGTTGCTGCCGTTGTCGATTAGCACCTTGCTGAACCTCACGTTCTTCTCGGGACCCAGGAAAGTAGGATCCAGCACCAAGGCATAGCTACCCGGATTGGGCATCACCTTGGGATGATCTACTCGGGACCACCTGATCTCCTGGTCGCACCAGTACATGTAGTGAGGAACAGCAGGGATCACAGCATTGACCTCCATGGCCCGCCTGTGCTGCGATTGCTTGTCGACTGCCTCAGAAGTGAAGATCATATAGCTCTCATGGTGCTCTTGGTACTGGTTGGAGCCATTGCCCCCATTGTTGCCATTGTTGCCATTGTTGTTGCCCTGATAGTTGTTGTTGTTGCTTCTGTTGTAGTTGTTGCGGTTGTAGTAGTTGTTGTTGTTGCGGTATCTCTCGTTGTTGAAGTTCTGGTTGGCTCCCAAAGCCACTTGGTTCACATTCTCCCTTCTCGGGTACACTGGCGGCCGAGCTGCGGGTGCGCGAGTAGGCTGAACAGTAGCATTGGCGGCTGGCAGGGGAGGAGGAGGAGGCAAGCCATCACTCTTGATCACATCCCACCATTCGCATTGCCGAGTGGTGTGGTTAGCAGGCCTTGAGGGGTGGTGAGTGTGAAAACTGCATGGGCCATCCTTCATGTCATCAAAGACAAACTTCTTCGGCTGCTCGGAGTTCCCGCTACCCGACTGCGCAGTACGGAACGGTTTCTTGTTGCTCTGGCCCTGGTTCTGGTTCTGCCCGTAGGCTCCAGCAGGTTTCTGCCTTTGGCCACCACCGCCTCCGACATTCACTGCATTCACCTCTTCAGGATCATACCGAGTATCTACTCGGCGCTTGTTGCGGAACTCATTGCGCTTGCTGCTGTTGAAGTTTCTTCTCGGCTCAGAGGAGTCCATCAGTGGCTGAGTAGGATCGCCGAGTGCGTACTGATCCGCAATCTTGATGGTCTCCGCCAGAGTGTTCGGCATCTCCCTCTGCAATCTCTGCCAAAGCATGCTGCCATGTCGGCAACCCTGCGCAAACCAAGTGATGGCCTGTGCCTCATTCACACCCTCGCAGGTGTTCCTCAAAGTACTCCACCGAGTAAGGTACTCGCGGTCCGTCTCGTCTTCTCGCTGCCTGCAAGCTGATAGCTGCTGTGGCCTATTCGGCCTCTTGTATGTACTCGTGAAGTTGCTGATGAAGGCATCCGAGAAGTCCAGCCAGCAGTTAATGCTGTTCTTGGGCAAGTTGTTGAGCCAAGTGCGAGCTGGACCCTCTAGCATCTGCGGCACATAGCGCACCGCCCATCTCCTGTTGCCATTCGCGATATGGACCGCGGTGACGTAGTCATTGAGCCAATCTTCAGGCTTGGTGCTGCCATTGTAGCTCTTGGTGCCTCTCGCAAGCTGGAAGCCCTTCACGGAAGGCTCGTTCATGATGCGCGGGCCAAAGCACTCGGGGCCAGGGGGACCCGTGTTCTCAAGCCGTGCCGACAAGCTGATACGATCCAGCTGGTGCCTTGCATCTCCAGGCGCCAACACACGCTCTCCAACACGGTCATGAATATCATAGCCAGCCATCTCCATAGCCGAGTAGCCATCATCATACCTGTCCACCTGCACAGCTGCCGGCTGCTCCACCGGGTTGGCGACTGGTGCCACTGGGCGCGGCTGCTGCCTCTGCCGAGTAGGCTGAGCTGCGGGTTGCCGAGAAGAACCTGGACGCGCGGCATCTCGGGCACGGCTTTGAGCTTGATGGGCTTGAGAGCCTGCTCTTGCAGCGTTGTGTTCCCGCCCGGGCTGCTGCGGCACAGCAACCTGTTTCGCGGCAGCAGCCGGGTCATACACCTGCATTTGCCTGTCTCTACCCGAGCGCCCGCTGCGGCTCTTCTCGCGGCTAGGATGCGGAGACGAGGCCTGATCGTTAGATCTAGCCGCGTGCGAGTGAACCACCTGCGAAGCTCCAGCACCCGGGTTGGCCTTCCGGAACTCCTCGTTCTGCCTGGCGGCCTCCAACACCAACTCGTTGAGCCTCTCCTGCTGCCTGAGACGCGCCTCTCCATCCAGGCGCGGCAACTCGGCAGCCACGGCCTCTGCAGCCCTGAGCGTCTTGGCGGGTGTGCTGTATCTTGGCCTTGTGAACGTGTTCGCGGTGGCGGACTGAGCGGGCACCTCCGCAACCGTTGCCATCTCGACACCCAAATTGCGCCGCGTAGCGCCTACTCTGCTAGGCCTCCTGGCGACTGGCGTGAAGCCGTGAGCCTTGTTGTACTCGAGCTGGTCTAGACTCAGCTCAAGCCTGATCTTTTCCAACTCCGCCTGCTCGGCAAGCAGCTCCTGGCGTTGCCGCTCGAGCTGCTCCCTCGCGGCTAGGAGCTCGATGTCAGTGGGAGTGGGCATACCGGCTCGCGCAGCAGACGCGGGGATGACCGTAGAGGTGGAAGGCGGCAAGTTGTTCTCCCTCTCGTAGGGCCGGTGAGTCCTGCCACCGGCAGGCGGTTCGTCAACCTCCTCGACGACGGCCGCAGCGCCAGTAGCGGCTGCGCCAGTGTTTGCCGCCAAACCCGTCACCATCACCTCAGCGCAGCTCGCAGAGCCGCATGCGGGCCTTCCGCGAGCAGCAATTATCGCGGGAGGATCCTCCGCGTCATGCACCAGCTCGGGGTACGCGCTGTTGGCGACGGTTGCGACGTAGACGAGATGAGAGCCGAAGGAGATCACCGTGCCGCCCTCAGGCATGGCCATGCCGCCGAAACAGCCGGCGTTGTCGGTGACGAAGTCGAAGGAGCCGAATCTGTGGACAAGGCCACAAACCACGCGCTCCACTGAAGAAGATCCCGTCCGAACAGAAACTCCAGCCAGCGCCGCTGGTTGCCCCACGGTGGGCGCCAACTGTCGTGGTGGTGTCACGGCAGATGCCATGGGATGGCTAAAGATGTGGGGACGAAGGACGCTGGAGGTGTCCGGGGAGGGATCACGCGACGAGTAGCCGCGTGAGGTAAGAACAATACACAGCAAACAACACGATCTACCCAGGTTCAGGGCCCTCGTGAGGAGGTAAAACCCCTACTCCTGCCTCTCTGAATGTATTATGATGTTTCTCCGAGTAGCCACAGTACAAAGGATATCGCTACCGAGTAGCCACCCTCCTCTCTCCGAGTAGAGCTAGGTCAAGAACTTAGGGTTTCTAAGGTTCAGTGTGTGCATGTATGCGACCGATCCTCACGCAGGAGGCGGCGGGGCACCTTATATACCTGGTGCCCAACCGGATACGTCCAAATCTAGACAAGTGTCGACATTGTGTGCACACCGTCCTTCTTCCGGGTTCCCGCTGACAGCTTTGGTTCCTAACCTTGGCTTCATCTGGAAAGTCGTTGGGCAAAACTAGGGGACAGACTGGTATCACTGTACCTAAGCACAGAGTAGGCCCCCCTTATCCTGCCACGGCCTGCTTCCATGCTGTCACTGTCAGGCAGGCCGGTCCCAGATGAACAGTAGTTCGAATGCTGCCAAGTACGGACCCAGGATACGCGGGATCCTGTGTCAGAACGGCTCCTTTGACTTTCTGGCCCGAGTAGGTTCCCGCCAATTGTTCCCGCCAATTGTACTCGGGCCAACTCTTCTACTCGAACGTAGAGAACTTGAATGATTCTTCCTTCCGGCCATCTTGAGGTGAGACCGAGTAGCAGTCTGCCGGGTAGCGGGTACCGGGTAGTCGGCTACTCGACCAAACCTCTCTTCTGTAAGACGCCTTTACCACTTGCCTTTACCCTACTCGGGGGTAACCCCCCGACAAGTATTTCTTATAGCATGCTTGTGTAGAATTTTCCATACTAGTATGCTAAATGCAGTCATGTTTCTGTGATTGTTTGATAGGAATATTATTTTGAGTAATGATTGTGTTTTAGGTTATTTTTATGACCTGTTACCATTGATTTTAGCTACTGGTTTTTTGTTAAATTTTCATGATTGATGGCTTCCATAACTTCAAATAGACATTAGCATAGTCAATCAATAGAGTATTCATGTGTGTTGTGTTTGCCTGCTGTTTGGAAATTGTCTGAATGATTATCTTAGCATGAGTATTGTACTTGTGCGATTTGTTGTGCTAGTGTTGTTGTTATGCTTATGTAGTGTCTTGTTACCTAAGCATTAGTTTAATCATGAACTTGTTTGGTGATGATTGCTTGTGTGTTGTTAATACCCACTGCCATGGGTATTGCTTAGATAGATTTGTCGGGGGGATACCCCCAAGTAGGGGTAAGGCAGGTGATAAAATAGAGATCAGAGTACTGTTTACCGCGTAGGCGGCTACCCGGGTATCTGCTATCCGGTAGATGCTACTCGGTAATAAGTATTGAAGGCCAAAAGAAGATATAGTGGAAGTTTGGAATCATCCGAGTAGAGATCAGGTGGTCCGAGTAGATGAGCATCAACCCTACTCGGGCACAAAGTTAATGGAGCCGTTCTGGCGGGATCCCGTGGATCCCGCAGCCGTCCAGGCGTGCGGTTCAACTTACAAGACGCATGATTATCGGCGCTATGGCGTGGGCACAGTGAGGGTGGGCGCCTGTCATGTCGTGTCACTGACAGAGGGGACAGGACAGGTCAGGAACCTACTCTCTGAGACTCACGGGGTGGACAAGTCCTGTCAGCCGAACGGCGTGGCGACTTCTCGCAACAGCGTCAACAGGAACACGGAAGCGTGCAGCTGCTATCACAGTGACGTTGTCTAATCGTGTACTTTTAATAGTTGTTTACTCGCTGGGCACCAGTATATAAGGTGCCCAGCCTCCTCCTGCGCGAGGATGACGTTGCCCTGAGAGCATTTATTGCACTCCTTAGTGCTACACAGAGAGAGAACTAGAGAGTGGCTACTCGGCTAAGAGCCTGATTGTACTGTGGCTACTCGGTAACATCATATACAGAGAGATAGGCAGGAGTAGGGGTTTTACCTCCACACGAGGGCCCTAAACCTGGGTAGATCGAGGTATTTGTCGTGTTTCTGAGCGCGTCTACTCGACGTGCGATCCTTCCCCGAATACCTACAGCGTCCATCGGCCCCAACACTTTAGCCATCCCATGGCATCTGTCTTCTCCACTCTACGACAGTTGGCGCCCATGGCATCTGTCTTCTCCCACGTGCCATCCATCAAGCCATCCCCCAACTCGGAATCCATATTCATTCCATCTCTGCCAGGATCAGAAGCTGTTCCCATGGAGATTGACTGGGAAGCTGCAAAGGAGAACCCGGGGACTGCCGTCTCCAACTTAGGGACTGTCGTCTCCAACCCGGGGACTGACACCTGGAACCCGGGGACTGCTTCACTCAACTCGGGGACTGTTGCGTTCATTAAGGGGATCATTTCTCAGTACTCGGGGACTCGTCTCCAACTCGGAAGAGGTCATGGTAGCTGATCCAATGGAAGTGGACGAACCGGTGTTTCCCATCCGGGAGACACCGAGTTGGGCTCTGCCTATATTATCCTTTCTAACGGATGGCTCATTGCCGAGTGATGAGGTCACGGCCAGGAAAATACAGAGAAGGTCCAAGGGCTACACAATCATTAACAAGGGGCTGCACAGAAGGAGTCCTACTGGCGTGCTGCAATGCTGCGTTGAGCCAGAGGAAGGAGAAGAAATTCTCAGAGAGATACACCAGGGAGAATGCGTGCATCACGTGTCTTCTCGGGCTCTGGTCAACAAGGCTTTTCGGCATGGATTCTTTTGGCTCACTTCCTTGCGGCAAGCTGAAGATATAGTGAGAAAGTGCAACAAGTGCCAGAGGTTTGCAAGCAAGATTCATATGCCAGCATCCGAGTTCAAGACCATTCCCATTACTTGGCCATTTGCTGTCTGGTGTTTGGATATGGTAGGCCCTTTCAAGCCAGCTAGAGGCAACATGACTCACATCTTGGTCATGGTTGATACATTCACCAAGTGGATTGAGGTCAAGCCTATTCGGAAGTGTGATGGAGTCACAGCTGTGAGTTTCCTCAAGGATTTCATTCTGAGATACGGCTACCCGCACATCATCATCACTGATAATGGCACAAACTTTGTTGAGGGTGCATTCGCAAGATTCTGCAAGGAGAAGCGGATCCGGCTAGATGTTGCATCAGTTGTGCATCCAGCCTCAAATGGGCAGGTTGAAAGAGCAAATGGCATGGTCATATCCGGGATAAAGCCAAGGCTGATTGAGCCATTACAGCGAACCCCTGGTTGTTGGCTGGACGAGTTGCCGGCGGTGTTGTGGAGTCTAAGGACTACCCCAAACCGATCAACCGGATACACACCATTCTTCCTGGTATATGGAGCTGAGGCCGTGTTGCCCACTGACCTAGAGCATGACTCGCCCAGAGTAACACTCTGCACTGAAAAAGAGGCAAGAGAAGCTCGAGAAAAGGACGTTGACCTGCTAGAAGAAGCAAGAGAGTTAACTCTGTCACGTTCAGCCATTTATCAGCAAAGCCTGAGGCGTTATCATAGCCGAAAAGTAAACCCAAGGGTTTTCCGAGAAGGAGACATGGTCCTTAGGCTCGTGCAGCGCATGGACGGGATGCACAAGCTATCCCCACCGTAGGAAGGGCCTTTCATTGTGAGCAAGGCTCTGCACAATGATGCCTACTATCTAGTTGACGCACATGCACCGCAGAAGAACAGGCCGGATAGAGCTGGAGAGGAATCCAAGCGTCCCTGGAATGTAGCTCTACTCCGCCGTTTTAAAATCCAAGTTGGCACTCCGAATTCAAACTCAGGGACTGCCTGTGCAAAAACCTTGCCTTGTGTTGTTTATTTTATTTCCTTTGTCTACTCGGTTGGTCTACTTAGAATTTCATGCGCATATCTAGTAATGTGTTTAAACCCAAGGGCCAACTCTTCGACTCTGCTGTTGTCCGCAACCCGGCTTCATGGCAAGCAAGAGAACAAGCCAAAGGTCAATGAGCACATGAAAAATTGCTAAGGAAAAGAGAAGTGTAGCAACCGAGTAGGGTGTATTTACTTCTCTGTTTTCTTTTTCGGCTATGTGGTGGGCAGCGTTAGAATTCAAATCTCAAGGTGTTTGAGTATCTGAAACTTGGTATTTGAAATCTTGTGTCTCGACTACCAAAAAGCCACAAGTGGCAGGTAAGAGCAAAGACAAAAAGACAAGTGGATGAGAAATGCAACTCGGGGACTTGCATTAAAACGCAATCCGGCATCAAGCCAGTCTTGCTAACTGTGAAACAAATAAAACTGAGTCTCGAGATAACACATAAGTATTTTGATTACATCTGCACCCGGCATCCCGGGGATGTGATAAGTGTTTTAGATAAGAAAATTGCAGGAACTTAGACAACGGTGGAGGTAGTGGTATCCGAGTTGGTGCTGGTAGGCGCCACTGGCTCGGAGGCAGCTGTTGTCGATGTAGGTTCAGCCGCTGAAGATGTTGGAGTATTGGAGATGGGCTCCGATGCAGAGTTGTTGGAGGCCTGAGTAGCGGAGGCGCTGGGAAGAGGGTAGAGCATGGAGGTCGCAGCCCCAGTCACGCCCAGCTCGGGAGCGGGGTCGTCAATCACCATCTCGGTGGCGACGACCGCCTTCTGCGTGGCAGGTTGCGGCTGCTCGGTTTCCGGGTTGGCTTCCTTCCCGGAGTCCTCCGCGCCACCACGCGACTCGGTTTCCTCTTGCTCGGCCTCTCCGTGCTCGGACTCCTCCTATTCAGCTCCATCGTCATCTTGGCCGTGATCTTCACCGGCACCCCCGTCATCTCGGCCATGGTCTTCGCTAGCATCCTCGCTGAACTCGGCTTCCTCTTCATCAACATCTGTATCCGGCTCAGTGGGGCCGTCGATGTATATGATGGTCTCAGCGTAAGAGGCAATCTCGTTTGCCACTGCTTTCCGACGTGAGATGCACTTGGGACGCGCAGACCACTTGGAGCCATTTCTGCGAGTGCCAATCCGCTCGAGGTCCAGATTCTCGTACCAGGATAAGATGAAAGGGAGGATCTCGTCAGGTCCTGCCCGAGCTACAGAAGCGCGCCACTTCTTCAGTTCTTCTTTAACATGGTCCAGATTGGCTGCCATGCCACGGAAGGTCTCTAGGACATCTCGGTCAGGCCAGAACAATTTGTGCAGCTTGATTGCAGTGGATACCATGGAGGTACCCAAGCCTTTGAGGGAGCGTACTTGGGTCTTGAGGTTGACGAGATGATCGTTGATGCTGGAGGTATCATCAACACTCAGACCGGATGCTGCCCTTGCCTTTCTAGCTTTATCCACATCAGTTTCACCAGCGACACGGAGTTCCGGGAAGATATCTGGGTCAAGAAATGACAGTTTGGATCAGAAGAGTAACCGAGAAGAAGAAGAGTAACCGAGAAGAAGAGAGACTGAGCATAAGAAGACAGAAAAGTAAAAAACCAAAAAAGGTGAAGGGTAGCGGCAACTCACATTCCTTATCCAGCACAAGGGCCCCCAGCTTGACCCTCTAGTCATCTGTTTTTCGGATATGCTTATCCTGGAGGCGGCGCGAGTCGCTGACTGCGACCTCGAGAGCTTGGTTCCTTTCCTTCCGTGTTCTGATTTCTAGCTCGAGTTTCTTCTTCTCGGTAGTCGTTGTCTTCTCAAAATCTTGCTTTTCGCAGGCAGCGTTGATGTCAGTTTGGAGTGCGTTGCTGAGATCAACCTGGAGTTTCTCAAACTCCGTCCTCTCGGTCTCCCGCTCTTTCAGCAACTCGGCCTCGCGGACCTGCACTTGGTGGTGTGCCTCTGCTGGAGTGAAGGCATTGCTGGTGCTCTTCTCGGAATTTCTTGTATTCTTCTGCGGATAGAGCAGCAAGTTAGCAAAGGGAACATGTAGTAGCAAGCTAAGTGAGGAAAACAGAGAGGGAGTATCTCACCTTCCAGACTGGAGATTGTAGTCTGCGCGGAGGCAGCCATGACCTCACAGTCCTGGTGCCTATCCACGAGCGCCTTGAGCTCACCTACAGAGATGACAGTGACTGAGCAAAAAAGCAAAAAGCGGGCGTAAACAAAAAACGCACAAACCGAGATGGTAAAGCTTACTTTCCATAGCAGACAGTTTGATAGCGCTTTCCATGGAGTTCTTCTCCATTGCGTCCATCTCGCTCTTCTTGAACTCCAGCTCCCGGTTCCTGTCTCGCACTTGGCGATGAGACCACAGGAGCCGGCGGAAGACCTTGGTCCTCTCCTGGATGCTATCCTGCAGAGAAGAAAGAGATTTAATGAGTTTGGAAGATTTAGCTCGAGTAGATGGCAACTCGGTGGAGCTTTACCTACTCGGCCCAAATCTCGGGGACTGAGTAGTGGATAAGAGAAGAGAGGTGAAGAAGAAATTTGGCAACTCAGAAAAATCAAAAGAAAAAAGATACTTACCACATAGCTCTGCTCAATGTCTTCAAAGTTTTTGCGAGCAACAAACAGCTTGCTGGCCAGAGTACTGCAAGGTCCGGCCATAGCTACGCTAACAGGGACGATGTCGGCCTTGTTCCATTATGTCCGATAGTTGTCGAGGTTCCGCAGCTCGGTACCGTCCCAGGCGGCATGGCCAAGTTTCTTTGCGTCCCAAAACTTCTCGATGAAGCCTACTCGGTCAAGGATGGCGGCTACGCCTTCCTCAGGGAGCTCCTCTTCATCCTCATCACGGGAAGTAATTTCCTTGATGACCAGAGAGCCTTTTCTTCCCCTTGGACCCAGAGTGGGACACGGCTCTCCGCTCTTTCAGAGCGCCTAGTCGCTCAACTTCCTTGGACATGTGGATCTTGTGGCGCTCCTGCAGCTGAACCCAATACTCTGGGAAGGAAGGAGCCTTCTCGGTTTCGCTCGCGCCTGCGGCGGGATCCTGCTCCTCTTCAGGGCCAAACTGGACGTCGGCCTGCACCAACGTGGTGTTCGGATTGACCTTCCTGGCCTTGTTAAGCGGCCACTTCGTAGGTGGAGGTTGCTGTGGTGCGGGTTGGCCGCTTGGTTGCCCGCCTGGCTTCTGTCCGGTTGGCACCGCGTGGAGGCTGCTTCCTGGTCGCCTGCAGGATCACCTTGGCGGCAGAGGGAACTGTCTGTTTCTTGGAGGATGGTGGAGGCACCTGGCGAGTAGGCGGAGGTACTTGGCGAGTTGGCGGCGCCTTCGGCTAGTTTGCTGGCGCAACATCCGGCTGCACCACGTATTCACGTGAGGGCTCCTCCACGGGGTCCTCTACTCGCTGCGCGGCAGCAGGATCTTCTACCCGCTGCTCGGCAGCGGGGTCCGGATGCTCTACAGCATTATCTTCTACCTGCTGCTCGGCAGCAGGGTCCGGCTGCTTTGCAGCGTTGTCTTCCGGCTGCTTTGCAGCGTTGTCTTCGGGCTGCTGCTCGGCGGTCTCTTCTTGACGCTGCCCGGCAGCGTGATCAGTGGCCTCCTCAGCTGATGCAGCTGGAGGGGTTGATGGCTTCTCGATGTTGGTGGTGTCATGAGCAGTTGGCGACGTGGTGGGCTGCTGCTGTTCGGGTGTACGCTCTATATTCGTCTCGGCGCCTGCGTTCTGAGCGCCAAGATCTGGCTCTTCTCGGAGAGGAGAGGATGCCGGTGTCCGGTTCTCTGGCATGCGATCCCCTTCGTCGTCAGAGAGTTCCACGAGTTCTTCTGGTGGATCTTTCTTCTTCCGGGGAGCAGCTGCGGCGGTGGCATCAGCATCAAGGGCATCACTGAAAGGAAATGAGTAAAAGAGAAAGGAAATCAGAAAAGATGCAAGGAAGAGGGCCAGGGAGAAAACATAGTAGACAGCAACCCGGAAAGACTAACCCGTCAATGGTGGGGCGCTTCCTGCGCAAGTTGGTCTTGGTTCCCGTCTTGACGCCCGGCTTCTTCTTGATCCTCTTGGCAGGGGGGTCCTGTGCCCCGCTACCCGTTCTCTTTCTAGTGGTGGTAGGGCAGCCACAGATACCGGAATGGCATCCACGGGTTCCTCCATCTCATCTAGCTCAGGTTCCTCTGCAATACAGGGAAGGAAGAGTTCAGAATAGAAAAGAGGGAGTCGTGAACACTGCAGGCAAGCAAAGAGGTGAACCCGGTCACCTTCTTCATCCTCAGACCAGTCCCGGATAGAACCCGTGACTCGGGACTTACCGTCCTGACCAGCACGCGGGATGCACAGGCTGTCCTGGATGTCATACGCAGTTTCGTCATCCTCTGTTCTATCTGCTTCCCAGTTGGCCTCGAAGATGAGCTGGTCCTCGGTCTTCTGACGATGGATGTGCTGATTAATGCAAACACAAAGCATGGTAAGACGAATTTCAGCAGAATAGGTATCCTACTCGGTCTAGCGTGTAAACAAAAAGCACTAAATGCTAAGGACCAAAAGAGGTAAACGAATGGAAGTTCTACTCAGAGCAGCATGCAAACATAAAGCATATCAAGCTAAGTGTTCCTACTCAGAACAGCATGCAAACGTAAAGCATATCAAGCTAAATGTTTCTACTCAGAACAACATGCAAACATAAAGCATATCAAGCTAAGTGTTCCTACTCAGAACAGCATCCAAACATAAAGCATATCAAGCTAAGTGTTCCTACTCGGAACAGCATGCAAACATAAAGCATATCAAGCTAAGTGGTTCTACTCGGAACATCATGCAAACACAAAGCATATAAAGCTAAGAGGAGGTCTATTCAGTATCAAACACATGTACAGAGCAAGCAGAGAAGAAAACTAACCTTGGGGATGGGCTTGGTGCGGCTATACGGCATGAAACCGTAAGCCCAGTTCTCGGTGAGGGTAGTCCGCATGATGGACTTGGCCCAGATGGCCACCTCTGCCTTGCTGAGCTCAAAAGTCGTGGTCCGGCTGCAATCCCGAGGGCCTCCCATGTAGCACATCTTGTGTGCTCGGTCCTGGAGCGGGAGCACTCGGCGCGATATCCAGCAGGCAATCGGGTCATCCTGCAGAAGTCCTTGTTCAGCTAGTTGCGCCAGGCGCTTCTCCACCTGGACGACGTCAGGCACCGCATTCTTGGGATTATACCCCCAGTTCTGTCCGGTGGGTAGCGCATTATCAAACTTGGGAAGCCCAATTCGGTCCTCAGCGGGTTTCCCTTCTTCGGGAGGAACATTCTTCACATGCAGAAAGCCCCGCTGCCATTTGCGCACGGTTTCCAAACCGAGTACCCGCGGGTGGTGCCCGGTGCTACGCTGCAGCATCATTGCGCTACCCGTCTGGGTCATCGCGCGTGGAACTAGTGGATTGTTTGGATTGGGAACGCTCTGCTGGCGAAGGAAGAAGTAGCGAGCCCAAGTCTGGACTGTTGGGTACACGCCTAAGAAGGCTTCACAGATAGTGGCGTGGGTGGATAGCATGACTATGGCGTTTGGAGGAAGATGATGCGGCTGAAGGCCAAAGTGGCGGAGGAAGTCGGAGAAGAATTTGGAAATAGGCAGGCCTAGGCCGCGCTTGAAGTGAGAAAGAAATACGACGTACTCATCGGCTTCCAGAGTCGGGACGAGCTCGGTGCCGGGAGGACGGCAAATCACGCTGGGACGGACGTGGCGAGTGTTCACCAGCCACTGGCAATCAGCGGCGGTGACGTCCGAGCCCTCCCAGCCGGCGCGGGACGGCGCCATCTCCTCCTCGTGCTGGTCCGCGGCGGCGCCCGCAAGGTCCATGGTGGCGCGGTTGCTGGTGGAGACGCGGGAGCTCGTCGGAGTTGAGGTTGATAACGACGACGGAGGCGCGCCGGAATTGTTGCTCTCTGCTCCCAGTGCGGCAGCGCGTGGCGAGTTCCCGGCGGCGCTGTGCTCTGCGGCGAGGGCGAAGGCGAGAAGAAGCACTACGAGATGGGGAAAGTGCGAAGGGGAAGAGACGATTTGGGCGGCGCGGAGGTATTTATTCCGTCTGCGAATTGCAGTTACTAGTAGATTGATCGTGGCTGAGATCGTGCGGCGTGGCTTAACTGCCCGTTGGAAACGCATATAGCGCAAAATGCACGCGTAACGGGCACGGTTGATCCCACGACGTGGGTCGTGGGCTCTCGAGTACACGATCGAGGTGACCTAACGGGCCGTGGGCCCCAGGTGCAGTGGCAGGCGCATGACATGTTGAAACGCCAGAACCGATGCGTCGGGGGCGTGGGCGTGTGACACGTGCCCTCACTGGACACGAGAAGATGGATTTGATCTGGATTGAGCGGGAGCGAGTGGAAAATTTCGCTAAGTGTTGGGTTCACGGCAGAGCTCTGCATTGCGTGTGTTACTCGGCACTTAGCATATTTCTCTCAAGACATTAATCAGAGAAGTGCGAGCAAGGGCTTTGAATGTCCGAATTGAGGAGCAACTCGGCCAGACTGCTTCACGGAGACAATTTGGTTTAAGCTGGCAAGGCCCAATGGACAAGTTCACTGGAATCTACCAGCTTCGGGGACTAATGTCGGGGGGCTACCCCCGAGTAGGGGTAAGGCAGGTGATAAAACAGAGATCGGAGTACTGTTTACCGGGTAGGCGGCTACCCGGGTATCTGCTATCCGGTAGATGCTACTCGGTAATAAGTATTGAAGGCCAAAAGAAGATAAGGAGGAAGTTTGGAATCATCCGAGTAGAGATCAGGTGGTCCGAGTAGATGAGCATCAACCCTACTCGGGCACAAAGTCAATGGAGCCGTTCTGGCGGGATCCCGCGGATCCCGCAGCCGTACAGGCGTGCGGTTCAACTTACAAGATGCATGATTATCCGCACTACAGCGTGGACATAGTGAGGGTGGGCGCCTTTCATGTCCTGTCACTGACAGAGGAGACAGGACAGGTCAGGAACCTACTCTGTGAGACTGACAGGGTGGACAAGTCCTGTCAGCCGGACGGCGCGACGACTTCTCGCAACGGCGTCAGCGGGAACACGGAAACGTGCAGCTACTATCACAGTGGCGTTGTCTAATCGTGTACTTTTAATAGTTTTTTACTCGCTGCGCACCAGTATATAAGGTGCCCAGCCTCCTCCTGCGCGAGGACGACGTTGCCCTGAGAGCATTTATTGCGCTCCTTAGTGCTACACAGAGAGAGAACTAGAGAGTGGCTACTCGGCTAAGAGCCTGATTGTACTGTGGCTACTCGGTAACATCATATACAAAGAGATAGGCAGGAGTAGGGGTTTTACCTCCACACGAGGGCCCTGAACCTGGGTAGATCGAGGTGTTTGTCGTGTTTCTGAGCGCGTCTACTCGACGTGCGATCCCTCCCCGAATACCTACAGCGTCCATCGGCCCCAACACTTTAGCC